>CM068760.1:5705054-6359213 GCA_035084275.1 Hydrolagus colliei | reverse complement strand
TGGGGGGACACAACAACAGTTTTCTAAAGCCGTTTCCAGATGTTTATTATCTGTCCTGCAAGGTATATAAATATACCCGGCTTCTAAAGGAGGGGTGGGGGAAAGAGAGAGGAGTGTGTGTGTGAGAGAGAGAGAGAGTTCACCTGACACATGTCTGGTGTTAGAAGGGAATAGAGCAAACGTGATTTTTAAATCTTATTATAATGTTGTTATTTTACAAACCATAAATGTGACACAGAGGGAGAGAGGGGTGGAGGGAGTTGTCACACGCCTTGTTGGATTCCAATGCAGGAATACTAACTAAACTGTGAGGACATTTGCGATGGCAAACTATAAACTGCTTGTGTTTCCACTTCGGTTCCAATTCAATTGGCTTCGACCTTTAGAATCCCCCCAAGTTAACATTGTTTCCTCGCATTCACTGAGCGTTTAAAATGGGAGAGAGATAGGGAGAGAGGAGGTTAGAGATGAGGGGGTGGGTGGGGGTAATTGTTGGCAATTGTTAAAGGCTTAGTTACAACTTCACATATGGATCTTGAAGCGGGCCAAAAAACCAAAAATCTTAATTTAAGCATTTTATTTTCTCTCTCTCTCTGTGTCTCCTCTACCCCCCCCCCCCCCCCCCCCCTTCTCACACAGACACACACACAAACCATCACCAATTACACGTACTGTTTTGCAAATGTGTCTGTAGCCAGGGTTTCAGGGGGTTTTAAAAGAAAAACATTTCTAAAAGCTTGTGTGTGAAATAATCTACTGTGCAGTGACAATCTCACTCGGGAGTTTAAACGCGTGTGTGTTGTTGGCGTGATGGTGGAGGGGGGGGGGGGGAGATTCTGGTTAACAAATGAATGATTTGTGCTTCAATTTGTGTGTTTGACTATTATTTTTTTCTGCTTTAGATAGAGCGGGGGGAGAGAGAGAGACAAGAGGGAGGAGGAAAAAAATGAGAGAGAGTGAGAGCTTGCAAGAGAGAAACCATATACCCCCTGTGACTGGCCGAATACGTGGAAGAAATGTTCTGGTCTTAATTCGTGGACAGAAAACTTATTAAAAGTCTGAATTTTTTTACCCCCCCCCCCCCCCAAACTGCGATTTAATGTCATCCTTAAAAAAACAGGTCGCAGTTTGCACATAATTCCTCATTTTACAATAGCAAGAATATTCATATTGTTATAAAACGTGAGAAAATTCGACCCTCCCTCCGTGTTTGATTTCTGACAAGTGTGTGTACGTGTGTGTAAATATATGTGTGTAAATTTATAATTCCAGATTTTTATACCCAAAGGGAATAAAAAATTTCAAAAGATTCAGCACACGATCTCACTTCCTTACTTTACTCCCAGAGAAACAAGATTCTCGGAATCTGGTTGATTGTGATGTGCGTGGCTTTGCTCATAAAGCATTGACTGTGTCTTTAAAAAAAATCTTTCTGAATTGTGACTGGATAAACTTACAACTTGCAATACAAACTAAACAAAAAGGAATGGCAACGCTGTGTGTGTGTGTGTGTGTATATATATATACACATATATATATTAATTAAGCAATTAAAGGCGTGCGTTTAATGCATTGACAGTTTGCACGAATAATCGGATATTTGGGGATTTATCAGGAATCTGAAGCTCCCAGCGTTGGCACATCACATTTTGCTAATATCCCACTCACAATTTCTCCCAAATCATATTTACTGCCAAGATTCCACTTTTTATAAGAATGCATACATATATATTTTATATATATATATATATTATACACATATATATATATAGATCGATCTTACAGCGAGTTGGTTGAGGTTGGGTTTCTGTTTACCCGTTATTGGAACAATCCTATTATTATATTTTCAAACCCCAAACATTCGAGAACTCTTTTGTGTTCCTAAGAATGAGATTCACATTGGGTTTTTACCCACTCATTTCCCCCACACCACAATCACCCCCCCCCCCAAAAAAAAAAAAACAGCAAAATTACACACAAAAAAAATTATCTTTCTTATTCTCTTGTTTAAATCCAGTTTGAAAGTGGAGTTCAAACATTAATCTGTCCGGTTCGCTCGCCAGTCTGCCCGCCGATTGTTTCAGTAACTGGTTAAATATTTCGAATTAAACTGTTAAGCATCACCGTGTGTGTGTGTGTGTTTCACAAATAACTTTACCCCCCGCCACACCTCCCCCATATATAATAATAACAATCCTTGCATTTGATATTATAGATACATAATCTTAGATTTCTTTTAACTTTTCTACATGTTTACAGGGTGACCAAATAAAAATCTAGTTTATTGTCTTGACAAAAATATATATCTCTAATCGTTTATTTTAAGACCGATTAAACGATTGTCATCTTCTCCCGACTTTTTGATTACCCTCTACACGTATGTGTGTGTTAATATAATATGTGTATTCATATAATATATATGTTGATATAATATATACATCTATGTGTGTGAATTAAAGCCGTGTGATCAGTTTGATTTTCATCTCCAGCAGCCAACTCACACTGTTTAAAATGATATCAGTGAGATCATCGGATGGACTCAGTAAGGCCAGTTTGATTTCATCTGTACCGGATTTTGCAATACTGTAATATTTTTTGGGTGGGGGGGAAATAACCAAAGGAAACGTTAAAACAAAGCTCAGTCTTAAAAGGGTGCAATCCTTGTTTTTTTAACCCATGTACTCGGAGGTGATTTTTTCTTGTGCTTCTTTTCTAATCCCTCCCCCCCCCCCCCCCCGCCCCCCACCATCTCCCCCCAGTTTGACCAGAGTCGAGCTACTATGTGTGTGTGTGTGTGTGTCTCTCCCTCTCTCTGACTCTCTATCTCTCTCTGCATTTACAATTGAAATGTCATCGTGGAAATCTTGTATTTATTTAACTGCGATTCTGACTCCTTCAAGGCGCTGCCTTTGGAAATATATTAACTAGTGTTGGGGTAGGGAGGGTGGGGTGTCAGGATCATTGTATACTTTAGCCACCTAACAAAACACCGTGTGTGTTAAAAAAAAAGTCAATTGCTATTGTTTTTTACACTCCCAATACGTTTTTTTGTTTTTTTAAAAAAAGAATTTACAACTCTAGAATTCTCAACTGTAAAGTGGCACCTCTATGTAGCTTTTTGGAGGGTTTTAAAATGAAAGAAAAAGAGAGAATGTGCCCTCTATGAGAGAATAAATATACAGTATCTCCTGTTCAATAGTGCAAGTTTTTCACCCCATCACATTTCAGATCAGCTAATGTTTTAGGTACATTCGCTCAGGAGTTTGCGTTAGTGTGAGACTTTAATGAAGACATTATATTTCTGCTTTTATTTTTATATATATATGTATAGAAAAGAGTATTTTTCACTACTCTCTGTAGTCCGAATGAGGCAGGGAATGTAGCTTTTCATTTTAAACGGCTGATTTTATGTGCATTTACAGAGTAAAAACAAAATCACAAGTCAACATCATGGTGGGAATTAAGAACCACTACCCTCTCCTCGCAGTGTAGGAATTATAATGTATAATATATATATATATATACAGTCGCTCACACAATTTACTCTTCATTTTATCAGGCGTCGATTTCACGCTTCCCAAATTTGCAAATTGCCTAGTTTTTATTAAATGTAGCAATCGTGAGTTCCACTCTTTGTTGTTTTACATTCATATTATTACTTGAAATTATTATTAGTATTATTATTATTAATTGCCAGATCCAGGGAAAATTCGCTCTTAAAAGTCCCGCAAGATTGCATTTACATATACAGTGTATAAATAAATAAAATATATATTTTTTTAAAATCGCAGTTACACATTGTTTCTGAAAGCATCAATTATACAATTAACTGTGTGTGGTCATATAACTTTAAATGGTTGGTTTTTTTTATTATAGTGGATGGAAAATACGGTTAGTGAGTTTTTTTCAGATTATTAAATTATGTTTCTAACCCCAAAATAAACTAACTCCACGTTATGTACATTTATTTATTTTTACGTCTCCCCCCACCCACCCACACACACACACACAAAGATGAACGAAGAGACACAAACCGAGAGCCAAATTCGTCAAAGGGGTAGGTTGTGTTAATATATTTTTTAGTGAAATAAAATCATTCATTGGAGGTCAATATTGCTCTCAGTTCACTAATCGTGAGATCCAACCAGTTATTTAGTGGTCTAGATTACAGTAAAACAGTTTGTGTGTATGTGTATACAGTTATGAATGTCTCCCCCAATTTCTTGCCGACTGTAATCAAATCTAACCAGGAATAGTTTGACTGTATGAATCTTAGTGTCTCCTCTTCCAAACGCACCTAATTTCCAACCTGACGCCTAAATAACCCAATCGTACTGTCTCCAAAAAAATTCTTACATCACTTTAAACCTCTCATTTATTATTATTTTATTATTGTTGTGTGTATATATATATATATATATATATATTAAAACATTTATCTGGGAGTGTCTCTAAATCTAGCTGGATAATCAATCGTCCAGTTAATTCAAAGGAAAATGAAAGATGCCTTGATTTTAAAAAAAGTTAATTTTTTTAAAAAAGAAAATCCCAAGACTTTATTTGGGGAGAGATTTTTTCTGACACCCTTTCTTTCCTTTCTGCTGGTGAAACGCGCAGGTTGTAAAATAGTTTCACAGCTGAATCGGTGATAGTTGATCAGCATGTAACACCATATATCATTTCCCCCACAGGGAAGAATTTTGATAATTAACTGAAATCAAATGCGATTTCAAAACTCGTTTCGTTGAGAAGTGGTTGGTGGTAGTGGGGGGAGAGGAGGGGAGAGAGAAAGGTTTTGAAAAATGAACGTGAAAATCACAGTCCCTTCTTAATTGATTACTGCATTCGTCCCGTTAAAGAGGCAAATTCCTGTTATAATCAGGATCAAGTTAAAAAAATACATACAGATACACACAGACACACGGTGTCTTGAACGGGGGAGGGGAGAAGAGAGACAGGAGAAATCAGAGGGCGACTAGAGGGAGTGAGTGTTGTTGAGTGTTGGGTTGGGATGGGATGAACGTTGACAAATTTAAGGATAAAAGTGTACCTCCTCACCGAATCATAATAAACACAAGAATCACAGGACTACAGAAATGTAACCAACGTGTATTTGTTTGTAGTTGGGGGAGTGGTGGGGGGAGGCAACTGTGTTTTCATTTCAATCAAATTTCAAATTTCCTAGAGGAGAAACTATATTAGCTTGAAATGTACCAAAGTGCGTGTGTGTATAATATATATATATATACCTATAGGCTGCTCAATAAAACAACACCACAAACAAATGCAGGATTAACCCAATAAAAAAAATCCTGGGGTGGGAGGGAAGGGACAGAACAGAATTTCTGTTTTAAAGTACTGTGACATTAGAAATGATTTATTTCAACACTGTTGTCGAATTCGGTAACTGAAACCAGTTCTTGGATAATTTTATTTAAACAGAAACAACCTGCTTGGGAATATTGAACCCCACATAGCCTTGGAATATAGTTAGAGAGGGGGGTTGGTGGGTGGTGCAGGGGGAAGCATTTCAGCATTAAAGGTACAGAGAAAGAGAGAGAGAGACAGAGAGAGGTTCACATCAACCCTAGAAGGTTGCAAGTTTGATCATTCTGTCAGTCAAACACGCTGGCTCTCATTGGGTAAGTATTGCTGCTAGGTGGAGTCCTATCGTTCCCCCCCCACCCACCCAGTCCATCTCTTGTTCACAGAACCACATGCAAATCTCCCCATCATTCAAGACCCTCCCACCCTTCTGTCTAAACGAAAAATAAATAGATATGTGTGTATGTTGGAAGGTGGAGGAGGAGTGGGGAAGGGGAGGGGGGGGGCGAGAGAGTGTGATAATACCAGTCATATGTTTCACCCACAAATATACCAGTCATATTCACCCGTAAATATATACAGTCAATTCACTTTACGGCGTATTGTGTGAAGTGCTGGGAGATGTCTACAAGACGTGAGAAGCGCTATAGCAAATGCAAGGATTATTATTGTTATTGGGATGTGCTGGCAACTCGTGCTTTAGTGGTTCATCTTTAAACAAGGTTTTACTTCAGACCATGTTTCATTCAACAATGCTGTCTGTAAACATGCGTGTATGTAAGAGAGCGGCGTGAGAAATGGTATTTTTAGATTGCAGGACTAATAACAATTAATAATAATCCTTGCGTTTGATATTATAGCTCCTTATCACATCGTTGGCGTGACACAAAGCACTTCACCGAAAAAAAATGGAAAGTGAATTAAACTGTACATTTTGTGGGCGAAACGTGACAGCCAATTGCGCACAGCAGTGCGCCCACAAAGAGTTGTGGTTTGAGTGACCAAATTGTTATTATTACTATTGATAGCTAAGTTTAGCTTACGTTATAAGACGAGTATTTTTTTTAAAACCAAATTAATTTCCCTGGATTGGTTTGATATTCTCCTATATTTCTGGCGTCATCTCAGAGCTACTGTGTTAAGTCAGGGGCAGAGATGGTCCTGGCAACTTGACCTCGTGTGTGAGGCTGGGCAGCATGTCTTTAATGTGACAGCTATTGCTGCTGTGTTTCAACCGCCGTTCCCACACAAGCAATGGTATTTGGAATGTCCTATAGCTCAGTGGGTTGGAGCACTCGCCTTACAAGCGTGAGACCTAGTGTTTCGAATTCAGGCAGGTCAGAGCCGAAACCTTGGGCAAGTTTCCTTACTCCACACAAACACACACACACACACACGCGCGCATACACACGCATACACACGCACACACACACGCCTAATAATAATCCCTCAAAAAAAAACACAATAATAAAATTGAACATTTCAATCTACGACTGTTTGTGGGGATGCTGCTGTGCGCAATTGGCTGTGCGCGTTTCGCCCACAAATATACAGTCAATTCACTTCATAGTATATTCTGCGAAGCTGTCTAGAGGATGTGAAAAGCGCTATATCCATTTTTTAAAATCATTGAGCTCTTCTAGTAGGGTGAGCTACTACACTGGCTAATTCCCTCTCTCTCTCTCCACTTTCTAACCCGGGGACACTGAGGCCAATTGCATCATGCCATCGGTATCCAAGTATATAGGTAATACTAATCCTTGCATTTTAATTATAGCGCTTCACAGAATTAGCGCTTTTAGACGTCTCAACGTGCTTCACAGAATATACTATCAAGTGAATTGTCTGTAGACTTGTGGGCGGAACGTGGCAGCCAATTGCGCACAGCAGTGTCCCCACAAATAGCCGTGGGTTGAAAATGACCAATTTTATTGTTGTTTTCGGAGGGATTATTATTAGGTGTGTGGAGTAAGGAAAGTTGCCCAAGGTTTCGCCCTGTCCTGCCTGGATTCAAACACGGGTCCCCTCCTTGCTTGTGAGGCGAGTGCTCTTAATCATTGAGCTACAGACACTCCACACTGTATAGACCAAAGTTCCTATTTGTGGTGTAAATGTACCGTACGTTTGCGGACCTTTAGTGAGCACAGAGATCTCACAGCTGTGTAAAGCTACTGTATACAGTAGTTAAGCAGTCTGCTGGAGGGAAACTGTCTAGACTCTGATATGAAAAAGTCTCCATTTGGTCAAGGGGTCTGTCAATGTTGGTAAAATCTCCCATCGTAAGTTACTGCTTTCAGGAGAGAGCTAAAGGGGTGCAAAGTGATATTTATTCATTTGATTTTTACGTAAGTGCATTCATCGAACTGTTTCATAGCATAGTGACAAAGTACAGACACACCAGTCTCTATTTATAGAACACACTCCATCTTCCTCTGAGTCTCAAATAGAATTAGTCTTTTTTTTCAGGGGAAAAAAACCACTTCACAGGGCTACTAACCATGGGAAAAATACAACAACTTTGTGTCTTGGTGGCGAGGAGAACTTATGTCCCACAGTCCATGTTTGTGTAACAACCAACGTGAAAAATAAATTTGTGAACTATATTTGTATCTTTTATTATCAGCAGCCTGTGATTGCAAATGAAACTGAGAGGGACCTGTGAACAGAGGAATCGTGTTTCTGTTCTGTGTGGGATGAAAATCTGTAACAGCGCAATGACACTGCAATACAGTATTTTAGATTTGCTTAAAAATTAAAACCAGTATATATTTTTTTGCTCATGAAATTCTAATTCTGGATGCCAGTAACATAAAATAAATCTGCCTGCATGGCCGAGGACATCAGAAATATTACCGTTCGTAAGATTAAAATATGTGGTAAACATATATAGAAAAGTTTGCCCACAAATATACAGTCAATTCACTTTACAGTATATTCTGTGAAGCACTTTGAGACATCTAGAAGGCATGAAAATCGCTATATCAAATGCAAGGATTATTACTATATTAAATTGTCTGTTTCATTAAATGGGGGTGGGGTAGTGTGGTGGGGGAAAAGAAGTTTAGCTCTGGCATTAGATGAGACTGCCAACCTCCTTAAATGTAATAACCTCCACATGGCACAGGTAAGGAAAGCCCTACAGCTGGGGAAAATCTGACTTGCATCTGTGTGTGTACGGCTGAGATGTTTCTTATTATATCAGGATTTCCCACTGTGTAGTCAAGTTGCAGTTGCTATCACCAGAGCCCTGAAAGAGCACGGTTAAACTGTGAATTCCTCACTGTGTTTCTCCGCGTTAACCCAGGTCAATATGTTTTTCTGCAGCCGACTTTTACAATTTTAAATAACAAATATATATATCTAGATGTATATATAGACGCAACAGGGATCAGACCTCAGGATCGCCTACTGCAGTAGAACGTAAGAGAGTCAACTCCTAACGTGTGCCAAATAGACCACAACCCACACAAACACTATTACGCTGCATAGATAATTGCTGGAAGAGATGAGAGGCCAAAGGAGCAAGGCCACCCATGCTCTAGCTTTGGCTGAGCCGCTCCCCTTTCCCCCCCACCCCTCCCCACCCTTCCTCTCACTCCCTCCAGCAGTGCCTGGCACCAATCTTGGAAGCCACAAAGACAACGATTGATTTGAAACTCGGTTTGGGAGCAGCAGGATAAGGAAACTCCACAACGCGTGGGTTGGTCCAGCTCATAGGATAAGCCATCGACAGACGCCTGCCTCCCCAATATCATTGCTATCTCGGTGACAGAATTCTCTTCCCCCACCATCCACTACCGTCTGAAACTCTTAACCTACAGTTCCTCCTCCTCCTCCTTCTCCTCACCACCGCCTTCCCTCACCACCGCCTTCCCTCACCACCGCCTTCCCTCACCACCGCCTTCCCTCACCTCCCTTCAAGACAGGTCTCGAGATCCTCCCTTTTGAAACGTACCTTTGGTCACCCTCCTCTTTTTTTTGAGGATGGATTATTATTGGGCGTGTGTGTGTGTGTGTTTGTGGAGTAAGGAAACTTGCCCAAGGTTTCGCCCTGGTCTGCCTGGATTCAAACACAGGTCTCACATGCTTGTAAGGCGAGTGCTCTAACCACTGAGCTACATAGGTTGGGAGGCTAGAGAGGCACTTCCCTGGTACGCTTTCCAATCCTGAATGCAACAGAATGTGAGCCTCACTCCCCAGCACAGTAGATTACCAATTAAAAACTTTGAGTTGGGCACCGCACATTGTCTCCAATTGGTTATCTTATCGCGTCCGTCCCTCCCTCCGCACCCTCCGCCCTCTCACAGTGACACTGTTCTGTGCGGGGTCGGGAGAAAGAAGGGAAGCCAAAACAACAAACGTGGCTTTGCGTTTCCCAGTTGGTTCAAAGATAGCTCTGCGAAGCTGTCTTGCAGATGTTTAAGAACATCTGGTGCTTAAACTCCTCAGCCTGACTACAAACCTCAAGTCTTGCTAGGGGGTGAGTCTTTGTCTTTTTTTGTTAATATACTATTGGTTTCCCATGTATTCAAACGTAGTTCAGAAAACTCTCTTGATTGGCAAAGTGAATAATCCGGACAGCTCATTGCCTGTTAATTCTTATGTTGCGGGGGGATTTAAAATGACAGACGGAGTGGTTTCTGACCCAGATTGATTTCCAGTGTCGGAACATGACGCACTGACACCAGGTGTAGTCGAGTCTGTGAAGGCGATTTTATCGTTTCACCCATGAAACACACAGTCAATAATTCACTTCACAGTGTATTCCGCAAAGCGATTTGAGACGTCTCAGAGACGTGATAAAGCGCTATTATCAAACGCAAGGATTATTATTACCATTTGGAATTCTGCGGACCTTCAATGGACACTTTTTCTTTCAAGCCAAGTTTTGATGTTAGATTTTTTTTAAGTAATAAAGGTTTTCACTAGTGCAATTGAGGAGATTGAGGTGAGTGACATTGCTATGGGCCGCAAAAGCCTGTTAAATTGGAGTGGAAATGCAGAGAAGCATACAGAAGTAGCCATTCGCCCTGTGTGCCTGTTTCAACTGAATATTTAACAGTGATGCTGCATGTATCCCTTATCTCTCCCATTCTCCTCAACTGGCTGCCGCGTTTCGCCCACAAGTATACAATTCACTTTACAGTGAAGCGCTTTGAGACGTCGATAAGACCCTAACCTCAACTTGGGCGACACCAGAACACCGTACATTAGCTTGTTTAAATAAAGTAAAAATAATCCTTGCATTTGATATAGCACCTCATCACGTCTTCAAGAGATCTCAACAGCTTCACACAATGTACTATAAAGTCAATTGTCAGCCAATTGCACGCAGCAGTGTCCCACAAGCAGTGGTGGATTGGGTGAATGAATTATTTTTTTTGGTATCCGATGAGAAGATTAATACTTGATGCAGAGATAAAACAGGAAGGAGCAACAGGCAATGATTCCTTGGCGAGATCGTCAAAATTGCAAATGAGTTACAGGAGAGAAGTGAACCTGTGAAGCTGCTCAGTGGACAACAGAACCATTAGGATGGAAGACTGGTGGAATAGACAAATTTGGCAATATTTTGAGGAATGGCCTTGGTGGGAAGTACAGATAGACAACTTGTCACTTCTCTTATTTTTTAATGTTGTTGGATTCAGTGCTTTAGCTTTACTCTGTAAATTCTGGATGTGTTTGGGGGAAGAACTTCTTTTGAAAGGAGTTTTTGGCAACGTGACACACAATCGGGCCAAATGCAGACTGATCAATTTCAGGTAACTATTAACTGCCCCCCCCCCCCCCCACCCCTCCCCCCGACCTCAGGCATTAGAACGTAAGAAATGCAAGGCGTCCTCCCAACATGAAAGGCACTGGTGTTACACAAATTTGTTATTTTATGGCGGACGAAGAAAGATCAATATCCTTCTAATTTGCCTTCTACCTTCCTGGTCGTCGCATGCACATATGTCCCAAACTACCTGGAGTATAATACTGTAGTAATAATAATAATAATATGTATTAAATCCCATAATATTATTTGTTAAACAAAACTTTCTAATCTGTGTTTGAAAGAATCAACACTTCCTTCTTCAACCGTCTCACTGGTCGCTCACTGAATTAGTTAAATAGATTTGTTCTGAATTTATCACCCCACTGCCTCTACCTCCCACCGCGGCCCCTCCCCACCCCCATTTACTTAGTCATTCCTCATAGCCCAGTCCCTCCATTCCATTCCCTCAATCATTTTGGTTGCCCTCCTCTGTATCCTCTCGATTTCCCTTTTGTGCTGCGGTGTCTAGACTGTACACAGTACTCGACAAAGTACGGTTTTACCAATGATTTATACAGTGGTAGGATTACCCCACTATTTTGGCTTCCCTATTGATCTTTTGATACATCCCAACATCTGGTTTGCTTTACTCGCTGCAACGGTATCGGGAAATGTTATCAAGAAAGAACTTGGATTTGTATCAGGCCTATTCATGCCAAAACGTCTTAAAAGAGATTTACAATAATTACTGTTGTGTGTAGTGACTGTTTTTAAGGCAAACATGGCAGTTCCACACACAGCAAGTCCCCACAAACTAAACACTATAACAGTCATTGGGCTATTACTAATAATCCGTCCAAAAACAACCACAATAATAAAATTGGTCATTTCAATCCATGACTGTTTGTGGGGACACTGCTGTCCGCAATTAGCATCCGCATTTCGCCCACAAATATACAGTCAATTCACTTTACAGTAAAAACAATTATGTGAAGCGCTTTGAGACATCGATAAAATGTGAAAAGTGCTACATCAAATGCAAGGATTATTATGATTATTATTATTACTGTTAGCCTCTTGTCTCTTCTCAAATGCAGTAAAGTCACAGGATCTTTAACACTTAACTGGAAAATAAGCAGGCGGGAGGGACGTTGGTTTAACGTTTTATCAAAAGGATTTCATTTCTGACAAGAACAACACAATTACAATCGCGTATGGCGCCTTTCATATCGGGAGGGCATCGCAGGCAGTGGGACTCACTCTGAACCAGTTCTGTGTGACGCCAGCAATGTGAGCTCCGTACCGTTTGAAAAAAAACCATGCCTTCCCTTTGACCATCTGAGAAGCAAAAGTGCTGCCAACCACCCAACAAAATAATCCGGAGAATCAATCAATCAATCAATCAATCAATCAATCAATATTACATTAATATAGCGCCTTTCACGTTGGGAGGACATCCCAGGGCGCTGAACAGTCAGGTAAGGACCAGAGCAGGTGGGGGAGGGGTCAGGGTAGGAGGAAGGAGGGTAGGAAAATTGACTGTATATTTGTGGGTGAAATGTGGCAGCCAAATTACACGCAGCAGTGTCCCACAAACAGTCGTGGAAGTGGGGTTAGGGGAGAAAGGAGGGAAAGAGAATTAACAAAACGCCATAGGTTTACGCTGTAAATCAAGGAAGGTGTATTGTGTGTTGGCCGATAGACAGATTGCCTGCCTCTGCCCAAAATAAAATCCCCCCAAAATATTTAATCAAATCACATTTATTTTGTTGCCGCAGCTAAAGCATTAGGAGTTGCAGGCAGTAGGATCTTGAGAGGGATAAGATATACACTTGCCAAGATGGTTACCTAGACATTAATAATGGGAATGTTGAATCCACAACATAATCGATGTCTGGTTGTGGGATACTGCTGTGCGCAATTAGCATATATTCAGTATATTCATACAGTATATTCTGTGAAAGACTTTGAGACATTGTGAAAGACATAATAAGGCCCTATATCTTGTCCAAATATTATCATTATTATTAGTAGTAGTAACGGATCCCAAGTACCATAAACTAATTTAAGAATGCTGAACACCACCACCAGCATTTATTGGTACAATAATAATGCTTGCATTTGATACAGGCCTACCCCGACCCCTGCCTTCCTGCTCTGATCCCTACCTTGGGACATTGCTGCATTCTGTGAAGCACTTTGAGACATCAATAAGACGTAGAAAGCGCTCTGTAAATGTAAGGATTATTATTTATTATTATTTAAGGATTATTATTTACTATTCAGTCTTGGTCTGACCAGACCGTGATTTTTTGGAAGCAATTGCGCAAGAGGCAAATGGACACGAGACGGTGATCAGTTTATAGAGCCCAACAGGTGAGGAAACAAGACTCTGCGTTACTTGGATTTCGAGGTGAGGAGAGGGGTCAAGGCAATCAGCTGAATGACTGGGCTTATCAGATTGATAAATTTGCTGATCAACAAGCGCTCTGGATCATTTACGATAGCGGAGAAATCAACTCCAGTGGTCTGTGTGCTGATCAGAGACAGGGAAACTCAAGGGAAGCTCACTCAAATGAAGGGAGCGATCTCACTGCAAGTTGTCATCGTTGTTCTAGAAGTGGAGCTCCTGTAGCTCAGTGGTTAGAGCACTCGTCTTACAAGCATGAGACCCGTGTTCAAATTCAGGCAGATCAGGGCGAAACCTTGGGCAAGTTGCCTTACTCTCTCACACACACACACACACACACACACACACACACTCATGCCTAATAATAATCCCTCCAAATTTTTTTTAAAAAAAGGTCATTTCAATCCACGACTGTGTGTGTGGGACTCTGCTGTGCGCAATTGGCTTCCACGGTTCGCCCACAAATATACAGTCAATTCACTTTACAGTATATTCTGTGAAGCGCTATGAGACGTCGATAAGATGTGAAAAGCGCTGTATCAAATGCAAGGATTGTTATTAATATATTATACAAGAGATGACTGGTGTGGGAAGTGGAAGGAATCTGGTGGGTGAGGTTTTACGTTTGCTGTTGATTTCTTAGGTGTTAACAGTGAGGGTGGCGAGGGTGGGTAGTGCAGGGAGGCGAATGTGAATATAAATGGCTGTAAAACAAGTCTATAGTCCTCAGACATTTTGGAGCCATCCTTGGCTAATCCATTTGTCTGTGATTTAAACTCCCAACCCAGATGGCCATTGTCTAAAATCTAGTGTTTTAACACCTTCTTTGGTATTTCTTCTTTTAGTCAATGGGGCCAATTAACATCTAATCTCTCAAAACCTTCTTCCTGGACGTTTTACATTAACTCTTCGTGAGCCCTAGCATTTCAGCCCACCAATGGGGAGGGGCGGGTGGGGGGAATAAAAAAAATGCAGCCAAATTGACTTTCAGCTAAAGTATTTCATGGCAAACTACCCTTTTTGCTCACGTGAGAAAATGCAGGCGCAGTATTCCGCAGTACAGTATAGTCTTGGGAAACATTTTGTCTCTCAACAACGTGATACAATGTACAGTACCTATTACAGTATGGAGATTCTTATCATTCCTTTTGGATGGCTGGATGTCAGACTGGACACACACACACACACAGAAGCCCAGATGAACGCCTATGAGTATCCGAACCAAAACTCCTGTGAGTCCCACACAGGCACCAAAGTCTCTGTTTGCCTGTATCACACTGTGCACTCTCCCCTTGAGCGAATGATATAATAATAATAATTAGAATAATAATCCTTGCATTTCGATATAGCGCTTTTCACATCTTATTGACGTCTCAAAGTGCTTCACAGGAAATACACAACACACACAAAATTACATTTACAGAGTGTCTTTCACGTCAGGAAGACGTCCCAAAGCACTGAAATGTGTAGTGTATATACATATATTACATATACTGTAAAGTGAATTGATTGTATATTAGTGGGCGAAACGAAGCAGACAATTAATTGCGCACAGCAGCGTCCCCACAAACAGTCATGGATTGAATTGACCAATTTTATTATTGTATTTATTTTTTTGTTGGGGGGAGGGATTTTTTGGAACTCACTGTATCCCAGAAAATACAAGGCGTACGTACGGTCGGCAAAAGCCCCAAAAGCTTGGTGGTCTCTGAGAGCTGCGGTAAAGCCACGCAGTTTTACCATTCAAAGGTTCCAGTGGCATGGGATTTGCTCGCTCGCTCGCTCACTCGCAAACGTGGCGGGCAGATTCCTTGCAACAATGGCTGAAACAACATTGATAAAAGAGATGATTTACTTTTGAGAAACGCACGGTTGAAAACTTTTAGGCCAATGGCTACTTCAGCTGTCGCTCCCAGCCAGTGACTAAAGTGGGCATCAGTAACAGCTTCATTGATGGAGGCGTTGCCTTAATAACAGCAATAAGACCAGCAAAAAAACAACCCCAGCCAGCAGCAAACAGCCCGATAGATAATAAGCCTCATCTCCTGGCCCACTGTTTGTTACACAGAGAAGAGCATTCGGGAAAATAAGACGGGAAACACTGAGACGTTATTAAATATTTAACGGCTGGACTGCATTATGAATGACACTGAAGTGTCAAGCCTCGTTCACTACTTGTGCGTCCTTCGTAGCACAGGCAAAGTCTCGGTGTATGGCAGAGAGATATACAGCCACAGCGCTTGTTCAAATTCATTCAGTTGTGCAGTTGTTTTCGAAGTGACACATCTCCTTGTAGTAGTGGCATGTCGTACAGGTTTAAAAGTCAAAGCCCCCCCTCCCTCCAGGAACAATCACTACCATTTACATAATCTGAACGCTATTATCTGGTAATAATTGTGGAGCTCCTGTAGCTCAGTGGTTAGAGCACTCACGCGCCTTACAGGCGTGAGACCTGTGTTCGAATCCAGGCAGGTCAGGGCGAATCCCAGGGCAAGTTTCCTTATTCCACACACACACACACACACACACACACGCGCCTAATGATAATCCATCCAAAAAACCCCCCACAATAATAAAAATTGGTCATTTCAATCCACGACTGTTTGTGGGGACACTGCTGTGCACAATTGGCTGCCGCATTTCGCTCACGAATATACAGTCAATTCACTTTGCAGTACTGTATATCCTGTGAACCGCTTTGAGATGTCTAGAAGACGTGAAAAGCTCTATATCAAACGCAAGGATTATTCTTCTTCTTCGTATTATTCTTAAAATGGAGTGACTGGATATTCTGTGGCCGAAATACGGTAGCCAATTTGCACGCAACAATGTCCCACAAGCAGCCACAGGGCTTAATGGATAATGTTATCTGGACGATGGGCTCCGCTGCAAACATATTAAAGCTTTGAGGTCCATAATGCTTCCACATCTGCCAGGCTGTAGTCTCTTGGCTAAGGCACAGGGTGAGACAGCACACCGCACGGCAAACGCAACTGGCAAAACAATAACTCTGCCTCTGCGAGGGCTCAATAGCTGGAGCCCGAGTCTACAGTCCTGCGGCTTTTCACGTGTCAGATTCTTGGCTGCCAAAAACGAGATGCCTCGAGAATAATTAAAGTCAAAGTTGAGGCACTGAATCATGTGAACCAATGCAATGCATATATTCTGATGTGAAAAATGACTCTCAACTTTGCACTGAGCCTCTCACTGTAATGGTAACAGCAAGTTAAACTTCGACCGGTATATGCGTGCGATCGCTCAGTTTTCAGGCTGTTTGAAGGCAGAGCATGGGCATTCATTGAAGACTTTTAAACAACTTATGACACCAAAGTGGTAAATATTTGTACTTTGTACTGTAGTCTGGTAAAAAGCTTCTCCGCACAGGCTTTTGAAATTGCATTAAGAAGAACAATGCTATCTCGTTTTGAAGCACACCACTCTCTTAAAAAGCTTTTAACGTAAAGTTGATTATGAGAGATGGCTGGGATTTCAAGAGCTGAAACCTACATCTTCACAGACTGAAATGTTCTGGTGACTAAAATTATTTCCACTCATTTGCCTTACCCTGTGATTAAAAGACCTGTATGAGCAATAAATAATTTTATGTCCGGTGTAATTGGTACTGCTAAATATATATTTAAATGCTCAGTGCAGACTTATTTATTCCAGCAAGCCACATTTTTTTTACAGTAATTGCAAATTGTAAATTGTTCACATTTACCCAGTCGTCCTTCTTACACGAGAAAACGGAAAATGCTAAAGCAGTCGTCCAGTCTTCAAACTTGCTTGTTTCTTTCTTTCTTTCCACAGATCAAATGCAAATTGATCTGATCTCTGCCCTCACCCACCTATTTAACCTCCCCGGAAAGGCAAATAATCCCAGGCAAAAAAAAAAACTTTCAAAAAGATAAGGCTGTGAAAATGTCTGCCTGACTCTCGGGTAAACACCAGGATTCCAATCTGGTGTTATAACTTACCTTATTCAATATTAACCCGCATTCCAAAGATGACCTTTCCTTCGGCCCAGAGAGAGAGAGAGAGAGAGACAGACAGACAGACAGACAGACGCGTTTTGTGGAATATTTACCCAGGCGTGCGCCTATGTTCATCTTTTTTAAAAAAAAAACACTTTATTATATCCTTCAATTCTTCCCACTTTGACTCTTTGGGGGTAATGTTTCACTGGTTCTGGTAATTACCAAAGTAGACCACATCGGCCCATTACCAAACGCCTTGCCCTTGTATGACCTTTGGGAGGCATCATTACTCTCCAGCGTTAAGCTTTGCACCCACATTAGAATCACTTAAAAAAAACACAAGTTTGAAATTCCACCCACTGAACTCCGAATGGGCAGGTTCACTATATCCAGAAAACAGTAGATTTCCTTAGATTCCATGATTTTAAAAACAATTATTAAAAGACCCGAAGGTCAGCTACTGCCCATCAGAAGAAACTTTTTTGTCTTGAGTTTTTTTTAATAATAATGATATAATAATAATACTTGCATTCGATATAGCGCTTTTCACATCTTATCAAGGTCTCAAAGCGCTTCATATTTGGGGGCGAAACTGTATTTTTGTGTGAAAAGTCCATCAATTTAACTCCTTATCTGCCAGGGCAAGGCAAAAGACTCCGAATATTGGGCAGGAACGTCAGCCCAGACTGAATATGAGCTCTATAAATGTTCTGATTCGAGTTTCGAACGCACAATCTTCAGGTATTAGAAGCCAGAGGATCACAAACAGAGTCAAGCCCTGAGTCGAGTCCTGAAACCTCTTCACGGAGATGCACGTTTACATGTTAAAATAGCAATAGCCCCCTCCGCATTAAGAAAAAAACGAGTGACTCTTGTTGGAAGAATCATTTTTGAAAGAGTGTCCTTTTAACAAGAGTTGAACTGCAGCCGCGGCCTTGGGAAGTCCTCCAGACGTGAAAGGCCGTTATACAAATGAAATGTTCTTGTTGATGTTTAAGCGCTCTGAGACGCCGTTTGGCGTGGAGGGCGCTATATGAAATCCAAGTTGTTGTTGTTGTTGTTGCAGCCCAGCGGATTTTGTCTGGTATTTTGCAGCCCGCGTGGAGTCCCTGAACTGTGCGTTTTATTTACAAACGAAGCTGATGTGCGCTCTCGCAACAGCGGTTCCCTGACTGTGATTGGCAGGAAATACTATTGCAGAGTAGAGGTCAGCCCCATTTTGTAAACAATCCTGATTTTTGCCGCAGAAACCAGAAGAAGAAGAAAAGAATGCGCTTCCAATTTACAGATCGCATTTCAAGTTTGTTTTTTAGGGGGGGGTTTTTTGGGGGGGGTCGGGCGTGATACGTAAATTACAAAATTGGAATGATCCTCTGTTCTTCTCGGTCTGCGGCGTCAGTGATTTGAACGTAAATATTTAGTAAAATTCATCAGTGCCACTTGTGCTGTGACAGCTACTTAATTTTTAGTGCTCTTTTTGATAGAAATCACCAAGGTACTCATGCTTCAAGGTCTCCCGATTGCGTTCCGCGAACTGTGTGGGAGGCTTGGATGTTTCCGTGTCCATTGAGCATTCCAAGGTTCTGCTCACAAGTGACATGACAGTAATGCTGCTTTTACACACTGCGTTCCTCGCACTTCTGGTTCTCAATGAGAACATACAAACCACACACTGGCCATGACAGTACAGTAATCGCTCACTCAGATTTTTTTTAAACAAAGGCACGAATTCTTAATTTAAAAAAACAAGTTCAACTGTAATTTTTTTCCACACGTACTGTACATGCATATTGTCTTGGGATGTCCTTCCTACGTTAAAGACGCTGTACAAATGGAGTCCTGTAACAAATTGGTTAGAACGCTCGCCTTGCAAGCGAGAGGAACTGGTTCAATTCCCAGGCAGGGGGAAACCTTAGGCAAATTTCTTCACTACACACGCCTCTGTTTACCTAGCAGTAAATAGGAACCTTTTGATGATCGATTAGCAGATTGCTTTTTCCAGGGATGATAATCCCTTCAATTAAAAAAATTATTTGGCCACTCAATCCACGACTGTTTGTGAGAAACTGCTGCGCACAATTGGCTGTTGCGTCAATTCACTTTGCAGTATATTCTGTGAAGCGCTTCGAAACAACTCAACAATGTGCTAAGTCGCTCTCTCGAATGCAAGGATTACAAATGTAAATTTGTATGGTATTGAAATGAACAACTACAAGTACAGTTGTGTATTGAATCACATGTGGGAACACTGACCAGGATTTTAACACAATTGTTTTAAAACAAGGCATTAATAACATTATTAAATGTTGTGTATTCGGACATCAATAAGTTATAAACATTGCCATTGTCCAAATGAGCGGTTATTTAGTTATTTTTGCTCTGAATAAGTGTTGTAAAATTATTAGGAACACGAGGTAGAAGCCAGGTGTGTCCCACAGGAAGGAAACAAAAATCAGGGACTAGGTCATCTCAGCAGGCTACTCCAGAGGTACATTGATGAAATAGGAGTTATTGAGTTATTAATAAACCCCGATGCCTTTGGGCCGCACTGTCAAGATGTTTTAATGTAGAAACAATTGCGCCATAAATTAGATAATAAACATATTCGAGCAACGTTAAAAAAAATTGGTCCTCGCAAAATTTCCGTTGAACATAAATACGTTCATGAATCACTCAGTGAGGTTTCTGTGGCATGCAAAGTCACACACTCCACACTCCACAAAAAAAAATCAGGCGTTCAACTTTGAATCTAAGGAACTAAAATAAATAAGTTATGCATGTGGGTGTGTGCCTTTGTTTAATTTTGTTTGGGTAATTGTTTGGGGGGGCATTGTCGAGATTTAATGTTCCATTAAATGCACAATATCTGTTTATGGGGAGGAAATGTCATTCGTTTTTTGATCGAGGTGAATTGGAACCGGTCAAGGTTTTTTTATACATGTGATTTTTTTTTCTCTCTCTCTTTCACCTCCCCTGAAGATATCAGTCTATATTTTATTTAAAAAAAGAGCCTATGACTTTGTACCTTTACACCAATAGGCCATTACAGCTACTCTGTCAAGATGCTTATATGTGAAAATAATTGTGTAATAAATTAAATCATTCTCTATTGGTACTTTAAAGTGGCTTTAAATCTGGTGGATACATTGCACCTGGGTACAGGTTGCTGTTGCTGTATATAATCACAAAATATTTTACACTGGTGAAACCCAGCATTTCCTAGGTCAGCATGAATTACATGTCAGATTTCCTTTGCTGTGTAACATCTATTGGATAATTAATGTGACTGAGGCTTCCAATGGTAATTATCGCACAACACTTTCTTGAAAGTTATTAATTGTACGATCCGAGTTTAAGATGTTATATATATATTTTTTACTGTGTTTTAAAACCCTGACTATATTAATAACCACTGAATGATGTACATGGTGAAACGGTGAATTAAAAATGAGCATCTTAACAGTGAAAGACTTTAAAAGATTTATATAAAATAATGTAGGCGATTCATTTCAAAGCTGAGTTTAAACACATAAGTGATCCAGGTGCTGTATATCATTCCATTGCACACAAAATCACTTCTCCCTAACTCCCATTATGTAGAATTTTAGATTTAACACAAAGTCAGTGTACAAATGTTCTCAATTATCCATTTCGTAATGCTGAGTAAGTTAAAGCGCTGTTAAGGTTCAGGCCAGAGAACTACAGCATGATTTAGATTTTGTTTGAAGGTATATTGCGGGGGTCTAGCAACGGGGTGCAGCTCCAAAGGAGACCGATTTCTAATGGAATTGAACCTGGTACTTGCTGAAAGCACAAATGGTTCAGAGAATTTATATTGGAACACCGAGGGGAAAACCCATGGTCTAATGAATGCTCCGTGACCCTGTTTCAGCCAGTGATGGTTAACGCTAGGTTTGAACTTGTGACCACAAGAGAGAATTTCAGGTGATGATATCATCAGGAGTGTTTTTTTTAAAATGGACAGAAATATAACTGCAATCATTTTGGTGTCAAATATATGTTTTGGAAAGTGCTCACATTGAATTGCTGAGTGAATTGCGTTCAATCAGATCTTCATGCAAAGGTTTGAAAATTTTACAGTGCATGTGATTAGAAATTCGGATTTAAACTTACCGTTGCTTTGGTGTAGGTAAAGAAGATTTTCTGGTTAAACATCTATTTATTACATGGGTTATTTCAATTCAATTACATTTTTTTTAACAATAATATATTAATTCTAGCACTTGATAAAGCCTCTCATCATGTCATCGAGAAGTCTCAAAGTGCTTCACGAGATTTATTGTAATGTATGATGTCTGCGTGGAGGCGTATAGCTCAGTGGTTAGAGCACTTGCCTTACAAGCGTGTGTTTCGAATCCAGGCAGGTCAGGGCGAAACCTTGAGCAAGCTTCCTTACTCCATAAACCTAATAATAATCCGCCCCCCAAAAACCTACAGTAAATTGGTCATTTCAATCAACGATTGTTTGTGCGGACGCTGCTGTGCACAATTGGCTGCCGCGTTTCGCCCACAAATATACAGTCAAATATACAGACATCTAGAAAATGTGAAAAGCGCTATATCCAATGCAAGGTTTATTATTCTTGTTCTTCTTCTTATAATTATTATTTGAGGTCGAACAGGACAATTTGTACACAGCAATGTCCCACAAATAGTGACAAAGGAAATTAGTAATTTTATCTGGGGAATTGCTGGCCAGGGTATTTTACTGTACTTCTTATGTGCATATCGTCTAATTTGACAAACTATCTTTTTTTTTTTTTTCTTTTTTTTTGCCTGTGGATATAACTTTTCCTTTTGTGCCCTTTCTTGTTCTTTCTACTTTCATCAATGAATGTAGAGTGTGCAACTAGGAATCAATTCTTGCAAAGTAAAGTACAGTAAATTATGGCTAATGGTAAAACAAAATTCTCAAACGGAGGTGGGAAGAAGAGTGTCCAGTCATGGAAATGGTGCCCTCTTCTGATCATTGATCTTATTACTGAGATCCTCCAACGTAACAGTTGGCAATCTGTAATTCAGAATATGGAATGAATGCCTGCTTTTAGTTAATGCGATTTAAGGTCGCGGGATCTAAAATATAATTTAAAAAATACCTGTGTTTGATCCAGCACTTTATATCACATCTTGGAGATGTCTCGAAATGGTTAACAGAAAATATTATGAGGTGAATTGACTGTATATTTTTTGGGTGAAACTCAGCAGCCAATTGTGCACAGCTGTCGCGGATTGAGTATCCAATAGGAACCCAAGTAAATCATGCTTTAAGGACCTAACAAACTTAATTTACCACATTTAAACTTGTCTGCACTAGTTCGGAATGATTTTTTAAACTTGTCAAGAGGATATACTTTTATATATTAAAAAGAAACTACCCAAATTCTGGGCTTAGTTAAGTAATGCTGTGGTTCCCCACAATTTGGATCGGATGTTGAGTTTGGGTAACCCAGGGAGAGTGGTATCTTGTGTGTTGTGAGACGTTGTGATTGCACGATTCCTTTGTGCGGAAAGTACAATGCGAATCCATTCAAATTAAACGCCTCAGCGCATTGTGCACCCATTTGCAGCTAGCGCTAGGACTTGTTAATTTTCTGCACCGCTGTTCGCCCCACTAGGAGGTGGCCTGCGCCGTGACGGCTCCGCTGAAGCAAACGTCTAAAATGCCAGATACCAAGGGCACATTCAGGAAGGGGGAACCGAATGGCGTTATCTTTCCCTCCACCACAAAAAGGTCTCCTTCATCCACCATTGAGAAAGCCCTTGCTTGCTGGCTTGTCGTACCTATGCATCTGGATGCCTAGCCTTCTGCGCTATCACATCAGCTTGCTCCCGTAGCTCGGTGGTTAGAGCACTCATCTTACAAGCACGAGACCTGTGTTCAAATCCAGGCAGATCAGGAAGAAACCTTGGGCAAGTTTCCTTACTCCATAGACACACACACACATGCCTGATAATAATCTGGCCAAAAAAAAATCCACAATAATAAAAATTGGTCATTTCAATCCACGACTGTTTGTGGGGACGCTGCTGTGCGCCATTATTTGAGGTCGAACATTGGCTGCAACGTTTTGCCCACAAATATACACAGTCAATATAGTATTTCTTCTGTGAAGTGCTTTGAGACGTTGATAAGACATGAAAAGCGCTATATCAAAATGCAAGGATTACTGTATTTTGTTTAATGGGCGAAACAACAGCTTGCATTAATAAAGCGCCCTTCACACCGGACGGTGTCTTGGGAGCACTTGAATGGAGCCCTGCGACGATCAAACTCAATCCAAACCTGACGAGCAGCCACCCACCTCTCAGCTTTCCTTCCGCAACCTGGGTTACTCCGAGCAATTGACGTTAACCATTTTAGACGTTGCGTCCCACTTGCTTTTTCTCACCCTCGGTCCGATGAAGAATTACACCCAAAACCCTTCTTCCTTTTAACTCTGTGTGATGAATGATGCGCTGTGCATTTTTCCAGCTGCTTCTGCACAGCTTCCAAGTACATTGTGTGGAACCTTTTTGTTTGAAAGTTAAAGGGAGTGATGGGGGGGAGGGAGGGCAGGGGGTGGGGTGGGTATGGGGGTAAATAGGTGGAATATGGAGAGAGATTCTAACGGGAGAGAACGCGAGAGAACGCAACTGTGTGGAAGTTAAGTAAGTAAGTGAAGGGGAAAAGAGAGATAGGTTGCGATCTGTAAATGGGTAAAAGTAATGTGACAAGAGCTGTGACAGGTCATTGAGAATCTGGTTGGTGAGCTTTGAGGCTGTGGAGAGCCCGAGCATTGGGAGAACCATAGAGACACAATTAGTACCAGACTTGTACAGAAGCAGTAATATTGCACCAGTTGAAAATACAACAACAACTTTGATTCATATAGCGCCCTCAATGCCGGACGGCGTCTCAGAGCGCTTCACAATAGCGGATCCCGAGCCAGGGGCAGGGGTAGAAAGGTAACCAAAGGCACATTCGAAGAGAAAGGTCTTCAGCTGGGATCTGAAGCTGAGAAAAGAGTGGGGGGCAAAGCAAAGGTAGTGAGGAAGGAAATTCCAGAGCGTTGGAGCATAGTGGCTGAAGGCACGACCGCCGAGGGTGGAGCGGAGGATTCGGGGGACATGGAGGAGGCCAGACTAAGTGGAGCGAAGGCAATGGTAGCTGGTTTGAGGAGAGAGGAGGTCAGAGAGGTAGGGGGGTGCAGAGGATTGGAGGGATTTGAAGACAAGGGTGGGGATCTTGAAGTCAATCCTCTCTGGGATAGGGAGCCAGTGTAACAATCACCACATGGGTGGTATGAGGAAAAGGAGGAGTTTTGGGGGGGGACAGAGGGGAGGGATCCAAGTACTGCATCTAGCACTTACTGGTAGAATGATATGAGCGTTTGTTTCAAAAATAGATATTGTGTCAACGAGGTTTTTTTTTTAAACAGATCGTTTTGCAGTGTTTCTGTCTGCGTTAAAAACAAATATACGACAATTAATTATTCAAGCTAAAAGCACTTACGGAGCCCGGCTCTTTAAGCTGAAGGCCAAGGATGTATTGTGAAGTCGTCTCTTCCTGCCTGTGTTGTGTTGTTATTCCCTTCTGATGATCCTTTGGAGTGTTTGTCAGATTGTTTGCTGATTCCCTGAAGTGATTATTTATCTAGGGCTCTTCATTCGAAAAGATTGTGCCGTCTTTTGCTTCTTCCTCTCACTTATTTATGTGTGTGTATATGTGTGTGTGTATACCCAAACCTGACTACAGGCACAGTGTAGTCCTGTAGAATAGTGACTAGACCACAAGCCTTGCAAGCGAGAGGAGCTGGGTTCGATTCCCGGCCAAGCCAAAACAATAGGCAAGTTTCCTTACCTGGTTGTTAGGCGATTGGCGGATCGCTTTTTTCGGAAGTAATAATTCCTTTTCTTAAAAAAATGTGGTCACTCCATCCGCAACTGTTTCTGGGACACTGTCGTGAGCAATTGGCTGCTGTGTTCCGCCCACAAAATATGCTGATAGGACGCTATATCACATACAAGCATTCTTATTATATTATCATTATATCCCTCAGCCAGCTACAGACTTATCCAACCTGGCGATACCAACCTGCCAGATTCAACTGGGCACCTGATTACTTTGAACCATCCATTATACACAAGGGTGTCATTCATCACAGTAGCTTTGTTGAACCTGATATTATTTTTTATGCCATGTAGTGAACCTCTTTATTCCGAAATAACCGCTTGATTAGTTTCAGGTGCCTCAGATGCCTGTGGTTTTACCCCGAACAATAACCAGGACAGAAGAAGAATCAGAACCAAATGCAAATATTTCTCTAAACAGTTTTCAGTGCATTCCACAGATGATTTTTATTTTTTACAATTAATCATACTCTTATGTTCATCAGCTATTAGATCATCGCTACACACAATCCAAGAGAGAGAGGGAAGGGAAAATCACAAACACATTGCCAGAAAGATGTACTGTACTTTGTTTTCAAGTCTTATCATTGCTTTCAGCCCCCGAATTAATGTTATAAACAGGACTATCACCTCACTCAGTGCGGTACTTATACATCAGCATTTTAAGCATTAAGTCTTATAGCTCAGTGGTTAGAGACTCGCCTTACAAGTGTGAGACCTGTGTTCGAATCCAGGCAGGTCAGGGCGAAACCTTGGGCAAGTTTCCTTACTCCACTCGCCTGATAATAATCCCTCCAAACAAAACCACAAGAATAAAATTGATCATTTCAATCCACGACTGTTTGTGGGGACACTGCTGTGCGCAATTGGCTGCCGCATTTTGCCCACAAATATACAGTCAATACACTTCACAGTACTGTATATTCTGTGAAGCGCTTTGAGACATCTAGAAGACGTGAAAAGCACTATATCAAATGCAAGGATTATTATTATTCAAATATTTTTTTCTCCCCAATTCGTCCCCCAACACCTCTTCATTAAAAACAAAATTATATTCAAGTAATGAAAGTTGCTTCCTTTATCAGGAGAGCTGGGTAGGGGATATCACTGACAGCAAGTTGCAGTCGAAATAAAATAGATATCTAAAGTGGCTTACATTAGGTCACATAACTACTGATGTCAATTGAGAATATCATTCTCATGTATCATGTATCAGTGCCTTGGGACGTCCTCCCGATGTGAAAGTCGCTCTATAAATGTTAATTTTGTTGATTTTGTTGACACACCGCCTTATATTATAGGCTGAGATGTCTCAAAGTGCTTCACATGGTATATTCCAAAGTGAATTGACTTGTGTATTTTGTGAACAAAAAAATGCTTGATTTCACTATTAATTTGGAAGCCATTATTCCGTCATCTTTAGAGAGAACTGATTGGCAAATTCAGCTTAAAGGTAAGAATATTCTGCCCCTTACATCAGACATTAAAGCTAAAATTGTGGGAAATGTCAGGCAGGTTTCTGTCTTGATCTTTGAAAATTGCTAGCTTGCTAGAGCAGCACAAGTGAATAAATGTGTCCTTGCTGTAATTTTGCTGTAAATAACCTTGGTATTTATTTTAGTATGTAATCTGTTAAGTGCTATAATATCTGCCGTATGAGAGATTCGGTAATGTGTGTATATATAGCGTGCAAGTACTTCCGACAGCAAAAGAGGTTGTTATTTGCTTAGGTCCTGTCCCATCTGCAAGGTCAGAGTGCAGACACATAACAAAGTCCCAGATCACAAGGAACAAGAAACTCTGCTTATGGATTCAGCTGGCAGAGGGAAAACAGTAAAGAGACTGAAAGGTTAACACACCTTCGTAACGAAAGAGCAAAGTTACAACAAGGACCAATGTATCGACAATCACGACAGCACTTTTTATGCAATGTATTTTAAACGTGTGTTTCTTTGCAGACGGGAAAACATCTAGCTCGGTGACATAATAATTAAGGCGGAAAAAATCTGTAGAACTTTTGTTTTTTCTTTTCTCTGGTGTTTTTTTTGCATTTCCAGTCGCCTGCAAAACACACAATCACGACACTTTACCGTGTATCCTGCGAAGCGCTCAGAGATGTCTCGAATGTGCGTGATCGGGCGCTGCATCAAATATCGATGCAAGGATTGTTCCCATTTTTATGACATTGGGCAGAAATTTCTATCGCAGAAGTCAAGGTATAAGTCTCTGCGAGATAGATTTTCACTTTCGACGTTTAGCACGTCCACAGTTTGCGAGCTGTCAGGCAGTGGCAGTGAAATGTGCTAAATAGGAGTCGTGAAAATCAATTCACAGGAACTTACATCTTAAATTCTGAATTGGGACTTCAGCTGATGAGTGTACTCACTGAAGCGCGTAATGCCCCGATTCATTTGTTGTCAATATTTTTGAAATACCTAAGGTACCACTGAATCATTGAGCTAAAAGTTTTAACTAGCTCTGTGACACTTTGAGATGTAGCAGTCCAATTTTTTTTTATACCTAAATCATCCCTTAGAGGATTTTCACTATGGCACCAATTACCTCTGAAGAGAGTTGAAATCTGTCTCATCTGAATTATTATTTTTAAAAATATATATTAAAACACCCTCTGTTTCAGTTGTTCCTACCAAAACACAACTGGATTTTTGTTTATTATTAAGTCATATTTATCATTCTATTTTTTTTTAAAAAAAGAAAAATTTCATGCAAAATAAATTCCCATGAAAACGTTTAGATCTCCAACCATTTTCCTCAGGGGAGGTTTCCATGTTACAGCGTTTCTCTGAATAGACTGACGTGCAGCAGACACCGTGTCTTGTTCAACAATAATCTCAGGCTCAAACTAGTTGATGTGGTTGCTTTCCAATGGAGACGTTGGAATGTTTCACCTCCGAGTTTAAAATGATTCAATGTTAGAATATAAGTGTTCTTTGTATTTGATAAAGCTTATGTCACTTCGTGGGGGTGGGAAATAATAATAATGCTTGCATTTGATATAGCACTTTTTACATCTATTGTAAAGTGAATTGACTGTATATTTGGGGGGCGAAATGCGGCAGCCAATTGTGCACAGCAGTGTCCCACAAACAATGGTGGATTGAGATTAGCAATTCTTTAACACTGTTCGATGAATTGCACCAATTAAAAATAAGGGAGTTTCTCCTAGTGTCCCGACCTGCAAACCTTCAGATAAATTAGTCATTCACTTCATGGCACTTTGTGGGACTGTGTGTGGAAATTGGCTGCTGAAGTTGCCTGTAAATACACAGTCACTTGACAGCAAACGGGAAGTGCTTTGAGACGTTTCAGCATCACAGGAGTTACACAAGTCCAAGCATGATTAAAAATAATCCCTGTGATCTCTGCACTTAATTTGATTTCTCTCTCTAATGTAAAGAACATGATTATTATTATTACTATCGCCTTTGACTGTAAGCATTTACCTATACACCCGCTATGAATGGATACATCTACCTGGATAGACACTTAGCAGATATTCAAGCAGGTCCAGTATATCATCGAAACAACATCATTATAGATTTGGGTGTCCATTACTCTAGCTCTGGGTCTGTCTTTGTAAATTGTGACCTAGACCTGCACCACCATGAACCGACTTGTGACCAACTGTGAGTAAGGATCTGCCTTGTGAATACCTATACACCTTGGATCTGCCCTGTACACATACCAAAGCCAAATTGTAGCATCTCTATTGTTGCCTCAGTTGAGATATCTAATTAAGCTCAAAGACCTTGGACCTGATACTTGTTTGGCTCAGTTACACATGGATAATATCCTATATCAACTGTGCCATTGGGGAGGAACTATGTACATCAATGTTCCTTAAAGGATCATTGGACACTGTCATCAATTCCTGGTTTCCCGGTACAGCTGGCTGGCTCGTTGCACTGGCTAGGATTGCAGGGCTAATTTTAGTATAATTACTCCGCTGAAGTGCAAAACCCCTCAAGATAAAAGATTCGCTTGCGAACGAGTTTTCCAAAGGCATGGAATACACTGCTTGCATTTGCTTAAGCAGCACAGTACAGTACATTACATTACATGGCAGGGCACTTCAGGCCATTTCAGCTCAGGCAGACAGCAGTTTTCATAGACCTAAAACTATTGCGAGAATTTCCAAGATTTAGCTCTTAACAAAAGGCAAAAAAAAATCCAGTCGTGAAAAGCAAATCATATTTTGACAGCTAAATCAACAGGTACCAATGTAGAAACCCATTACTAAGTGTCATTAGCACTTAAGAGATTACTGTAACCTTGCTATTTTATTTCACCCCTTTTCTTCCACATTTTTATTTCCATTTGTAGCAATTTTGTTTGATCCACTGACTGGATTTTCAATCTCTCTTCCGCTGTGCTTCCTACCTCACTACCTGACAGTTTCTTCCCACCCCCCTCCCCCCCAAACCCCCCCCCCAGCCCAACCTTCCCTAACCTCCACCACTTGCACTAGAATCTTGATGCTTCTCACACATTTGCCGCCAGTTGGGGAGTTGGGAGTTTATCTATTGGAGGCAGTGGTCCTTAGCATAGGTGAAGTGATTATGGCCGCTCGCTACTGAAGCTTGCTGATATTGAATTTAGCTGTCAGAATGCGCTGTGCCCACTGTGACTTACTGCACAGTTAGTGTCAATTCAAAGAGGCTTCCACATCAAACCAACTCCAAGAATGCAGTATCCATCCAGTCTTAGCAGCATCGATTTGGTTCTAACTGCCAACCCCCACCACCCCTACCCCACCGCCCACACACACACACCCAGCGCCCCCCTCCTTTCCTTACACACCCGGCCCCAGAGAAGTAGTTTCAGAATGGAATCAATGCCATCAGCCACAGTATAAATCGGGCTTCCCCTACAGCTTATTTCAAACAAACTTCTAACCACCCCCACAAAAAAACACAAAAAGTTTAAATGTTCTTGAGTGGACTGTGGGTGAACATCACACTCTGGATTCTTCAATAACATTAAATAAAATATGATGTATAATATTAGATATTATATAAAATATAATTTTATTTTATTATATAAATCAAATGAAATTCTTCTATGGTATGTTGAATAAAAGAGTATTATTGTCTTACTACACGGGCTGATTCTTAAAAATCATTCTTTACTTCCCTATTCAGAATGGGACCACAATTTGTTTGAGAATCAGAATTGATAGATAGGTCTGACAAGTCAATACTGTATTGAGCTCAAAAAACATGGCGTTGTGCATTATTCTAAAGCGTTCGCCTACAAAACACACAAGTCACTACACTTTACAGTACATCCTGTGATGCATTTTGCTTGAAGTGAAAGATGTTGCATTAAATGCAAGTTTTTTTTAATACTTTGTAGCAAGGCTGCTCTGCACAGGGACAATTTTTACTGTATCTTGCGGCAAAATAGTCTGTACAGCGGAGATCTTCCCATGTGCCATCGTAGCTGTGTTTGCTGTATGGATCGATTGATCTGATTCATCTTTGTGGCAGAGTGATCGCGACCTTGTATGCGTCCCTCCGCCCTCCCCTTAGGCGACTGTGTTGACAGGTTCCGCCTGGAGTGAGTGATCTCCAAAAGGTGTATCAGAGAAGCCTGGTTTTGCTGAAGTCTGCACTGTCATAACTAATTCCTATTTAATTAGAAAATCTTTGGCTGCCGTGTTTCGCCCATGGTCATTCCACTTTACAGGCTCAGTGGTTAGTGCACTCGACTTACTACAAGTGTGAGACCTGTGTTCGAATCCAGGCAGGTCAGGGCAAAACCTTGGGCAAGTTTCCTTACTCCACACGCCTAATAATAATCCCTTCCAAAAAAAACACAACAATAAAAATTGATCATTTTCAATCCATGGCTATTTGTGGGACACTGCTGTGTGCAATTGGCTGCTGCGTTTCGCCTACAAATATACAGTCAATTCACTTTACTGTGAAGCGCTTTGAAACGTTGATAGGATGTGAAAAGCACTATATCAAATGCAAAGATTATTATTACAGTACATCCTGTGAAGAGCTTTGCGATGTCTCAATGACTTGATAAGGCGCCTTATTAATGCAAGAATAATAATAATTATTATTATTATTAAATGAGAGGAAGCCAGGCCCCCTACCCCTCCCCCCCACATCAAGTTGGGCTTCGCCCATTCACAGCGCAGAGTCGCTATCCATTGCACATGCATTTACAGGCACGCAAACGTGAAATGTGCAAACGACTAATGCGCGGAGGAAACTAACATGTGGACAGGATAAGCTAACAAATGTACACCTGGTGCCTCACCAAATGGTCTGGTGCTTAAACCCACATTGTCTACAGCAAGTGTGCTGGCACGGATTGAAAAAAATTGTTCAGCTTGCTCAGATTTGAATGCCTGTCTCGCATCTTTTGTTATCTTCATACAGAGCGACCTAAAGAGTAAAATATTAATAAAGTTCTCGTTTAAAGTGCAGCCCCAATTTCCAGTAACAAGATACGCTTTAAGTTCTAGCAAACAAATGTTCCCTTTATTTAGACCTCGACACAAAAACTGAGCGTTCTAAATCAATATCTTCGCTGCCAACTTAGGTGTCTCTTTGCCCTCAAACGTCAGTGTAAGAGTTCGCTCTCTCTCTTCTTCTTCTTCTTCTTCTTGAGAGAGAGAGAGCTACAACAGGGCTGAACTTATGCTAATCAGTAAAAAGTAATGTTTGTTTTTTGCTAAGTCTTTAATAATGGCGTTTCATTGAAGGATGAGGTAAAGAAAAACTTACTCCCTTACTCACTTGTGTGTTTAGAGGAACATTAATCAAGTCTCAGAAGCAGATCACCCAATAACAACTTCATAAATAATTCTTGCATTCAATATGCAAGGGTTTCATGTCTTCTAGACGTCTCAAAGCACTTGGTAGAATAAGCTACGAAGTGAATTACCTGTATTATTTGTGGGCGAAATGCAGCAGCCAATTGCGCACAGCAGTGTCCCCGCAAACACAGTCGTGGATTGAAATGACCAATTCATTATTATCCTTTCATTTATGTAGCACCTCAGAGCGCTTCCCAATGGCGCTAACACCTATTGGTTTATGTGTGCAGTCACTGAGGGAAGGAATTCCCGGACGTGACTTTATCATAGTTTGGTGAAGATACATAACCCAACAAAGCCCTGAGGAAAATCACACAGTTAGCAAAGTGGGAGAGGAACACTCGGCGCGGCACAACGAAACAAATCGACGTTTTGAATTAAGAAGGGAGCAACCAATTCCAATCTCAAGTTATTGTCACTAAATGCGTAGGAGTTTTTATTGTCTTTCATTTTTCCCCAAGTGTAGGACAGCGCCACCTGGTGCAAGTATAAGAACAGTTAGAGCAAAAGAGAAGCACACAGACTTACTTGCTGCTCAATAGGAATTTATTCGTCTTCATAGACGTGAAATAGCAAACACAGCTTACATTTTTTTAAGAAAGAACCAGATTTTTTTTTACATGAAAAAATATATATACATGTTTTCGCTTGTTACTTGGTGACGATAATGATTCCTTGCTTTTTTGTGCGGCGGTCTCTCTCTCACATTGTTAGCAGCGTTTTCAAAGCACTTCCCAGGATTTACTGTAAAACGTAATGACTGTGGAAAGCCAAATTGCTGACTTCAATGTACCACAAACAGTCATGTAGCGAAAGACCAATTTTATCTGGGGGAGTAATATGGATTAGTTCTACAGACGACAAAGATACCAGATTTGATCCCTGGTCTGTGCTGTGCTAGATGATCACAGTAGGAACAACAATTGGATTTGGAGAGCTACAATTAGCTGCCTGCAAGTTTAGAAGAGTTTAGCTCATTTTGTTTCAAATGAGATAAACGGCTCCTGCATTATCCTAAAAGTACTGAGTTCGATCTACGGAATAGAATCAAAGGCAACTTGCAACACGCGGAAGACTATTCAGTTCTTTTAAGAATTCTTGTAAACGCAAAAGTTTGGAATCTACTTCTCATTCCCTCAACTCCAATGAAATTCTTAGTGCTTTTACTGGAATCACACAACGCGAGTCTCGCACCGTTAAGTTTCAAACTCGCAGGTGGTTGGCAATTTGGCAAGGAAAAGTTTGTTGCAGAAAAAAAACGACATTAGAAAACAACCGAGTACAAAAAAGTCTGATTAAAATTGGAAAACAAGGAAAACAGCCAACTTTTCCTATGTAGCCTGGAGTTCGAACTGTCGAGGGATGGGGATGACTGTAACCAAAATTATATACTATAACCCGCAGGACTATTTTAAAACCCAGCAGGGAACAGCTTTCAAGTATACCAAAGCTGACTGCAATTCAGCGAGGTAATTAATTTATTGCTACCATCAAAAGGATGCAATTTGGCAAATTATTTACATGTACTACTCATCACCCAGTTCCCGTTTCAAGAAATTATTTTGTTCATTTCCATCTGCGCGAGGCAAGCACAGCTATAAAAGCTATTGGCAATGGTGGTTTACTGGGGTTGGGCAGTGTTCCGCGCGCATATAAAAGTCCACAACTCCCACTGTTGTTTCTGAGAGTCTGGAAATTGACTGGAATTCTTGTAATATGCTGCCAAATAGTGTGACTTTCCAAAGCATATCTTTTCAATGAATAAAGCTACTCTCCCTCTTTATGTGGTATGATAAGCTCAGGGGCAAACTTAGCCACACCCTACACTTTAAAGTATCTTAGAGAATGGATGGCAGTGTTGCGACCATTCAGAAATAGACACACTCTCCACTTCAAAGCTGCTGTATCTTTTGCGGGCTGAAGCAGAATGAAACCAGAAGGGAGCCTCTCTCTCTCTCGTTTAAAAAAAAAGGAATGTAAAATCTTCTCATCTTTTGTCAAATTTTCCTCTTTGTTTCAGTACACTGGATGGTTCCTCCAGTTCCAAAGTTACTCATGCCGCTGTCCCGAAGCTTACGCCGGTATTAAATTCTCCGTCCCGCTCGGCAAAAGAGAATTGAAGACACAAAAGGAGTCTTGAAGCCGCCTCTTCTGTTCTCCGAACATCGTTTCTTTCCACGTTCGAAGCCAGTGACGCCACAGATCCCGAGTTTGCACGGAACGTGGTGGGACCTTTTAGCACGCAGAGGTTTAGAGCTTCACAGGAATATCAGATGACTCCGCTCTCTGCCTCGGGAGGAGAGGGACAGACAACCCATTTATTTCGTCCGAAGAAACCGGACGAGGACACGAACGAACATCCTGTACTCTGTAAAACGTTTCGCGCACAAAAAAAACGAACCAGTCAATCCGCTTTACGGTATATTCTGTGAAGCGCTTTGAGATGTCTCAACAGCACACAGAATCTCATCACATCGCATCGCATCACATCACGACTTCCTAGACGTGCCATATCATTGTAACTGCAGTGTGACATGAGGATATTACCATTACTAGCTTCTAACTCAGTTCTGACGAAAGGTCGTGGACCCGAAACTTTGACTCACTTTCCTTTCTCTATAGATGCTGCCTGACCTGCTGAGTTTTCCCAGTGATTTCTGTTTGTGTTTTACCTCCTAGCTATTTTCACAGTCTCAGGAGCAGACATATTGGCTGATTAAGACTAAACTCAGCAGTTGGAAGCACACAATTCCTTTTTTTTTGTGGCAGTTTAAATCACTGCCCCCACACCTACACTGCCCCCACATCACTGCCCCCACACCCACACTGCCCCCACATCACTGCCCCCACACCCACACTGCCCCCACACCCACACTGCCCCCACATCACTGCCCCCACACCCACACTGCCCCCACATCACTGCCCCCACACCCACACTGCCCCCACATCACTGCCCCCACACCCATTTTTAAGATAGTTTGGTGGAATTTTGTGCTTGAATCATAAAAAAAGTTTGTGGGGACGCTGCTGTGCGCAATTGGCTGCTGCCTTTCGCCCACAAATATGTAGCCAATTCACTTTACAGTATATTCTGTGAAGCGCTTTGAGACACCGATAAGATGTGAAAAGCGCTATATGAAAATGCAAAGAATATTATTAATATATTATAATTGAATCCAAATGATTGTTTTCGGAGACACTATTATGCCGACAGCTTGGGCCATCTGACATGTACATGTTTATAGGATTATAACAGAGTAACACATATTCTTCTGATCTCGGGGAAACTGTTTAATTCAATAGATCAAGTGTCATGTTGCAATCTCTTCCTCTGAAGATACGCCACGTTTTTATAGCCTATTGTGTGCTAAGTGTCCACCGTGTGTGGTGGGCCTCTGAATTCTCTTCCAGAGGAGAGATAAAGTGCTCACGCACTGGTTTTGGGACATGAATTGCTGGCTCCGTGTGTTATGGTCAGCCTGAACCTTTTCTGTTATGTGCAGGCATACTGTCCACTTCAAATGCATTCATCCTTTACCCTAATAATTGCTATCATTCGGTTAAAATTCATCGTTCCAATCACGATGGATCATGACGTTTTCCAATGACAATGGAGCTCCTGTAGCTCAGTGGTTAGAGCACTCGCCTTACAAGCGTGAGACCTGTGTTCGAATCCAGGGAGATCGGGTGAAACCTTAGGCAAGTTTCCTTACTCCACACACACACACCTAATAATAATCCGTCCCCAAAAAACACAATGATAAAAATTGGTCACTTTCAATCCACGATTGTTTTTTGGGACACTGCTGCGCGCAATTGGCTGCCGTGTTTCGCCCACAAAATATACAGTCAATTCACTTTACAGTATATTCTGTGAATTTATATCAATTGCAAGCATTATTAGTATTCTTATCATAGAGATACACAAAGTGATGTGGTGCAAAGTGAGATGACACGCTAAATCCAGGTCTCATCTTCCTTATCACGGGATATGGGGCAAAACTGGGTAATTGAGGTAGTTGAGGGACAGGACAGCCATGATCTAGTAGAATGGAGGAACACAATCAAGGTGCTGAACAGCCTACTCCTGTTCCTATTTTCCTAATTGACAAGCTGCTGCTCGTGGAGAGGTTGTGCAAATATAGAGAGTGGCTGTGAACTCCTTTGATAGAGGAGGCAATACTCTGGGAGTGTAGGATTCGCCCAACACGAGCAGATTTGGTAGGCAGCAAAAAACACCTTCCGTGAAAGAATTCAGGGAGGAAATTGGAAGAATGAGAGAGAGAGAGAGAGAGAGCGAGAGGGAGGGAGGGAAAAAAAAGTGCAAATCCAAGGGGGGAAAAAAAGAGTCTGTCACATCCCAGTGATTGTCTTAAAGATGTCATACACCGTTCCAATTCTCAAGGATCCTCAAAGAATCTGTCAATGATAAATGCAGTGGAAGGAACGAAAACAAAACAAAAAAAAATGGTGATGTGTTATTGATGTCAAAGGCTTAAAACGAAGCTTGGAAAAAAACAGATTCAAATTTCTAAGATTTCTCATTTTTTATGCCTTTTAAAATATGCACTTAAATGAAGCAGATTATATATTTTCGATGCTTTCGTGTTGCTGTTGTGTTTTTTTTAATGCACTTTTAATTGGAACCTCAGCCCGGCGCGTTGCTTCAGAGCTGCTTGTTTGAATTAAGTGCAAAATGCTAGCTGTGTCATTTTTAATGATATGTTGCAAAATTGTTATGGAAAGCTTCAGAGGGTAATTGACCATACAGTGCATGTGGGTGGTTCCTTAATACAATTCAGCTGTGTTGATTCTCTTCCCTATCCCCCCCGCCCCCCCCACCCCCACCCCTCCACACATACGCACACACATATGCACACACACTCATACATAAATGTATATCCACCAAAACTATAACACTGTACGTTTTTGCTCATTGCAGTAGAGTCGTAAGGGCAATATGTGAGTACTGTATTTATTTTTGTGAAAACTGAAATGCAGGGGCTCTTGCTGAAGGTTTGGCTGGTTTGATCGGTGAGGAGCAGAGCTATACGGATCCCAGGTTCGATCCCTGGACTATCCTGAATTAAGTGATCTCAGGGCCACACTAGGAATGCTACAATCAGTCTCAGTGCCCCAGGTTAGGGAAGGGAAAATCAGACATCGTTCCTACTCCTGATTGGATTCCAGTAAATGCCTGCGTAAGGTATGTCTGTGTGAATACAGGTTGTTATATAGGCTTGAGCTTGGCTGCAATGCACTCCATTATCAAGTAGACCCGCAATGCTGACTTTTGTAGCTTGCTTGTGAATTAATAGCAAAAAATAATAACAATCCTTGCATTGGAACATAGCACCTTCTCACGTCTCAAAGTGCTTCACAGAATAGACTGTAAAGCCAATTGATTGAATGTCTATTTTTTGCAGGCGAAATTGTAGGCACATGGGCGAGATCTCAGGTGTTAAACTCATGGAACGTTTACCGGAGGAGAAGAAGGGATACAAAAGACACATGGGACATCCTCCTGATACATAAGGAACTCTACCAAATGCAAGGATTCTTATTGCAACGGAGTTAAAAGCCTCCAGCAGAACAACTGACAAAATGAAAATCCCTAAACAAACTCAGAGCTAAAATGATCATTTTTAAAATAGTAGTTACTCCATTGAGCATTTAAATGGAAATGCAGTCAGTTATTTTGGGTCCACCATTGCTTGTTGGAGCAAGGGAAATAAATGATTTGAAACTCCGAGACTCACACTTGTATTTGTAACTGGCAAGCAGGAAAACAGCTTTAAAATGGAACTATCGCTTATCTACCGCCCCCCCCCCCCCCCCCCCCCCCACCCTTAGCCCGGGTGCTCATTCTATTTAAAGGAGTTAGTTTCCTATGTGCAAGGTGCTATATAGGTTTGAGCTGCTGTGCTCGTCAATTGTTGCGTCAAAACTGGATGGTTGTAAATGCCACATGTGTGTACCAATTCCTGTTAAACCCCGCAGCATAAGGAAGCTTCTGACTGTAAACCAAAAATATCTTCCGAAGCACTCACGATCAGCCCATTTGACGTCGTGCGATCGCTGATGAAGGTCGATATGTCAGCTCGCCAATATCTTCAGCGAAATTTCACAGTCAATACGAGAAAGAAGACGGACCTCTGGCTTCCGCTGGCTGGAATGCGGCAAGAAATTGGACTTAAATTGATGGAAATCCTTATCATTTTTTAACACGTCTAGTCCTCAATAAATATTGACTATTGTATCATCAAATAGCTATCATACATCCCATTAGTGCAAAGTGAATGCACTCCCTTGTAGGAGACCTGCATTTATCAATCCATTCAATGGTTGGTAGCCTGTATTTTGCACCCTAACCTTTTTACCTCCCGATATGAAAGACGCTTTACTAATGTAATCTTGTTGTTGTTGTTGTTTAGTTGCTTCTGTTCATCCATCAGTGTTCTATTCACCCAATTCAAGGCATTTCTGCCCCCAAACTGATATACATCCAAACCCAATCTGTCTAAGAAGAATATTTGGTGTACACATAGCGTTCTATTGTGAGCTCAAGGTCTTCTGTTCTCACCTTGACAACAACAAGAACAGTTTGTGTTGATGTAACGCTATCCACGTCAATAGAACATCTGAAAGCGAGGTGACACATCTATCAGTCGCTAGGGAACAGAGATAAAGATTTAAAAAATCATCCTTGCATTTGATATAGCGCTTTTCGTGTCTCCTGGACGTCTCATAGCGCTTCACAGAATATACTATAAAGTGAATTGGACTGTATTTTTTGTGCAGCAGCCTACTGCATACAGCATTGTCCCACAAACAGTCATGGATTGAAACTAACCTCTTATTGTTTTTTTGGAGGGATTATTACCAGGCATGTGGAGTAAGGAAACTTGCCCAAGGTTTCACCCTGCCTGGAATCAAACCCAGGTTTCTCGTTTGCAAGGCAAGCGCTCTAACCATTGAGCTACAGGACTCCACCACCCTACATAGATGTCAAACATTTAAAGAGGTTGACCAAACTCTTAGTTATAGAGACACTTTTTTTTTAGGGAAGTTTAAGAAGTTTCAAACTTCCTAAAAGCAGGGAGGGAGGCAGCAATGCAAAGTGGTTTGGGGTTTGACATGGATACTTTTATAGGCCTTCTCCTTAGTTTCAGAATTCTCATCATTATTCTTTTGCTTTTGCGGATAAATAATCCTTATTGATATCTGTTGTCAATTACAGCGCTGTTTTGTCTGCAGCGGTAACTCTCTGAAGGTATCTGTGTACTAGAGATGGGAAAAATGAATAACGTGTGCTTGTACAGAATGAATCTGCCGCAGTAACAGCCACTGCCTTGCTGAGAGCCAATAGTTTCAAGTGAGGGAGTTGGGACTCAATTTGCCCTGCATTTCCCAGATTGAAATGAAGAAGAAAGAGAAGAAAGATAATTAATTTCAGGTCATATTTAATTCAACCTTTGCCCTGAACCAAGCAAGTGGTTATGGAATGACTTGAAGGTGAGATTTGAATCGGATTGTGTAGGATTCTGATCTATTTGCTCTCCAGTTGCGTTTTAACCCGATCTACAGAAAGAAATGTTAAACCTGTTTTTTGCTTTTGCTCCAGCTTTTGGAATCCGCTTCAAACATTTTTTAAAAAATTGCATTTGGCAGATTTTTTTCAAATGCAAAAATTTAAAACGAAACAATTAGGAAATTTCAGCCCTCGTCTAATCAGAGGCTTCAAATGGTGGAATCGATGGGGTTTTTTTCACACAAAAAAAAGTAAGGCTGCTTTCTTGGGTTCAGTTCTTCATCCATTTTATTATCTGCTGCGTGCAGCTGTGCTCCGGACAGCTGGGTGACTTCAAAGGAAAATGTCCCTGTCAGATTCCCATGGTGAATGTATCTCTGAGACAAATACCTTCAGACACTGCTGAATGCTTTAACTTCCTTTTAACATTTATCATCATGGCAACATGTGTCTTCCAGACTTTGGAGCTAACCAAAAAAAGAGAGAGGGACTTAGCAACTCCCCAAAAAGATAAAAGTATGATTTTGTGAAGGAATCATTTTCAGAGATGACACATGTGCCTCATTTTATAGTCAATCCCAAGGCCTAATCTGCTCCCTGTATGAATGGGATCCTTTCTACTCCCTTATCGAGAGAGATAAAAATCAGGTTGTTTGACTTTTTTTAAAAAAACTCCAATGATATGAAAAGTATCTAATCACCCCAGTAATTACGGCTTTGAATGCGATTGTATGAACTTCCAGTAAAGTGACTCTTTATTTTTCTCCACCCTCTCCCCCCCCACCCACCCCCTTCAGTGGTTGTAATTTAGTTGGTTCAGATAGTTTAACAAGCTGCGAGGATGATACTTTCCTTGCTATGTTTCCAGTGTCTTTCAGGCTTGAAATAACCTTTGCGAGTCTAGTAAAAACAAAACCTGAGTCTGGTCCAGGAGAGGCTCATTTAAAAAAAAAAACGCTCAATTCCATGCTTTGTTCCATTTACAAACCCTCCAAACGCGAAACACAGAAATACACTGAACACGTGCTTTCAAGCAAGATAGCTCCTGTTCACAAACACTACACGCTCAAAAGGTCCTTGTAGCCTGAGAGTTGCAATGATAATTGAAGACAATAAGGCCCTAATGTGTGCAGGCGGAGGAACAACGCAGATACGGTAATTGCAAAAATGTGGGTTGGAATTAAATTAGGAAATGCGCTGAAAAATGCACTTTCAATACCCTTTGAAGTTAATAGCAATGCGAGCTAACATTTGTATGGTAACGTTTTTGTTTCACGTGCACAAAAGAGGTTAATTAGAAACGGAACAAGCATTATTTGTGTAGCTAACACAGGTGGGAATGTCCGGACAAATGACAATGAGATTAATGTGATTGTTTTGATGTGGGGGGGGGGGGGAGGGGGATTGGTTTGGATGAGGGAAGTGATATCATCTTGGGTAACCAGGATGAGGGAATCCTTACTTTTCTTTAAATGATAATAAGTTAACAGGTGGAAAAAAAACAGCAGGGATAATCTTATAACATTACATTCAGGCAAAATTAAATTAAAAGAATTTAAAGGCTTAGGATTTGACATTTCAGTGTCATCACATTCGATACAGCACCTTTCACAACGGTGAAAGATTGTTTCAAAGTGCTTCGCAGGAATATACTGTAAAATGTAGTGACTGCATGCTTTTGCAGGCGAATGGATAATATAATAATGATCCTAGATTTGATGTAACGCCTTAACACGGCTTTGAAACACCTCAAAGCACTTCGCGCAGCACACTGTTGTTTTTAACCACAGAATTGGCTAACAAGAGGGTCACTTTAGGAAGCACGTAAAGTGTATGAACTGGGGCTGCACTGTAAAGATGGGCAATACGCTCGACTGTGTGTGTCAGCCCGTGGCTTAAAATAGACGAAGGGGCCTGTCAGGAGCTGACTGAGCCTGTGAGCGACGTGATGTCCCACCCAAGGGACTTAGAGCGTGGACGCTGAAAGAAATATATGATCTGGAAAGCGAGTGCAAAGGTTACTGTAACAAATTATCTCCAAAGTGGAATGTGTGACAGCCCAACATGTAAATATAAATCATGTGTTGCAAATGACGCCTCGCATCAAACGCTTGACATTGTAACTTGAAACACTTGGTCAAAACTATAGAAAGACTCCAAATAAGTGTGAACCTATTAGCGGAATTTTGTTTTGCTCTACAATTACCATCACGTAGGCTAAAAGTGTCTAGAGTTAGCAGTTTGTAAACCGGGTGATCACCGCGTCTGCGCGGAGTCGGCTGGTCTCAGCTGTGCGGACACTGTGTGTGTGTGTGTGTAGAAGAGAAGATAAATTGTCGCACATCTTTCCAAGAGTCAGGGACGGGAGCCTGCAATGGCGTGTGTTTGGCAGCCAGGTGTACAAATGTTTCAGGCAACCTCAACAATCAAGTGGCCTGTCAACGCTTCACTGCCAAGGCTAACACATAAACAGCGATCACTTGAGTGGGGTGGCAGAGGACAACCAATGCCCATAGTACACTGTGCCCAACGATGAGAGCCTCTTTTTGGGGGGAGACCAAGAGTGGAAGCATATGTCAATGGGGAAGAGTCATGTCGCTGAGCAGTTAGAGCATTCGCCTCACAAGAGAGAGAGAGAGACATGGGCTCGATTCCTGGCAGAGCGAAACCTAGGGCAAGGTTCCTTGCACCACCCACCTAATAAGTCCTCAAGCAAAAAAATATATAATTTGGTCACTCAAACCACGACTGTTTGTGGGGACGCTACTGTGAGTAATTGGCTGCCACGTTTTGCCCATGAAATATATAGTCAATTCACTTCGCAGTATATTACGTGAAGCGCTCTGAGATGTCCATATCAAATGCAAGGATTGAAATTACAGAAATCAAAACAACAAATGACATTTATATAGGCGTTTCACGTTGGGAGGATGCCCTAAATGTTCAAAATAGAAACAATTGCCATAAGGTAAAGTCAATTGACTGGAAACAAGGTGGGAGTATTTTCCTGAGGCTAAAATTGATGTGTGCAGCAGAGGGCACACAATGCGTGGGGCCAAAAAAAAAAAGGCTCAGTGGGCAGCTCACCAACATGAATACACTTGGCTTGGCTTGAAGACAAGACAGTGGAAGGCTGTCCTTCTCCTGACTTGGGCACAAGCATTGGCAAATACTGCAAAATCCGTAGTCATTGGAGCAATTACGAAGGGCTGCGTTACTGTTCTCAGCTGTGTGCCATAAATGTTACTCTAAATGAAGTGCAGCAGCGATGCTACCAAACGATTTCAAAGCCGGTGTGGGGGGGGTGGGGGGGAAGGAATGCTTTCCCTTGGGCCTTGTTATTCCTTTTATTTTTTTGTTAAAAAGGTTTATTTTACGCAGAACTAGCCTTGGCAAGGACCAGCGGGCGGAAATATGGTTTGCAGCGTTTTCTTTTTTTTTTCTTCGGGTTACGTTCCAGGGGCTGCCTTTTGAAATCTACTTGACTGACCACAAGATTCCCTGCTTTGGAATGTCATGCGTTAACATCTTTGTGCCTCGCAAGAAGTTGGCACTTTTTTTTCACAAATACATATTCAAAGGATGGGATGGGTGGGGTGGGGGAGGTGGCGGAGGGGTGGTGGGGGGAAAGGCTTGGGGGGTGGGGGGCTGGGGGATATGTGTGTGGAGAGAGGGGTACAAAACGATGTATTGTAAGCTTAAGATGTGAGTAAGGGTGGTTGGAAATTAAGAACGAGAAACCATTTTGTCTGACAGAACAGTTATGAACACGTGGAATGTGCTGCCTCCAGAGGCTGTAGCAGTAGAATCAATTGGGATGTATAACAGGGAGACAGGGATTCAACACTGTGCTGGAGAAATAAGGGCATGAATGAGTGTGCAGAAAATATTGGGGATGTGGGGATTAAAATTAAATGGTGTAATAAACTAGTAGAACAGGTTTGATGTACTGAATACCCTTCTGTTCCTATTTTGCTTCACTCTGGTCGGTCACTGGATATTTCACATGCCTTGGTTGATTTGTGTTGCTTTCTGATTACGTGTACGTGATAATAATTCTTGCATTTGATATAGCTCCTTATCATGACTTTTCAAACGTTCTCAAAGCACTTCGCAGAATATACTGTGAAGTAAATGTTCAGGAGAGAGAAAAGTGGTCTTCATAATGGGCCAGATATAATAGTTTAAAACTCATATAGTAAAAATAAAACTCATTTGTATAATATTATTATGTTTAAAACTCAGTTTGGGGATATGCAGATGGTCAAAGCTGTTATGTCACTTTCTTCAGCCCTCGTGAGCAGCGGAATTAAAATCCAAGATGAGGTCATTATTATTTGGGTTTTAAATTAAGAGTTTCGCATTGACTGGCCTTGATCCAAAGTAACTTTGGCAAACACATGAATTTGTAGAAAATTCCACAGCAGCCTTTTTCTTCTTCTTTTCATTTAATTTTTTTTTTAAAAAGCTCAGATTTTGGATTGAATTTCCAAAACAAACAAGAAAGGAATCAGGATATTCCTGTCTGATGTTAAATGTACCTGTCTTGGGGTTAAACTGACCTGGTCTATGTAGGCGCTAACAAGATTGAGCGCGAGTCAGCCAGAACATCAGGCTTTCAGCCTCCTGGCTGGGAGGAGAGTGCTCAAATAGTTGAGATGCAGGAACACCTTCAAATGAGGCAATCGCACGGGATTTCCCATTTAATTAAAGTTAATCCTTTCAAGCACGTCATCTAGTCGGCCGCCAAGCGAACTGCACTTGTCAGAGAGCGCATACAACACTAAGTAGATGGTTTAAATTTCTGCTGGTACGTTCGTGTTTGCACAAGCGCTTTTGCAGCGATGATGTTTCAGCTGTTTTACGAACACCGGACTTGCATTCGAATAGTTGGCCACATGGTGTGTCTAAATTCCTCCTTTGCCCCGACAGGGCACTTTCCCAACAGTCGCTGTTTAGCTCCCGAGGAGGTCAGAAACCCTGGGCAATTTCTGGCAAGCGAGTGGCTTTGCTCTTTGCTCGGAGGTGGCAATGATTGACACAGCTCTTAAGGGGCCCGTTTTTTTTAAAATTTCTCCCTCTCTCTCTCTTTCCCTCCCTCCCTCCAAATGCTAATTGTGGCCACTTGCATTTAACTTTTTTTTTGTTAAATTGTGCAATTGGCTGCCGCGTTTCGCCCACAAACATACGGTCAATTCACTTTACAGTATATTCTGTGAAGACGTCGATAAGATGTGAAAAGCGCTGTGTCAAATGCAAAACTTATTATTATTATTAAATGTTCAGTGCTGTTGCCTTTGGTTTCCTGGTTGGTTAATCACTAACACCAGCACTCACGTTGAACCATACCGTTTTGTGGCGTATTTAAACACACAGGTGACAGAATTAATCGCTGCACTTTAACTTTCTGAGCGGGCTTAGCACAACAGCGACTTGCATTTATATAGCGCCCTTCACGCAGGGTAGCGTCTTGGAACACTTAGGAGAAGAGTCGGGAGGCAGATGCAGACTAAGGATCATAAAAACCAAATTCCGAACTGCAACTTTTGACTGAGCCATTTAACTGACACCTGGGGGAAGTTAGTCATAATGTTCAGATGACATCAAAGCCTTTGTTGTGTGCATTTTTGTGGTCAGCAAGCGCAGTTTGCTGCAAATTTACAAGTCCTGTTTTTCTTTAAGATTCAGTGTTTACTGGTTTGGTTAAACAGAATGCGGTTTCTCTGTATTTAGAATTTGATGCTTGTGGCCAGGCACAGGAGAAAGAAAAATAATAAACCTTGTGTTTGATACAGCGCTGTATCATGTCATCGCGACGTCCCAAAGCGCTTCGCAGAATGTATTGCAAAGCGGATTGACTAGACATTTTGCGGGCCGAATAATGATTAAATTATTTGGAAGAGGGAGCCTGGCTCAGAAGTCAGTGTGTCGACCGCTGACACAGGACGATGAAAGAAAAAAAAGTGTTTTGATGTGGTTTGAATTCAAAAGCAAAACCGCAAATAGAAAGTTGTGAGAAGATGTTCCAAATAAAGGAAAGATAAAACACTCGTTCAGGCAAGAATTTTTCTGTTTGTTCAAATGGCGGAGTTCTGGGACAATGAATCATGTCTTTAAAATCTGACAGATTAAAGACAAAAATGAGGCCTGAATGATATTTAAATGATCCAATTTTACAGAAGGCTGTGTGTGTAAAGAAAAAAGAGGCTTGCGTTGCAGTAGGTAAAAGAGGTTTTATTCAACTCGTGATTCCTTTAGCAATTTGTTTTGAAAGAAAATGTGACTTTTAAAAACTCTAAGTTACAACAGTGATTACTGAACCGATAAGCAGTCATTTTTTTTCTCTGGAAGCAGAGCCCTTGCAAGGCTTACACTGGTTACGTGCAGGTTTCTGCTCAGCCTGTATGTTCTCTGAAACGTATCAGTTCATATTATTCTCCCAAAAGCCTATCAGATTGTCCTTTGAATTGGCTACATACTTGTCAAGATGTATGACTATCTGAGAGTTTCTGAAAACCCAGACTGTAATGTAAAGTCACATGCACTTCGAGATAAAATCTCACAGTAGAGCTGGGGACTTCAGTTTATAATGTACTGTACATCCACGTGGATTTTCAGGAAACTGTTTGTTGTAGAATTTAATATTCCAGCAATCTTTTCTGTGCCTTTCATAATTCGAGGGTATTTAAAGTCTGCTTTTTACAGAGTTACAATTGCAGTTGTACAGTCATAGCTTGAGAATTTGTGTAACGCTTACTCACGGGGATTTGGAAACACTTCTATTACACAGCGAAGAAGCAACAAACTACAGATCTTTATCACTCTCACATGTGAAGAAAGGGGTGGAAATGCCATCTGCCCGTCTACACAAAATCCAGATGCAAAGTACAGTACCTCAAAGGATTGTTTCAGAATGTTGGCTGAAATCTTTGCGAGGGTAAATTAGCAAAACACTTCAAATTGGGCAGTTTGTTTGTGAGTTTCTTTCGATGTGGTGAAAAATACAGACACTCATTTAATATAAACACGCCAAGGGCTTTGGGATGTCCTCCCGATCTGAAAGGTGCCACTACATAAGTGCAAATTATGTAGTTATAAGAAGTGTTTGGGTGAGAATGATGGTACGACTGACACTGCTCGTGAAGTAACCTCAGCATTCTTATCTTACACAGACACTTATAAAATGCCTTCTTTCCACAAATTCGAGTAAATTAGAGCTCCCTTAACGACAACAACTTGCGTTTATATTAGCCCCCATCACACAGGGTCGCGTTTCAGGCCATGGCGTGACACAACACCTTAATACTTTAAAACATTTTGGGTCATTTATAGCCACTTTCAGCCACCGTCAGCCACTTACCCCACCTCCTCAGTTACCCACTCCTAACTCGGGCTCTCAGCCAATCCTCTTGCTGTGAGAGCCAATTTATATACTGTAAATTGTTGCTGTTCATATCCTAGTGATTTCTGAGATTTAGCTGGACATTTATTCCATTTAATGATAAAAGGGCTCGAGTGTTTTCTTCACTGCTGATGTTCATAATCCTGTATTCAGATTCACGTACGACTCCTTTTTAATGAATATCAGGATTTCACCAGCTCTCCTATAGTCCTTCAGGTAAATTCCCTGCATTTATGGGATTTCTCGAAGATAATAATAATAATAATAATCCTTGCATTGGTGACTGAATCATTTCCCCCACTCATTTCTTACTTAAGGTATATCCCATTCAATCCAAGGGCCTGATAGACATTCAGTGCTTTTGAGCTCCTTCATTTCTGGACTTCACATGGTGCAGATTAACAAGCCATGTGCAAAGTATATCTTATTTAACAAGTGACTAGCATTTCGTCGGGTTGTTTGAACTCTGGCAATTACCTTGAGAAATGAGAAATACCAGTGATAACAGTTTATTTTACCATGTGCCTAGAATACTAAGTGGCCAAGGTTGATGTATTTACCATCAGATTGAGAATAAGATGTGCCTGTCACTAAAGGTCAGTCAGGTTACTAACCGACCAGCCAATTCACCTGAATGGATTGGAGAATTGCTCCTTCTTTGTTACAGTATTTAACTGTAAAGCGATTTTTTTTTTTAAAAAGGCTCGTTACTTATAAGATGGATAGTAGGGTGTTTTTTTTATTACAGTGTATTTGTGGAGAGTTGTACACTGAAACATAATGGGCAAATCTTGGATCACCTGCCCTTAGTATAAAAAAAATCTATTCCATCTCTGTTTGATGCATAATTATGCACTCCCACATGAATGTGTGTAAATCAGAATTTGCATAGACTTCTGGCATGTTACAAGCATTAACATGGCAGAGAGCACTGGGAAGAGATGGATTAGCGATGACTCTGACAAATGTGGGAACTTCAAAAATGTGTAAAAGATTTTTTTTAATCTTTAGCATCACCTCACTGCCATGGGGGACAACGGCAGTTTGTTTTACATGGTATCTATGTACAGTATTAGGTGAAGTAAAAGAACATGTTAAATTGTTGGGGAGTGCGGATACAGCTGATTCATTTGTTGAACAGCAGAATGCACAGGTCACAGTAAACCCCGTGAAGCATCTTGACGTGAAAGGCAGCAAAACCAAAATGAATATACATCCCGATCATCACCTGCATATTGCCAGTGTAACAATCTTTAAAGTTATATTGTGTTGATACAACAATCGGGTGCCAGCCTGGCTCAGTTGTTGGCACTCTTTCCATAATAATCATAAGAAGAATCCTTGCATTTGATATAGCGCTTTTTACATCTTCTAGACGTCTCAAAGCGCTTCACAGAATATGCTGTAAAGTGAGTTGACTGTATATTTATGGGAAGAAACCTTAATAATTTGTGGGGTCAAGCCCCATGTTACCCCGATGTATCTTGCGGGAGTCCTCCGTTGTCAGAGGTCCCATCCTTTGGATGAAATGTTAACAACAACAACTTGGATTTATATAGCACCCTCCATGCCGGATGGCGTTTCAGAGCGTTAAACCAAGGAACAGAAAATAGCAAAGTAGGTTTTGAGAGTTCCCACTGTCGACACAGAAAAACCTGCACAACTTTGAAAATGCATAATTATTTATTCAGATTCACAAACGGTTGGCGAGGGAAGGTTTTCAGTATCGGAACTAGCCTTTCCTCTCTTGTCATCCATATATACTTGTGCCTACTTTACCAACGTTCGGCTCTGAATATAGTTTTATCGACAGATTAACTCTCACAGGAGGAGCATTACAACAACAACAACAACAACAAATTACATTTATAGAGCGCCTTTCATGTCGTGAGGACGTCCCAAGGCGCTGCACAGGAGGCGTGTGACCCGAGCTGGGAGGGGAGTGTTTGGGAAGGGGTGAAACACGAAGGGGAGGTAGACGAGTTCGGGGTGGAACAGAAGGCACGATCGAAGAGGAAAGTCTTCAAACCGGCCTTGAAAGAGGAAAGGGAAGAGACGAAACGGAGGGATTGAGGGATTGCATTCCAAAGGGTGGGAGCGGAGAAACTGAAGGCCCGGCCTCCAATGGTGGGGCGGTTCGGGCGGGGGGCTTGGAGCAAGCCAAGTCCTGTTGAACGGAGGGTCCGGGTGGGCGTGTAGGGGGAGAGTAGATCGGTTAGATAGGGCCGTGTAAGGCCTTGAAAGTGAGGACGAGGATCTTGAACTCGATCCTCTGGAGGATGGGGAGCCAGTGGAGACGGGCGAGGGTGGGGGTTATGTGGTCGCGGAGGCGGGTGCGAGATAGTACACGGGCTGCAGAGTTTTGGATGACCTGCAGCCTGTGAATGGAGGAACTGGGGAGGCCGACGAGGAGAGAATTTCCGTAGTCCAGCCGTGAGGTGATGTATGCATGCACGAGTGTTTCGGCAGCGTGGGGGGTAAGATAGTTGCGGAGCCTGGCAATGTTGCGCAGGTGGAAATAAGCGGTGCCGGTCAAGCCGCGGATGTGGGGGAGGAAGGAAAGTTTTTGATCGAACATGATGCCGAGGTTCCTGATTGGCTTTGTGACAATGACAATGACAATGATTACAGAGTTCTTGGGAGTTCGTTTCACCGGTTGCTTGAAAAACATGTGAATGTGTCAGGAGGAAGTACAAATACTTGCTCACAATGTACCGCTGCTTTCTCAAATACAATTTTCCAACGAATGTGGGAATCAAGATAGCTCTCAGTAAGATAATTAATCGTGGTGATATGAAAATAAAGACGATTTTCCAAAAGACTATAGTGTAAAACAATCATCACTGTATCCCCTATTGTGACTGCACAGCAGGTGAGCTTTTCATTCCATGTTTCAAATACATTCTACCAAGACAGAAGCAGAACCATGGGTGGTTGTGTTCAAGGTTTTGACATTGTTGAAGCTATCGTATGGGGGGCTGTGTAAAATACGTCAGTAAAACCTGTGCAGAATACGCTAGCTTTAACCTTTGTCTTACGACTAATCAGTAAAAATAGCACGGTGTCAATATTATGTTAAAATTCCGCGATAAATTGATTTTGGCTCAAGCTCAGGACCTCACGTTTATGTGAATGCCACTGGGATCTCAGGAGTGAAATGAGAAATGGCTTATGTTACAAAACCCCGCTATACAGAGCCTGTTTTAAAATGATAGCGTACTTGGAATGTTTCAGTGTTTTTGGTAGGATTGATTAATCGATGGAGCTTCGTACATTAACCTTTTTTTTGATGGTGTACTTTACGAATCACATTAAAGTACAGTGGGTGACTACTTGCTTGTAAAAGAGAGGATCTTGCTTGTGCTATTTCAAGCGGAAAGGGTAAGATCAGCAGAGGACAGGCGTGGTTTCTGACCTCTGGTCTGAAACTGCTGCATTTCTTTGGGTAGCAGAGGAGAAGAGATTTAATTAACAGATTCCATTGGCAAATAATATCTAACGCGTTGCAGCGAAAACCTGCCTGCTTCAAATTCACCAATCTGAACTGCCCTATCATCGATGGGTGAACAACCTTCCAGTTATTTTCTGTCCCTCTTGGGCGGAACTCCATCCCATAGTCTTTGCATGGAGAGCACTATATAAGTGCAAGTTGTTGTTGTAATTGCAAACCAGGAAGCAGATGCCAGAAAACACACACCAGCACTTGAGTTCAGCAATTTGGCAACACTAAAGAGATCGGACGGCAGCCAGATTAAATCCAATGACATTTTACAATAAACAGAACTTTGAGCAGATTTTAGTTCTGTGTTCCACTCTTTGTTTGGAGGATCCTATAGCTGGGGCCTCGCTTTTGATTTACTGCTACTGAACTGAAGCTGATTATTTGAAGTCAGCACTTGTTGAGACGTCTCTGTTAAGACTAAGAACTTAAAGACAACATAATTTCATTTGGTAAATTCCGTCCGAGAATGTAAATGATCCTAATCCTTGTTCAATGTGAAAATTCAAAATGAAGACTCGCGCGAGACAGCTGGATGCGTCTCTTTTAAGTATTTAGAATGTAATCTGCCTTCAGCCTAAACAGTTTGCAAGACAAAAGTTAAATCCTCATTTAAGTATTCAATACAAAACTCTGGTAGCAGGAATTAATATTTTGCTGTAAGAAAGATTGTATTACTGAATGGTTTTGAAACTCGAATGATTATATATGTGTATGCAATATTAATGCCATCAGTCAGAAAAACACATATGATATCCAATTTCCTTTAAAGCAGCTCCTGTGAGCACTGACAACAGCCATTAGTAGGATAAGTCAATTTTAACTTTATATTAGCTAAATGTGTTTTGTCCTATCTTTTTAAATGAAAACAGGTTAGAATTTTGACTTGTGTACTTAGATCTGTCACCTTTTTGGGAATCACTTCTTTCCATTGTTGAGCGATAACTTGCTCTTGTAACGTTACTTTGCAATCTATCGCTTTGTATGGTGTTGAATGTTTTCGAAGAAATTTACAATGCGTTCTTTGATCTCAGTGTCATTACTAGAAAGCAATCTGACTGCGGTTTGCCGTATCCTAATTAAGGGATAACTGTCAGAAATGAACGACACATTCAAAATCCAGACCTGAACAATCATTCAACCCACGACTCCAAAGCACATTTGGCAAGAGAGCAGCCAAGCTTTAATTACTTGCTTGGATCCCATTCTAATTGCACAGTTAGAGATCCCTCCCCCCACCCCCCTCCCCACACACAATTCTTTGTAACTACTGTACCATCCTTTGAATGAGACATTAACCTGTGCAGGTGGGTTATTAAAAGACCCCAGTTGTACAATTCGCAAAGAGAAGAGAGTTTCTCCTGGTGTTCTGAACCAACAATTCACCCCAGAAAAAAATTAGTCATTCATTCCATGGCTGGCTGGCTGTGAGACATTGGTTAGAGCACTCGCCGTACAAGCATGAGACTCCACATTCGAATCCAGGCAGATCAGGGCAAAACCTTGGGAACATTTCCTTACTCCACGCAAACCTAATAATAATCCCTCCAAAACCCCCCCACAATAATAACAATTGGTCATTTTCAATCCACGACTGTTTGTGGGGACGCCGCTGCCGTGCAATTGGCTGCCGTGTTTCGCCCACAAATATACAGTCAATTCACTTTACGGTATAATTCTGTGAAGCGCTTTGAGACGTCGAGAAGACGGGAAAAGCGCTATATCAAATGCAAGGATTATTTTTATTATTATTATTGCCGAACGCAAATACTTAGTTGATACACTTAACAGAAAAATGCTGTGAAGCTCTTCATCTTTGAGGTGGCATGATATCAAATGGCAAGGATTATGGTAAACACAATTGCGACTTGCAGAGCGCTCCTGTCTGTGTCTGCTTTGTGACCAACTATGCAACGGACCCACCAACCCTTCGGGGGTGTTCCACAAAGTCCTGCCAAACCCTGTTTTTCTTTCTTACAATGAATTTTTTTTTTAAACAAAATTTCTGTCGCAGACGAGTAACAATATCACTCCATCCACGTTATGGAAAATGTAACACTGAACATTGCTGTGATGGATCATTATCTGCCATGAAATTGATGGCGCGCGCACACACACACTGGACAGTTCTAACTACAATTAAACACTTGTACCGAATACAATTAAGTACTTATAAAATACAATTATCATCATTCTTCCACGTGTTTCAGTTGTTGAGTCTATGCACTGCAGAGAGAAAAAAATGGGATTAACAGGGCTTTGTCTACTTGTTAAGACTCAGTCTGCCTGGTTGTCTGCCTGACAGTCTCAGTCGGCTTGTTTCTCTCTGTTTCTCTCTCGCTATCAGTCGGTCTTGCTCAGTGGTCTGTTGCTCTCTGTGAGGGGTCAGCCTGTGCCTTTCAGTCTCGGATGTCAGCCTCTCTTTGTCTGTCAGTGTCTCAGTCAAGAACTAGTCGAGAGAGACGGGCACAGAGAGAAACAAGCAGGACTGAGCGTGGCAAGTACACAAAGTCCTGTTTCTATAATATAATAATAATAATAATCCTTGCATTTGATCTAGCGCTTTCCACATCTTATCAACGTCCCAAAGCGCTTCACAGAATGTACTGTAAAGTGAATTGACTGTATATATTTGTGGGCGAATCGCGGCAGCCAATTGCGCACAGCAGCGTCCCTCACACACAGTCGTGGATTGAAATGACCAATTTTATTATTGTGTTTTTTTTGGAGGTTATTATTAGGCGTGTGGAGTAAGGAAACTTGCCCAAGGTCTGGCCCTGACCTGCCTGGATTTGAACACAGGTCTCCCCAGCTTGGTCTCCCCAGCTTGCAAGACAAGTGCTCTAACCACTGAGCCACAGGAGCTCCATGACCCCCACCTATTTTGTTCCACAGTTTTGAGGCGTCTTGAAGATGTGACAAGAAGATATCAAAATGCAAGGATTAATATTACAATGTGTTCTGTAGCTCAGTGGTTAAAGCACTCGCATCGCGAGCTAGAGACCCAGGTTTGATTCCCGTCAGGTCAGGGCGAAACTTTGGCCAAGTTTCCTTACTCCTTAGACGCCCGACAATAATCCCTCAGGCGCCTCAAAGCGCTTTCACAGATAATGCAAGGACTCTACAGTAGGCACACCTCGCTTAACGTTTCTTCGGCCCAACGTCGTCTCGTTAATACGTCGGCGGTACACAGGGCGAACATATGCTCCCCCTGCGAACACTGCTGCGACGTTAAGCGAGGACGAAGTGTACAGTGTACGCCGATACTCATTTGCACCCATGCGCGTTCAGCAGCAGCGGGAGGACTATGGCGGCTGCCTACCGAAGGGTGGCGCTGCACGGAGTGGGTGTTGTGGCGGGCTCGTTGGCAGCGGCGTGAGGACTTCCTGGAGACGCCGAGAGAGCATCACGAGCGACAGACCAACCGTCAACAACCGTTCAAAATTTTATCCCCCAACTGCCAGACCAGAGGCGAGGATCCAACACCCCCCCCTTCCCTCCTCACATTCTCTCTCTCTCTCTCTCTCTCTCTGTGCCTCCTACATTTCCTGCCTCTCTTTTTTCCTCTTCTCTCTTTTTCTCTCCTCCTCCGGTTGTTGGCGGACGGATACCGATGGTCACTTAGGAACCACCTCATCATCCATCTCCATCCATCCATCCACACACCCACCCCGGCACTTCTTGTTGTTGTGTTTGAGGGAGGGAGGGAGGGGAGGGGAGTGGAGTGGGGGAGGGGGGAAGAGAGTGTGAGAGAGAGTGAGTGTAAAGAGTGAGAGAAAAGAGACCGAGACGCCTTTTTTTGGGGGGCCCTGAGAACAATGTGAGAGGGGTGGGAGAGAGAAAAGGGGGGGGGGGGGGGGGTGAGAGAGATAAACAGATTGATTGAGGGACTTGTGCCGGGGGGGAGGGGGAGGGTTTCCTGGCGACGTGAAACGGGTCTGACAGCGCTCAGAGAGAGGCCCACAGGCAGACAGAGAGAGACAGTGAGTGAGAAAGTGAGAGTGAGTGATAATTGGTGTTGAAAGTTCCGTCAGAAACAAAGCAGCTTCCCTCTCCCTCCCCCCCTCAGCCCTGAGCTCAGTTTCCTCTTTCCTCCCTCACAAGTTTGTGCTTCCAAAAGGCGCCACGTCACGGCTGGTCCCACGGGCGCTCTCTCTGCCTCTGTGTGTCTGTCTGGTCTCTCTGCCTCTGTGTGCCTCTGTCTGATCTCTCTGTCTCTGTGTGTCTGTCTGGTCTCTCTGCCTCTGTGTGCCTCTGTCTGATCTCTCTGTCTCTGTGTGTCTGTCTGATCTCTCTGCCTCTGTGTGTGTGTCTGGTCTATCTGCCTCTGTGTGTGTGTGTGTCTGGTCTCTCTGCCTCTGTGCCTCTGTCTGTGTCTGGTCTCTCTGCCTCTGTGCCTCTGTCTGTGTGTCTGGTGTCGCAGTCCCTCTGAATTCTCTCCTTAGGACGTCCTTTTTCCCGACGCCAAAGGCACTCTGCTCTGTACGTGTAAACATTTTGTTGTGTTTCTTTTTGCTGTTGTGTGTCTCCCCGTCTGTCTGTGTCTCTCATTCTCTGCCTGCCTGTCAGACCCAGTCACACTGATTCTCTCTGCCTCTCCTTTGTCTCCTTGAGTTTGTCTGTCTGTCTCAGTCTCTCTTATTCTCTGTCTTGTCTATCTGTCTTGTCCGACTGTCAGAGCCAGTCTACCTGATTGTCTGTCTGTCTCAGTCTGATTGTTTTTCTCTGAGTGTCAGTGTCTGCCCCTCTCTTGACAGTCGGTCTCAGTCGCCTGTTTCCCCCTGAGGTTCAGCCTATTGCTCTGCCTGCTTGCCTCTGTATGTGGAGCACCTGTTGCAGCTCACCTGATGTTTTCTTAACTCTTATCTTTTTTCGTTCATTTATATCTTTTTTTGGCCTGAATTAACACTCCAAAAAACTATTCGGGCGCCTTCCGTTTTAAATAAGGAAAACTTCACTGTCCTGATATATTTTTCAACCATTCTCTTTTGGGTGGACTTTATTTTTGTGAAGATTGTTTGGCTTTCTCGTCCTTTTGTTTTATTTTGTTTGTGTTACAATTGTTATTGTCCTTGGAATATTTTTAGCAGAATTGTTTTGTCCCTCAAAAGAGTTTTGTAAACTTCCGCTGTACTGTTTTTAAAAATAGACAAGAAAAACACCCTTTTGGTTAAGTAAAACCTCTGTCTGATCAGTATTATTCTTTGCTGAGGATATGTTTCACCAGCCCACTGTATAAAAATTGATTCTCTACATCACAGTACGCCACTTATCGTATTTTAAAACTGTTTTCTGAAAGTTCCAGTGACATTACTGGAAGGCCTGTCAGTAGAATTGAAGATTAGAGCCTGCAAACAGCATTTTAGAACTACATTTCACCTTTCCAAACTCCTAAAACATTTACTAATTTCAGATGTTTCAAAGCTTTATAAAATCGTGAGTCCGAAAGGAGACCCTTTTTCCTTGCATTCCCCTCTGCCCTCCTTGTTTTTCTGACTTTCTGTGAGACCTTTCCCTGAAAACGAAATAAAAATGACAGCATCAAACTGGGGCCTCATCATGAATGTGGTGAACAGTATTGTGGGAGTCAGTGTGCTCACTATGCCGTTCTGCTTCAAACAGGTGAGTCGGAAATTGACAGTTGGTTAAGCCTGGTGGATGTTTGTACCGTTATTGCAGCAAATGTTGCCTTTAAGATGTTACGTGAAAGTACGTGAAAGTCTGCAAAGCTTTATTTTTGCTACTAATAACAGCCTTGCTCTGTGCAGCTCATTCAATTTGCTGTATTTATCTAAATATATGAGCACCATGGGCATAAAAACTTGGGTTACCCTTATTGCTATCACTGAAATACTGTTCTGCATTGTGTAAAATATTCTATGTATGAAATTATACACTTACCCTCTTAATAATCTGTGTCCAAAAGCGCTTTACAAAATAAACTGTAAAAGTGCAAGTGACTGTTTTGCGCTGCTTGACCATGTTCCAATAGTTGCTTTCTCAGTCAATGAAGTCCAGGTACCTTTATATCTGCCAGCATGGGGCTAGAGCACAATGAAAATTGTGAACTGAGTACAGTATACTACAATGTGATTATTACATAATTCCCTGGTTTTCAATTTCTGTAGCAGTAGCATAATTTTCACCCATAAAATATAGTCAATTCATTTTACAATATATTTTGTGAAGCACTTTGAGACGACTTGAAGACATGAAAAGCAGTATCTCAAATGCAAGGATTATTATCAGGCCTCCGCCTTACCCCCCCCCGAATCCTCCGCTCTACCATTGGTGGCTGTGCTTTCAGCCACAACATCCTGAACCTCCCTGCCTCAATCACTTCGCCTCACCCCCCCCACTCCTTTTCCATCTTCACGTCGCGCCTGAAAATCTTTCTGTTCGACCACACCTATGGTCACCTTCCCTCTCCCCCGGGCTCCGCTGTTGTGAAGTGCTCTGAGACGCTGTCTGGTGTGGGGGGGGGGGGGGGGCTATATAAATCCCAAGTTGTCATGACGAATAATACAATAATGCTTCATGGGATACATTGTAAATCACAGTGACAGTTTTGTGAGAGAATAGTTTTGTTTTTGCAAAATAAGGACAAAAATTATTTTCCAAACAACTGAAGTATCTAGACTTTCTGATAGGAAATCTGTTTCTTCTGTATTGTAATCATAATTTAGTAATCCCAGGACCAGAAATGATTCTGGTCCATCCTTGCTCATCTACCTGCCTATTTTGTTAATTTAGCAAAACAGCAACAATGTAAAGATCCTTCATATCTGAGTGTGTTAGTTTATTAAAACTTAGGAAATTCTAGTTTGTTTATAAATTATAAAATTTCAGTAAAAATTTCTGGGTTTTGCAACTGAAAAACTGACCACTGCAGTGACTGAAATGCAATGTTATTCAGATTTTGTTTGGTAGCAAAATTAAAGTTGTCACCTTTCCTGTTTTAGCCTGTAACAAGTGACCTAGGATTTCCCTTGCATGCTACTTATGGCATGCTTAATGCCCAGTTTATCTTGTATTTGTGTGTCAGACAGTGGTGGAAAAACATGGTAGAAATTGAGGTTGGATCGATTTTCACCCCTTTATATGAATACAAGGGGTTGCGATTTCAAATAGCTTTGAAAAAACTGACCATCTGTTGGAGCTCTGAGCAGGATCCTCTCAGCCCTGAGCAATATGATTGGGAATGGATATTACATACCAGAATTCCCTCTCCTGATTACTTTCCCCGATGGAAAATACAGTCAGGCCACTTTACAGTATATCCTATGAAACACTATGAGATGTTCTCATGTACTATATCAAATGCAAGGATTGTTATAATATTGCTCATCTACTAGTATAAATAGCATAAAAGCAATGTTTGTGTAAGGCTGTGTGCAAATTAAATGCCTCAAAAAGCATCCTGAGTTACTCAAATAAGGACAGAAAAAACACCCAAAGCATGTAACAGATGGTTTGTTAGGATTAGCAAACCTTGTTTAGGGGAGAAATTGATAAATGATGGTTAATTGTTTTAAACATTTGTATGGGGAATTTTCTCAATTGTGTTTCTTGTAACCATTGAGTTTTCAACTGATCAAATGTTCTTTATCATCTGTACTACCTGGGAATGATTACAAAGTAGCTTCATGATGTGAAACTTTATAACATGTAAACATGTCAGAAGGCAGTTTGAGGAAACTTAACTGTTAAGTGTAACCTTGAGATTAGAGTGTAGCCTTGAAATAACTCCTTGATGTAAATGGAAGTGTGTTTATACATCTGAATGGTGTATTTACTTTATTATAAGCTTTATTATAATAATGGTTATTATAGAAATGCTCCCATAGTTCAGAAAGTTGTTGGACACTGCAGTTTTCTCACAATCCAAATCCCTGCATTAGATTTTAACTAGGGAATTATTCTTATCTTGTTTTCTGTAGATATTGATCCATTTTATGTTTTCTCACTTTTCCCTGGCAATGGCCTGTATGCTGTAATGTCATGATCACGAGTGTCATTAAAGGTTGTGATCCCAGTACTTACTCTTAAGGTGGCAAGGGGTAAAAAAAATATTTATTTTCATGTCAAAGTGTACTTTGAACCATATACTTTCAGAAATAAACTGTTTTGATTGGTGAAATAAATTTATTTCCAAAGAAATATAGGGAATGTGACATATGAAATATGTTTTATTGTTGAATTCTTATTCTTTACCCTATGTTTCTTTGGAAATAAGTTTATTTCAGCAATAAAAACAGTTTATTTTTGAAAGTATATAGTTCAAAGTACACTTTGACATGAACATTTTTATTTATTTTTTATTTTTTACCCCACTTGCCACCACCTTAAGTCTATCAAGAAATTATTAAAGTTGAAAGAAAAGTCCCAAGAAAATTTGCCTGCTTTACATATGTGTTATATAGGAATATAATCAAGGGGGCTGGGATGTTAAATTATTATTACATAACTGTTTGTGGGACACTGCTCTGTCAGAGCCTTGAGATGTCCTCCCAACGTGAAAGGTGCTCCACAAATGTAATTTTGTTGTTATTGCTGTGCATAATTGGCTGCTGTGTTTCACCCACAAAATACATGTTGACTACACTTGACAGTGAATTCTGTAAAGTGCTTTAAGATATCTCAACGAAATAAGGTGCTATATCAAATGTAAGGATTATTATTATAAAGGTTCATGTAACTTATTACTTATAACTTAGCACCTTATTTAATCATTGAGACATTTCAAAGCACTTCACAGGATATTCAGTACTCAAAGTAGGTTGACTGTATTTTGTGGGTGAAATTGTGTGATAATTTACCTTTTTTCCCACTTTGCTGAATTATTGATGCATACTTTGAAATGATCAATACATGTAGTGTGGAATCAATTCTATTCTGATTTGAAACATGACTACTCGTTTTCATAATACCAATGAATAGCTTATCTCCTTATCTCTTCTTGCAGTGTGGGATTGCACTAGGTATCGTCCTACTCTTTTTCTGCTCGTGGATGACACACCAGTCCTGTATGTTCCTGGTAAGGGCAGCGAACACCAGTAAGCGAAGGACTTATGCTGGCCTTGGTAAGAAATCCTGACAGTGCTTTTTGCACCCAAAATGAAGTTGGTTACACTTTCCAGAAATCAGCGACAACATCAGAAAATAGAGTCTTCTCACTAGCCCTGTTTTGAAGATGGTTTGCAATGCAGATTGAAGCTAGGCCAAAGTCACTGCCTGAGGCCATAAAAGCAAATGTAAAAATAATGGCTTTAAAGTTACAGAAAGTGAATTGTCATAGAATGTATGTAAAGCTGAAATAAGTTAACTGAGAAAATGAATGAGTTCAGAGTTACACCTTTTAATCGGAATTGATAAACTGCCAGATATTCTAGACCTAGAAACTGGTAAATATTTCAGCTGGCAAAAATCTGTATTTAATAGAGTTTGTTTCTGCAGCACATTTTGTATTGTGTGCTGGGAAAAGTGCCATATAAATTGGGAGTTGAGCACCATATTTGGCTTGCTTTTTATAATGACCCCATGAAGAAAGGCACTGATTGGTGCAGCACTTGATCACTCACACCAGAGGCTGGTCTCAGAGGCATTTCCACTTGTGAATGGTTTCCTATATATTTCATCCACAAAATACATAGCCAGTTCACTTCATGCTTTGAGATGTCTTAACAACCTGTTAAAGCACTGTGTGAACTGCAAGGATTATTATTATTGTTCAATGACAAATTCTGTTAAAACCTCACCACCACCTTCTTATTTCTCAATTCAAAGATCTGGCATTCTGTGATTCTGTTCCCGACTCAATGGCAACCAGAAAGCTTGTCTGCATACAGTCTCATGCAAGTGCTCTGTTAATATATTGTGTGTGTGTGTATGAACATCAGAGAAAATAGCAATTAGTTTTTTGTTGGCAAGCTAGAGTGTTTGCAACATTGCTGATTTATACTTTTTAATTCAAATTCATGTGAGCATTTGTAAATCAGTTTATGTAGGCGTGACTCTTAAAAGAAAGAATTAAATCCATTCTATGAAATACATAATCACCAATACATTCTTACTCATGGAGCACCTCATTGATCTTAAGTGTTGTTTTAAACTTGAAAAATTGGACACTGGGAGCTGCAGTATGCCAGGAGCGTATTGGTGAGGATATTTCCCTGTGGAATTCTCCTTCTCTTTTAAATCGTACTTAGTGCTCAATGTTTTCATCCCAAAACTTGGTAATTAAAGAAAATTAATCCCTACTCTAACATCAGATATAGGCATGCCAGTTGCTGGATTTAAGGGATTTGTATGTTTTGAAGTTCTTTCCCTTTCCCCTAACCCCAATTACTGCACAATGGTTTATTCTCCAACAGTGAAAAATAAATTAAAGTATAAATGCTGGCCATTATTGTGCTGTTGTTGTTGTACGTTAGGCGGAGGAGGAGCTGAGACAGGCTGGACGGACCTAATTGAGGATGGAGATCTATCTTATCTGTTGTTTTTTAAAAAATTTCAGCTTTCCACGCTTATGGAAAAGCAGGAAAGATGCTGGTAGAAATGAGGTGAGTTTAAAATATTGTGCGTTTTTAAAATTAAGTGCTATTTCATGGTTCATACCATTTCAAATTGGTTAGAAACAAAAGCTACATAATGTCACTTTGCACTGGCCAACAGAGGCTCAGCTTGATATGAAGCAAGAAGAGATCAAAATTGATTTTTCTCACCAATTCTTTTACGCCCATTCAGAATTTTATAAGATGTCATGAAACCTGTGTAAATTAAAAATATATCTACATTTTTACCAAAGACAAGTTATTCACTATGATCCCTCTGTGAGTTTACTTTGAAAATTGATATAGTTGGAAGCTATCACATCATTGGACAATTTCCATTTCATGAAAAGAAATTATGCACTACCAATGTTTTACCACTAGATGTTGTGGGCCTACTTAGTTATCAAACATATTAAAGATAGAGAAGTTTAAAAACTGGTTACCTCACTGTTTGATTTTTCCATCAGTGGTCTTTCATGTTTTATTTGTTTTGCAATTCATAATACTTAACCCTATACGGTGAATTTTACAGAAGTCCATGCTTTTTCGCAGATGTGACAATTTTGTTTGAGTCTTCCTAAGCTAGTGTTAGGAAAGATGCCTAGGAAGATTCCAATATTATGCAAGTCGACGATTTTACCAGGGCATTAAGCACGTAACTAATGAGCTCTGATCCTGGACTGATAAGGGTTAACATTTAGATCCTGTTAGCAGAGCTGTGATCACATTACTCCAGAGGTCTTTTACAATTTAAACTGTAATTTTTCAGTCCTGACATTTAATCCATGCAGCCGAATAATTGTAGAGCACTGTTCTTCACTAATTATAGACTTCCTTTCTTCAATAATTAGGGTGTAATTGACTCGGTCTGAAAGGACAGGTTTCAACTGCTTGGCATCTTTTTTCTACATCTTCAATTGAAATATTGTGAAATTTCAGCTTCCAGAAAAACTTGCGGTTTTAAATAGCATTTTATAACTCAGTGATTTCCTTAATCTTTTGTTATTAATGATGTGGAATAAGACTACTCGTTAATTACTCATGGAGTTAATGTATACGTCTGGCTAATTCTTTTCATTATGGGAGTCACCAATTTTCTTCCACAAAAGGCAAGGTGGAAGAAAAAACATGGCATTGGTCAGAAAATAATGACTGGGGACTGTTATACTTGGAAGAACACAAGCCATTTTGTATTCGTATTTTTTTTTAAAAGCAATTAATGTTGTAAGGTCTGCTAAATGCCACCTTTTTTCTCATAGCTTCTACAACTAAACTTTCTAGCCAGTTTTGAATTCCCTTGCAGGTGAATGTTTGCAGATTTTTTTAAAAAAACTACTTTCAATGCAAATTGAGGTCCGAGGCTACCTGGTTGACCTCACAGATCTCAAATTAATCATTGGGGATTAACTTTTAATGTACAGCCCACTGCACTTGCTCTATATTTGGACAATAACCACTCTGTCCATTTTAAAGATACACAGGGACTGCATGGACTTTAGACCCATCCCTGACAGTCATAAAAGAACAAATGAGATAAGGAGGGTTGTATCTGTGGGGTGGATTGCCCCCCCCCCCCCCCCCCCCCACCCTTCCTTTCACTCTTCCTCGTTCTCTTCCATCTTCTGCAAGCAGCGAATCATGCTGGGACATTCGGTTTTATAGCATGTGGTAGCTCTTACATAGGTAACTGTTCTCAATGTGTGAACCTAGACAGGATATTTGACTGGAAACATCATAATTGAGCATAGCCCTATCATTGTCTGAAGTGTACCTGTCCAGAAAAGCGTCATTTCATAGAAATAATAAGATGGAGCCTAACTTTCCTCCATCTGCAGCTCAGGCACCCTTTATAGTTTCTATACCACTATGATATGCTGGTCCCTTCCTTATCTGTACCATTCTGTACTGTATCACGTGATGTGTTTACCCATTTAATCATAGGAGGAAATGGATGAATGAATTCTAATTTTTAGAAACACTAATTGCTGTTTACTCTGTTTTCAGTATGATCGGTTTGATGTTGGGGACATGTATTGCTTTTTACGTGGTTATTGCTGATTTAGGAGCCAATTTCTTTGCTCAATTGCTTGGATTGCAGGTAAGTGAGCAACAGATTTCTAAAGCTCAGGCAATAAATAAGTTAATGGTGAATGGGACTAATACTTGAGGAAAATAAACTGACTTAGTTCCAAATTATCAACTATAAGTTATTGCTTGATCATGTGCTGGTTATGTTGCATTGATAAACTGTTGTCTGGCTACTGAATTTATTTTGAGTTCTCTGAATAAATTACGATATTATTAATTCTTCACATACATCTGGACATTATTTAAACAAATCGTCTAATCTGTTTTCTGATTAAATGGATCACATAATCTATTAGATTTAATCATGTGATTCAGTTCCTGCAATGTGTTATTTACAACTGGATTTTATGTTCTTAAGTATTTTTAATCTCTTTCCTTTTTTTCCCTCTTATCAGGTAACACAGGGATTCCGTATGTTCTTTCTATTGGCTGTGTCTATTTTTATAGTACTTCCACTTAGTTTGCAAAGAAACATGATGGCCTCTATCCAATCCTTCAGTGCCATGGCTTTAATCTTCTACACACTTTTCATGTTTGTGGTAAGTAAATCTTTGTTGTGGCAATTTAATAAATAGGTTTTAACAATTTTAAAAGGTACTTTTCTGACTCCATCTCAGGATAGTGACTTGCTTAATACACCCACATTTGCAAAACACATTTTGACCCAAAGGAAGAGTAAATTTCAAGGTTTTTTTGCCCTACTGGTGAATATTAAAATTTGTCTCTATTAATTAGGTGAAAAAGTACAACAAATAGCTTCAGTTGACAAATGTGTTAATTTTTGGATCAGATTTAAGATAAACCAATGTAGAATTTGTTTCAGATATAGGAATTAATCACTATAGTGAGTTTATGAGAGAGTGGAAATGAATGCAACATCAAGATTAAACTTATCGGGTAATAAAACTATTGCTTTAAAACCTTTAAAGCATTTGGTATTTTACAGACCAGATTTGATAGAATACAGAACTCTGTGGTACTGTTACTGTCTGAACAAAGTAGTGCAGTAGGTAGGGCCAATCTTAAGCAGTTTTCATAGTGTCGAATGAGTTGCTGGAGAAAAGTAACAGATAAGAAGCTTCAAAGGAAAAGCCTGGCCTTGAAAAAGGAGGTGCTGCTCGCATCCAAGTGTATTCAGTAATGTACTTTTTAAACTAGTTGACATTCTTGTGGAGTTTGACAGTGATTGGTGACCTTTGATCCACTGTCATTTGCTGCTAGTACTTTTTTTTCCCCTTTTGCTGTTGATCCGTATGGTTCACTGAGTTTTTTTTCTTGCCTACAAGGTCACATTAGAGCAGTGTCAAGTCAGTGAAAGTTGGGACAGAGCAAGCTGTCCTTGCCATGTGATCCATCCAGATTAGTGGCCCAATAAGGTCTCTTAATGGCGTGCAAGATCATAATTCATGAGCTTGTGGCTGGTGCAAACTGTAATAAAAACAACTGACCGTGCAACAGGGTTGCTTCTCTGGTATTTAGAGGTAAAGATCCATTTAAAAAGGCATTTAAAAAAAGATTGGACGCATCTAGTTTCCAAATGATGAATGCAGTATTGTATCCACTCCAATAGCTACATGACCGTGCCACTTGCATTATAAATAAAAAGCAGTATTGCTATTTATTTTATTTATCTAGCAAGTGGGGCTTGAAATTAAGAGCGTTATCAGGATATATTGCTGAATATCCTGACCTTGAATCAAGCACCACAGATGTTATGAATGAAGATTTAGTGACCAGTGGAAATGATTGTGTCTTAACTAGTTTTATTTATTTCAAACACCAGAATTCAGAATTAAAAGCTGTGTGCAAGGTTACGTTATTTGAAAACAGAATGACACAACAGAATAAGAATATTGTTTCAGTGCCTTTCACATCAGGAGGACAACCCAAAGTGCTTCTCAGCATATGAAGCAAAGATACAATACAAAATTACATTTGTTTAGCTCCTTTCACATTGGGAGGATGTCCAAGGACCTGGATAGTAGCTAGGGCCTTGGACAGGGACACAGTAAATTTAGCATTTTTCTATTCGTATTTTGTGAAAGCTCCTTGTCCTGATTGTTTTATCAATTCTGAATTTATGTAGGACATTCATTCTAATTTGTTACTGGCAGTCTTTTGAGAAAGGCAAGTGACATTCTAATCTGTGGATATAATAATCATATCCTTGCCTTATCACATTGTTGAGGCATCTCTAAGCACTTTACAATATATCCTGCAAGGTGCACTGACTGTATTCTGTGGCTGAATATTTATTTATATTATTTAATGATACTATTTACAATAATGTACAGTATTTGGCCTGCTTCAAATGCTATTCCTTTGTCAGTCTGTCAGGAAATGCCCATGAGTAGTGCAGGTAGGAATCTTACTCAGTTCTCTAGATCTCAACATTTTTCAGTAATGTACCCCTTGTTAATTTTCAACATTATCGTGTACCCCCATCCAACCACATACACCACTCCCCTCATTCTAATTGCATTTTATGACCAAGCTTTTCTTATATAACAAAATAACTAGCACATACAAAACAATGGGAATAATAATTAAATATACAATTTGGAAGGCTATAAAACGCTAAATAAGAAAGCTAAATAGATCAATGTACCACCACCTGTACCCCCTGGAAGTAATTTTGTATCCCCTGAGGTACCTGTACCCCTGGTTGAAAACCGCTGTTGTAGATGACTAAGTCTAGGAAGCTTACACGTGAGTACCCAATGCACACTATGGTTCATTAGATAAGATTCCGACACTTTTTACACCAAAAAAGCCAGGTAGTTGCAAAGAGCCTCTAATCAGAAATGTTGGGATTCTGATTCTATTCATGTCACATCACAAACTGTGCATTTGTTTTGAATGCACAGCAGCAAATTAATGTCCAGCTTCAGTTTGGAGCTGGGTGGAGAAATCCAGGGACTCTGGTTATTTTTTTTCGGAGAAGACATTAGCCGAAACTCTTGAGGCAGGTTATTTTACTTTGATCTGAAATACGAGAAAAATGATTGCACAGCTTGTGCCTTGCTTTTAAATTCAAACCAGCTGTAAACCCACAACATATGAAGTTTATAACTGCGGTGCGAACAGGTCCTGAGAATATTTGCTATTTGATGAGCTCAGTTTTAACAGCACCCTTGGTAAGCTGTCACTCGCTCTCTTTGCTTCTTAATTGTAGCTTGCTATTCCGGAGTATTACTCTACCCAGGTTAAAAACAAGCGTTTTATTAACAAATGCTTGTGTATTATGTTTGTGTTGCAATTGTGCATTTGAGTGCAACTCTGCACATACAACTGTCAATGAGTCTTCTTGGAAGTGCACTTTACATTAATTCAAATCAAGTGCCACCTATTTCAATATTCATGACTAGAAAAGCCCTAATATGTTGAGAGGAAGATTGTAGGGAGAATGAACATTTTAGTTCTGCAGTGTTCAAATGGGTTTAGTAGTTAGAAAGTTAAATAGGCATGCCCTTTGGACCAGTAGTACCATAGAAGGTGTGGGTATATGTGTTAAAGAATCACTTTTCCTTACTTCCTACAGTATAGTACAGTACTTCTATAATAACATGTCTGGGCTTTTCATGCTTCGAAGCATATTCTGAGAGGGATGGATTTCTGACCTTTAATTACCTTTTTTTTTACACACACAGATAGTGCTGTCCTCATTCAAACATGGCCTTTTCAGTGGACAGTGGATGAAGCGGATCAGTTACATTCGTTGGGAAGGCATCTTTCGCTGCATCCCTATCTATGGCATGTCTTTTGCTTGCCAATCGTAAGTACTCCTGTTTTTGTAACAGAATGCTGTATTAATATGCAGTTTACCTGCATACTCATATAATAGATGTGAAACGGGTTATATCAAATGTAAGGATTATTATTATACTCATCAAACACTTTTTGTGCAGCAGGTAATCTGATGTAAGTGTACTGTATTAGGGTTTGGAATCAAATTTTATGTGTAGGCTTTCATAAAGGTTAATTGTTATGAATTTATTTAAATTTTTAGTGCTATGACCATCTTGAACTAAGTTGTTTCAGTTTCCCCTCGCTTCATTTCGTTAAGTAAAATATACTTAATGAATTTGAATTTCTTAACTTCACGAAAAAGTGCTATTTGTCCAATTTATTCTATTGCCATGCAACTTGTTTGCTTGACAAATGGACTCTTGATTCTGTTTGTGCGATTGAACTTTTGAGATAAAGGTAAAATCAGCCATATATCGTTAAATTAAGTTCTTTTGTGCCATCTTATATTAAAAATCTAACTTGTGTACAGTTCTGAATGTGGAATATTCCATGTAAAATTAACCATGTGGCGATATTACTATATTGTTGCTTCATAACTCTATTGAGATGCATGTATCTTAGGTGATTTGCTTTAAATATTTTTGAAGCAGTTATTGTTATTAGTGACATGAGTCTGCATACTTGTGACACTTGTCTCTTTATTCACCTTTGGGTCATTGTAGGTGAGAATAATGAGAGGCAGAACCTAGTGACACAGTATAGTTCAGTATGTTACACTGTGGACTCAGATCAGCAAATGCGTTTATCAGTAAAGTTGCATCCATTATGGAAAAAAATAAGTGCAATGTAATATGTGTATTCTGACAAAAATCTTTATGATCTTTGAAATTTATGGTGTGGTGGAAAAACAATATTGCAAATAATAATAATCCTTGCATTTGATAAAGAGCTTTTCACATCTTATCGACGTTTCAAAGCGTTTCACAAAATATACTGTGATGTGAATTCACTGCATATTTGTGGTGAAACGCAGCAGCCAATTGCACACAGCAGTGTCCTACAAACAGTTGTGGATTGAAATGACAAATATTATTGCTTTTTTGAGGGATTATTATTACTTTTTTTAAAAAAGATAACATCGAAAGAAATAAAACTTAACAATTCACATAATATTTAAAAATGCATTATATAGGTACAAGTTATAAAGAAACATTAGATCTGACATTTAAATGAGATGCCTTAAGTTGTCTCTTCCAATGAGCTGACTTTATTAACATGACAGCCACAAGTTGGCTGACTGCTGTGATTGACGCTGAGCATGAGTGATTGATGTAATCCATATCACTTCTGTTTATGAGTTGGATTAGTTAAATACAGAAGAAAATGAATTCCTGGAGACGACTCTAAAAAATATATCAAGACTTTCCAGTATTTATTATTATTGTTATTTAAAAAGGCTGCTGCATATATTTGAATATACTACTGTAATCCCTCTGTATAGAAATTCTGATCCAAGCATGTATTTCTTGGCAAAGTAATACTGTATGTTTATCGGAATTCAAATGGAAAAGGACGTCCATAGCAAGCACTATTGAGGGCATGTCATTTAAGATGAAGGAACAATCTATTTAAACCCTACCAGCAATTTGTAAAATGCATCCAATGTTTGTTAGAAACTGATGGAATAACATAGTATCAAATGCATAGCATTTGCCTCCCATATTCAGGTACCCCACCCCAACCACGGTTTTTTTCTACCGCGAATTTCACATATCCACGGTTGGCTCGCTGCGACAACCCTTGCTAACAACGGTAATGGGTTTTGTGTTTTAACACTAACACTAGAGTTTGGTGCTGGGACCCGATTTGATTAACCAGCCACGATATCGCTTTGCGCTAGCGTTTGGCGCTAGGATCCAGTTGCGATGTCGCAAACAACCAGCCACGATGTTGCTTTCCACATCCACCCCTCGGTGTCACCCACCACACCACCTTCTCCACATCCACCCCCCTCGCACTCGTCGGTGATTTATGATCTGGAGGAGGAGGCAGAGGAAGAGGATGCGCAGGGCCCCTCTTCCATGTAACAGCAGGTAACAACCACCTCCCCCATCATCATCATCATTAGGATTTAGGTAAATAACATGAATTTTTTTGTGTTTAGTTCAAGGACAAGCAAACTTACTCCCCCTATCCCCATGTTTCCCATAGGGCCCTGCATTTTCCAACTGCGGTTTTATTGACCGCGGAGGTTTTCCTTGGTTGGGGAGGGGTAGCTGTACTGTACATAATCACTACACGGTAATTCCTCTGAAGTACTTTGAGAGATACTTGCTATATGAAAGTCACAATATCAAATTCAAAGCCTGTTATTATTTGATAATGCAACAATTTAAAAAAAAACTAGGTTTAAGCGCAGTGTTGCATTCTAAAACCTGCACTATACTGTTGAAACTCATTTGAGTGTTTCCATCGACCTCCTATAATTGCTGAAGCTGATCGGTGTCTACAATGTGTCTGACCTCATGACTTGGCTGGGAACTGACTAAACTCATTAAACACTTTTCACCAAGGTGTTATGCTCTGCTCACTTGCCGGTTGGATTGCAGTGACGTTAGCAATTTTCACCTACAAGTCCAGTTATGGCTGTTCAGTATTTTATATCTAAATATTTTTTTCTGGATATACTGATTAGTTTTGCTATTTGATTGGAGCAGAGGGGTGTTGTGGGGCATGATTAGGATTCAGCATCATTTAATTCAGATAGTATCCTTTTATAAAGTACTGCATTATCAACTTTCTGTGCCAGAAAATGGCCGATTTCCAGGTCGTCAACAATGTTGCTTGTGTATTGTGTATGTGTACAGAAAGTGATGTTACTTGACCTGGAAGTCAGACTGTTTTTTAGTGTGGGAAGTGACTAATTGTGTTAAACCGCAATTCTATAAAGGCAGGATTAGTGGATTCATTTCCTGTTCACTTCATATTTGAGATCAAATTCAGGTGTTACCTTTAAGTTTCAGCGCCTTGAGATGTCCTCCCGATGTGAAAGGCACTCTATGAATGTAATTTTGTTGTTGTGTTGTATTTTGAGGGATGGCACTCGCTCTGAATTTATACCTTTTTCACAATTTTCCTGTAGCCAAGTGCTGCCTACATATGACAGCTTGGATGAGCCGTCTGTGAAAAGGATGAGCACTATCTTCACGTCGGCCCTGAATGTGGTTAATGTGTTTTACATAACTGTAAGTCTCTCAGTCGTTCATATTTGCATGTACCCAAAATTAGGTAACGCAAATCAGGTAAGCAGCTCACAACCCTTCAGGGAGAGAGTATAGAACTGTGTATGGTTTGGATACTCTTAAGCATAATATGATTGGTTTCTGTCTGTGTCAATACCTGGCCAATCAAAACAAAATTACCCCAAATAAATTGCTGAGCTAAAGCTTCTCTATCGTCACAAAAACAACTTGTAGTACAAATGAATTGTAAGGTGTGTATTTTAACATTGTAGACTGTAAATGACATGAATGCTAAATGTCAAAACTTAGAAGTAAGGTAAACATAGGTGACATTTTAATTTGACTTAATGCAGGTCATTTGTTTCTGTTTACATGTCTGCACAGATTATATATACTCCCTTTATGCAGTAAGTGGATTGTGATATTTAATGCTGAAATAACTTTACATGTTCAAAGTAGTGGTTGACAAAATTTACTTAAATCAGTGTTCTGGATTTTGGCCATAAAATGCCAAGTCTAGAATTGTTAAAGCCGTATGACGGAATGGTAAGAAACGATTACAATATTCAAACTACAAGGCATTTTATTCAGAAAATATAGTGAATAAGCATGCATTCCTCATTTAAAAAAAAAGTATTTACAAAAAAAATAAGGGAGACTTCAATGTTTTAAACAAAATGATGGAAAATATTTAACATTTCTGTAATGATCCTTCAAATATACATACATTTGTACATATTTTTTTAATGTGTTACGTGCTTGAATTTACAACAAAGACGGGGGGCTACAGTCACAAGATGTAAACTGCAATATTGCTTTGCTACATCAAATACAAGGATGATTATTATTATTGTTGGTAGCATCAATGTAAAATTCGATAAATTGAGCACAGCAATTGCCATTAAATGTTTATCTTCATGTATAGTTTAGACAATACCTGAGATGCTGATTAAACATTCTTATCTTACAGGTTGGTTCATTTGGTTATATCAGTTTTACTGATGATATTGGTGGGAATGTTATGAAGAACTTTCCCTCCAACCTAGTGACAGAGATGATTCGTGTGGGATTTATGATGTCAGTTGCAGTAGGATTCCCTATGATGATTCTGCCTTGCAGACAAGCTCTGAACACATTTCTCTTTGAGCAATTGCAGGTAAGTGCACATCCTTTATACTTATTTTTTAAAATAGAATGTCATTATCCTTTGTTGCATCTTCAAATATCAATTTCATACTCTATTATAAACAAGGGAGGTGCAGCATTAAGTTTGTTTGAAATTAGTTAATCTTTATAATGTTATTTTTGGAGAGCTGGATACATAATGTATGCTTTGAACCTGTTTGCCAGTTCGAAATTCACTGCTTCATATAACATGCTGCAATATACCCATATAATTCATATATGGTGGTTTGTAGTGAATTATTTTAATTCTGTTCACGTAATATTTTATGTACATCTGTCGCTAATGGGGAATGTTGAGCATGGTAGTAAGGTCCCTAACCTGATTCGGGGATTAACTAATAAAATGATCATGTTTTATTCAATTAAGTTTGGAGAAGGGTGAATTTAAGTGTTGAAGCTTGTTATTAAAGGAAAGTATGAGGGATTTGAAATTCTTTTAGTAGTAAATTGAAAGTAATATTTGTTAGAAGTATCTTAAATATTTTTAAAAAGCCTTAAATGTAAAGAGAAATTATTCAAACACAATGCTGCAGCATTATGTGTACCTACCAATGTGCCTACTAATTTATCAGGTGAACTTCTATATGTAAGCTGTTGTCAGTCATGGCCTGTGTCAGCGAGTGCCTGTGTTGACTTTGTGAAATTGATATTCTTGTTTATGCATGTCAACATTTAAATTGATCAGATATAAAATTGTTACCATAGTTATTGAATCCAGTACAAAATAATTATTTTTCGGATTCATTTTTTATTAATAAATATTGAAGTGTGCAAATGGCAGTGGTTCGCATTGTAAATATATTAGAATCTGGTTATAAATCAGCTGTACTCCCTTCCCTGGTTATGATTGCACATTCATTATTGTCCTCAATCTCAAGCCATCAATATGCACCTCTGATAAGGAGTAGCACTTTGTTGGTCTCTGCGGACAGTCTATATACTGATCCTATAATTGTATTTGCATCTTATTTCCTCCCTCCTCTAATTATTGGATTTTGTTTCAAATGATTGCAAAGTGTCAAGTATTTCATTTTTTTTTCCATTTCCATTTCATTACAGCAGAAAGATGGTACTTTTGCTGCAGGCGGGTATATGCCACCTCTAAGGTTTAAGATCATTACAGCTGCTATAGTGTTTGGCACCTTGTTGGTTGGAATTCTGATTCCTAATGGTAAGATGGCTTCAGTATGGATTTTATTTGTGTGTAAGCAAAGTTTATAATCAAAGTAAAGCACTAACTGGAACTGCAGAGCTTCCTGTTGATTATTTTGGCAATTCCAAGGTCCAGAAGCTTCTCGCAAACACTTTGTATTATATTAACTATTGTTCTAGTTAGCCCTCCACGGCCTCGCCCCACCCTACTTCTGCAACTTCCTAACCCCCTACCAACCTGCCCGCCCCCTCCATTCAGCAGGCTCTGGCCTGCTCCCATGTCCCCTGCCCCAACATTGCCGGGTGAGCCTTCAGCCACTCTACCCCCAACCTATGGAACTCCATCCCATAGTCCCTCCGCATCGTGCCCTCCCTAGCCTCCTTCAAGTCCCACCTCAAGACCCTCCTCTTTGACCATCCCATTGGTCACCCCCAATTCCCCCCACTTTCTCTCCATCCTCCCCATTCCCAGCTTGGGTCTAAAAAATGACTAACCATCACCTTGGGACGTCCACCTGGTGTGAAAGGCGCTATACAAATGTAATCTTGTTGTTCTATGCAGCTTTTCACATTAGGGAGGGTATTGGTGGATTTCTGAACAATTTGGACTCTTCTGTGATCATCCAGCAAGAGGCAAATATCCTCTGCATGACATCCTGCTTGAACATTTAGACATAGTGTTCCTTCAGTTATTTGTCACAGTCTCCAGTAGTAGATGTAATATAACAACAGCAATTTGTATTTCTTTAGTGCCCTCCACGTCAGGCGGCGTCTATGCGTGCCTTGAATAATATGCCCTGTTCATGTTTTTATCCCCTTTGAGTTCCAGGAGCAACATGTTCTCTGAATATTGCTGCAGTAGGTCCTATTTATACTATCAGGCGACTGTATTGTACCAGTCACTGATTCTCTTCATGTTCCCGCTCCCCCCACTCTTCCCTCCCCAATTATAATGGTTGAATTTTGATACTCATTTCAGATCACAATTGTATCAGAAATCTCAATTGACACCACATTAGGGAGTGAAGCTGAAATGGTTAGCTGCCTGTTTAGGCACTGTGAATAAACGACACAAACTTACACATATATAGTGCCTTTCATGTCCCAAGGCACTGGACAGTCATTGTTTCAGACCTGAGCTGGGGTCGAGGACAGGGAGGGTGGAGGGAAAGGGGGGGATTTGGGGTGGTCGATGGGACCGTCGAAGAGGGGTTTCTTGAGGCTTGACGGAGGCTAGGGAGAGGCGGGGCGGAGGAACTGCGGGATGGAGTTCCCGAGTGGCTGACGTCTCGCCCACCAATGCTAGGGTGGGGTGGGTCGGGGCACATGGAGCGGGCCGGAGCCTGCTGAGTAGGGGGGGCAGGCAGGTTGGTTTTTCTTTTGGGTTACAATGTGGTTTAAACTTTTGTTTCTAAAATCAAAAATACTTGTTTATTTGCCTTTATCTTCACTGCTAAAATGTTCTATAAGGCTAAATGATCAATGTTGATAATTTTAGGACTCTCTGTTTGTTCTCATAATCTAATTAATTTAATGACCACATTAAAAGTTTGTTTAGTATACTGTATTTTATTGACAGGAGCAACTTGCTTTGAAATTGATGTGTGAAAACCAGTGCCTAATACAAGCATAGTTTTCAGTTACCAATGAAGATTGAAAGTGTTAATCTGGAATTGGAAACATTTCTTGATGGATAACCTTATTTGTCAGCTACATGTTGTAGTGAGAATTGACATTTTGCTATTAAAAAATTGCTACAGTAATTGAAAAACATTACCATACCTCCTTCCTCACTGACATTGATGTGTAGTACTCCTATGACTTTTATGCAACTCTGTTTGACGGCTGTAGTATTGGTAAAATATATCTCCAGAACTGTCAAGAGGCTGTTGGTGTATTTGTGATTGGCAGCTTTGATGTCAATAATTGAATTTAAAATGATATTTGATTACCATGCTTACCATATCATAGACAATGCTGTACTACGTGGAGTCAAATCTAACTCTTCGAATCCAAATATTTCTCGCCTTCATTGCAATTTTAGAAACTGATTTAAATGTTCTCTATTTCATCCGATTTATATCACAGTTAGACTGAATATCACTGGTTTGTGTACGGTGAATTATTTCTGTACTTTTTAGTAACTCCTAAAATAATGTGAAACATCTGCGATGGATACATGTACAATACCGGAAAGGATCATTTTAATTCTTCTGACAGACTAGCTGTTCCTATTTGCTATAATACTATTGCTCAACATCTCTCAATAACTAATTACATCAGATACCTATCTAATTTTCACTTTGACATCGCTAGCACTGTCCATTTCTCCTCAGCCTCCCTGAGCAAACTGCTCTGCATATTCACTCCTCTGCATTTTTGAATTGAGAAATAGTTAATGCAAGATATGTATTTGAATGGAACAGTTTTCTTTTTAAATCTTATGAAAGATATAGTGTGTTAGTCTACCACAACTTCTGTTTTACACGATCAGCGTCTTGATTGCTGCATGCTTGTGGTTGCATGGCAGCACATTGAGTTGCATTGCAGCTCAGTGTTATTCCAGTTTCATTCTCTGAGGTTATAACGTGATATGATCTGCACTGTGCTACCGAATTACTATCTGGAATTCACTCTATGATATTCATTCAAAGTGTTTGTAACATGCAGTGAACACGGCAGTGGATTAGTGGCAATGTCCCACAAATAGCCATAAAGTGAATAACCAATTTTATGTGGAGGATTATTGGCCAGCATACTGGGAGAAAATGCCTTTCTCTTTTCAAGTAGCATCTTGGGATCTTTAATGTTCCCCTGAACAAGCAGATGGGTCCTCAGTTTAACATCTCATCCTGAAGGCTGTACTACTGAAAGTGCAGTGTTCCCGCAATGCAGCATTTAAATATCTGCCTAAACTATCAAGGTTAGATTCCTGACCAAGAAGCAAGAGTACTACCAACTGAGCCAATCTATCACCTGACAGCACTTTTAATTTAAAGTGTTATTTCCCTCTCTCTCTCTCTCGAAAGAGAATGGGGGGGGAAGGAGGGGGTGTTATAAATGTATGTTCCTTGATCACAGATATTCTATTTACCCTGACAAAAGGCAGAATTCTAAAAATGCACCATTTTGGGTTGTGGGGTCATTGCAAGAACAGTTTTCCAGTGAGCTCCTCGGACATTTCATTGAATCGTGGAGGTTTTATCACCATGATGCCCATGATCATGCCTGCGAGGTGCAGCCTCGTCCACTAGTTATTTCTTGTGGTTATTTGCTGGCAGTGCAGTGTGATTTCATAAAGGGATTTCTCCGGATGGTCGTAACAGTCGAGTTCCTTCCAACAAATCACTGCAGGACTTTAATTTTTCACAATGGCTCAATGTAAAGTGCTCTACAGACAGATATGATTTAGTGTAATGCTCTTGTTTCTCAGAAGAGTTCACTGCAATACTCCAATGTATTTTGCTATGGCAATGCCCTTGTTTCCCCCAAATGACTACGATTTTTGCCTCTGTGTTGGTCACTTTTTCCCTGTGATTTCCAATAACAATCACGGCATATTTATGTTTTCTAAAGACCCTTTGATGGCACACTTCGTTTTGCCATTATATTCTTGTCACAGTGACTTGATGTGACGTTGTCTTTTCTTGCAGCAATACACTGTAATGTCTGTTGAGTTAGCGTAACAAATCTTTTCTTTTCCCTTACAGAAATTCATTGTGACAATTATTTCTCATAGGTATTTGCTGCAGCTCTTTTGTTTTTTTCCAGATACTTGGCACATTAATATAGGCTCTCCTATCAACTTGCTGATCTTTTGCTCTCTGGGATTCACTGGAAAAAAAATTCCATACCCTTATTCCTTGTAAATATTTGCTGCGACTGTTATTTGTGATGGGCTTTCACTTCAAGGCTTGAGACACTTTTTTCATGCTACAATCCAGAACTTGTGGCCATAATGAGTTCTAGCCATAGTTAAATGTTAACTAAACCCGAAAAGAATTACTTCTCATCTCGCACTGGTTTAGGAGGAGGTTTCTGTTTATATGAACATGCGTCTTAATCTTACATAAATTGCCAATAGTTAGCTTCAAATACTGAACGTATATGTAAAACTAAAGCACGAGCACTAAAATGGCTTTTTTTTTTACAAAATAAAGGTTTCCAATTGAATTCCTTTCAAATCTACATTTCAGAAAGTTGAGCTGTTATCTTTTACGGTGCAATTGTATAGACTAATCCTAGAAATGACAGCACGTAGGAGGCAATTTAGCCCATCACTGAAGCTACCTATTTCAATTCCCTCTTGACATTTCTCAACTTGAAGCATACAAAATTCCCCTCATAAAATAATACTATGGGCAAAAAAATGCTAAAGGTCTATTTTTTAAACCACTGAATACGACCAGCATTTTCTAATTGTGTTTCAGACTCAAATTCATGAAATGCAGAAGTGTTGTACATAGTAGACAAAATAAATACTGTACTGCAGTAGCTCAGAAATGTTGTTTCACTTTGGTGAAAGTACAGAGGCCTTTAGTGTCAAATTACCCTGCAGAAAACCTGTGTAATTATTTAAAATGGGCCTAAATCAATTGGTAAGCATTTAACCCAGTTTACACTTTGATTCCAATTATGACCACAGAAGAGTAATTAACAGCAAATTGATTAATTGCCTTATTGTTAAGCATGCTGATCTGTAAATACAAATGCTGTTTTACAGAACAATGTTAACTTTCCTCAATTTTATTTTCGTTGATTATTGGAAAATTGGCATGAATGGCTGGGTCGGGTGGGGAGGGATGAAAGAGAAGTGTGACTTACTGGTTCTATTTGTCGGCAGCATGTGTGTTCAGCATTTTACACAATGCTATGCTTAAATTATGCAACATAAATCATGATTGAGAATACTTAGCTATAATGTTAGTCATAGAATATAGAGGTGACAAGAGATGTTGCTTAATTCTGGTATAGACAGTAAAGTTTTAAGAAGAATCAATTTTTGTTTCGTAACAAGTGTTGTCTCTTGTTTGTCTCAGTGGAAACCATCCTTGGATTGACCGGTGCCACAATGGGGAGCCTGATCTGTTTTATCTGCCCAGCGCTTATTTACAGGAAGATCCAGAAGAATGGTTTCTTTTCACAGGTTAGTTTCACTGAATGGTTAGATCTCCACTGGTCCTCCCCACAAACGTTATGCCAATTTATTTAATTAGCCACACAAGAGGGGATGGGGGAAAAGACGACAATCGTTCCAAAGGAAGAGAGGAACAAAATCAGGACATGTAGAATACCTATCGGCTTGATTATGGGAAGATAGTCAGGAAACTGATTACTTTGATGAAGGGTTGTGGACCTGAAACGTTGTCTCACTTTCCTTTCTCCATGGATGCTGTCTAACCGGAGTTTTCCCAGCAACTTCTGTTTTTGTTACTTTGATATATTTCTAGTAGAAAATAATGGATGCTTTTAATCTACATAAGAGAAACATTAGAACAGAAATACCCAATTTTGTCTGTCAACCTGCTCCACCATTTCCTTCGATCATGGCTGACCTATAACTGGGTAGCATTTGTCCAGCTTTTCTTGATCACAACAAGCTACAGAAAGTACTAAAATGTGATGCATACATGTTTGTATCTCAGACAAACATTCCTGAAATGGATTTGAAAGCTTTTGTTTGCAATCCCTCCATTAAGTAGGTTTGGTGGATAAAGTTTTCATGGTAAGTCTTTCGTTGGAGCAACTGCTACCAGGTATACTCCTGTTTTCCTTTCTGGCATTAACCCACCTTTCAACAGGCTGAAAATCTGCAATTAAGATATTTGTTTTGTTTCAGCAATTCAATTGAGTACTCCCTCTCCACTGCTAAATGGTTTTGCTTTGCACAGTACTGGTTTGGCAGCAATGAGTGTTATAGACCTTCTCTGTACCATTGCAGTTTGGAGAGGGCCAATAATGGATCTTTGGGAATCATTCAAAAAGTTGATATGCTTTCTTTATTAATAAGCAAACCATAAATAATGCATGCTGCAATGAGCTCATGCTCTGATTGTGTTCTAATGAGGCACTGTTGTACTGTTAAAATACCTACAAAACATCCAAGGGTCCTATGCAATGTTTTTCTTATATTACTTTGTGAATATGGAATTTGATGCCACTGTACCAATTCTTCTGTTTTAGCCATCTGGGGTTGCTTTTGTGACATACATTGATTCACAACCATCAACAAATTGGCCTGTAAATGGTGAAATAAGCATGAGCTGGTATTTATAAATGTGTAGTTTTGAATTAAAACTTGATTTGAACACCAGAACGTCCCCTAGAAATTAGAATTGTAGAAATTTACAGCACAGAAGTACACATTTGGCCCATTGTGTCCGTGCTGGCTCTTTTCAAGAGCGATCTGTTACATATCATTCAGATGCAGTGTTGTGATTTGAAAACTTCCCCATCCATGATGTACACTAACCCAGAACTGATGAAAGTAGTGCAACTGAATAATGTGATTGAGAGTCCCTTACACTCGTGTTCCAGTTAAGAACCAACTGGTCTGGCTTTTCTTTTAGATTTAGGTCTCTCAATTCTGACTTATAGAAGCTGTTTAAAGTCATCATAATAAACATTGCAGTGGTGAATTCAGTCCTGATTTGAAGTCAAAATTGTGATTGCTTTTTTAATCAGTTTCACGTGTAGAATCTTGCAACAAAAAAAGTCCTGCACTAATATAAATCAAAGGGTTTGTTTTGTGAGCACAGTGGTACCAACATGTTTATCCTTCCAGGAATCTATGTATAGTCCTATAGCTCACTGGTTAGAACACTTGCATCACAAGCGAGAGACCTAAGTTCAATTCCAAGCAGGGCAAATCCTTAGACTGTTTTTCCTTACTTCACATGCCTGATAACAATCCCTCAAAAAAACAATAATAAATTGGTCACTTCAATTCACAACTGTTTGTGGGACATTGCTATGTGCAATTGGCTGCCACGTTTCGCCCACAAATATACAGTCAGTATTACAGTATTTTCTGTGAAGTGCTTTGAGACATCTCGAAGATGTGAAAAGCATCACATCAAATGCAAGGATTATTATTCGTAGCAGTATTATAATCTTCTCCAATAGCTTTTCCTGTTGTCTAATCCTTTTGCTACATATGGAATATTTTAATTAGGTTTAAGATCCTTATTTTCTAATCCAATTCAGTTTTATTCAGCAGGTGAAATGCTTCCTTTAGTGGTGAATTTTCAAAAGGGTTTCCACCACTGATTTGGAACCCAATACAGCAGGTAATTAGCTACTTGTTTCCTTAACTGTAATTTGAGATTGAGGTCGAGACTGAGCTCAAGACTGGCCTGTCAGAACGGGGATGCTGTCATTTTTTTGACCTGGTCACTTGTAGGGCTATTCTGCAACAATAGAGTGTTTCTTCTTAGGAGAGCAGATGAAGGATGGGGTGGGGGGTGGTGGAGAGAGATTAACTGTGGGTTTATATCACTGCTACAAGAGAGCCTTTCTGTTGACTGATCATATGGTGACATTTCACTGGTGCATTGTCCACACTGTTCTGCCATCTTGACTCAAGAGGTCTTTACGGAGATGAACAGTTCTTCCACTGAGAGGGATAAAAATCAACATTTGGAAATAGAACATTTCAGAAATTCTGTGTATTCTCATCACAAGCCCATAGTGGTCGCCAAAGGTAATTCCATTCAAGTGGACAAAATGGCAATGAAAGCAAACTGGTATTTTTATTCCCTCGCAGTCTCTTGAATTACATCAGTGTCAAACTAGATTTATACATAGGTTTCTTCCCCTCTACTTTAGTTGTCCTAGGGCAGTTACAACCAAAGATATTCACTTTGCTACTATATTGGCTGCTCCAAATAACAAAAGCTGCAATCTGTCCCTTGCAGCTTTTTAAAATAAATACAGGTATCCCGCCCCAACCGCGGCCTCATTAACCACGAAACTCATGCATCCACGGTTTGCTAAATGACAACCCTCGCAAACCGCAGCAATGCGTTTTGCACATTCGCGATTTAAATCCACGGGTTTAAATGTTCAAGTTTCATTCTTCCAAACAAGGGACCGCATTCATCCGCATATTGTGTGTATTCATCCGCTCCGTGTTTCCCGCCTATCAGCATCTTTACTACCCAACTTGGTCTAGCTGTGTCTTTTTTTTGTGTTTAGTTTTACTTAAGGCAAACTTACTCCCCCTATACCTGTAATGTGAATTTATTGTTGCTTCTCCGCTGCCTAGCTAGTAAGTTTGGGAGCATTGGCTGCTAGGATCTGCATCCTCTCTGTGTGTGTAAGTGTATCTCTCTCTGACTCACCTCTCTATTTCACCTTCTCTTTCCCACCCCACCCCCCGCCCCCCACTCCCCCACCCCACTTCTCTCTCTCACCTCTCTCTGACTCACCTTATCTTCCCCCCAACCCCCCTCCCCCACCACCCCCTTCTCTCTCACCTTCTGTCTATTTCACCTTCTCGTCCCCCCACCCCTCCCCTCCCCCTCTCTCTCTGTATCTGTCTGTATCAGTCAGTCAGTCAGACAGCCCCCACCCAGCCCTCCATGTCAACCATCACACCTTCTCCATTGATTTCTCTCTCTCTCTCTGTAGATCAGTCAAACAGCCCCCCCCAGCCCTCTGTGGCCCCTCCCCCCTCCCCATCCCTCCGTATCTCTCTCTCTGTGCAGATCAGTCAGACAGCCCCCCCAGCCCTCCGTGTCACCCCCCCCCACCACCCACCCTCCATGTTTCTCTCTCTCTCTCTCTGTAAGTCAGTCAGACAGCCTCACAGATTGCTGCAGATCCTGGCAGCCAGTGCGCCCAAACTTACTCCCCCTATCTCCATCTATGTTATAACTGTATGTGTTTTTTTGTGTTAGTTTTACTAAACGCAAACCTATCCCCATGTTTCCCATAGGGCCCCGTATTTTCCAACCGCGATTTTACCAACCGCGGAGGTTTACAGCAATGTATCCCCCTCGGTTGGGGAGGGATACCTATACTGGCATCCCGTTTTACCATGCAGTCGATAGAAAATGGTGTTCTGTTTACTTCTAAGATTTATTATTGTGAAATGAAGTTGGAGAAAGGAAGAATCACAGTGTGCTGTTTAATTTGGGGAATAACGTCAACGTGATGTTCCTGTTTGGGGGTGAGCCATCGTGCTTAAAGTCTTAACAAAATACTCCTACATATTGGGCTTAGCGGAACAAATGGAAATGAACTGAATTTAATCCTGTTGGTTGTTCAGCAGTTAATGTGGATTAGCCTTTGCGCGTTGTCCTCAACTGTTGGAATTCACGGCCGCTGGCAGTCAGTTACTGTGATCAGCTTTTGTCTTTTTTTTTGTGAATTGGTGGCGTTTGCTCTTTTTCCATTTCTTTTCCATTTTCTTCTTCAAGTTCCTTCACAAATACAAAATGACAGTGCAATGTGCTTTTTGTTTAACATGTCACATTGAATAGTTCACTTGTGGGATCGAAGCCGGAAGGTATAGTGTCTTATTGCTCCGTTTATATTAATTGAAATGTAACGTGTTTACAGATGCAATAGGTTTCCTTGATGGTGGTTTACAGCATAGAGAAACCAACAGAGGCAAATTATTTTTAAAGCAATTTCACATTCGTGTACTGGTATCAGACCACAGTTTGAAAATAAAAAAAGGCTTTTACATCATCACGTAAACTTTGTTTACATTGTATAGATTATAGATAGGCAGCTAGATATATGCTCTGATTTTTCTCAGTGACCTGATTTTTAACCCTTAAAATGTTTGTTTTATTGAAAATTGAATGATTTAATTATGGTCAACAAGATTGCCACAGTAGATTGCTTTGGAAATTGGGCCAATCGCCACCGTTTGGGGAATTGGCAGGAATTCATTCGTGTATGATGGGTAGTTCTCTAGGGGACGGGGATGAGAGCGATTGAATTCTCCAGAAATTAACCCAACCTTTAACTATTTCTTAGACGGGGAGCTTATTTAATGGGAAGTCTGCTTACAAGTAATCATACCTGCAGGAGATTAGTTTTTCGTAATTTTACACTTGAACAATTAGTGAGATGTTGTTCTTTCATAGTAGTGCAAATCTATGTGATGTAAGGATGTGTCTGCAATGCCAACTTTCACTGATGAACCAGTCAGTGCTTTGAATAACTGCAAGTCTCTGTGGCTTTGCCAGACCTGTCTTCAAAACAATTTCAGATTTAAGAAGATAAATCTTGGCTCTTTCCAAGGGGCATTTTCAAACCTGAAACTTGCATCAATTATGGAAGACTGAGTTCATTTACTGGAATGAAACTCAGAACCTCTGACCAAGACCAATGTTCAATCAATTGAACTACCCAGAATATCTATGATCTCCCTTCATAATCAGTAAGAGTCTTCATGGTTTCCCAGGCAGTTTTCCAATTCAGATTGGACGATAACAACAACAAAATTGCACTTATATAGCGCCTTTCACATCTGTAGGACGTCCCAAAGTGCTGAATAGTCCGGTTGGGATGCGAACAGGGGGTGGTGGGGAGGGCCGGGAAAGAGGAAGGAGAGTGAGAGAGTGGGAAGAGATAGTGGGGCAGCCGAAGACAGTCAAAGACAAATGTCTTGAGTCCGGCCTTGAAGGAGGAAAGGGAGGAGGCAAGGCAGAGGGGCTGTGGGATGAAGTTCCACAGAGTGGGAGCAGAGAGGCTGAAAGCCTGGCCGCCAATGGTTGGGCGGTTAGGGTGGTGGAGCAGGCCTGAGTCTGCTGAATGGAGGGGACGGGTGGGCTGATAGGGAGACAGTAGGTCAGAGAGATAGACGGGGGCAAGGCCGTGAGTGGCCTTGAAAGTGAGAACAAGGATCTTGAATTCGATCCTCTGGGTGTCGGTGAGCCAGTGGAGATGGGCGAGGATGGGAGTGTTGTGGACTACACCACTTACTTATTGTTTGGGCCTTGTTCACTGGCTTGAATTTCTTGCAGAGCCAATAGAAAATGTTTTTCCCTATCAGTTTTGTTTATTCACAAGCTTTAAAATAAAATGCTTCAAACTTAGAGTTTTGAGTTATTTAAATCATCACCACATTGTACAAAGTAGCCTTGAGAGAGAATAAAATTGAGAGAGAATAAAATTGCCAATTACCTCTGGTATTCTAGCCTCTGTTGAGGGCAACCTATTCTCTGGATGCTGACACGAGCCAATCCAAGAGTCACATATCCACATTGGGGAGAAAATCAATACCCGGTCAGTTTGATGCCCCTGAAACTATTAGTGTTCAATACGTCTGTGACATAGGGTTCATTTTGATCAGAATCTATCCGTATCCCATGAGTTTTTCCACAGATTTCATAAAAATTCTGTTTAGATTTTCCACATATTTCTATTGACCCTGCTTATTAGGCTTATCCCAATTGTGGCAGGTGAATGTGAGTAACAAGGCAGCTTTGAGACTTTGTCAAACACCATCGCCATCTGTTTGGGAAGCCAATGCCATAACCATTAGCTACCGGAACACCCTTTATATAAAAAATACTGCTGCTTACAACCTTGCTTTGAAGTAAAAATGCATTGGTTGATTTGGTTTAAACTTGTGAAATCAAGGATGGTATTTCATTTAAGCTGCACTTCTCAGAGGATTATTGTGTTGTGCTTCATTGAACAGATGGTAGGTGTGTCTGTGCCAGGCTATTGTACTGTATTTATGGGATTTTAAATTGTAATATTTATGAAAGTTGGCATTGCGTACTGTAATAAATTGAAAATGCATCATGTTACAATTTAAAAAGAAATTGCTAAAAGAAAACCATGGTTTTATGGCGTATTATTTGCTGTGAATTTCTGTTTCCTGCCTTGAAAACCAGATGTTTCTCTTGGCTTAACAATTGCTGTATTTCTGCCAAGAAGCAGTCAACTGTTTTTGTGGCAGCTGCGCTCCAGCTTTTGCTCCGTACTCTTAACAGGGAAGCAGCACCCATGCAGAAAAACGGTTACTGTTGCAAAATAATTGACACATGTATTAAGTTGTTGCTTTGGGGCTGAACTGAGTTGGTCGACTGTTGAAACCACACGAAAAATAACGAATTTTAAGCCTTTATACCTGACCACAATTGCACTTTAAAAGGCTATCATTCTGTGTCAAGTCAATCTTGAGATAAAGGGATTCTATGTTAATTTTTACTGTGTTAATTCTTTTATTTAAACCATAATCTTGAAATAAATTATCGTATATAGAAATATTTTTCATTTGGGGCTGCAAGCTTTAAGAGGTTATATATAGGGATTTTGATAATATAACAATGGGAGTGAAATAATAATGGCTAGGTAGGAGGAAATTACTAGGTAGAAAAACTATTGAAGGTTCTGATTATTCCATAAAAGCAAGACTACAAAGCATTAAATCAACAGAATAACAGCTGAGCTGATTGTGTTCTTCAGTAAGCGTTATTAGGATCACAGGATCATATGACAGTAAATAGGGTTATTTCTATTTTTATACGTTTACTAAATTCATGCAGATGAAATGCTTATAGTGTATTGTGCATTTGATAGTCTACATTTAGGAAAAATTGCTCGTGCTTTTTTCTCTCACTTGTATCTCTTTACAAACCAGAATCTAGAACGGATGTATACAAGCTTATTTCGTGGGAAAATATCTCTCCAGTATCTACCCTGAACATATGATAATAGGTGCACAAAACAAGCTTTTTTTAATACAGTAGAAGAGTACACCCACATTAGATAAAATTCACCTGAAGGCAACTAACTGAAATTAAGTCTGTGAATGTTATTCTTTCTATTAGTTGTTGCTTCTACTGATGTCTTTCTCCCATGTTCCAAGCCATAATTATATTATCAAAATGTGAAAACAGTCTTTGAGAAGTAATTTCCTTTTCCAGGAAATGACGATGAATATTGAATATCCCACATTGCAAATCACAGACCGGTTAAGTCAAATAAGAATGCTGTTCTAATATCTCTGATAATTCTGCCCCAGAAATGTTAATAGTCCTTGAGGTGCAATGTTTTATCTTGCATTTTGTTGTTGTTGCACCATTTAAGCGTACACATTTTTATGTCTGTTCGGATGCTGGTCGTTTTGTGGTATGCTGGGCACTGATAATTGTATTTCATCATGGTCTTCTACCCTTTCTGAAATAAATTAAACTGGACATTATAAAGATTTATACATGTGGATGGACAACTTAATGCTGTTTTAATGTTTGATTTTATACTTGTGTTTACCTCAGATTATCCTCTGGGTGGGTCTTGTTATTCTGGTAATCAGCACACTTACTACTCTGACTACAACAAATGAACAACCGATAACCCCCGAGAAGTTTGCACAGGATATTAACCCCGAAGAATTGAAGAATGAAAATAATCTGCAGAGAATTTCAGGTAAAGGAACAACATCCTTGATCTTCTTGAAATTGATCTTCTGTGACTTTAAAATTGATTGTTATATTATTGTTTGGGCTAAATCAGATGGTATACATGTCACCAAACTGTTGAACAATCATCAGCAGAATTTGGATAAAACATTTTATGATGGAACATAAATACACCAGAAAGTGACAATTCATGGCACAATGATTCCTTGACAATGTACTAATACTCAAAATTGATTTACACTGATGGTCAATGAACGGCTCTCTCATAATTAGTGTGTGTTTACCTACAAGTTGATGAGAGACCGACTCTATTCATTCTTCAATTTGCCTTTCATTCGTCCCTCCCAGTCTTTGATAGGATGATATACAGGAATGTTCTTTATTCCTTTGATGCCTCAGAATGTATGGTGAAACATCATCTTTGAATCAGGCTGAAGAATGAAGTCACCTTCACGTTGGAAGGGGAAACCCATTAATGATCAAGCGCTCATGACAGACCATCAAAATTGTTGGACGCTGTGACCTCTTGAGATAATTAATATGTTTTCCAGTAAAGAAATATATGTTGACATTTAAAAAAAAATCAGTAACGATTGTAGCAATTGCCTTTTAGTTTCTCGAATTAGAGGAACTTTCATTATTCTGAGGAAGCATCTCCTGAACTGTATTAACTTGGGACCAGGAAGCTGGAGCATGATGGTCTTTTCTGGTCCTGTACATTCCTATCTTCCTATGTAACTTGCTTCAAAGAAAAGGATATAGCAAAACAGTGGTTTTCAGAAAATGTTGAAAATATGGCAGCTATGCTGAGATTTGCTGTGTGTTTCACAGGCAATACTGACATACTTAACTTAATACAAGAAAATGTTTACAAAAATGCAGTGTATATCCATATTATTATCCATTATTACATTGTAACTTGTAATAATACCCCAAAATAATACTGAAAGGACAAGTAATTATATGTTTGTAGTGATAGGCCATGTGCATACATGGAGTTTTAATATAAGTACAGTAGAATCCCGTTTATCCGTGACTCGATTCACCGGTACTTCCGTATAACCGGCACGCCCAAAAAAAGTCCCTATCCGATAAATCGGAACTTATCCGGAACAATAGCAGTGGAGCATTTGTAAATGCATAAATAATAACATAATAACAGAATATGGTATTGGTACTTATTGTTAAAACTCCTCTCTTGCGCTTTTTACCTTTGCTGGTAGATGCTGCGCTTGAAGCCATGATGCTGTGGTTGGGGTTTATAGTCTAGCGATTCTTTTTAAAATGGAGCATGCCAAGCAGGGTAAAAAAAAGGAGCGCATATGACTTTAAAGTCATACTAGTGGCAAGCCAATAACGCTATCTGATAACCAACATTGTCGCGCAGGTTCAGTATTTTGATTTGCCATTTGTAGAGTCTAGGACTTTGGCTTGCAGCTAGTAAAGTCGTGCAACTTTAAAATTGTTTTTTTCACCCATTTGGCGTCCTCCATTTAAAAAAGAATCGCTGGACTGTGAACCTCAATCAGTAAAGGTGAGAAGCGCAAGAGAGTAGTTTTAACAATAAATACCAATATAATATTCCGTTATTATCTGTTATTACTTAGTCTTGTGTGCATGGTGTGTGTTAAAAGAACTTTAATTTTTTTGTAGTGGATTTTCGGCTGCGGGCCGCCTGAATATCCGGCAGGCGCTTTAACTGGCATTGGCTGGATCCCGCGGGTGCTGGATAAACGGGCTTCTACTGTATATGGGGAGTAACGTATCACAGGGATGGTTATAAGGCAGTGATATCAGCAGTGAGTTGGGTAATAAACTACACTATGAAAACAAGATGGGTTTAGTGTTTGATCCTTTAAGAATATTAGATTAATTAATACCAAGAAATAATTTCTAAATAAAAATATTCTATATAGTTTTATAGGACAGTTCTAGTTAGATTATTATAGATTCTGTTTTTGACTACATTGTGTTTTCTGAGTAATACATAGTCACATAGAGATAGCATAGTATACAGGTGATATAGCAAGTTAATTGAGGATAAAGATTTGATTCCCAGGATTTAGACTTGGACTTTTAAATGCACATTTCCAGAGCTCCTCTGTGGAGCCCTGAATACTCTTTGTTTCCAGCCAGTCTGTATTTCGATGTGATGATTGTATGCTTGTCAACAAGATTAACTTTCAAACTACCAGCAGTTATAATATTGTTATGACATCAGCCTCTTCACAAATTGAATGTAGGCTAGGAGGCTATTTCCTTCCTTATCCCGCTCCCATCTCAAAAGGTAGCAAATTGTATTTTTCCCTCTATTGTACACGTACCATCTTGTATCATTACCCAATCAGCAAGAACACCACGAGGTTTTATACTTGATGTAGCTGGTCAGATTTAGGAAGCTAGAAGCCAGGAATGAAGCTTTTCTCCAGTTTTCTCTCTGAAGATGAAACGGTGGCCAATTTCTTGCAATGCCTAATGTGACAGGCTTTTTTGATGTGATTACCATGTGGATGAAAGGATAATAAAGCTGAAAGCTCGGGTCTTGAGGCTATCAGATATTACCTGATGGGCATTACAATATGTTTATTTGATACCCAGACAATTAGATGTAAAACATTTTTTCATCAAGTTCAGGTTTTTACTCCAAACCTATTTTGTTTTTAAAAAAACCTGTTCCACCCTCTTCTTGTCAACGCAATTATATTTAAAAAAGTTATGATTCAAATTGGTGATTAGGAATTTGGTCATGGTTGTACAATTTCATTTGAAATAAATAATTAGACCAAAAATGACTCCATTCATTTTCACAGATTAGAATGAGATTTTGAAGGAAAGCTCATGTGACAGTAGAACCTAAAGAATGTGGACTTAAGCCTCAAATAATTTAGAAATCTTGAGGATGACATTTCAGAAAAATTAAATGCGTTGTTTCAATTGCCTAGGATCAAATTGGGCACGCAGCGGTTCTTCCAACAAGAAACTTTATAGGCTGAAGCCATTTAACTAGCAGAAAGTATGCAAGTCAACTGGTTAGATGATTTAGATTTGAAAATCTAATCTCAATTGGCTGCCGAGTTTCACCCACAAATATACAGTCAATTCACTTTTCAGTTTACTCTGTGAAGTGCTTTGAGACATCTAGAAGATGTGAAAAGTGCTATATCAAATGCAAGGATTATTCTTTATTACATAAAATGTAGATTGTGGCTATATGATTAGATATTTCATGCTGCTCGGTTAATATAAAATGCCTAGAAAAGGTATCAAATTTACTCCTAAAGTTCCAAAATAATTACAGTATTGTATTCCAATTTCTTAAAATAACAAAGTCCTCACATTTCTGTTGAACCAACTTGAAAAAGTGAAAAGTTCAGTTTTTTATTGTTGTTAACCAGTAGGCCAAAACGGTACTGACTTTAATCTTACAGTGGTTCAAACAGCCCTTGTCGGCTATAGAGAGGTGTTAGAATTTCTTCAGATGGCGAGAGATCTTGATCATTAAAACAGTTCTTTTTAAGAATAGTGAGCTGTGTGCTGAGCTTGCATTGAGGACAGCTCTTTCAGCTGCAGGCTTGTCATCAAGGACTTTTTGAGCAGGTGTTATGTGACCCTGGCTTGACCTCCGCCATCTGTGTCCTGTTTTCTTCTGGTGCAAAAAGACTACAATTCTCGATTCAAAAGACGTAAACTTAAACCATGCATCCGGGGATTACACGAACATTGAGGCTGTCACAGTAATTGATTATCAAATTAACAAGCACCGATGAGATACAATATTGATTATCTTTAGCACATTGATGACTGTATAATGTGATAATTGTATGAACTGTGACAGTAATTGTCACTGTGCTAATTGTATCTAACTCTTTTCACATGGTCTGCACTGGCTTTTCTGAATGGAATTCCAATACTTTTTCTTTGCGTTGAGGAATGTGATTATGAATCAAGGATATCCTAGTTAAACAGTGTAAACCTGCAAATATTTCTGTTATTCACTGTAAATAATTCTCACCTTATAACTTCACTGCTAGGCAAGGTTAAGCATTCCTCATGACAAATTGTACAATCATTTTTGAAAAATTCAACTGACTGATAAATGCCTGAATCAAGAATCAGCCTCAGTGAGTTTGAGTTCTATCAAAATTGCCTTCTTCTAAACACTTGGACTCCTCCCTTCTGAGATAAGGGTGTTTTCTTTCTGATTTATTTTAACTTTGAAGATCACACAAAATGTAGAACCTCTTTTAGCATGGCAGGTAATTTGTTCTAATAGAATGAATGCACAATTATGTCAATTTCTGCTGCTTGTGGGTTTCAGGAGCAAACACCTAAAGGAGCAAGAGTCAGCAGCTGAAATTGTTTAGTGTACACAGGATTTGCCAGAATTATCATGAAAACCCATTGTTCTTTTGTGACGCAAAACTAGGCATAAATTTTGAGGTTTCCCAGGGCCCAGGCACGATGGTTCCAAACAGTTGTGCATCAGAGTAGGCCCAAAACTAATGATTTTATGTGATGTGATGTAAGGTGCCATTTCACATTTTAAGCTTAAAACTTTTTTAAAAAATGAATTCTATTTGTCTATATAACCTTTTGGCACACAATAAAACATTATCAGGGTCTATTTGGATTTATTACACAGTGTTGGAAAGGTTGTTCCGGCCGGTACACCTGTAGAATTAAAAAATCACTATCACGTGTGCTTTCCTGTATCTTGTACCATAGAATGCACAGATTGCCACAGTGCTGCGTGTGTGCGTGTTGTATTCATGCATGAGATTTAAGCACTAAACATGGTTGACTGTCGAGCTCTCATGTGCAAGGAAGTAATTCTTGATAAAATAATAATAATAATCCTTGCATTTGAAATCCACGCTTTCACAGTGCTAGGCTGCAATCCTACACAAATTGTGGATTTCCCATTTCGAAAATATGTGTTGACTAATAGTGTAGTGAAACTAGTGTTGAACATAATTTTGGGACTTCAAAATCAGATGTGAAGTTTTGGGAGATTTTAAATGACACGTCCAGATCTGCAGGTCATCTTATGGAAAGTGTCATTGAATACAACGTAACTCACTTTGGTTTCAGAAGATAAAGCTGCTACTGCACAAAGTAAATTGTAAGAATTAAACTGCTTGGACCCAAAAAGGCTACTTGTCAGAACATTTACACATAATATTTAATTTGGGACTAGTTTCCAGAATGTAACAGCAGTGGCTGCTTGTGCAGGTTCATTTGCTTTACTGGTTTCCATAGAATTTTAGAATGGGCACATTAAGATCCTTTTTATTTTAAAAAAACATTTTTAGCTTTATTCTAAGGCCTTTAATGTCTTCATCAGAAATGGCCAAATAATCTGTTACATTTGTCTGTTACTGTGTCTGTAAACGGACCTCTAGGATTATATGATTGATTATTAGTTACATTTACATTTGTCTCCCTTAATTGGAGACAAGTACTGTACATAATTTTTTTTGACCAAATCCTTCTTTTGTTTTGCACCTCTATTTTGTTAAAAAGTTACAAAATAAGAAACACAGTATTTATGCATGGATCTTTTCCCCAAATGGATTTACATTAACAAAGGGCAAAAAAAGTTTAAATAAAAAAAGCTGCGTTAAAGGATACAAACTCCACAATCAATTTAGCCTCGAAGGGATGGTGAGTTGTAATAACACCATATAGATGTCTGTTCATTAAAGTGCAGCTCAGGAGGTGAAAAATGCTGACGTGAAGTTCAGTAAAAATTGAATTGCATCTCAAGTGGCGTCTTTAAGGGTTTATATTAAACAAGAAAGCAAGCAGGATTTTCTTAAATGTGTAATAATGTATCGAATCATTGCTTTCTTGACAAGGAAATGAATATCTGATCAAAGCATACATTGGTAGTGTACCACAAGCAATGCTGCTGTAATCAATAGTTATTTTTAAAAACCTGAACATTTGTTTGAGATCAGGAACAACAGATTGACAAACAGGGAAAGTCGATCTAGCTGTAGAATGCAACAGTACCATTTCTCATTTCTTATTCGTAAATTCTGATCTGAATATAGCATTTCTTGACAACCAAAGTTGCTCTTTGACCAGAATTCAGCTGCGTTCAGTGTACAGATTATCGTTGTCCATTAATAAAATGGTGGGTGCCTCTCTAGAAAATATTACAGATTTACTCTAGCTCCCCCGGCTCCCACCACCCCACCCGTTTTTCTGTCAAGTGGCAGAATCACTCAGAAAGAATTTAGAAAACATAAGAGTGATGGAAACAGAAGATTGAAATCTTATACATAATTGTCTAGAAATGTTAACAGTAGGATATTATATATATATTAACAATCAATTAAGGGAATGAATTCTTGGAGTTTGGAAAATCTAAACATTTTAAATCATTTGATCTGTATCGTGTGGTTTGTAATGCCATCCAAACCTCTGGAGTGTGTTGCTGGTAGCACACTCCCAGACATTATTAATTCTGCATAACATATCTTCCATAATCTGTGCTTTAGATTTGTTTCAAATATCTAGATACAGTGGGTACAATTTGTGCCCTTTTGCTAAAATTCAAGCTGCCAGTACCCATTGGAATGACTTGCCAGCTAAATGCTGCAGAATAATTATACTTACAAATCATATTAATGCCCCCTGTAGACAAAGAAATGCTGTTTAAGTCAAATCAATGCGTACAGATGTCATCAAGCATAATAAAATAATTTAACAGTTGTGATCTATGAAATCCTGCGGCAAGTGAAATAAAACCCTTCATTTTATTTACACAGTTTTCTGCTTTGCTTAGTGGGTTGGTGCAGCAAATTTTCACCTCTGGGTACTGGGTTTAAATCCACTCGAGACTTGAGGAATACAACCTTCTCTGATGCCTGTAAAAGATATAAAGCAAAATATACTTGAGCGTACTCAGTCTGTCGATTAAGGCTATAAAACAACTTGCCAAGGGTTAACACAAACTCCTATTAAATTGACAGTCACTCAGAGAAGCCATAACAATGGCGGACCATTGATAGAAATGGGAAAACGCACACAGAGGCAGTTTAAGGTGAAGGCACGTTGGTGGGATAGAGTTCAGAGTGTGCTATCCTGGCAATTGTTATCACGAGAGGCCTTGTTTTTTAAACCAATATTTTCTTTTGGCATGTTCGAACAATATACATGTGTACAAAAAAGAAATGCATGTTTATTTCTCGTCTTTTGAGGTCGTTCCTCAGTCACTGACTGAGTAAATTTGGCCTTGCAGTATTTCTCATTGTGCAATATCCATTCCGTTAGTCAAACTGGGGAAATAATATTCAAATGGACAGATGGCTATCAGCCAGGATGAGGTGTACTATAATCAGATTGGTCTTAACATGAAAACTGCAGCCCTTGTAACTGTGGCCTTGGAAATCTGGAAACAGCTGCTTTCTGCTTAACAGCATGCACACTATAGAAGTGCAGTCTTTCCATCACCTGTGGCCCTTAATCAGTAAACATCTGTTTCCCATTCAGTTTACACAAGCTTGTTTTATTTTAACATGTGTTTTTACTTCAGCAGCGAGTACCTTGTTTTTGCTTTGTGGATTGATTTTTAATTAATATGTTGGCTCATGGGATTGGTCAGTGTTTTTGCAAGTGATGTCTAAAAACAATACTGCAGTTTTGCTGATAATTACAGATTTGTCACTATTTAATGGAAAGTAAGGGTGCGGAGGAAGAAATGTTTTTTTTTAATACCTTTTCTGTTTTGGTATTACTAAGCTCGAAACGACTCATTACTGTAATGCTGATATGGAATGTGCGTATACCTAGTAAAGCAATCTGTGATGTTGAGTTGTTCCAAAATATCGGGGGTTTTAATATATGTGGTGAATTAGCATAAGAATTTTCAGGGCTAACATAATAAACACAAATGATTAATACAAACAAAACCTCTTATGTGGATCACTTAATATGTCCACTTTGTGGGGATGGCCAAATATTACAACATGCTCACCTGTAAAAATATAACCCCGTCTACAACCATCTGAGCCTCAAAAATGCAAGTGCAAATCCTTCCATTATCATTATAGGTAGCAGAGACCTTCCACTTGTCTGTGAAGGTTGAGTTTAACCATTGCCAATAGTGTTTCTTTGCTTTTTCTCATTAGTTAAAGGAACAGTATCTGATCTTGAAGCCAATGTCCAAAAGCTTGCTGGGACAGAGAAAAGAGATGTGTTTTGTTTATGGTTTGAAACCTCTTCACCGCCAGGCTGTAGCAGTTCTTGTGAAAATGTGAAAACTTAGATCAGGATTTGAGCTCTTAATCTATGTTGACACCCCAGTAAAGTACTGAGGCAGTGCTTCGGTATTGAAGGTGGCATTCTTGAAATAAACCATTAAACAGAAGTTCAGTCTGTCTGTTCTGGTGGATAGTAAGAGAGATTGTTTTAACACTGTTTGAAGAGATTGTTTTAACACTGTTCTGTTTTCCTGGTCAATATTCTTCCTTCATCACCCAAACTTATCACCCAAACTTACAGACTTATACTTAAATTTACAAATGATGGTGATTCATCTTTTTGCAGTTTGTAAGATGTTGCTGGTGCAGATTAACTAACTGCAGCCACTACACTCCAAAGTAATTCAGTGCATTATGCGCTTTGAAAAGTTTCAGCGCGATAAAGTGCTTTATCAAATGTAAGCATAGTGTGTGCTGACTATGCCTCATTAAGAAGTAATTGTTCACCTCTACATTTTCATAAGAGTCGTGATTTCTCCTGTCGTTTAAGTAAATATAATCGCTTTTTTGAGGATCCTATTGATTCAGTTGAAAACTTTAAAAAAAAATAACTGGCCCAGGGAGACTACAATTTCTGTGAAGTTTCAAGTCTAAAGAATGAATTACTTACCCTTCTAGGGGATATTTATTTTTTAATGCTTTTTTTAAATAGTTAAAACAATGTGGCCTTAATTCAGTTGCTCCTGTAGGACTATTGCCTATTACAATGAATAGACACGTTGGTGAGTATTACATCTGCCATTTTAGGGGCTGGGATAAGAGAGTACACGTAGATGGAAAATAAGATTTATCCCATGATTTAACAAATTGTTAACAGTTGCATGCTCATTACTGAAATTGTATTGTTGTTAACTTGCCTAAGGCACAATGTGCTGTAAAATCTGATATTGTTTAAGAAGACTTGATTCTTGCTGAGAGATCCCTGATGATCTAATTCAAACTTGATATCAGAATCCTGTTGTCCTTACCAGCGCCATCCTGTTGCTCGTCGTGCTGGATCGTATGGTCAGGATATTTCATTTTCAAATTGTTATTGAAGCATTGGTGTCTGATTTGCTACCTTTCCCAATGCTGCAATTCCACAAGATGCACCCATTCCACATTCATTTGGTGTAGTAGGGCTCTGTTGCACTGCAGTACGAATTTTCCAGTCTGCTCAAACATTATCCATAACAAAATGCGAGTGTCCTCTGCCAAAACATTTTCTTTAGATTCCTAAATGTGCCTGGATTTTTACATATTCAAAAATTGCATTGATATTTCTGAATGTTCTGTTGTAAAATTCAAGTATTAAAAGCAAAACCCTTCATTATTTCAGTTACAATGGTTTTTTTCAAACAAAATTGCAGAGTTTTTATTTTGCACAAATATAACCACCGGGCAATTATGATTTGGTCGGAGAAATGTTTTTATATCAGGTATCTGTGAACAATCCAATAAACAATGCTGCAGAAAGCCTGCAGTAGATTGCATGTGTAAACTAGTGCTCTTGGAATTTGCTTAGTCTGTGAGAATGGGCTGATTGTAATTCCAGGGAAAGCTGGTTTTATAGACCAACACACTCGGCTTGTAAAACCTGACACCACTCATAAAGTCTTAAGTGCTACACTGTTTTGCCAGCATTATAGAAAACAACCTCCAGGGTGATTGTAAGATTACCAGGGTGATTGTAAGATTGCTATAATTATTGTGCATTCCAACTCGGATTGTTTCTTATGAGCTGAATATAGCTCCTTGAAGAGCATTTAAACTCTAAGAATATGTTAATTCATGTCCCCTTGCTTTCTTTAATTTTGCATCCAGCTGAGGAAATGGTCAGCTCGAGAGAAACGTACCCGTTCGGTCACAATATGTTTTTGAAAGATTTTTTAAAAAAAAAGTTCAATATCTTTGATATTGTTACATTATGATACTTATGGGCTTAAGTGCCCAAAGCACACACGTTAAATAAAAATGTAGTTTACAATTTAACATTCAAATTAACTTTGGCATTTTTAACATTACTATTGCACAGTGTTTACAACCAGGGATTTATCCAGTTTCCTAGAGTGGAGTACAAATTAAATTCAGGAAGTTAAACTAACTACTTCATTGGAATAATCTGAGAATTTTGTTTAAAAAGGTCAGGTTTCCAGCAATTGGAACCAAGTTCAGAGACACAAAATGAAACTATTCATTGCACTGTGAAGCCACATGCTGTAAATTCTATCTCTCATTGGGTCCTCGTGTCCCGAGATGTAAATTCTGCTTAAAACAAAAAAGTGAGGAACTGATTGAATGCGAGTTCTACAGCACAATAATTTGTTAATCATTTTTCAGTTTACTTTATAGAACCCCCTATGCTGTCAATTTCATTATTGCTTTGAAATCTGTATTTGCATTGTGCCAGCTCAATTTAGTTTATAAGTTTTACTGCATCTCTGTGGAGCTCAGAAGGTGTTACTTTTTTAAGCTAACATTCCATGCACAGAAGGTAATGGAAATAGAGCTGTTAAAACTGTCATCTCCATGGTACCTGGAGCAAATGTTTGTGTTTCTCCAGGTACTAATCTCAGCAAACCTTTTATTACAGAGTTAAATTTTGTTTTGCCTTTGAAATTGCAGGAACAAATTGTGTTTTATTTGGACCGTAACATAATGGATGAATAACTGGCATGTGCTGCAAAGTAATTGCCGCGGATGTCTGTTAATTGACATCTACAGGCGGTATTCTCATTGAGTGAGATCGGGGAGCTTAAGTGTTGCCACTGCTGTGCCTTCAGAATGCTCACCAAAAGTGGGCGACATTCTCCCCCACTATTTAATAATGTCTTTGGGGTACAATAAAGCCAATATTGACTGTGTACCAATAATGGCCACCTATCATTTCTAGATTGCATAAATGTCTTCATTCAACCTCATTATTCTACATATTGTATATAAGCTTATTTCCTCAAATGTGAGAGCACCCAAACATTCCGAGGTCGAAGCAGACCCATTATTTTCCAGTATTTTTGCATCTCCAGCATTAACCTATTGCATTTTTTGCTTGCTTGTTGCGTTTCATTATTAACCACCTGCTTGGAGATCAGCAAATTCGAAAAAAACCCAGCTTTGACAGATTCAGCAAAAAAAAACAGGTGATTCAGGGTGAATCTTTGTTGATTCTCTCAGGAGTTTAGGGGTGCTGACCCCTACGGAGGCAGAAGACAAAACCAATCCACGTGGGATGCTTTCAGAATTTGTTGGAGCAAGTATTCTTCTGCATTTGAGTGGCAAATCTCAGATTTCCTGCGTAGCAAACACCATTGGACCCAAATTGCAACCAATGTCAACCAGCTGTTGCTGCTGATCTTTCCCCGATGCTAAGTGACCGAAGTTTGGATAACCTGCCATCACTTAAGTGCCAGGGATGTTGGTGGCCTCTTTAAACTGAGTAGATGACTATGTATGTGCTTCAGATTTAGTAAAGAAACATTATCCTTAAACATTAAAGCATCCCTTTAGTCAAGCTCATTTTCAAAACTACAGAAAAATGTACATTTTTTCCAATTTGGGCTCTGGAACTTTCATTTCATTTATAGATAGGTGAACATTGATTTCACCAACAACAGCTTTGCATTAGAGAGCAGTTATCATGTGTGTTTGGGGGCTGGAGGCCAGGGGGAGAGATCTGAGGAAGAGTTGGAAAAGATTCACTAACCTTTTGTAGTTACATTTATTAACATTATTTATTGGCAACTTTTTTGGCATTTGTTACATTCCAGTTCAACCAGTTATAATGTTTCACATTAGAAACATTAAAGTGATTGAATCCAGACTGTCTGACCAAGTGTTGCATGTCATATATAAAGTGAGTTGTGTTTTTTTCCACCTCAATTCAAATTCAGGCTTAATTTGAATTGAGTGTATTGCTCTTTCCAACAAGAGGCAAGAGAAAATTAATCCCCATTCATCCAAGTTTTATGTTATCTCTATTTAAAAACTCACCCCATCTGTTTTGAAACCAAATAGTATGCACACTAACTAAATGATTCCAATTACGTTTAAGATACTGTGAGTTTTGTTTAAAATCCGTGTTCTCTTAATTTTGACCGTCTTTTATTGCTTGTAATTTGAGTAATAGATTTGACACAAAGTCTATATTTAGCTTTCAAAAATTTCAATTTTTTTTTGCAATCAGTAAAATCTCATTTCTGTGGCATTCTGTGAGTTTGATTTAGGTTGTGTGAATAGGGATACAGGTTAATAGGTGTGAATAATGTTAAGATGAATTCTGAAGAATCTACCTAATTTTATAGCTATCAAGAGCAATAAACTGTCTATGTTTCATTTTTCGGACACATTTAGTATAAATGGAAGCCTTTTTACCTCTTCACCAGGATAAATACAGACTTAAGATTCAACAAACTACATCTAGATACTATTAACTAGGGTCCGGCGATATATTGATACATCGGTTATATCGATATAATTTTCATATCGATATGCCGATATCGGAATTTTAAATATATCGATATATCGAAAAATTCGATATGAAAAAATATCGATATATCGCAAATATCGGTATATCGTGTCCAGCGATATATCGATATATTGGTATGATGCAGCCTTTTATAACTTGCGCACCCCCGAATGCGCGCACACTCCGAATGCGCACGCACCTCTGAATGCGTGCGCATGCGCAGGACAAAAAAACCTGCAATATTGATATATTGGTATATATCGATATGGGCAAACTGATATATCGATATCGGAAAATTTCGATATCGACGGACCCTACTATTAACTAATTTTTTGTTTGTAAGTTACCTATATTTTTGAATAATAAAAAAAAGTTCATATATATTTTGTTGCTTTTGAGATTCAGAAGCATTCATTAATTGTTACAAAGGAAGTGTGGGGAGAGTAAAGTAACATTCAGAATTTAGTTAACAAGAAACAAAACAAAAGCTAGTGGCATATTGAGAAGTTCCCCAGTATCATAACTGCTCAGTGAAAGGGTCATGAACAGCTTGTTAATGGAACTAAACATTTGCTCAGACTATGTTTTACTTTATCCAGCTGTTCCTAATAGTGAGTAGTGGTTTCCTTACCACCTGAATACCCTCATTATTAAATTGCTATTCTGTATTTTTTCAGTTGTTTTCTCTCGTTTCCTCACTCTTTCTGGAGGGCACAGGGTGCCCTTCGGTTCCTTAACCAAATAGTCAGGCTTTGTGGTTGACCCTAAGCCAGGTATGTCAGTAGCCTCTTCGATCTGTACTCTGCATCACAGCGGAGCTCAATACTGTCTTGACCTCACTCCTACATTCCAGCAGAGGTCAGTGGATGGCAATCAGGAGCACAAAGGCTGGCTGTATCACCTGACCACGAAAAGCTAACTCAGCATAAAAATGATCGGGTAGAATCTGACCATTTGCTCTGTGTGGTTTAGTATTGTCTTTTGCTTTGCCATTACCCTCTAGGCCATCATGGAGTTCTACTCTGGTTTCATTAAAGATGGTAGCTGCTTGGCAGAAGGATATGCTATTGAGTTGGAAAGTGGAAACAACAGCATGTAAGGAAAAGACCATTACTGTACTTATCAGCTTCTGATTACCCCTCGGGATATTTTGGCCGGATCCCTAAAACTCAACCAGTCTGTGGTTGAGTTGCAGGAAGCTCAAGATTTGTAATGCCTGTGCAATGCCTCACTGCTGTGCGCTGCTCCTACCCAGTAAGTTACCTGAGGCACAGGCTCTCTCTCCCCAGAACTAGAATTCATTGCGTTCTGGCTGCTTGTCAACAGTGAAATCAGTTGAGCTTCCAGGCTATGGATTGGAATTCTTTTTTGAACTTATGATCTTTGCTGATTGTCTTTTCTTTTTAGTACGTCGTGGGCTGTTCACACCTTGCAGTAAGAACATGGTAAAAATGAAAAACATTTACTGAACTCAAAATGTCCTTCTCAGGCAGTTTGTAGGCTCTTATTCAATTATTGTGGGGTTCAACTAAGAAGCAGGCTCTACCCATATGAGGGAGAGAGCTAAACTTTGACTGGCCTGTAAACAGTCAAGATCAAAGATCTTATAAGGAGGCAACCCAATTAGGCAAGATTGAAAACTGGGAAAAGCGGAATGGCCTGATTAAACCAGCTCATGGAAATGTTGCTGTATTTTTGTCTTATGCAAGATTCAGCAAATGACAACACGGCCTCCATAAACCCAGCTCAGGGAAAGCTTGCAGCTTGCCACGTATGCACTGTAGGGAAGAATGCACTTGTCCCGGGGAGAGGAAAAATGATAACACTGTAAGCACCTTTGGGAAACTTTGCCGTGTACACAGAGTTGAGATGTGAAAAGAGCACCTCACTGAAATCTCCTCTGGGATAAATGACTGCTACATGTTGGTGCAATGTGAGGGAAAACATCTCATTAGAAATGTTTTTATTTGAATGCTTAGGTGCAAATTGGAAAATGGAGAAACGATAGGTACACGTCCCTGAGTTTCTATGAGGCACAAACACAATATGTTTTCTTGAAGATCTGAGATACAAAAGGACATTGCCTTGCAAAATAGTAATTTTTCAGTCCTTTCAATGCTTTAATCAATATCTACCAACATAATATGGGCTTCAACAGCGGGAAACTTGTTGCAATAAAGATGTTTTAAGGGTGGCCTGTTCAGTGTTTTCAGTTCTATAATGTAGCAAGTGTATGTTTTAGTATAGATTCCTGCTTCTTTTGGGTATGGGGCCTTGACATAGCCTGTGTAGGAAAGCCATACATGTCATTCTGAATGTATGTCACTTTGATGAAAAGGGCAAAGGTTGACTGGTCAGGAAGTGCCTCTTTGTGTGTGGCTGAATTTCAGAACAGTGTGTGGTTCATACGGTTTTAAGCTCTGTATACACTTAACTTGCTTGAAACCTGCCCATGTTAATTAATTTTAAGAGTTCAGGATTTGAGTTGTGTTGTCAACACGTAACCCTTTGAGTACCGAAGGTTCTTGAATTCCATTTTTTTCTCATCTGAAAGAATCTCCGGAATCTGCACAATCATTGGGCTGGAGGATGGGAATGGGAAATTTCTCTATAGATACACCTGTGATGGAGACAGATGACGTATTGAGAATTGCAAACCACTCCTAGAGCTACCTGATTGTCTGTTGTGACAGTTAAAATAGAATTGGTCACTTAATTCCACGACTGTTTGTGGGACACTGCTGTGTGCAATTGGCTGCTGTGTTTTTCCCACATATATGCAGTCAATTCATTTTACGGAATATTCTGTGAAGCGCTTTGAGGTGTCTAAAAAAAACCGTGAAAAGTGCTATATCAAATGCAAGGATTATTATGAAAAGGTGAAAATCCAGCACTAACTGACAAACTCTTGTAATAATAATAAGTTCAGTCTTTTCCTGATCCTTTCCTTGAGTGTCCTATCTCAGGACACTGGAAATGTACACTGTGAGCTGACTCGGCCTCTGGTTTCTGACACTGCTGCCAGGAAGAACTTTGTCTCCGTCTAGCCTCTGATATTGTGGCTAAATAGCAACATGTGGGGATGAAACCCCAGTTTCTGCCTCTGTGAAATGTGCTTGAAATCCAAAGCACCCAGCAACTCTGTGACCCAGGGATTCTTTTCTTAGATTGTGGAGAGGTCTCAGTTGGGCTGTCAGGGGGAGTTGGGGGGTGGGGAATTGCCAACCTGCTGAAAAAAGTTAAGGAGTATAATTAACAGAGCTTGAGATGGCATCCTGAAACCAGAGCTAAATGACCCGACTAACCAAACAAACTCTTCTTGTTTCTGTTTTTTTGTTTTATGATCGCTTCAGTAAAGGAACAGAATAACAATGCGAGGAGAGACTAATAATAGAGAACGGTAGATGGATGGGTTGTCCAATTTTGCCTTTTAGTAAAAGATTTAGTTCCAATTTCTGCAACTGAGTGAGACATTTTGTTACAATAACTATAGTTGGAGATGATGTGTGTCCTATATATTTTGCAGATAAGTTAGAAGACACACATGAAGGAATGATTAACTATTAAAGGAGTACGCCGACATTGCTAGTTTAGATGGGTTCAATATATTTAAACAACTATGGACACAAAATGTATTTTAATGTGGACTAAGTAAGGAATTAAGTTTGATATCAATAAATGAAAAGTTGCATTGAGTTGAAGAATATTTGAGAAGTGTTTTTGTTTTAAAAACATGAATTTTGGCAGAATAGTAAATTTTGTTGAAAATATTTTAGTGCTGGTGGGGTGCTTCTGGCACTGTAGAAATTCATTATAGTAACACAACAGCTGTGAACGTACTCAATGTGCATTTCAAGCATTTAAAAAATAAACAGTGAATTTTTCAGCAAGTGGAAGGCACTTTTATTGTACCACAACATTGTGTTTCAGCAGCTGGCCTGATCTTGGATGATAAACTGGTTCAGGCTAAATTAATGCTCCTCACACAACTACACAAAGTAAACTTTCTTAACCATTTGAGGAGAGCATTAAAAGTATCAATGAAGAAAATGTACGGTTTTGGGTTTCCTTTTGATAAAAAGAGCATTAACACCTGACCAGAAGTATTGTATGTGCACCATATACAGTATGTAAAAAAACTTATTTGAACTTAAATAAGTTAATTATTTTTGTTGTCAACAACCAAATCAACAGTATACTGTTGACTTGGTTGTATTCCAAGTCAACAGTATACTGTACCTTGTATATTTTCAAGTATTTAGCAGAATTTTTACAAGACCAATATGCATCTTTCTGATCTGACATTTGAAGGATTTTATTATTTCTCTGTACAATTTATCATATCCCGTCCCAGAAGATAGAAAAACGGTAATCCGAGAGTATTGGTGCTCAAGGGTTAATTCACCGCTGCCTATTAGCTTTCTCAATCTCATCAAAATACTACCCCTTACTAGATACAGTTCCCAGTGCAATAGCAACATTGTTCACTTAGCTCATTCAAGCTCTAAATAATGCAGCTGTAATGTATGATCTAGTATGTTCAGTGCTCGAATGGGGGTAGAGAACTGATTAAAAAGTGATGGCTGAGAGCTTTAATCATTCTGAGGTAATCTTGTCCATCATAAAACCTCCTGGATAATGTACTGTGGCCATCAGTAAAGAAATATTTGTTTCATTTACTCTTAGTGATGCATGCCTATATTAGTATTGAGAATAGAACCACTTTGGAAATTTAAAGGATTGTGGGATGTGGGACTGGTCCACTCAGCAGTTGATCAAATCTTTTCACCAATGCGCCTTAATGTTCTACTTTCAGCAACATTCCCGAAACAAAGTTTGTTCATGCTGAAGATGAGTTATCAGTTATTGGATATCCTCAAGCTGCATTTGCAGTAAATCAGTCAATCACTTCAGAGAAGCATAGTTATATGTGCATAAACTTGGACGCCACCCGGGGAGGGATTGATTTTATTCTCTTAACTTTGATGATGAACAGCTCAAATTGTAAATCCACATTACAGAAGAAAATTGAGGTAACGTTTAGTGCAGCTGGATGAACCATTTAAAAAAAACAAGTGCAGACATAATTTTCTGTAAAAAAAAACTTTTTGAAATTTGCTATTGCTGATTGTTAAGTGGCATTTGATGGCACAGAATTAGTTCACTTGCTCACAGTCACCCGGTGATGTGATATAGATTGTGGTTGTAATTCCTTAATTGGAGATTTTTTGCTCACGGTTAGATCATCTTGAGAGGCTGTGACAGTCCTGTAGGGAGCACAGCAGAATTGGCTTTGAATTCATACTGAGCTGCTCTTGCACCTTCCAGCAACTCGATAAGAGAGAAGTACTGTATTTGGAAAGGACTGAGATCAAGTTGTCCTCTTGGGAAGCAGTGATATGCAGAATCTTGCAGCATTTCATTCACAGTATCTGGAGAATAAACTAAAGCTGCTGAGTTTGTATTAACCTCATTATTACAGTATTATTACACAGGTTGGAAGGAAATTTCACAAAACTAAATTGTGTCACAAAACAAATATGGAATTTTAAGGAGGCTGCATCCCAGGAGATCGTCAACCATTCTATTTTGTTAGGATGTGCAAGAATAGAGTTCTAACAAATAACCAAAACCTCGCTTCAGAACATTTAATGAACTGAGCAGTGCCCAGATGTGCAGTAGTACAGTGCATTAGCCTGGTTTATACAACACATATGGTCTCAGATAATGCTGATGGGATAATAAACCATCAGGAAATACATTTACACAAATATTTTCAAATCCATTTGCCTTTCACATAAAAATAAGTCTGATTGACAAACGGTCGAAGAAACCTAGAAACAAAGGGCTACTTTTGTGGAACAGGACATTACAGCGAGTTAAAAGTGATATTTTCAAAGGATTATATAGGATTCAAAGGATTTAAAAATAGTTGATATAATTGTAACAAAAATATACTTAGAGTTGATTTTTAATTGGTGTTCAGTACTTGGAGGGTTAAATCTGTACTCATAATTAGGCCAGGATGTTGTTTTGGAGTACTTTGATTTTAAACCATATTTACAGTAGCTTTATAATGCCACCTACTGACAATTCTAAGAATTGTCTTAACTAAAAGCCATTAATAGCTTTTAAGAGATCAAATAACATGTTGTACTTGGGCAATAGGCTATTGAATAGCAATGGGTTATTAATTTGTTAGCAAAATGTATACTGTAATTTTGATGAAAATAGTTGTATTTCAAGCTTATTGTGTTTCCTTGTCAATGATTTTGATTCTTTCCGACAGCACAAAATAATAAATTGAGCAGTCTCAGATTGGTGTCTTGATTGCAGACTTATTTTGAGATAGGTTTTGATATAGCTCAGCTCGGTTTAAAAAGTTCTGATTTATCATACAGTCAAGAGGCAATTTAACTGAAATCCAGAGTGAGAACTTAACAGTGGTTGTTATTTATATCAATGATTTATTTTTCAAAATTCAGTGCAATGCACCAGCCCTTTTCTGAAGTGGATACCGATTTGAGGTAGCTATCTGAACACTCAGAAATTGCTTGAAAGATTTGCAGAATTTCCCAGCACCCCTTTGCAGGCAGAGGCCAGTCTGAATAGGTTGTATTGCACAAAGTAGCTGAATGTCCGGATCGAGAGAATGTTACAGCTGATAAGCACTGCAGAGCGATATTGCTACCGAACAATTGTACTCACTGAAGTTTGCTTATTCAATTAAAAAAAATAAAACTATTATTGACTGTTTATTTCATTGGTAACATTCACACCACGTATGAAGAATATTGACGTGAAAGTTGTGTGTTTCCAGCTCAGAACATTTTAGCTAAGGATGTTGGTGACGATAGAGATCGGCCAAAGTTGGAGCAGAAGGATGTCGTGGAACAACCTCAGATAAAAGTTCCAGTGGAATTGCCTGCGGCCAGGAAAGACAAAGAGGAGGAAGTACAGCTGGATCGTCCAGATCAAGGTACTTTCGTTATTTCCTACATACAATGGGCGACGGAAATCTGCAAACTGCCAATAGATAAGGAGTAAATAATAGAGTTTTTAAAGAAAGTGAGCTGACATTTTATTTAAGGAACAACTGATAAACCAATCCACATTCTATTGTGTCAATTCAAATTCTGATTGGTGTTAAGTATATTTTGGTCATTAGAAATTGACATATTAACAAATTGTGTGCACTCAATCACCAGTTTCTGATCAAATAAAATAGATTGTGCAGCAAACAAAACTGGGATAATGCAATATCAATGTGCTTGGTTCAAACTCAGGTGAAAGGATTTGCCTTTGTTTTAAGGTTTCTTGTTGTTTGCTACTTTCTTGTTTCTTGTTGTAAGTCTCCACAGTCTATTTTATGTCTTTTGCACCACTCTCTAATTTGTGTAATGATGGGGGAAAAAAACCCTCTCACATTACAGTTGCATGGGTCATGGAAGGAAGTAAAGAGAAGCAGCTTGAACAGAGGAAACCATTTCCTACTTAGATTCCAAATAGTATAAATCATTACGCAGCCATAAATCTTGAATAAATTATAAATGTTTTAAAAAGCATCATAACTATGATTCATATTTGCTCTTGAAAGGTTCCCCTCCTCCTTTCTCGGATTAATCGTCAGATAGGCTTTCTGAATGGGCTGAGTCTGAGGACATTGAATCTATCCGTTCCAAGTCTTGTCCCAGCATTTGATAATGTTGTTTGCAACTGATCAACAGAGGTGTAATCGTTTATAAAGCAACATCACTAAATGTGCTGAAATCATTTCTAAACAAATTTGAGGTGGGGTGTTTTTGTTACAAATTTGAAGAGGGAACAGTAAACGTAATAAATCCCTTTGAGATGTTTGCCTGACATGGAAGGCGTTGTATAAATGTAAATTTGTAATGTAATAAGAAAGCCTTCCCGAAAAAGGCTATGTAGATAAAGTTGTTCTTGATTATTTTTCACAAAGTAGGGTAATTGTTTGTCACCTTTACTGAATCAATATATCAGTATTTGCAGAGAATCTCTTCAACCAATTATGCCTATAGCCAGTGTTACCCAGAACATTCTTTTTATTTCTTGGTTATTGAGAAATAACATTGAAGATGTGGCCAAGGAAGATGACTGCTACAATTGTTAACCTCGCAGATTGATTAGCTTAATTGCTTGTAATTTCACTGCCTGCAAAATTTATATTTTGTACGTAGCATTGAAAAGTGATCATTCACACTTGTAAAATTAGTCAGTTAATAGTTGGGTACGGTTCACAGTTTTCAGGAATTAATTTGAGGAGGTGATTAAAATGATCAGCTTGGTAATGCAGCACATTGATGTCCCAGTGCACCGCACCATAGAGATATAAGATGCAGCTTAACTCTAGGGATTTCCTCATGTAGAAGGAGAGAAAATTGTGGCCAATTTATTTTAGGCTCCTCTCATGCACCTTCTCAGCACTAGAATGCAATTAACGGAAGCATGCGAGCATGCTGTTGTCTATCTTATCTATCTACTGGTAATGGTATCTTCTCAATAGAAGGTGAAAATGCACCTTTGAAAGGTGCAGTAATTAATTTACTGATAGAAAGCTGGTTAAAGATTGTCCGTAATTCAGTTCTGGTGTTTTGCTCCTGCTGAACACAAGTAACTTCTGCACGCTGCTAAGTTGCCAAAGGTTTTTTTTGTAATCATTTATTCCTACCCCACTTTGTGCACAGGGCTTGCACACCCAATGGGAGAGGCTCACAGACATGAACCACCAATTCCACGTGACGAAGTCATTGTCGATGAAGGAAAAGATGGAGATGAATCAAACGAGAAGAAGGCACCCGCAGGCAAACCCAAGCGAGAAAATGATGGCCAACCGATGGACAGAGGGGTGAACGTTAATGATGTCGTCAAAGAAGAAGTGAAAGAAAGAAAAGAAGACGATGCCATCAAACCAAAGGAACCGAGGAAAGAGATCGAAAACAACCTCAAGGATGCGGAAAATGCTCCAAAGGTTGATTCTGAACACAAGGAACAACTGGTCAACAGGGAAGCATTGGTGCAGGGGCAAGGAGGAGGCCTTCAGCCTGGGGTAGAATTGGAACCAGGAAAGTCAGACGACAATCCCAGGAAAGCACCTGCAGAGGATCGTAATGTCAATGATCCTGTTAATGACGACCTTAAACAACACATGAAGGATGGAGAGCATCATCTTGCAAATGGTAAGTCGTGTCTGTTGGCAGGGGAGCCGTAGAAGGGAAGGACGCTGAAATAGTTTAAACATTTAAATTAGTTATTTTAGTTAATTCTGTAAAACGTTTAGATCGGTTACCATTGATTGTTACGTGGATTTCGAGAGAACGATTTGTAACCAAAGTTTGAATAAGAGTAAACTTTTTCTCCTGAAACTGTGAGGGATTTTTATCAGAAATCACTTGATAATAAACTGACTTGATAGATTGTCTTTGAGACATCGATAAGACATGGAAAGCGCTATATAAATGTAAGGATTATTTTATATTATATTGTGTGACAAATGCCATGTTTGTTGCCTTGAAGGTTTTTGTCACCAGATTCAACAGCAGCAGCAAGTTCAACGATAATGTCAGCTTGCTTTTACATGCAGGAAGTGTGGTCTTGCGTGATCTTGTGTGTGTATATCTTTGGTCTTAAAAATATACACACACAAATCATCATTGATTCTCCCCATTAGTCTGTCTGATTCCCTGTTGTTCTGATAGTAATGCTGATAAAATATATATAAAGGCTATCTATACAGTCAAGAACAGTTAAAACCAACACAATTGTCCTCAGTGACAGGTTTAGTGCTGGTCCTTGCAGTACTCCTGTCTACCATAGGGTGGTAGATGCAGGTTTTGTAACACATTTGTAAAGAGCAGAGCAGCTCAAATGTGCTTGGTGTTCTATCACTGAGTCATGCATTCACTTCCGATTACGCTGTATGGAATTTAACAAGCGCACCAAAACCCTCTGGTGATAGAAAATAGGTACTGCACTTGGCTGAAATCAAAAGATTTTTTTCAACCATTTTTAACAGTTGAGAAAAGTATTACAATTTTAAACTAATTAACCATAATTTATGTTGCTTGATGTTGTCCAAACGCCTCGGGATGTACTTCCGATGTGAAAGGCACAATGCAATTGTGATTTTGTTGTTGTTGTTTAGGTAATGAGAACAATGTGGTGCCTCAGGAGAAAGCCGAGGCTGCTCAGTTGCCGCATGTCCGTGATGAAAGGGACAGTGACAATGCAGAGGCAAAGCAGGACGAGGTCCCAGCTGAGGCAGTGGATGGTGAGCTGAGAATGAAGTTACCTGAGCTGTTAAAGCGAGGCAGTTCCTTGTCCATCCAAAATAGCTATTTTTAAGACAACAGTCTGGATATCCCAGGCTCTTCTATAAGCCGGTATCTTGGGAGTGTCTCTTGATTCTCACCTGCTGCATTTATATTACACCATTAAAAATGAAGGTGCTCCCGAACCATTCCGCATCAGAAGATGGGTTCCATTACAATCTGTTGGCTCGATTTATGCTGTGCATTACATCAAATTGTGTAGTTATAACCGCAGAATAAATGGCATTTAAGAGCTTGTGTGGCTTGGAATGTTTGAATTCCTTATTAAATTGTCAGAGGCCTTGATTTAAGCCTCCACCCTTGGCACCACGTGGTGGGAAGTGGCAGAGTCCAGTAAATAATTCTTTCTGTCGGCTCCTAATAAGTCTCTTCTGCCCACAGCTGAAAATGTTCATCTAGTTTTCCCTTCAATTTTTATGACTCATTGGGGACAATGCAGGTTTGGAAGGAAAGGTTGAGGAGTATTCAAGTCACTTTACGCTGAGTTGAAAATATATCTATTTCTATTTTGCCTTTGTTTTTTGATGTAGAAGATGGGAACCACTTGGACCACATGGTTCTGCTGAATGTGATTAAAGAACAGCAGGAACAGCAAAAGCGATTGCTGGATCAACAGGAGAAACTTTTGGCAGTCATTCAGGAGCAACACAAGGAGATTCACCAGCAGAGGTCAGACGGGGAAGACGAGAAAGGACAGCAAGGTAAGGGAGAAAAAAATTTGAGCAGTGTTCAGGAACAAAAGACAATTGTTATCTGCCTGCTGATCGTTGGTAAATGTTGACCTGTACAAAATGTTTTTTTGACAGGTTGGTTGGGGAGTTAGGTCACAGAGGTGGGGGAGGGGTGGGTTGGGGGCTACCAATTCCAATTTGCCCCCTGACCTTCATAGCTGAGGAGAATATTATGCTGAGTGAATTTGTTTGTATTTTCTGTTAGTAGAAGATCCAGCACAAATGACTCATAACTATAGCCTTTGGGATTAAGAGAAAGTTTTGATGGAAATGTGACGATGGAAAACACAATGTGGTTATAGATATTTTGAGTTGAGTCATGGTAACTACCAAACTCCGACAGAAAGCAGTCCTGTCCTCTGTTGTTCGGTATTTATAATTGACCTTGGTGAAAGATCGTATTCAGAATGTCTTGTGGTTTGCAGCTAAGCACTAAATTGACTGATACACTATAGAATTTTACATCATTCATTCAAATAGATTTACAGAGACATAGTGCCTGAGTAACTGAATGGCAAGTGACATTCCAAAGCTCCATGGCTAATTAGGTTAAAAGTCCTAAGGTACATTGTAATAATGATAGGCCAGTAAAGGATATTAGTCTGCAGAAAGCAGCACGGTAAACATGACTGATAATTAACCACTCAAGGAGTGTAAAGGTTTGAATGAAGTCCGAGGAAGCACTATTGATTATCTGTTAAATATCAGTGATATTGTGCTTGGCATATAACATTCAGTTGTAGTGACGCTCCAAAAAAAAGTAACCTGATTTAGATTAATAAATACAGAAGTTTTTTATTTTAACTAGAAAGAGCAGATTGAGGGAGAACATGATTCAAATTGCAAAGAGTATAAAATGTCTACAGGGAAGTTTCCAATGAGCCAGGAGATGAGACAATTAACTGAAGATGGATCATTTGTGTCTAAACTCACCTTGTACGATGAATACTGAATAAGAATGTTTCAATGATCACGGGATTGAGGGGAAGCGTGAAAGCACAAAAGTTTTAAGGCTGATTTAATGGCGAGATTTTGAAGGAATCTGTTTGCGACAAATATGACTAAATCAAGGACAGAATTGTAACACACCTTTCTTCAAATATTAGATATGAATGAAAACTCTATGCAGAAAGAAGAAACCCTGAATGAAAATGAAGTCAAGAAGATGGAAGCTGTTAATGGACAGAAGGTAGACAAGTCTGATGCAATCAATGTTGATTCCCATGGAGACATATCCATAGTTGGTCAGAACTTGCCACCTGCTGAGCACAACCAGAATAATCTGAAGCCTATTGTTCAGGAAATTCATGACAGTGCCCAAGAAAAGCTGGCTCATGGACACGATGCTATCAAAAGTATCGAGATTGGTGATGTTGATGTTCACAAAGTTGCATCTAAGGTTGATGATAGAGTCAATAAAGAACCAGAAGGTGGAATTCATGAAAGAATTGATTTGCAGCCAGATGTTGCAATTCCACATGTTGCTGCCCAAGGTGGTGTTAAGTCTGGATCAGAATTAGGAGTTAAAAATCCAAATGTTGCCTCAGAGAATAGGGTTGAAAGGGCTGTCCCTGAAATTTTTAATAAAAATGCCAACGTTGCCGCCGATAATATGGCAAGAGATTCTAATCTTGCTCCAGGTCAGGGACGGGGAGATTCTAAAGATGGAGTGCACGTTGTTACAAAGAAACCTTATGTAAAAACACATGGGCATGATAAGAATGAAAAAATCGTGAAAGACGGAGAGAGGGAAAGATTGCTGGATAGGCAGGACCATGGTAAGCAGATGGACGACAAAAAGGTTCACAAGGCTGTCAATCCAGTTGAAACTTTCAAAGACCAAAGAGCACATCCTATTGGTAAGGCACAGGGATTTGAGGAAAGAAAAATTGAGGAAACTCTCATGAATATTCCAAAAGAAGAAAGTGATTTAGGGAAACATCTTATCGACCCTGAGCACGAAGAACTACAACACAAAGAAAGGAAACCGAGCCACGGGGATGATGAATTCAAGGATCTTAAACTTGATGGAGCAGCTGACCTTCGTAGAAGGAAGAGGGCCATAAGATTAAATGAAAATCATGATGACAGAATGATCATTGACCTTAATCCCATGCCAAACTTGAAAACAGATAATCTCCGAGGTGCATTAGATCAGTTCAATCAGGTAGCAGGTGGGTCACTCCATGTAGTTCAGAGCCGGAATATAAAGCAAGTAATAGACACAGAAAGTGACACGTGATGCATCTCAACTTCCTCTCCAATCGGAATGAATAACGTTTAATGGATTCTCTCTTGGGATACTTTAAGTTGCCTTTGTATCCCTTGTACAGCCCACAGAGTATCGTTTTATATTACATTCTGCCCAGGGAATTTCATAAAACCGACTGATTCAATAAGAATATAAACAGAATCCAAATTACAGGAAAAGAAAGTCTGAATTTAGTCATCTGGTCAGACCACAAATGTTTGGACAACGGGATTAATGGTTAACTATGTGCATAACCAGGAAATTTTAAAAGAAGCAAGATCAATAAGAACGATCTAATGTCTTCACTTTCCACCTCTTTGGGACCACTAATCATCTAGAAGTAATATTGTCTTTACTATGTGATGTTTTGAGTTCTACACACAGGATGATTGTATGAAGGCCAATTTCAAACCTATTGAATGTCATTTATTAGTTTTCTATTTCTCTCAGGGACAATATGCCCTTTCAGCTTATAAGAGTAAGCCTTTCTTGTCTCGGACATCTAGATGGTTATTGATTTGAGCTGTTAATTGTATATTTAATAATGTAAATGGTTATCCAATTAATGTTTTATTGGTTAATTTGTGATTGGTTTAATTTGTCTACCTAAATTGTTACTTATTATCACTGCTGTGATTTTCAATATTTGTTTTTGAACATTTAATATTTCCCACATAAAATAATTGTCTGTATACATGATTATCACAATATGCTGATTATACTGAAGTATGGATATGCTGCAGATGAGCATTTTATTGAATCAAAACATAAGTTAAAGGACTTAAAATTGATCCAACTCTGTTAAGTTTAAGTATTGATATTCATACATATTCCCTTTTGTCGCAGCTTTCAGTAATTTGGCACTTTGGTGAAGTCATTCAACCAAACATTGTTTAAAATGATTAAACTGTTAACTTGTGGCTTACATTGCTGCATTGCTGGACTCATGACCAGAAACAATGTTTCATAACTGAATCTCAAATCGCAATATCTTCCACAGTCCAGTGATCCCAATAAAGAGTGGGTGAAGCAGTTAAGGATGGATGATAGAACAATGTGTTGCTTTGCCCAAACTAAAATCCAGTGAAGTTGTGTTCAAAATAAGATATTATTGACAGTAACTTTGCTCTAAATTTAATGGGGAAAAGTTGGTCTTTAATTTTTTGGGAATATACAATTGAATAGATTAAAGTTACAAAGGCTGAGAATGTTGCCTTTATACTAAAAAAAATTAGAACTTTTGTTACATTTTTCAGCCTAATTTCTAGCAGTTCAGTAAATCCAACAGTTTCTGTAAATGTAGAGTTCAAAAATGTCAATATTTTTGGAGAACTGTTACCCAACCAAATGTATTTTCTCTATGACCACCATCATAAAATGTCCAAACATAGGTGTTGGTTGCATTTTTTTTGGAAGAAAAAAAATGGTGTGCCTAACATTATTAGGTTCACAGAAGCTGGTGTCTGTGCGTTCAATCGTCTCCGTATAACAATTATTGTTCATCAAACCATTCTATCTGATTTTCTCATTTACGTTGATGCTTGTGTTTTCTATATTTAAGTTGCAGAAAAATTATAAATAGATAGAACCTGCCAATATTACAATATGCAGTACTATTTCTTAAAATGATATTCTGCACCATCTTGACAAAGAGGGCGAAAAAGAGCTGTCAGTCGCAGAAATTATATATATTCACTCATCCTCTGAACTTTTCATTCCATGTGGAGAAGTGCCTAGGTTCCACTTGGTATTTTCGCTGAAGGCCCAGCAAAGTTGTGAGCTCATCATGTGGGGAATTTTACCGGGCATGTTTTTACTGCGGACATTTACATCCACTTCTCAAAATTGTGCCTGATACATGATTGAAATGTTTTTGCTTACTTCAATTAATCTGCTACTTTTTCTATCTTTTAACATTTTATTCCCTGCGTAATGCTGTTTAGAATTAAAACAATAAAGAGGACATTGATGATAGCTTAAAAAATAGTACAAAACTGAAGGTCAAATCTTATAGTTCTTTAGCCTAGCCTGAGTTTGGTTCCAAAGTTCAGATGGGGTCATATTTACTTTTCTCATTTTAGAGCAATTCCGTCCATGTATGCTTGTGATTTGTAACTTGCTTAGTAATTACCAGATGATTCTGAATTATTTCTGTTCCCCCGCCTTCAACTGCCTGTGGATAAATCTGATTTGAAATCGCAGTAACATTATGAAATCTTTAAACCGACCTCAATAACGATGCATCATCTTAATGGGAATAACATTTCAACATTCAAATGAGGCGTGATTAAATTCATATCCAAAGACCTACAGAACAAAATGATTGTTAAAGTTGACCTAAACTTTGGTGGGTTAAGGCACGAAAAAGAAGTGACATAAATCTGAATTACATTCCAAATAAGTAATAGCTATCAATGTAAGTAAAATGGAACATATCTTGAAGACATATTGTATTGTATAATTCTGTCCTCCTGTTGGAAAAGATTTAACAATAAAGTGCAATTGATTCAAATATTTGGTGTATTCCAATGCATGATGTCTCAATGAACGTATTTAACTTTTCATATGATACCTTATCTTATTTTATAGAGATAGTCATACAACTAAGTCAGGATTATGGAAAAAATATTCAGAGCCACAACCCACTTGATTTAAAATTAAATTTGACATTTAAGTGGTAGTGACAAGTTAAGACATGGTTAAATTATCAGGAGTTTACTGTATAAGAAATGACTGGATAAACTATTATATAATACTTACATGTGATATAGCATCTCATCGTGTCTTTGAGAAGTTTCAAAACGTGTCACAGAGTATACTATAAGGTGTAGTGACTATGTATTTTGGAGCAAAACGCAGCAGTCAAATGCGAACAATGGTGTCCCACAAACAGTCGTGGATTGAATGACCAAATTATTTTTAATGCATTACCACCAGAAAAGTGATCCGTTAATTGACTAATGACCAGGTTCCTACTTCCTGCTAGGTGAACAGAGGCCAAATGGAAAAAGGAACATTTTTGCCCTGCCCAGGAATCAAACCGAAGTCCTCTTGCATGTGAGGCGAGACTCTACTCCACTCTAAACATTAAACTATGACCCTTAACCCAAAATATAGACCTTTGAAATGTTTAGAAAAATGTTGAAATGTTTAGAAAAATGTTTAATTGCATAGTGTAACTGTAGAAAGTAGAATTTAACAAATATCTCAGCAAAAATAGCTAATTAAAGACAGTTTGGTCAAGTTTATTGCAAGCCATGAAAGGCTATGAACATTTACAATTAACCACTGTACACTGAATCTGTTCTAACTCAATGAAAGTAAGATGTTTGGAGAGTTTCTTGCATAGCAAATATTTGCGAAACGTCATTTGAGAAATGTGTTCTCTTGGCCTGTGAGAAAAATGAGCAGATTTAAAACAGAGAGGTCCAGTGCGGGTAATTACAATGTTTGCAAATCATTTCAAAACAAAGTTCTCTGATTAAAAGAAGATGTAAAAAATATAGCAATGAATTTAATTACTGCACCAACTGAACATTCCTTGTTAATCTGGAATTTAAACTGGAAAACAAAGCAGTGATTTTCAAACTGATAAAGTATATGAAAATAATACTAATAGGTTGAATGGCACTATTTTATACCTAATTTCCTATTATGGAAGAACTGATTCAAATGCAATAAATGATCGGTCTCCCGCTCTTGATTGATTTCAATATTTACTCTCCCACCCAGTCAGTGAAAACTTACAGCTTGTGTGAAGCAATTCTTAAGTGCCTGAAACTCTGCTGCACACATGTCTTTTTTGAGCTCATGGCCTCTTGAGGTGGCAGCGGCCACACATCTCCCGTACAGTGCTGCCTGCGAGATCAGCGAGAGGAGATGGAAATCAATCAATGAATCAATCAAAAACAAAGCAAAACTTTTCCCTCCAAACAAGCCCCAGTTCTGACGAAGGGTTGTAGACCCGAAACGTTGACTCTTTCTCCTTTCTCCATGGATGCTGCCTGACCTGCCGAGTTTCCCCGGCAACTTTTGTTCTTTTTAACCAATCAACCGCTCCGCTCAGCAGGCTCTGGCCTACTCCACGTCAATTAACCCAAATTAACATTTATATAGCGCCTTTCACATCGAGAGGACGCCCACGTTCCCCCGCCCCACCATCAGCGGGCGAGCCTTCAGCCACTCTGCCCCCAACCTCTAGAACTCCATCCCGCAGTCCCTCTGCCTCGCCCCCCACCCTGGCCTCCTTCATGTCCCACTTCAAGACCCTCCTCTTCGACGGTCCTATCGACCGCCCCAAATCCCCCCCCTCCCCAGCTCGGGTCTGAAACGATGACTGTCCAGCGCCTTGGGAACGTCCTCCTGATGTGAAAGGCGCTGTACAAGTGTCATGTTGTTGTTGTTGTTGTTGGACATCACAGCAGAGAGACGTTAATTACCCTGAGAATCACAAAACAACCAACCTACATCCTCAGCACAGGCCGCCACACACTGGGGGAAGCTCTTGAACCTGCGCCTAGTTCGGGCCCACAGTTCCTTCCCGGACATAGCTGTGTGTGGTTGGATGATTAAGGAGCCGGGGGGAGGTTTTAAGATCTCTCTGTGTCCTGTGAGGATCCTCCCGCTCTGGGCGCTGCCATTTTTACTCCTTCCCTCTCGTCACGTGCCACCGACCACTTCCGTATCTGGTGTGTGCGTCATGCAGGTCAGTCCCGCCTTCTGCTGCCCATAGCCGGCGCTGATTGGCTGAGATGCACGAGCGGCCGGGCCGTGATTGGTCCGCGGTGCTGTCAGTCAGTCCAGTCAGTCAGAGGCGGGAGGGAAGGCGGGCGGCTCCTCGCTCCGGTGCCTGGAGGCCGCGTCATGGCGGCTCTGGGGGACAAGCTGGGCTTCGTGCACAGGGTGAGCACAGAGGGCGCTTCAGCCCCGAGGGGGAGGGGAGGTCTGCAAAGCGGCCGGGAGAGGCCTAGGGGTGGGTTTGTGGCCGGGGTACACAGTAATAATGATGAGGGTGGGGGGGGGGGGCATCCATTGGAGAATAAATAAACTCTCCCATCAGGTACAGCCCCTCGTCACCCCTCCCAGGCGTCTCCAAGCGCTTCAAGGAATATACTGTCAAGTGAATTGTTCACTGTGAATACTGTATATTTTTGTTAGTGAGTGTGTGTGTATATATGTATGTGTGTGTGTTTATGTGTGTGTGTATGTGTTGGACTGTTTGTGAGTGGGTGTGTTTGTGAGTGTGTCTGTGGGAGCGAAACTGAAAATGCAGATGTGTCATCATCGTCCTCCCTGGGATCCTGTTTGTCAGGTCACTGCATTGGCCAACAGACTCTGCTCCATCACCACACTCCAGTTTGTCCAGTTTAACAAATATATATATTTAGTTTTGAAGCTGTGTGTCAGCAAGTTCTTTTTACTGGGCTTTGCCACTTGTATGTTGTTGGCCTTTCCTGCCGTTGCACTCTTCCCCATGTCTACTCTTAACTATTACTAGTTCAAAGTTACTTGCACCCCACATTCTTACTTATTACCGTATCATTATCTACTTGTATTCTTATTACTTTGTTTCCTTCAGCTGCCTATGTTGATGAAAGCAACATCCGATGATGAAGTTCCATGTCCTGGATATCTGTTTGAGGAGGTTGCCAGTATCCTTATTTGCTGCATTTAGATTTCCGCCTATGAATTAAATGCGAGGATTATTATTATTGAATTAGGTTACAATAGATTAGCATTTTTTTTTAAAAAAATCCAATCTCAAGAGCAAACTACTGTACTAAATAAAGACTCAGTTCTCCCTTAGCTTACCCAACAAGACCCAATATAGTGTAAGCATGAATTAGGGGATGTTAATTAGTTTATTGTTTTCCCCAGTTTATTATTCTTGGTGGCTGGTTGCACGTGCTGTTGGTGTTAATTCCATAACTGAGTGGAAATGCAGAAATTTCCCACGAGTCCGCGGGAAGCTGTCAGTGCCTTCTGGAGTATCTGCTTGAGCGACTGCAGAATAACTCCTGTCACGTCAAACTAAAGGTAAGGTGGCATTGCTTTCAGTTTACATTTTCAGGTCCCATTTGTGTTCCAACATGATGCAGACGCTCTCTCAGTCTTGTAAGAAGCTGACATCCTCGTGCAAACCATTTTCTGTAAGGTGGTTACGTACCTCTTGGTGGTACGATGACACAGCACAGTGGTCTATTTGTGGCATGCAATGACGGGAAATACATTCTCGGAGAGAGAGAGAGTGCCCCCGTACTGAGTTGTAACTTCAGCCAGGCCACACAAGGAGCTTCGATATACTACAACAACAACAACAAATTACGTCGGTATGTCTCTTCGTGTCAGCCCAAAATAGTAGGGAAACCAAGTCTGAGGGCAAATCAACCAGGTTAAAGAGGTGGAGAAATAGTTTACAAGGTCTGTTAGATTAATGGTGGGTAGAATATCAATAGTGGATTTGATTTGAAATGTGTTCTGAAGGGCACATATCAACTTACTTAGCTGATCTTTACTCCTTGGATACAAAATATTAGTAAATGACTTAAGTTATTTCAGCTTATAGTATTTCTTCAGATCAAATTTGAAATGATCTGTTAAAAGCTCATTCCGTTCATTGGAATTACTGTGTTGAGGATAACAACTTAAAACATTCAAGAAATGCTTGGAATAGACTTTCCTTCCCTGCCCACTCAGGAACTGACAATGTAGCAGATCCCAGATTTGTATAATTTGCAAGCACATCTCTGAGAAAGAAAAAAAATGTGCCACAGTTTCTGTGAGAGAGAGAAAGCCAGTAAAAGGTTGACTGAGAATTACTTTTAGTGTCCTAACAAGCTCATTAAAATCTCGGCCACCTGACAGATGTACTAGAGCAGCAGCAGGTAAACTGAACAATTTAAAATCGTTGCTTTCTTGCAATCCCCAGACAGTGCTGTGAAATGCAAGTTCCCTCACCCCCCACACAATGAGATACATCAACACTAATGAATACAGTTCTCCATCTGTCAAAGAATAATCCATCTGGAATAATTTACTCACAAATTCGTCACAGTGTTAATATGTGAAACATAGTTATTTTCAGGTTCATTCTTCAACTTCAGTTTACGTGAAGAGGAAAATGGACGAAGATACTATTGTGTTAAGAATTACATTGACCTATGCACAGACTACTCACTGATATTGAATTCCTATCTTTGTGTTCTCTGACAGGTGCTTAAGATTTTGCGGCACATGTGTAGTCATGGATCGCCTCAGTTTACTCTGGAGCTTCGGAGGAATGTTACTCTCATTCAGGAAATGACAGGTAAGAATTAAGAAAGAAACAAAAAGAGGTCGGTTTAGAAAAAAACTTTCTCTTGGAACTTCTCAAAATGAAATCCTTGAAAATAGCTAGCGACGATGCTCTGCGTTTGCCACCTAATCTCCCTCGGCTCAAAAAACAAATTGAAGAAAAATGTCCGCGGGAGCCATTTGTGCTCGCAATCATTTGTCTCCAAAGACCATTTAAAGTTGGTTAACTGTGTTTGGAATCCTGAAAAGACTATGTGTTTCTGCAATGATACCACTTACCTTCATTCTCAAAGGAACAATACCCCAGGTAATAAAGTGCTTTATAGAATAATCTATGTAATTGCAAGAGGAAGCACATTTACAATGGCGAGTTAAAATGTTTCACTGAACCTTTGGTGGTTCATCTGGTCAGTCCAGATTTGATTGACAGTCCAGGGACTGCTGACTTCCAGCTGCATGGAGTTGGATCTGTTACCTGTCAGCTGCTGAACCCTCAATCACATTATGAAGACTTTTTTTTTAACAATAGTCATGTAATAAACAATGTGGTGCTTTATGCCCAGTATAGTATGAGCTGTGTGATCCAGTATCGTTGGCTATTTTTGCCAAGTATCAAGATATATCTAGGGTGGTTTGCTTACTCTAGACAAAATTGTGAAAAATCTTGGATCTGTATTTTTTAATTGAGCTTGATGGCTTTTGAAAGTACAGGGTGACCAAAAAAGGCATGATATCTACCCTATTACCTAAAATATATATACACATATAAAATACATATAAATATGTGGAATCTTGTCTCTCAGAGCATTCACCTTGCAAGCGAGAGACCCTTGTTTGATTCCCACAGGGCGAAAACCTTGGGGCAACTTTCCTGACTCCACTTGCCTGATTCCCACAAGAATTGCCACAAGAAAAAAAAAAAAAAATTTGTCCACGGAACCCATGACTGTTTGTGAGAACACTGCTGAGCGCAATTGGCTGCTATTAAGCAATAAGAAAGTTGACGTTCTGTACATAGTTATCTGCCATCTATTCACACGCACAGGACTCAATGGCAAAAGTAAATGTAATTTCTTAACTACTCATTATACATGTTTGCCACTATTCATTATAAAGGTTATTTTAAGGTTGATGGGTAGGAAAATACCTAATTTTAAAAAGTACATAAAACGACAGGCCTGAGAATAAATACTATAATTATATAATTTGGGAGAATGGTTTGTAACCTAAATAGATGCAAAGCTATGAGACGTTGGTTAGCCCTTGGGACTGTTGAGCAGAGTGCCTCACGCTTGTTTGGCAAAAACACTTCTCAGTTTCCAGTTGCTTCGCATAAAAATTTTTTTTAGAATGAACCTGTCCCTATCCCACCAAAACCCGAAACATGATCGGCATTCCTTCAAATGGAGTTCCAAATTATCTGGTCCCTCACAAAATCCGTTACAAAAACAACACTCAAGACCGAATCGCTGTGAACAGAGATCCATTGATTTCTCGTCCATCCGAGGGTTTCGAAAATAGAAACAGAATGAGGACATTCGACTCTTTGAACCTGCTCTAAGCGTTTACAGATTTATTCAGTTGGTGACAAACAGCAGATTACACCCAAGCACATCTGCTCCCTGGCACAGCTTTACTGATACAATCTCTTGAACAACTGTTGTTCTTTATGCTGTCACCACAATCTCTCTGGCTGCCTGTTTGTGATGTGAAAGAACCATCTCCAGCGCTGATGGAATATCAAAGTGACGAGCTTGTGTGAAACCACTTTTGCCTTCAGTAAATCTTGATAAAGGAACAAGATTTCAGAATGGTGTTTTTTTTTGTAATGTTTTTGCGATAATTTGAGTGTTTAGGTTGGTCTTTCATACTTGTACTTTCATCCTTGCACTACACTGCCATTTTCCTTGCCTGGTTGCTTCTCGTATAACTATTTTCACATAACCTAAAATAACCATTTTTTAAAACAAAAATTAATTTAGGTGCATTCTGCTCCCCTGACTGTTCAGCTCCTTGAGACGTCCTACCGATTTGAAAGACACTTTTACACAGGTGTTATTGTTGTTGTTTTAAGTTTTGAACCGTGGCAGAAATAGACTAAGCAATCAAAGTGAACTGTGCAATATCGAGTAATAACTCTCTTTACCTAAAGGATGAGAAATAACTTCACATATTGATTCACCCCCTCTTTCTGTTAGTTTTCAGTGGACCTCCAGATCCGCTTCATGGAAACTCTTTATACCAGAAAATACGAAGAACTGCAGAGGTAAAAATTTAAAGGTGATCATTTTTAACTGAGCCAAGCGCTGTTTGCTAATGTATTCTAACAGTCATTTCAAGCACTTTGTAATTCTGTGCATAATGGACGATATTTTTAAGAGTCACGAAAAGCCAACAGAAGCCCCTGAAATAAACATCAATCAATCCCTCCCTCGTTCTCTCTTCACAGGATATAGCAGGTGCATTATTCACTGATGCTGTGCCATATCGATCCTCTTCCTCATCTCCTCCCTCCAAGTCTCATCTGCAGCCAGGTAAGTCATTTTGTTAAAAAGTTTGCTGCGTTCTGAAATCAAAACCATTTTTCGTAACTCATCCCTCCCCAGATCTTCACATTTGAAATAATGGTTTGTTGCCTGTATCTCCAGTTAGATGATTGATGGTAACGAGAATATACCAGTCAAGATGTTCACAGTCTGGACCTGCCATAACCATCTGGCTGGAAGAGTGTTTTGTGGGATGTAATTGTGTATTTTTGTAAAGAGTTGAATTAGAAATCAGTCTCCTAGATGCACGTTTTGTATGAGTGACAGGGTTTGACTTTTGAAACCTAGGTCTCCTGAGGCATGTTTGGGAGTTATTTCTTCTAATTTAAACTAAATTTTAAGTGTTGCAAAGACTCAGGTTATCTGTAAGACCATATTGTCTTTAAATAATTCTGTAAGTTTAAAAAAAAAAAAAAATTGCTCATTTACTCCATGGAGCTTGTGGGACATTATTGCGCACAATTGGCTGCTGCGTTTTGCCCACATAATGGACAGTCAGTCCACTTTGTAATACATTCTGTTAAGTGATTTGAGACGTTATTACAATTTGGAACTCTATTTAAAGGAAATTTCCATAATTGTATGGTCAGATTTGAAGACAAGATGGAATTTTGCTAGCCTCTAGTAATCAAGAAATGTATGCACGTAAAGATCTGTCCATTTATTTTAGGGGAATATATTCTTAGCTATCAACTAAATACTGTATCTAATTGTCTCTGTTGGATAATTCATTGAATCGGTTGGATGAAGCAAATATTTATCAGGATGTTCTCATTCAGATTTGCTCTGTTTACCCATAACTGCAGTGTAGCTTGAAATCAAATCCCACAGCATTTACACCTGAACAATTAAAGGAATTTGGGGCTTAATTTGGAAGAATCATTCATAGTATTTATTCCGTATAGGCATGGGTTCGAGGCCTCTTTCTGGCTCCACATTGCAAGGTTTTGGGTACACAGCAGGGAAATTTGCTTCAGGTAAGTGAGGAGATATAGGTACAAACTACAGAGCATTTTATTCTATTGTCTGTAAATGCATTTGGCGACCCAGGTATAGTAGAGAGTTGAGTGTGTTTACAGATATGAGGTCAAGCTACATGAGTTTAAGCTATTTCAATTCATCATGTGGACATAAAGCATAGATAAAACAGCACGCGGATTAACTATGTTCCATGCACTAAATGGGCACACACATAACTATATTAATATCGTTTTTTTCTAGTCCTGAACCCCTGCAGCGCTGTACAATGCCAGAGTGTAATGAATTGGGATTAGGGAAAATTGTGCTTATACAGTCTTAACATTGGCTGACCTGGAATATGTGCTATTCTTGTCTCAGACCGCTGGTGCCAACCTGCATTGCACTTAAAGATTTTACTCTAGTGTGGCGGTTGTATCAGCCTTTTTTTCCTACACTGAAAACTTCTGTCTCGATTCTCTACAGTCTCGGCCGGCGAAGTCATCCTCGGTAAGATACAGAGAGCTGCGGAAGCCGTGGCCAATGCCGTGCTCCCACTTCACGAACATCCCGTCAACCAGGGGAACGGCTACCACGGCGAAGGCTACCAGCCTGTACTGTCAGCCTCCTCTGAAGTGGTAGAAGCGAAACCTGTCCTTGCGAGTACTGCTGCCGTCCGCAATGTCAAAGGTAAATCTCGTCACACAGCGATCTTATGCATCTTCCAACTCGCACTTAATCAATGCTCTGTTTGAACACACAGGCCTTTTAGGACTATAATAATAATCCTTGTTGTTATTATTGTTGAGATGTCTCAAAGCGCTTCACACAATATATTGTAAAGTAAATTTACTGTGTGTATTGTGGGAGAAACAAGATCATTTATCTCCCACGTTTCTGCACAAAAATAAAATCGGTAAATTGTTCAATTTGAGAGTCGAGTGAAACAAAGATTGTTGAATATATTGGATTTTGCAACTGCATCTTTCTATTTCTGTTTTATGTTATGCAGCTTTATGAACTTATAATAAGAATCCTTGGTTTTGATATAGCGCTTTTCGCGTCTTCCAGACGTCTCAAAGCGCTTCAAAGTTATTGCTTCAGTTTCAATCATTGTCTTCACCCTACCCACTGACCCGACTTGTACAATGACTCCTGCTGGGTTTTCAGGAAGAGAAATTAAGACGAATTTGCGTAGGCCAAGTAAATGTAAGCATCTTATGTAAAGCTGAAATTAGTATAAGATATCACTGCAAGAATACAAGTACTGTAGTGTAAGGTTTATCTGTGTCTGGGGGTAAATGGACTCACCGGGCTTTCTTTTCTGATATGTACAGTTGTGGGTTTTTTTCCCCAGTTGTGCACCATCTACCCGGGCTGCCAGGAGGAGGTTGGGAAGAAGGTGACAGTGGGCACAGCTCCCAGGATTCCTCGCAAACAAACTACATCTCGGATGGCAGCAACAATAAAGTGGGTACAGACAGTCAGTCCGGAGGCAGCGGGGAGAGTGGAGACTTAATGGAAAGGTAAAAATGTCAACTAAGTGTAACAAAATGCAAACCAGCTGAATTATTATTAGAATGATAATAATAATCCTTGCATTTGATATAATAGTATATTAGTGCCTGATCACGTCATGGCATCTCAAAGCAGTCCAGAGCTAATGCTGTAAATTGAATTGACTATATTTCTGTGGGCGAAATGGACTCTTGCCTGGATTGTAGCGAGGCCACGAGTTTCACCAGTTTGTTCAACAATGAACTGGGCTTCGTCAGTGTTGGCACCACTTTTGGTTCTCAAACTCAGCTCACACATCTACACATTAATATTAAAGTTATACCGAATTCAGAATTTGTGGTGTCCTGTAGCTCAGTGGTTAGAGCACTCGTCTAGCAAGCCTGGCTTCAATTCCAGGCAGGACAAAAGCTTGGGCAAGTTTCCTTATCCACACGTCTGATAATCCTCAAAAAAACAATAAATTTGTCATTTCAATCCACAACTGTTTTGGGGACACTGCTCTGCGCAATCGGCTGCTGCGTTTTTCTCACAAAATATAGTCAATTCACTTTACGGCATATTCTGTGAGACGTCTAGAAGACTTGAAAAGCAAGAATTATTATTAGAATTAGACAATCGATACTTTGATATTAGTACAACCCAGTTAAGTATTTGGGGAGAAACAACAATACAACTTTTAATGCGTCAAAGTTTTAAAGTGTGCCATGAAGCTGACAGTGTTGTTCTGATTCCTGCAGGGTGGAGGCAGTGAATTTCAGTGACTGCACGAGAGAAATCATCTTGGTGAACACTCTGACCCAGGGGACAACAGTCTTTCTCACTAGAGATGAAATGCAGCATTTTATTAAAGAGTATGTGTTTATTATTGCGTTGGTTGTTAAAAAAAGTATTAAAATGGAAAGCTTCTTAAACTCTATAATATTCTTAAAACAGAATTGTAATATCAATAGTTTTATTAACAGTCGATACTGATTTCGATCTTACTTTGGATTTAATTTTTTTTTGTAAAGTGGCTCTTGCATAGACTTAATATAGAATTTACCAGGTGGAAATGGGCATGTGGCCCACGTAATGCTGTGGGTATGGCAACCGCAAATGTGTGAAGCTTCTGGTTGCGATTGGATGTGTGTTTTTGTGTTGCCAGGAATGTATCTGTTCAGTTGGTAGTGCTCGCACACCCACATGCTCCCACAGAAAGATGTCACTAAAGATACATTGGTTCTCGCAGTGTTCTCTTCATTATTAACCCAAACTGAGGTTTGCATTAAGATAACATTTTAAAAATGTTTTTAAAAAAGCTAGACCGAAAAAATGTCCATCTAGTGCACCTTCCTGGCGGTCGCAATGGGCAATGTCTCCTGAGCTACCTATGTACTATATCTGATAACACATTTCACCCGATCCTTTAATTGAAATGAATTTTTCTAACGTTTGTACATTTCCTCTCTGTAATTAGATGCGGGTTACTCAACTGTGAAGTGGTGGTGGAGCTCCTCAATCAGAAACTAAAGGATCCCTCCGAGACTGTCAAAATGGTACTTTGTGACAGCATTTGTATTTATACTTTACGTCCAGATAACCCCTGTTGGTTTCACTTGTGAGAGAAGCCTGATTTTCTTTTAAATAGATCTAATTGGCCTTAATTGAAAAGACTTTGAACTCTAATGAGATTAAATCCTGTTTCGATCCCTTTATTTGATTAATAGCTGTGTTGGTTGGCAATTGGTATACATTGTCATTCGACGAGTTGATTGCAGGAAGATGAGGAAATATAAGTGGTGAGAAGATGTTTATTCTAATCGGATGAGAGTAACTCTCCTGCCATTTTCCATAGTTCTCTGGGTTGGCAAAGTGAGAGGTTTACATCATCCTTGTGTGTAATTCCCTGATGTGAATCTCTTGTGGAATTTAGTTGTCAATCAACAGTCTTTGCTTTTGTCAGACAGGTAATTTAACACTGTCTGTATGATCCCTGATGGATCGCACTCTGTATTGAATAATTTCAATGCTACAGAGATTGTAGCTAAGAAGCATGAGAGTGCCAGTGTAGCCTTTTAGCAATAACTAATAGCACAATTATTCTTCAATTTAGTATTGGCGGACGAGTCACCATTTTGTTCGGGGGTAAGAGTAGTGTTTCATATTTGATTTCAGTCAGGTCTATTCTAGAGTCAATTTCAAATGATTTTGTAGACTTTTCAAGAGGAATGATGGGCCAATAGAATAAATTAAACATGTACCTTGAATTATGCTGACCACCAAATATCGCCATAAACGACCGTCACAGTTCATTTATATTAGCATTATTCTTGAGTTATGGGTTATTCATGTTTGTATATATATATTTTTAAAAAGCTAGATAGACCCTCTAATCACTGAGAGGTTCTTGTGAAGATTCCACCTCGCACCCCCTCCCCCCCCGCCCCCCCCAAAAAAAACATGGCTGTGTAAAAGTTTGAGCGAAACTCAGATAATTCAGACACATATGTTATCGATGCTTGAATTAATATAGTTTGTTCACAAATAGTAACTTTTTGATCAAAGGTGGCAGACCCACGGCCATGAATAATTCAGTCTATGATGCATCTGCTTCGACTCTTACGAGTTGACGAGGGAATTTGCTTTCTCCAGTTCCACTTAAGGTTATTCCTTTCTTTAGCGGTCGATGAACATTCTCTCCACTCTGATGTGCTCCGACCTGTTGTCCCATGACCAGATTTGTGCTATTACCCAAAAGTGCTTGCAGCAGTTAAGTGACAGTAGCCCTGGGCCTGTGACCAGTAGAGCCACAAAGGTAAGTCACATTGAGCAAAACCGTCGTCTTCTAACAATAACAGAATAAATGTTTTCGTTTGAGCCTTTACCTATTTTATAATCCAATCTTTGACAATGATTGCCACAAGTGGTGCCACAATAAAATAGGATGAATCATGTGAGAATAACGTTGAAGGTGACATCATCAATTTCACTATGCTGTGAAAATGCTTGTAATTGATTCCGGTAATTACTTGGTAAATGTTTCAGTAACATATATTGTACTTTATTCTTACTTGTTTATCAAATACCTGCCTCCCTTTGTTTCTCTTCTTCCCTCCCCCCCCCCCCCCACACACACACACACACAGTATTTCTTCCTCTGTCGCCAATTGAGTCAATAATGCATTCATCTGCATTTAACGGAGCTGATCTGATTCAGTAAACAAAGATACAGTAATATGGTTAAATTAGAATTTTTTAAGACATGTAAATCCTAATCCTATTAAAGTTGTGTAAAAGTGCTGCTTAAATGAGCATTTGAAATGACCCATTTATTTCTCAGCAATTCCCTTGAGATTAAAAAAAGACACAGTTTCTAAGAATAAAATCAACAAAACAAGGGAATTTGTTTTATCCAGTTCCAATTAAGCATTATTCCTTTCCACAACAGATCAATCTCCACTCAAAAGAGGATAAGCTAATATTTGGGGCGCAGCTTAACATCTCCGCATGTTCTGTTGGGTACTCATTTAACTTGAGGCTTGTCTTCCAAGACTGCCTTTAAACTTGTCAACATAAATTATTAGTGAGAATTGAGGTGGGGTGGTGGGGGTGGGGGAAGAGAGAAAAAATTACCCAAATAACAATGGTCTTGTTTGTCTCGTAGATTCTGAGGCAGTTTCAAGCTTTGAGTGGGATGAAGCCAATAGCTCGAGTTGAACCTTCAGAAGTCGACGCGTCCGTTTCCAGTGACGCGATGTCACATGATGTTGAAACTTCTTTAATGGATTTCGGTTTAGTTCCAATGCAGCAACTCCCGGGGTCAAAGACGACTTCCGTATTTGAGGACAGACAAGAATTAACGTGTTGTCTTTTCGGTACATCACAAGAAAATTTGGGCCCACGGGAAGACGAGAACACAATGACTCCACTTCCTGCGGTGTCGGAGATTGAACGTGCGAGCGAAGAGAATGAAATTAACTGTTCGCCCTGTGTAGAGGGCGTCGAGAAAAATGGCCCATTTTCAGAAACCAACCTGCTGAACTATAGGCTCCTGCTTCCGGCAACTGAAGGACTTCTTCATGACAAGCAACAGGATAGAGTAACTGGAGATGCTGAGCTGTCTGCTGCACAGTGCTACAGCGAGCTGGCTTCTGGGCATGTTTCAACAGACATTAATAACGGCTCTTTATTCGCTGATATGGTTATTGTGCCACAGGGAATACCTGCCTCGTTGCCAAAACTGTGCCTGAACCAAGGACTGGCAAAACCACTCTCATCCAGGGAGATGTGTAGGCTAACACAAGAGCGTAGAATACAGCAAACAGAAATCAACAGTACAGTAAAGCTTTTAGACAGCAATATGGAACAGACTCGCTCCGAATTCAACCACCATTCTGTGTTCTCGTTTCTCAACGCGTCCTCCTCTTAACATCATTTGTATCTGAGCTCTTGTGCGTCAAATCAGCCGTGAAACCAAAGCAAAATCAGCAAATCTAGTTATCACACCTTCATCTAGCAGTTATTGTTGGCGAATGCAAATAGGTCTTATGACTTTCCCGTTAAATCCGATGTTACTTTTCACAGTCTGGTTGTGTACGGGTCGCACAATGCGATCGCAGAGCCAATAACCTGAGAAATCTGACCGATTGCTTTAGGCAAGTGACTGTTGGAATGAGAAGAATAGATTTTGTGCCTTAAACTCAACCACAAAATGCTGATTTTAAACGTGATTGTGTTTAACGGTGACTGTTCAACCACTTTGCAGCATTTTTAATTGCATGGTGTGCCTTCCATCGTTCACTCTTAACACTTCCAAGTGCAATATTGCCTTTTTAAAAAATGTATATCTAATCAGCTAAATTGGAGCAGAATCTCTCATTTACTGAATTCCCCCAAATATTCTGTGTCGTGTTGCTTAAGAACCAAAGCATACCTTGATTGACTGTAATTGATTCCCAAATATATCTATAAAAGAAAAACAGCAAAATGGTCAGACCGACAACAGATTTCATTTATTTGCTTGGTTGTGCACTGTTGTCATCGATCAGCGTGATCAGGTGTTTTTCTTTTAAAAATGTGTCAATGTGAAAATGAAATGTGTCTGGGGAAAACTATTTTAAAAGGTGTCTGTTTCACTATGTTGACTCTTGGAACAGTTTTGTTGTACTGCGAATGCTGCTGGTTTTAATAAAACATTTTTGTTGCTCTGAAGGATACAGGATGCTATGTTCCTGTTCTGTTACATTTTACACCAAGCTACTTACCAGGTACGTTATTTTGATTACCTCCTGTTTTATGCTTCTAGTGATGAACATGACAATAATAGTCCTTGCTTTTGGGAAAAAAATAATAAATTGGTCATTTCAATCCATGACTGTTTGCGGGGACACTGCTGTGCACAATTGGCTGCCGCGTTTTGCCCACAAATATACGGACAATTCTTTTTACAGTATATTCTGTGAAGCGCTTTGAGATGTCTAGAAGATGTGAAATACATTATCAAATGCAAGATTATTATATAGCACTTCATCATGTCTTTCGAGACGTCTCAAAACACTTCACAGAATATACTGTAAAGTGAATTGACTAGATTTTGTGGGCGAACCATGGCAACCAATTGTGCATGTAATCTAGGGGTTATGTCCCCTTTGTTGCCGGTGTAGCTATGAAACAGTCATTTGTGTTTTATACCACGGCAATTTATCAATCTAAATTTCATACAAACTTGTAAAACTCAGCCAGGGTTCAGAAGTTTGCTTTATAAGTAGGAAAACTGAGCAGTGCATTGATCTTTGTAAATCAGTTACATTTGTGATGTTAAAACAGTGTTTTGGCCTGGATCCTTTTCCTTGCTTTAGTGATCCTCTGCAAGTTTTAGAATTCATAAATTCTGGACCTCTTTACGATCACTATTCAATAATAATGGTTGAACAACAATTATAACTAGAACTAAAATGCTAAAGTTTTGAAAAGCTTTTTTTAAAAAGAAATATGTAGGGCATTTATTACTGCGTAATTGCTTTAAACCCTTGTGACTTGAAACATTTATCTGTGTATCAGGGCAATTACTGTAAAATCAAGCCAATTGATAGCTGAAAATGGGACTTAATAGACTGCTGCACTTCTCAGGCCTCAAGCTTGTTTTTGTTATTTCCTTCGGCTCTTTAGGTTACATTCTTAAGCATAAACTACCCTTCAAAAAACTAAAAAAAAATTTTAAAAAAATTATGAATCCTTGCATTTGATATAGCGCTTTTCACATCTTATCGATGTCTCAAAGCGCTTCACAGAATATACTGTAAAGTGAATTAACTGTATATTTGTGGGCAAAATTAAGTCATTACTGAGCAAATTAAGTCGGATTGGTTTGTAAAGGTGTGTTTTTTACAGAGCAGCCAACATTGATTCAGGATTATACTGGACCTTGTATGCTTTAACATTGACAAATTGTAAGCACAGTAAAATACACAAAGTAACACAAATATAAATACACACCAGGGAGTGAAAAGAAAATCAATGAGTTACATATGCTTTCCAAGGCTACGGTTTGCGTTTGCTATTAAATTCAAATTTAACTCCTGAGTAGTTTATCATAGGGATGTAACTCTATTGCAGAACAAAAAAAGCACATGGCAACATCAAGCTGCTTCGAAGGGTAAGTAATACTGCAGCTTGAATTCTTCCACTTCAATGATTTTAACAGTCAATTGTATTTAGTCTTGCCAAAAGTTGGACCTAAATTAGACTTGGATCATTCAGGTCTAGGGAAAGGGGGGCAAAGAATACCCCCCGAAAAAGCTTAATAAAGCTCACATTTGAGTAATGATAATAATCCTTGCATTTGATATAGCGCTTTTTACATCTTCTGGATGTCTCAAAGCACTTCACAGAATATACTGACAGGTGTATTGAGTGTGTTAGACTGTATTTGTGGGCAAAATGCAGCAGCCAATGGCACACAGCAGCGTCCCACACAAACATAATGGTCACTTGGGCAAAATATTGCCAAGTTCAAGGAAAAGTTAAATGTCTTCAGGAAGCTGGGGATACAACGGATTTAATAATGCTACAACTTTTTAAAGGGATGGGCACAGAGACTTTGAATGCCATTTGATTTTAGCAATTTTGCTAAGAACATTGTGTTCAGTTTCCCAGTTCTTAATGTTAGCAAGAGAAATGAACATAACTTAGTACTGTTCTCCCTAAAAAGGCAAAACTTTCAGCTCAGTTACATCTGTAGCTCTTTGGAAGCGCAATAGGTTACACTGAATACAATACTTGTTGCCTAAGAGTTGTGAAGTTAAATTCCTAAATATAACCCCAATTCATCTGGACTTCCTAGAACCAGGTCATTTACTAGAACTGAAATTGTACAAGTCATGAGAGGTTAAGTAAAAATAAATTTTATTTCAAAATTGTTGAAAGCAGTCAATGGATTATTCTTGGGAAAACAACCTTGAATCTTTTACAAGAAAACAAGTGCATTTTGGCTTTGACAATATAAATCTGGAGATCTTTTAAGTCACACATACTGTTGATTCAGAACAAATGTGAATTTAAACTCGGAACTGGGCAAATTTTATGGTTAATAATAACATATAGCGCCTATAGCATCTAGACCACCGTTCATGTAAAAAGCTTAAGCGCTTCACAAAATACTATTAGAAATAGCAAAAAGAAGCAACTCTTTTTAACCTTTAAATGTACGGAGTGTTTTAGGGATAAAGTGCGGTGTAAATAGAAAGTTCAGCTGTTACAAAGACTTAAAACAAAGCAGGTGATTTATTGAAAAATAAGAGTGCAAATTGGACTGTAGAAGCCATGAGCCCAACAAGATGAACAGGTAAGATTTATTTTTCGGAAAATCATGGGTCACAAGTAGGTGACACACTTTAGTGGAGTCAGAAAATAGTTCCACATTGGGCAGGGAAGGAAAGCAAACAGAACAAACCATATGGTATAAAATTATGAACAGCATGCTCTTGCGATCAATCTTCAGTGCAGAGGGATAAAAATTCTGAGTTTAAGTCAAACAATAACATTTAAATCTTGGGCTATATAATGATTACCTTTCCTTATAAGCACTTCTTAATTCAATTTAATAATTAGATATCTGAATTCACAGATTGGTTGTAGTTTCATGTTGTATTTCCATATCACCATACTCTTACACTATTTGAATGATCTCGTATGTATGAGTACAAACAGTTGAATGTTTGTGCTCACTTTCTGAAATGTTCAGCATATTACTTTTAGGCCTATCAATAAATTAAGGAAGCATCTCAGATTTCAGCGTACTTTTAAAAATGACAGAATTCCTGCCCCGATTTGCGCAACCTGTGGCTTTTGACAGGATGTACTTGTAACTGGTGTTCTTGTCCCAATCTATATATCCCAGGCTAGAATGTAATCTAGCCTGCTATTTAAGTTCAACACCTAATTACAATTATTCACGACAGTAGCGTGTGTACCTTTTGGGCAACTGTTTGTAATGTTTCACCATTTTAAAGTGTAAGTTTGAAGATGCTTTTGCATTTGGTACGGGTTTGTTAACTTGTTTCGCCTTTAAAGTTGTTAGATCTTGCTAAGGCAATCTGCATGGCAATTTAACCCCCCCCCCCCCGGGTTTCACAAGGAAAAGTAAACTCAATGATTAAAATTACGCATTCTAAATTCTATTTGATCTTGGTCAAAAACAAATTCAAAATCATATTTTGCGTCAACCTCCAATGACAATCTCCACTATACCATTACAGACCGACCTTTATATATACTAGTTGCAAATTCACAAGGTGCAAAATTGTGAGTTTGCAGCTATTATATGAATGGAGCTTAAAGAAAACCTGGTCACAAGTAACTATAGTCAGTTTAATATAATCTTAAAAATATGAATGTCTCTAATCCGGTTCTAATCTAGAATCAAGTTTTTTTCCCCCAAAAACCTCGCTCAAACTTTTACACCCAAAGTTTTGTAAACCGAGTTGATCCCCATCGAGGTTGAAAAAAAAACTTGTATCTTCATTACTATCCACTTTCTCAACACCAACCTCCAGCTGGGGAATCCATCTGCTCCTTTTCGCCTATTTCACTGGGAATAATTAGGAGATTAGAACAGTGCCGGAGTGCCGGCACAGAGAGCCTAAATCAAGCGATTAGGTGAGGCAGTTGTAAGGCAGACTTCACTCACAGCAATCATATTTCTTACCAATGGCATTTGTGGAGTGAAGAGAATGGTATGTCTTTAAACCAAAATGGAGCAATGGGAGAGGGGGCAAAGGTTGTGCAATTTAAAATCCTCTAAATACAAACATCCAATTGCAAAAGATTACATTTACACAGTTGCCCATTGAAGGCACACAAGTCCCAGGTACTGGTCACGTCTGGTGTCCGCGCTGGTGTAAGCTATAGAAGTGGGCCGCTCTCAGGACCTGATTGATATGGAAGTACGGGCCTTGCGTGGGCTGTTCACTGGAATCCGAAAACTGAAGCAAAGCTGAGCTGTCGCTTGGCCTGTTCTGGTTTGAATTGTTCTCGGCTGGTAAATGTCCATTTTGTCTGTCAGGACTGCTGATCCTGCTGCTGTCGCTGCTCGAGGACTAAGGAGAGGCGGGGGGGGGGGGGGGGGGGGGAGGGGTAGGTGGGGAGCAGGAAAAGAGAAAAAAAAGTGGTTTGGTCAAAGTAACTCAAATGTTATTCTAAGACACAACTTATAATGTTCGTTTAAACTGTTTAAACTACCCATTTTGTATCTTAAATTTCTCAATGTCTGCCTATATTAGCACCCCCAGAATCATGTGTGCTTCTTCCAATCCATGAAAGGGTTTCACTTCAGGCAAGTAATAACCCTCCCATTTTATATCGCACCTTATCACATAACCTGACCTGGACTTAATATACATTTTTAAAGAGTCAAGCGCATGCAGATACAAATTGCATATCTCCATCCAAACTATGCAATATATACATGGTTAAAGTACGACTGCACTGATTTCTACTTCCAGAAATAAGACATTGAAAGTTGCTTTTTCATTTGAAAAGGGCTGATTGTAGAATAGAAATTCCGATGGTAAAATTATGAAGGTTTTTCCAATTGCAAACATTCAGTTCCTTGAGTCGGTAACCACAGTGAAATGCTCCAAACATAAACTAGAGGCAAAGACAACTAAAACAGTTGGCAGGCAAGTACAAAATCAACAAGAAAGCTCAGTCCTAAGGCATCATTATCAGAACTTGTTCTCTGAAAGGTATATGTGTCCAACACAAATACACTGTATTCCTGTTTGGCAACCTCAAGAGAAAATACTTCCATTAGACTGTAAGGCTCAAACTTGTGTAAACTAAGAGACTGAGGAGGAAATGCCTTCTCTAAATCCAGGCCACAATGTAGTAGAGCTCTACAAAATCATAGCTGGAACAGCAGCAAAGATTTCCTGACACATAAACCACAGCTTCAATTTTAATAAAACAGGAAATACTGCAGTCACATGTAAACATTTGTATCGGAGTGCCAACTGTAAAGGAATGGTGTTGAAGAATAAAGAATTTACCCTCCATGTACTGAATCAGGATTGAATCAAACAAATTAAACTTATCAGGAATTACTTGTTTTGGATGAGGAAGGGGAAGGAGTTGAAGGAGTTTCCCAACTACACTAAAGCAAGGACAATGGTTGCACTAAACAGTCAGGTACAGAGCTGTCACTAAGATTCCAAGCGTATCTTCATCAATTAGAGGGTTCTCTATAATCAAATTCCCCCCCCCCACCCCCACTCCCCAATGTTGAGGTCGCAGCAATAACAACAACAAAATTACACTTACAGAGCGCCTTTCACAATTTTCAGTTGACTACTTCAAACTAGAGATTTATGCACCTGCCCACAAATAGTCAAATCACTTTTCAGTATATTCCATGAAGCGCTTTGAGACACAGTCTAGAAGACTTGAAAAACGCTATACCAAATGCAAGGATTATTATTATCATCATCATCTTGCCATCAGTTCTAACCTCTGAGTCCCAGGTGTCTCTTGGAAGCTCCTGGAATAAGCTGTTGTTGCTGAGACGCTTTGGCGGTGGCACGGGCTGGTTACTTTCATCATCACAGCTCCGTCTTCGCTTCCTAAATGGCAGAAACATAAAAGTCTTAACAAAAATAAGCCATAGTAATTGATGTTGTCATCTACCAGAACCAGATCGGTTACGCTTCAAAAATAACTTGCATTTAAATAACCTTTTTCACACAGGTGTATCCAATTTACTTTTAAAACATTCTAAGATGGTTTCTTTCATTCATTCAAAAAGAATCAAACTACTGAGATACATTTTAATGGAAACATTTCGGTAGCATTGGTCTTTAATGAAACTCCCTCGAGTATGAAATGCTTCACAATATGAAAGAAGGCATAGAATATTGTTACTTTTTCTTTAAAGAAAACGCTCAGCTAAAATGCTCAATAAGTATTTTTTTTAAATGGATCATCTGAATTCCCATATATCCAGAAGCTATCTTTGTCTTTTGCTTTATGGTATCTAAGTCATTCAATCCCATAATTTTCCAGTGAGACAATAACCAGTCATTATTTTAACAGACTTGAGGTACAGATGGGAAGGATTGCAGTTGCCTGAAGATGTTGGCAGCCCTGGAAAATAACAGGTCAGATTTTTCTCACAAATCTACCCACACCTATTAAGGGTCTTAAGGTTAACTAGCTTTATTGATACACCCAACAGATAATTTTTGGACTGTGCTTCTACTGCACTTTCGTTTATTCACAGACCACTGCAATATTGACAGTAATTCAGTAGCAAACGTGTAGTTTTAACGGGCTCTGACAATGCAAAGTTCACTGGATCTCTGCCACGGAACTCTACAATGTGCAGATCACTAAAATCAGGCGACTTTTTCTGAAGCCAATTCAAAAGCAGCACAGAATAGGAGCATGGATCAGGCTTCCTGTGTTCCACATCACTACACTGTCACTACTGAAGTAGCTTCACTCCAGGCAATAATAAATGCAGCATTAACCAGGTCTAGAATACTTTTAAAGCTGCACTCAATTGTTTTAAAGACTTAGAATTCCTGGTTACTCAGAATTCTGTATTAAGATGGAGGTTATTTATAGGCCTTGTATTAGTAAACCAACACTGGTAATAATACAGCCAGTTACACTTTCCAGATATTTCTGCCATGAGTTAACACTTTGCAGACGAATTAAGTGAACATTTTAGAATATTTTCTTCTGAAGTATTTTCGGCACCAAGTGGAATCCTCCTTTTGCAATAATGAAGTGATGCAAACGCACTACAAGTGGAGAAGGAAACTGGATTTAAATTCATCACTTATCTGAGGCCGAGTAAAGCTCTGTAAATGAGCAACTAAGAGCACATACAGAACTCTATTTGGAACTTAAAACAAATCTTAAAATATTGAGACTTTACTGCAGGCAATTCTAAATCAACTTTTACTACAATATTACAGTTTACAAGGCAGACATAAAATCTATGCAGAAACTGCACTGAATCAACACAGCTCAATGGACATGAATATTGAACGAAGCCTACTGTGAAATAATTTGACCGTTTTTTCCTCAATGTCCCACTACATTTCTTGTCTTTCCTCCAATAATAATAATAATGCTGTGAGGCTGAGATAACACAAACTGGCATTCACACTTATATCTTCTGCTACACATAGCTTAGTAAATGTTAGTTTACACACAAAACTCAATATTTTGCCTCCAGTAGCTATACTGAATATAAAAAATTCAATCAAGAAAAATGTATTTTTCATTAAGGTAACCAAATAGGTTGGCCACCACTACTCTAGTAGTCACCCAGGGGCATGGAGTGGCAGAGGATCCTTTGGATGAGACGTGAAACCAAATTCAGAACTTTCATGTGTGGATTTGTGGATTTTCAAGATCCCAGGTACCAGGTTTCTCCCAATGATGTATTAGTAAGGATTGTAAGTGGTTTGGGGTTAGAAAATAAATTAATGGGTCAACTGGTCTTTCCTGTAAGGTTTTTTTTATTCTGGTGAACTGACAAATAATATTCCTGATAAATTGTCATTTACTTCCAGTGTGTGTGTGTGTGTGTAGGAATGGGGGGAAGGGAATGTGCCGTGTGCAGATTAGCTGCCTAAAATTACACGGACAGCAATTACCTGTAAAGTGCTTCAAGACGTTTTGACATTATAGGCAACATATCAAATAATATTATTGGAGAGCAGCAATATTGTCCTTTAAATCCTGTTTCCAGCCATGGTTGGGGAGCAAGAAGGCAGAGAAGAAGTAAACATATTTTTAAAAATAAAAATGAAACTAAATAAAATGCAGAGAAACAATGCAGGCAAATGCAACTATCATCTCAAAATCACGAAATACTTATTACAGCAAAACATTATCTTAACTTTATGTAGCTGACGTTTTTAAACTGTTTCAGAAAAGGGTACTGGATTAAATAAAAATATCCCTGGGAATGGAGTCTGCGGGGAAGTAAGTGTTCAGTTTAAAAATGATTAAATATCTTATGCGTGTCTGATATGGAGGGAGACTGTAGTCTTGCAGGGGAACAGGATCTGAATACTAGGGAAACTGGTAATCCGTGAAGCTGCCGGTTATGAAGACATTACGTGTTAGTGTTGGGTATTTAAAAACAATCCATGTGGGCTAGCGAAGGCGATGGATTAATGGCCCAACTAGTCCTCTCCCCCCCGCCGCCCCCCACGCAAACATACAGGGGTTCTTTTTCTTCTGTCTAGATAATGCCACCCACCCCCCCCAACTAGTAACTAGGGATTACTATAAAGAATTTAGCAATATGACTGAGAATGGAGGGGAGAAAGGAGGAGGGGGGGGGGGGGGGCGGAGAGAATAAATGGAATTAAAATGTGTTGCCACAAGAGTGGCTGCTATGTCTGACACTGGGAGGGGGGGGACTCGGGGTTCATTACACAGAGAGAGACACACACACGTAGAGAGACATACAGACAGAGACAGAAAGACAGACCAGCTCGGGGCTGGGGCTTTTAATCGTGGGTGAGGGGGGGGGGGGGGGGATATAATCGCCACCCCCCCAGGAAGCCCAGCAGCCTGTCCCCCAGGCCTCGACTCTAGCCAGGGCCTGCAGTGCTCCCCTCACCCCCACCCTCTATCTGTCTATCTCTCTCTCTCCCCCATTTCCCTCTCTTGTCTCTCTCCCCTCCCTTCACCCCCGCCAGTCTCTCTCTCTCCGCCCCCCCACCCACCCATTTCCCTCTCTTGTCTCTCTCCCCCTCTCCTCCCTTCAACCCCCATCCGTCTCTCCCCTCCACCCCAATTTCTCTGTCTGTCTCTCTCCTCTCGCTCCCGCACCTCCTCTCTCTCTCCCCCTCCCCCCCTCTTTCTCCCCCTCCCCCTCTCCTCGTGCCTCTCTCTGTCCCCCTCACCCAGAGAGACAGTGACAGAGAGCGATGGCCTGACACTCACTCACCTGCCGTCTGATAACATCTACTCCGGGGCTGCCGCTGGCTTTGTCTGTCCCTGTGTGTGTGTGTGTGTCCCTTCCCTCTGTCCCTCTCTCCCCCCCCCCCACCTCTCCACAGCCCACCCCACAGCCGGCGCTGCAACCAACCAACGTTGGTTTCATAGTGACGTATGCGTGTGTAGGGGGGGGGGGGGGGAGGGGAGAAGGGGTGGCGACATCAGTCAGTCCCCCCCCCCCCCCCCACATACACCCACACACAGAGATACCGGCCTCTGGGGTCGGTGTGTTCACTGTATGTATATAGTGTGGTGGCTATGTGTGTGGGGGGGGCTGTGTGTGTGTATGCGTTGGGGGGGGGGCTACATGTGTGTGTGTCTGTGGGGGTGGGGGCTCCATGTGTGTGTGTCTGGGGGGGTGGGGGCTGTGTGTTTATGTGTGCGAATGGCTGTGTGTGTGTGTGGAGGGGCTGTGTGTGTGTGTGGAGGGGCTGTGTGTGTGTGTGGAGGGGCTGTGTGTGTGTGTGTGTGTGTGAGGGGCTGTGTATGTTTGTGTGTCTGTGGGGTCACTCCCGGTGTCGACCCTCACTCACTCACACACTCACTCTCTCTGTCTGACAGACACACACACACAGACAGACACAGACGGACAGACAGCGAGGGTGAGGAGGAGGAGGAGAAGACGCAACACAGTCATAGGCCGCTGTCCCCTCCGCCAGGGTCAACACTCTCCCCCCACCCCCCACACCTACTCCTCTCCCCCATCCCACACACACTCTCCCCCCACACACACTCCCCCCCCCCCCCACACACCCACACTTCACTCACTGCCGTGGGGGGGGGGGTGGGGGTGAGGAAGGTTTTTGTAGCTCCCGCTTCTCTCCTCCTTCCGCTGTCGTTATGGGGGTGGGTCTGTGTCACAGTGTGTGTCTCACTGTCTGTCTGTGGTGACAGGCGGCGCGCGGGCACCTCGTCCAGGGGTCCTGAGACCAACTGTCACCTCACGTGAGGGGCTGTGGGGGAGGAGGGAGGGGCTGTGGGGGAGGGGGGAGGGGCTTTGGGGGATGGAGGAGGGGGCTGTGTGGGGGAGGGGGGTGGGGCTGTGTGGGGGAGGGACCGTGAGGGGAGGGGCTGTGATGAGTGGTGGGTGGGGCTGTTGGGGGAGGGGCCATGGGGGGAGGAGCTGTGGGGTGGGGCTGTGGTGAGGGGCTGTTGAGAGCAGGGGCCGTGGGGGGAGGGGCCATGGGGGGAGGGGCTGTGGGGAGTAGGGGAGGGGCCGTGGGGGGAGGGACCTGGGGGGGGCAGGGGTTGAGAGGGGTAGGGTGTGAGGGGGTGGGAGGAGATGGGGTGAGGGGAGCCTTCGGACATCCACCCGATGTGAAAGACGCTCTTTACATGTGATTGTATTGTGTATGTGTGTGTATGTGTGTGTGTGTGTGTTGGAGACCACCCCCTGGTATAGATCCTGCAAAGGAGGAAATCAAATGCTCCTTTATTTGTGCCTCACATGATGCGCGTGTGCTTAAAATATTTCTTGCTCTAATAATAATCCTTGCATTTGATATCGCGCTTTTCACATTTTATCGACGTCAAAAAGCGCTTCACAGGATACAACAACAACTTAGATCTATATAGTGCCCTCCACGCCGGCCGGCGTCTCAGAGCGCTTCGGATATACTGTAACAGAACATTTTTATTTATTTTTTATTTAAGAGGGCGGAAATCCTGAAGTCATCAGATTACAATGAAGGAGCGGTTGAGATGAACCGATATTCAAAGGAAATCCAAAGGAATAAGTCCCGTCTTGGTATACGTTGCATCACACTGACCTCCGCGGTTGGCTGAGGGACGTTTCCTTAACTGAACATGGTATCGTTACAGATACCCAAAGACCTGCAGTTGCAATCTAACGTTGACGTTTTATCCATGGACCATTTGACCGGATTGAGAAGCGCTCGGTCTGTCTGAGGTAAAGAAACGGAGACTGCTTCATCGGGGGATGGAAAGGTGTCCCTTCTGCGGAAAAGCTTTCAAGCGTCTCAAAACGCACCTCCCTCACTGTAAAATACGTACGAATACGTACGAGAAATCGCACTCCGAAAAGACAGAGGTATCGAATGTACTTCAGCCTTCGGAGATAAGCTCCAAACCGCCTAAAAGCAAGATTGCAATCAAAGCGCATTCAGGAAATGCGGCATTGCGTTTGGAAAAGGAGGGACTGAAACCGGAAACAAATGTGGGCGATGTTATCGATGAGTCAAGTCAGTCATCTGAACAAACACGTTTTAGTAGCAGAATGAGTGAATCACAGTCGACGCTCAATGCTGGTGGTCTGACTGGTAACGTGGAGCAAATTTCAAGTAAGATAAGTCAGCGGTCAAATCCAGGTACGACCAAAAAGGCAATGAGAGAAGCGGCTAAAAAGAAACCCAAGGGAAATGAAGACTTTCTTAAACAAGAGACAAAAGACACAGTCGTACGATCGAAAAGCAAAACCAGAACGAAAATGAAGGCTACCACTCAGAAACTTCCAAACGATATCGGAAGTAAAGAAAAGGATGGAATTAATGAGCGATCAAATGAGGGAAGCAAAACCGACCAACAGATATCAAAAGATGCACGTGTTTCTGAAGCGACACCAGTTCTTAATTTAGAAAGGATTCAGATTAGACCGGAATTTGAGAAGGAAGCGTCAGTGTTAGAATTGCAGTCACATCCCAAAATACTTAAGTCTAATTATCTTAGAGCAAAGGTGCTCGATTCCGTAACGGCAAAACACCTTGAAGGCCGTCAAAGTGTTATTATGGTGCGTCCTCGGAATCAACTTGCCGGAAATATTGCAAATAAACTGATTTACCCACAAAGCTCAGTCACGGTCAACAAAACTAATGTGTGGGATCATATTAAAGAGAATTTGTGCGGAAGGAAGTTGATAAACCACGCGGATCAAGAATTTGTTTTGAAGGCGAAGGCAAATGCGAAGGAAAGTGATTGTAACATTGAAGCTTCGGAGACTAGTTACAAGACTTCCACCGGGGTTGCATCCACTGGTACCAACATCTGCAGAGTTAATGTGTCTGCTCCACAAGTGAACTTTAAACATGAAGGTCGGCCACGTGCTTGTTATGTCGCTGATGTGAGGAAAATAGAGCCAGTTGACTTGGACAAAAGGAGTCTTGCACCTCCAGAACATTTGCTGTTACAACCCACAGAAAGGTATTTGAATAAAGGGAGTCTTTTACCAATGGAAAATGAGAGTGCGCACGAAAGGATGCCCAACTCCCACGCTGGTGTTCCGAAGAATCCAAGGATAGGAATGGAGTGGTTTCCTGAGCTCTATCCAGGTTATCGCAGTATTGGACTGAGTATGCTGCCTGTGAAAACTCGAGAATGGGACTCACCCTTGAGGCCTTTTGCCTGCAAGAACGAAAAGAGTAAAGGTACCATTTGTTAATATTTTAATGTCGAACATACAATAATAATCCTTGCATTTGATATAGCGCTCTTCACATCTCATCGACGTCTCAAAGCGCTTCACAGGATATACTGTAAAGTGAATTGACTGTATATTTGTGGGTTAAACGCGACATACAATTGCGCATAGTAGTGACCCACACACAGTTGTGAATTGAAATGACTCATTTAAAAAAAAAAAAATTGGGGGACGGGGGGACGGATTATTATTTGGAAACTTGCCCAAGGTTTCAGCCTGATCTGCCTGGATTCGAACACAGGTCTCACGCTGTGTAAGGCAAGTGCTCTAACCACTGAGTTACAGGAGCTCCACAGATTCTCCGGGGGCGGAAATGATCGCCCCTGATTGGTTTTGTTGTTTCTTCTCTATGTCTGTGCTGACGGAAAGAGGCTTGTGGTGTTAAAAGATTTCGAATGAATGCATGAATTGAATGTATTAATGATGAACATATTAGGAAATTTGGGATTAACAGGATCAAATCCTGTCTGCAGTTTCCCTTTCAGAGAGGCATCTGATGCATGTCAGACTGAATGAGCTCCCATCATGGCTGAATGCCCGAGACCACTCTGCAAAGGGACTCGCAATGGCAGTCCAGAGAGGTATGGGACTGTTCAGTGTCATATAACAGAATGGATGCAATGGAACGGAACGCTTTTCTTCAGTACAAACACAGAATTAGTATTATTTTTTATATTATATTATTATTATTATTTATTATTTATTTATTATTGTACAGCTAATATATAACATAGTCAGAAAAATTAATATTGCAGGTCAGGCTTTTGAGTGGGGTATTAAGAGCTGGTGAATTGTATTTGTTGCTTATTTCAATCAAAACACTGAGGGACTGTACTATGTTTTTATTTGCTATTGATAAATGTTTCAATTGATGCAGTGCCAGTGACAACAGAGGAGCTGGTTTACAGGCAAATTGAAACCGACATATTGATGGAACTGAATTTACTTAACTAGAGATACAATGAATAATAATAAGGAAGAAATCCGTCTCCCTTACTCTACATCTTAGAAGCCCTTTCGAGCCAGTTTTACCCATGAAGTCATCGACACGTACCAAATAATCCTAATCCTTACGTTTGATATCGCTCCTTTAACATTGGGAGGACATCCCGATGCTCTTCACAGGATACATGCAAATTGTAGGCAAGGTTTGCTCGGGTAATAATGGTTTCCATATCTCCTTTTCTCATTACAATGTAGTAGAAAAGGCAACTATTTCGCAACTAAAGTTTTGTCTTTAATAATAATAATCCTTACATTTATATAGCGCCTATCACGCCTTCTAGACGCCTCAAAGTGCTTCACAGAATATACTGTAAAGTGAATCGATTGTACATTTGTGGGCGAAAAACAGCAGCTAAATATACACAGCAGCGTCCCCACAAACAGTCGTGGATTGAAATGGCCAATTCTTCCTTGTTTAAGCGGAATCACTGTGTCTGCATGTATTGAAGCACTGTCTGATGGAAGTATAAGAAATGGAAGAACAAAAAATGAGACTGATATGCAAATAACTTTTTCACGTGAATATTGACCTGCAGGCTACAATAGGTATTACAACAAATACATTAATGTGAAGAGAGGAAGTTTTGGAGGAGTGACCATGTTACTGGTGGGGTATGCAACCCTCAGCTATATCTGGAGTTACGATCGTATCAGTGAGTAATCTTTCCCTTCATTTAAAATTAATATTTAGTAGAACAAAGGTCAGTTTTCTGATCAGTGATTGAAACTTGCATACCTGTATTTGGAAATGCAGCATTTGTAAATTCTAGTAACTGATTTTTGAACATTATTTTGTGATCTTAGCACCATACAGACATCTGTTATATAATAACAGACGAATAATACCCGTTGGAAAATTAAACTGTCATTACATTGCTGTTTTTGTTTTAGTGTGTAATGATTTCCTATCTAATGTAAGATGGAGCGGGATCTCTCTTAATGATGTGGCGGCAATAGATGAACGAGTTCTTTTTAAAACTGTTTGCAGAACATCATCGGAGGAGGAAGTTTCACTGAAGACCTTGGATTACCTTGCTTCACTGTTTCATGCTACACTCCTAAGTAGGCGAACAATTGCACAACTGCTCCATTGACGAGAACCTATTTCTACTGGATTCTAGGTATTGTTCCTTAATTTATAGCATCCAAAGGTGGGATCTGCCCGGCAGGTTCTCAGTACTGTAATCCGAGGCATTGATGATGGCTGACTGGCTTCCCTGGCTCATCAACGATAGTGGGGAAACAGTCCTGTGATGACAATCTTTGTGGGTCAGTGATAGCCGGACAATTACTGTGCTATTTCTATTTAATTGAAAGAAATTTTTTATCTAAGTTTATATAAAAAAAGTAGATATTATTATGTCTTGAAAAGAGCTGCTTTTATTGACAATTAAGCACTAATAACCAGAATTCTTAGATTTATTGAGCACCTTTAGATTATACTGCCTTTTTTATATCTAAATGGGTATCCAGATTTGTTGACCTGAAATAAATCTTTATCTGTAGAAGGATCATGTGAAAGAGTACATGCTGTTTCTTATATATAGATAGCTCTATGAGCACTGTTTACAATCAAACCTTGCTTGTGACAAATTGGTATAGTAAAACAAACAGAGTTACATAAAGTCGGTTTAATGATCATATTTATTTATATTTTGTTTTAATAGTTTGTTAAATATCCAATATTATTTAATTGTTCCAGGCAAATTGTTACAAGTTTTTAAAAAAATAACAGAGTGTTTTATATTGCTGTCTTATTAACCTGTCACTATTTGCTGATTACTATCTGGTGCTGTTTGCTCCACGTATTGGTATATTGGCTTTTCTCTCCACATAAAATAAATTGGAGGAGGGGGGGAAATCATACAATTGTCTGATTAAATATTTTCTTTCAGAAGTTGCTTTTTATTTAATAAACCTTTACATTGCTGTTAATTTTTGCACATGTTTGCTGAACAATTTTAAATAAAGTTTTCACCTTGCAAATCACATCAAACTTGTATTTAATAAATCATTCCCAAGTACTCAATGAATATTAAGCTCAATATATTCAAAGCTAAATTGAGTATACAGTTTCAATCATTCAATAGTTATGGTTTAAAACATTTATTTAACCTCCAAGTTCTCTTGTTACATACATATCAAAGTTATTCTAGAACACGTTTAGCAACCTTATTATCACAGAATCCTTGCTGACTATTATGCCTGGTGAAATTCTGTGGCCGGAAAGTAAGGTAAACCCTTTCCATAAAATCATATGATTATTTTCAGGAAACTACCTTTAGGACAGATGTTTTCCTCCAGAATAAATTGCCTTTCATTCCCACTAGATGGCAGCAATGTCCACTATAATTATAATCTTGCATTTGATATGGAGCTTTTCACGTCTTCTAGACTGTGTCTCAAAGCGCTTCACAGAATATACCGTAAAGTGAATTGACTGTATATTTGTGGACGAAACGCAGCAGCCAATGGCGCACAGCAGTGACCCCACAAACAGTCATGGATTGAAATGACCAATTTTATTATTTTTTTGGAAGGGGATATTATAATAATAATAATAATAATCCTTGCATTTGATAGAGCGCTTTTCACATCTTATCAACGTCCCAAAGCGCTTCACAGAATATACTGTAAAGTGAATTGACTGCATATATTTGTGGGCGAATCGTGGCAGCCAATTGCGCACAGCAGTGTCCCACACACAGTTGTGGATTGAAAATGACCAATTTTATTATTGTGTTGTTTTTTTTGGAGGGATTATTATTAGGCATGTGGAGTAAGGAAACTTGCCCAAGGTTTCGCCCTGACCTGCCTGGATTTGAACACAGGTCTCCCCAGCTTGGTCTCCCCAGCTTGCAAGACAAGTACTCTAACCACTGAGGCACAGGAGTTATTAGGAGTATGGAGTAAGGAGACTTGCCCAAGGTTTCGCCCTGACCTGCCTGGATTCAAACACAGGTCTCACGTTTATAAGGCGAGTGCTCTAACCACTGAGGTCTCCACTATGCAGAAAGCAACTCAGTATTAACTACGGCTTTGTAGGCAGGGATAAAGAAAGAAAAATGGTTCATCTATGCAAGTGATATTAACTTTCATTGGATCTTTATTATTTAACATTTGACTGGTCAGAGAACAGAACATTTAATCCTAGATAAAACCCCTAAAATAATTTACAAGGGTTATCTCACCCAGTTCGTAGTGTCTTCATTACGTGATACGATAGATAAACAGATTAGGTTCAGGTGACTGGAATGGTTGCTGAATTTTCAGAAATTGCACACACTCTGAAACAGTAGTCTGATGTTAAACCAAGCTCCGATCTGCCTGTCAGGTGACGTGAAGGATCCTATGGCAGTATTCGAGAAGGATTTATTCTTGTGTCTTGGCTAATGATTCTCCAGATATAATTGTTCATTCACTTCACCACTTTTTTTTATGGTATACTGCTTCAGGGATTCATTTGTTGCATTCAGCTTCAAATATACGGCCCCAACACTTCAAAGGAACTCGTGAAGCTCAAGGGGACATTCTTGACCTAGGTGGTATGCAAGGGTTTTGTTACAAAAATGTTAAAGTCGAAGACTAGTTTGAAATTCCCAAATCTTTTTCGCAAAATGTGTACATTTTATTGATTTTTCGTCCACGGCATGGGCCCACATGACTCCAAAACATATTGCTCCAACCTTTCTATGAACAAAGGAGTTTGTCTCGACAACTCACAGAATGTCTAAAAGACACCCCAGTGGGTACAACAACAACAACAAAACTACATTTTCTCCAGCACCCCGGCAATCTAAAGTAAAGGTGGGACCAGGTGATCAGCATCTGAAAGAGAAAAACATTCTTTTTTTTTCACATGTGTCTCTTAATCTACAACGCAACTGCAGCATAGCACAGTAATTGTTTTGATTACAATATATTCCAGTTTAGGAACAAAGTTAGCACTAGGGGGCACATATGTTACACCGTCGACTGACTCCTTTCAAAGCGCATCCACAGAATTCACTTTGCTGTTCTGTGCAGAAACAGCTTATATTATAGCTATAATAACATTAATAGAATTTTCACGCAAAATAATCCAAAGCTCTTCACTGAATTAGACAAATTAGCAAATAAAACAAGTTGTTATGTGGACAAATTAGGCAGCTAAAACGACGAGTAACCAGTTGATTTATTATTTTTAGGCTGAATTCGGAGGAAGGTAGGGTATAAGTCGGAAACCTGGGGGATGGTTGCGCTTAATGTGTGTTTGAGTTACAGGGCAGACAAGACCTCGGTTTGATGAATTGTTTGATAAACAAAGGAAGATGATCAAGTGTTTTTTGCTTACACCAAAAGGTTATGTCTAATCCTGTGACTGCAAGCTCTTGTTATTGAGTGTTTGGGATGGATTCTGCATTTATTGCACAGGGAATGGATTTATTCTAACATTAAGCCTTCAGGCATTGAATTTCCTTGAGAGCTTGCTTGCAAGCAACCAGATGGGATTTCTATAATATCTTGCAAACGATGGCCTTTTGTAAAGCCACGTTACAGAATGGATCATAGCACCAAGCTGCTTTACCTGCAATGTTTATTATTCAGGGTAGAAATCGATAGAAACAATTTCAAATATTATGAAGATAGGAAATATAAAGAATTAGTTAACTGGACAAATAGTGTCCAAAACCGTTGAACATATGTAAGCTCTGCTACACATCCTGTGATCATACTGCTAAACAGTGAACCCACTTCTATTTATTGAGTGTGATTCACGCAAATTGCTCATCTTTGTCTCCTTCGGGTGGTATGAACAGGGCTCCAAGTAGGAGTTACATTCCTTTTTACTCTCACACTCGACATTTGTTGCTGTATCGCTCCCTAATTTGCAGCAAACAGTTCACATCCGTCGGGTGGGGTTGGGTGGGGGGGCATGGCATTGAAGATGCAGCATTACTTTTCCGGGGAAAAGATGAAACAATTCAACCAGCGAGCTTCCAAATTATCACAGATTTTTCTTACCCCTTTCCAAGTGAGGTCGATGCAGATCCGGAGACTTTTAATTTAAAACCAATTAAAGTGAGGCTTTAGGGAGAATGTCACAGGCGGGATCTACGTGTTCTTTCTCAATTGAGAACAAATGGTCACTTGGTGACTTCTATGGAAAAACTCCCTGGTCGGTCTCTCATATATATTAGCACTCAAGTACTTGTAGATGGAAAAAAAACATCTTGATGTGCCACACACCCAATAAATGGAACAAAAGCAGAAATAGCTGGGAACACTCAGCAGGTCAGGCAGCATCGACGGTAGAAAAGAACAGAGTGAGTCAACGTTTCGGGTCCACGACCCTTCGTCAGAACACAATTCTGTTTATGTTTCAGATTTCCAGCATCTGCAACACAGTATTTTGTGTTTTTGCCCAATGAATGGAAGGCTCGTTTGCCGACCTTTGTTCATTTTCTGTTACATACCGCAGTTCGCATCTTTCTGAATTAGTACCAAAGCTGGTTTATCGTATTTGTTGCGTATCTCCTGTCAGCTAATGGCAGAGACAGATGATATATAATAAGAAGAATAATCCTCCCATTTGATATAACGCCTTATCACATCTTCTAGATGTCACAAAGCGAAATATATACTGTATATATAATATATAGATATATATCTATATATATTCATAGATCAGCAGCTGTGCCTTAATTAATTGAAAAGCAGGTTATGTGGCTAGGAGAATGCTAAATTCTAAATGGGCATTTGATGTGGATATCCTCAGCTTTTAACATATGTAAAGAGATGGTACAGAGATACCAACATTATAGCTGTTGCACCAATGGGATGAGGGATACACTCAATCAAGCACAGTAATTAGGACTGTGGGCCATTTTTACCTAAATAACTTTCAGGTACCAAAGCTGTAACTTTGAGTGCACTTTACTTTCGCTGGAGTCCTGACATGTGCTAAAGATCCAGAGAGAGAAAAAGAATCTCAGAGGAGGAAAAATAATCTGCCATAAACGAAACACTGAGGTAAAGTGCCAAGGTCGAAAGGTGAAGTCAATTCAAACATAAAATGGGTTTTTTAAAAAAATGAAAATGGACTGTTTTAAGATGGTTTGGAAAGGAAATCGACTTGAAATGTGGGGCACGCCTTTTTTAATCTGGAGTTGTAGTTTATTGCTTCGGAGTTGCTGGAACTCGGGTGAAACTTACTGCGATTTGTGAGGACAAAGGTGTACTGACAGGTAGAAATTAATCGGATGTTTTTGGACACGGGGAAGGGGAAACGGAAAAGTGCAGGTGGTGATTTTGACTTGTTTGTGTATTTTCCATTTGTTAGTCTCATCGCTTGCTGTAGTTTGAACTAGCCTTCAATATGTTCTTGAATTTTATTTAATATATTTTTCATACGCACTCAAACAAAATGGCACGGGTATTGTATACAGCTGAGTCTCTCAAGGCTACTCAGATTTTTAATAATAATTTAAAAGCAAAACGAAGTTTATAATGTTCATAAAGTTTACCACCAAAAATCACAGTTTTACGGTTTGCTCTGTGTGCATGTTAAAAGTTTTTTTTTGCTTTACTGTGGAAATTTCAGAAATGTGTTCATAGAATCATAGAACCTTATGGCACAAAAGGAGGCCTTTTCGGCCCATCGAGTCTGTGCTGGTGCTTTGAAAAGAGCAATTCAATCCCACTCCCCAGCTCTCTCCCCATAACCGCGCAAACCCGACCTCCCCCCCAAAAATGTTCACCTTAGTTTCTTGGGAGTTCAGCGCCTTGGGACGTCCTCCCGATGTGAAAGGCGCTGTATAAATATAATTTTGTTGTTGTTGTCGTTGTTATTGTTGAAGTTGGGGCGTGGGTGGGGGAGAAATCTCCTGGGAACTTTTGCTAGTTATCCTCTCTGACAATCTTGCATGTTTCCGTTCAACGGGATAATGTTCTTCTGTTCGTGCGCAAAAGGTTAAATTTATCTGGGCAAATTGATTAATGATGGAGATGGTAGGAGATGATTGAAGTTGAGCTTTGCACTACGTGTATGGAAACATGAGTGGAGTGCAACTCCGGTGTGAGGACAGGATAAGGATTGCAATCTCAGAAAGTCTGAATCTTTCGCTATGGCAGAGACTCGCTTTATAATCTGCGATGAGGTCAAAGACCATTCTGTGATTGACTATAATATATTCAAATGCCCAGCAAATTCCTCTCTGATCTGCAATACTTGAGCTGTTCAGTTTTTGATCTAAGTCTGTGGTTTGACTCTTTCTATAAAACGATACGATCAAAGTCCTCCTTTGTTTGAGGATTGCTTTTGCCCTCTTCAGTGTGAGAACTGAATGTGTGTGTGTGTGTTTAAATTGGGCCTCATTGTAAGGCAGGAAAGATACTGTTAAGAGACTGTTGTTGGAAATTCAGATGAGTGGATGCACAGCACTTGAAACCAGATTCAATGTCAATTGAAACCAGGTTTGATCCAACAAAAACAGTATTTGTATCAGGCAAACAGACTCGCCTTGTTTGTTGCAGATTAAAACAAATTGTGGCTAAACCTCAATCTGCAACTGATTGCAATATTTGAGAAAAAAAGAAAACTTTCCCATCGAGCAACAAAGTTACGTGTGTAATAGTGTACTGTTTCAGTACAGAAGTTAAATGGTGATCGGTGTGATGGGCCGAAGAAAATATAGAAGCTTTGAGACTAAAGTTCTTTGCGAGGAATCGTTGAGAGAAATCTAGTCGACGTGAAAAGCTATATACTAAATGCAAGGCTTATTAGTATTATTATTATTTTTATTATTATCTTGTCCATTTCGTATAAGGCGACAATGCTGACATTCCTGAATTGTAATTGTCTCACAATCACTGGATGACTTCCTCAATCCATCCTAATATATCCAGAGACATTTATAATGTCTGCAGTGTGACAAAAGCCACTACACGCTTTTATGATTTGCAAATGGTGTTTGATGTACAGGTATTTCATCACAGTGTATGTATGCAAGGCAGCATAGTGGCTTAACCTCTGGGGACAAGTTTCAAACTAAGCTTATGAGGTATAGATGAAAAGTATTAGGTTCAATGGTTCCTTTTGAAATGGATTTATTTTCTTCCCCTCCCGGCCCAGAAGAACTCAGTTTAAAAGAGGGGAATGTGGCATTAGAAGAAGCCTGGGCACACAAGTTCACAGATGCGTAGCTCAAATAATTCATAAGCGCTGCCGCTAATTTCATTTAATTTTATTAAGTTCATTCTGTATTTATTCAATTATTCAGTGACCCGTATCAATTATTGATTGGAATCAGTTGGCATTTGTAAATCAGAGCGAAAACCCGAGCCAATCCCATTTTTTTTCTCTCCCAAATATAAATCCAGTTTAGAGTTTGATTCAATTATTTCCAAATAGTCAGTATCTATATCTCCATTGCAGATTCACTTCAGATGGAGTTAGTTATATCGTTAACAGTCTCACATCTTTTCCCCGAAGGTACTGATTTTATGCCTTTCACATCAGGAGGACGTCCCAAGACGCTGGACAGTCATTGTGCGGACTTGACTTAACTAGCCATTATTCACATGTGAGCTCAGCCCTTAAACAACATCCACTTTCAAACACTCAAGGCCACAAAGTGACTGGCGGCGGGCGATGACACTTGTTCTTTACTTTTCAAAGTTATGAAGAGTAGATTTGGGCCAAATGGAATCAAGTGGAAAATCTTCCAGCCTTCAACCAGGGAGGTGGGGTGTGAGCCTTTTAAGATTGTATTGTTTTCTTGTGTTAAAAGGAAGCAAACTTAGTCTATCAGATCATCTAGGCAACTCAGTCACCAAAGGAGCTCTGTAGCCAGTTCAGGGAGGTGTTCAGTGACGCAGGTCAAATTGTCCTCCGACTTTTTTTCCCCCCCCATTTCCAACAAACAGTTGTGGATTGAGTGACCAAATTATTATTATTAGTAAGGGATTATTACCCCCTGGAAAAGCGATCTGCCAATTGACTAACAACTGGGTTCCTATTTACTGTTAGTTAAATAGAGGCGTATGGACTAAGGAAATTTGCCCAATGTTTCTCCCTGCCCGGAATCAAACCCACGCTCTCTCACATGCGTTAAGGCGAAAACTATCTGAGGGCTGCCCGATGGGGGGAAAATGCTGCAAATTTTAAAACAACAAGTAGAAATGCAGTTTGCAAGGATTCTCAAAGAATGATTTGCTTTCCACAGTCGCATATTAACACCTGTATGATTTAATAATCTTGCAAATTAAGCAATGGTACAGAATTATTTCCACCACCACCCCCACCCCCCCCCACCACCAAGTTAAATTGCGTTAGAGCTGTCATGAATTGTATTTTTGCAATTATTGCACTTGGCATGTGTTTGGGTTGCCTTTCAGTTTCTGGAATGCAATCTTAAAGTGCAGTCATTTGATAACTTCAGTTAGACTTATCATCATTGCGATGAATTATGGTTTTTACAAAACGGGCGGGCAAATTGGTTCAGGGTCTCCGCCAAATACAATGGGTGTGAGCCGAACACTGGGAGAGATGCACTGGAGCAATTTCAAATGATTTATTCCACCTGTTTTTATCTTCCCATTCCCTGATGAAAAAACCCGCTTGGTCTCAAATTGGAACCTTTCCTCCGTCACAAACAGCTAAGATAAGGAGCGGTGGTGCGAAGCTGACATTGTGGAACAGCTTCTGTAACGTTCTGAGGGTTGTCGCAGGTTTTTTTTCAGGGTGAGATTATGTTATAAAATTGCGCAAACTGTGATGCTCCGTCTATTTTGCTTCGGTTTCAAAAAAGAGATTTTAGTTGCTTGACCTCTCCACTAGGGAGCCGAGAGAGTGGGTACGCTCGGAAAAGAGCGAGATCAAATGGCCCCGAAGGCGCTTCTTCGAACCCCAAACCCTTTCTCATGTGTGTGGAAGGGGGGGGGGGGGGGGGGGCGTTCGGTTTCAGTCAGACGGATTATCATTGTCAGGGAACGATGGTTTCACAAATAGGCAGGCGAATTGACGAGAGTCTCAGCCAAATGCAAATGGTGAGCTGAGCCACTGGAAGATGCTGTCAGGTTTTGTTCTACATTTTGCAGCATTGTCCAGCAGTTTGCCCCAGAGCTATCAGCGTGTAAAGACCCTTGTATTTGACGTGGCACCTTACCACGTCGTTGAGACGTCTCCAAGCGCTTCACAGAATCTACTGGGAGGTGTAGTGACTGTGGGCCAAACGTGGCAGTCGGAGAGCAGTCCCATTTTTCTTTCAAACAATCAACGATTTTTTTTTTGGCAGAGTAATTCCGCCACATATTTAAACATCACCGTTAGACAAATTGCGCGCCTAAAGACGTGTGTTGAAATGCAGGCTTTCAGGCAACAAAAGCTGATTCTCCATACAGTAATTGATTTGTCAGACTTCTCTTCACGCTTAACAAATTGATGGCAAAGCCATAAGGACTGGCTTGGGGGTGGTGGGGAGGTGGGGGAGGAGGCGGATGGGGGGGGGAGTGGGAGGAGGGGGGTGGCGCGGAGTGGAGAAAATCTGCCAGTTGTTCAGTCCTGAAGCCTGACAAATTTAGAAAAATGACCCCATATGTTCTGTCCAAGAATTATCCTGAGCATTCTGCTGTTTAAAACCAGCTACAGCAACAGAAAACATTTAAATATCCTGCATTTTCAAGGTTTCCCAAAGGATCTTATTACATGTTGGCAAACCCCGTGGGATTAAGACCGAAAGTTTCTCATTTTTAATTTTATTTCTCCCCCACCCACCCCCACAAAAAGAGGAGAGGACTGAATCCTAAAGGTTCATTATTTGAAATATTGTAAAACTCGCATGGAAACATGATAATAATAATCCTTGCGTTTTGACAATAGAGCCTTATCATGTCTTCGAGATGCTTCAAAGTGCTTCACAGAATATACTGTGAAGTGAATTAAATGTAGATGTTTCTCAAATAGGACATCGGGCCCTCAGCAGCGCGAAGGTTTTATGGGGCATGCTGCTGTGCACAATGGATTGCCGCGTTTCGATCACAAATATACAGGCAACACACTTTACAGTATATTCTGTGAAGCGCTTCAAGACGTCTAGAAGACGTGAAAAAGCACTAAATCTAATGCAAGGATTATTATTATATATTATTAGGTAGACAATAGCTTGGCTTAGTGACACTGCTCAATCAGGAAACAATGGAAACACACGATATCTCGTCCAACAATTAAGATTGAGTGTTTGGATCCGAGGGAAATACAGCTTGGTATCAAGTCAGCGAGACAAAGCATTATTGTAATCAGGCACCATCTTTGTTGTGAACTGAATAATTCAGTATTAATCTTTACAGTTAGTCTGTGGGATTGCCTGGAAATCTTGGTAAGAATTTGCTTTTTGTTACCGCTGAGCTTAATGACTCCCGCGACTACATTGACAAAGGCTGATGGGCTCGGCTCATTGAAGACCTTTGGTTATGAGAAAATTTAAAGAAAAAAGGCTTATTGTTATTAATGTAATCAGGGATCAGCCACACTTCAACAACAACAATACAATTACATTTGTACAGCGCCTTTCACGTCGGGAGGACATCCCAAGGCGTGGAAGATATTTCTTCTGATACTTCCAGATACTTTAGCAGAGGATTGTTAGTGCTTTACCTTTTAAAACAAACGGGAGGTCAGAAGTCTCTTTGAAATTGGTTCACAATGTAATTCGCTTTTTTTCTCTTATCAATAAAACACCAGCGCCATTTATATTAATCCTGTAATTATCTCCCGTGTGAGATTTTATATGCATTTAGTTCAGAATGTTTGCTATCAGCATTTTTCTTTTTCAAAGAAAGTCTGTCACTGCAAAAAGAATATAAAGGTTAAACAATAATCGTCCTCGCAATTGATATAGCGGCTTATCACGTCATTGAGATGTCTCAAAGAACCTCACAGAGTATATTGTAAAGTGAATTGATGTGTATTTTGTGGGCGAAATGTGGCAGCCAACTGTTAAATAAAGTTTCAGGTTATTTAAACTAAAATTTTGGGTCGATTGGTTAGATTTGATCAGTATAGTCGAATGTTTGCAAGCGCAAGCAATTCAGTGTTGGTGAGGTGGTATTGAAGTGTAATATTGCGCATCAAAGATAATGCGTCTACAACTTATAGTTTATAATTCTCTCTGCCTTTCGAACTACCGTGATTTTTTTTCTGGGGAGTGTTCGGGGTGGGGTGGTGGGGGCGGACTTGGTGGTAGAGAGAAAACAGCAGCTATACTCTTCGTTTAACAGCCAGAGGAAACTCCAGAAATGTAATTTTAAACAATGCAATTTTCAAGCTAATTACCGTGAAATCCTTCAGTTTAGTTGCTGATTAATTGCACTGGTTTCTTTAGTTTACACACAATTGCTACAAAATGAAGTCCCTTGTGGAAGTATTACTTTGGTGTATTTAGTGAGGTCGTTTTCCCAACTATCAACTATTTTATACCATTGAAAAATACTTAATGAACCCAGACTTGCAAAATATAAAATCTCTCACACGTTACAAAGGGTTGTGTAAGCAATGTACTGCTGGTTGGAAATTTAGTCTTTAAATAGTTTTCATGTTACTCAAGTACCACTTTATCACCTGCAGTAATTGACTGCATTTCTATCCACCAAATATAATAACAATAATAATAATCACCTTCAAGGCCATTCATGGCCTTGCCCCCATCTCTCTGACTTGTTGTCTCCCTATCAGTCTGCCCATCCCCTCCGTTCAACAGCCTCAGGCCTGCTCCGCATCCACTGCCTTAACCGCCCAACCATCGGCGCTTCCAGCCTCTCTGCTCCCACATTGTGGAACTCCATCCCGCAGCCCCTCCGCCTCGCTTCCTCCCTTTCCTCCTTCAAGGCCGGTCTCAAGATCTTCCTCTTCAACCGTGCCTTTGGCTTCCCCACTAACTCTTCCCCCTCTTCCCCCCCCCCACCTATCGCGACCCTCCCCCACCCCCCCGCTTGGGTCCCGACCTGACTGTTCAACGCTATGGGACGTCCTCCCGACATGAAAGACGCTTTATAAGTGCAAATTTTGTTGTTGTTTTTGTAATCCTTGCATTTGATATAGCGCTTTTCACATCTTATCGATGTCTCAAAGCGCTTCACAGAATATACTGTAAAGTGAACTGACTGTATATTTGTGGGTGAAATGCAGCAGCCAATTGCACACAGCAGCGTCCCCACAAACAGTCGTGGATTGTAAATGACCAATTTTTATCATTGTGTTTTTTGGGGGATGGATTATTATTAAATATCATTTAACCTCTCAACCTACTGAGAGGTCGGATGGTGGGTGGATTAGATTTGTAGTTTCATATCTCTGCTGATTCTTTTTTACAAATTCAAGTTGAATACTGTGGGATTGCAGTTTGCTCACATGGGTTTTGCTCCCGATCGCTTTTCCCCAAGGTTCTTGCGAAAGGCAGCTCAAGCAGAGGTCAAGATAATATCATAACTCAGTCATTTGCGCTTTGAGAGGTCTAGAAAACACCACATCAGATGCAAGGATTATTTTCATTACTGTCTTTTAACCCCAAAGCTCTACAATAATACACCAATTACATTTTGTGTTGGGTTGACATTCCCAGAGCACTGGACTGTCAGGGATCTCTGTATCCAAGCAGTGGTAGGTTGGGAACAAGGGAATAGGGAGGGTGGAGGGCAGGGAGGGTGGCCAAAGGCACTGTTGAAGAGGAGAGTCTTGAAGGAGGCAAACTAAATTCTGCTCGGAGGAGCAATTGTTAGTGGTAGAAATGTAAATTAGCTCTGTGATAAATAGGTAAGACACTGTTGGCGTGTTTCTCCTGAATCATTTGTGGCTTAATCACCACAAAACCTGTGTTCAAGATTGTTCCCTTCAGAGGTTTCAAATGATTGACTGTTCACCAGACAGAAGGGGTAGTATTAAACGACCCTCTAACCTTCCAGTAAGCCACATCACAGTAAAAATGCCCAACAATTCATTACAAACTAGTAAACCTAAGATGTAAAGTGGGATCTGCTGCAGCGTGAGTTATAGGAATATTGCACATGAGGAAAATAAATATCTTTCCCTCCTATCTAATCAGAATACACATAGAATTTTAAGATCTGATGCAAAGGCATTCCTTTGATCCCTCTTTTTCAGCTAAAGACTTGAATAATAAAGATGGAAGTGCTTAAGTGTGCATTCTTCTTCTTCGAGCACTATATCAATGGAGCTTCATTAAGTCTCAGTATTATTTATCATTACACCCTTGGGCTACAATGTCAAACTTGATTAGTTAAAATATGGTCATATGACATCAAACAGCTTTGTATTCGCCGAGTAATTCACTGGGAAAGGCTGCTGTCTTTATCAAATCAAAGCTCGGTTAAAGCACGGCAAACAAACTCGTCTCAAAACGTATCAGATTCCTAAATTTTCTCATAACCAAAGGTCTTCAATGAGCCGAGCCCATCAGCCTTTGTCAATGTAGTCGCGGGAATCGTTAAGCTCAGCGGTAATAAAAAGCAAATTCTTACCAAGATTTCCAGGCAATCCCACAGACTAACTGTAAAGATTAATACTGAATTATTCAGTTCACAACAAAGATGGTGCCTGATTACAATAATGCTTTGTCTCTCTGGATATTGGTACCAAGTTGTATTTCCCTCGGATCCAAACACTCAATCTTAATTGTTGGACGAGACATCGTGTGTTTTCATTATTTCCTGACTGAGCAGTATCACTAAACCAAGCTGTTGTCTACCTAATAATATATAATAATAATCCTTGCATTTGATACAGCGTTTTTTCATGTCTTCTAAATGTCTCAAAGCGCTTCACAGAATATACTGTAAATGGACTATATTTGTGTGCGAAACGTGGCATCCAATTGTGCACAGCAGTGTCCCCACAAACAGTCATGGATTGAATGACCAATTTTTTATTATTGTGTTTTTTTTCTTTTTGAGGGATTATTATTTGGCGTGTGGAGCAAGGAAACTTGCCCAAGGTTTTGTCCTGACCTGCCTGGATTCGAACATAGGTCTCACACTTGTAAGGCGAGTGCTCTAACCACTGAGTTACAGGACTCCACCTACCTACTTCAAAAAGCTGAAATGGGGGGAACATCCATCAATTTTCTTTCCAGTTCAAGGTTACAATAAATATTCACTAGTTTTAGGCTATAATTATAGTCCCTCAGGTTACAAAAATTGCCTACAATGTATAATAAATCTACATGTTCAGATTCAGGAAATTAGGAGCAGGTCTTATGAAATAACTGGCCAACAATGCCCTGGTTGATATCAGTCGTTCACTTCATGGTTGTTTATGTGAGACATTGCTACTGGCTGCTGCTTTCTGCCCACAAATACATAGTTACTACTCTTTTCTGTAAATCTCGTGAAGCACTTTGAGACATTTGAACAATGTAATAAAGCACCTATCAGATGCAAGGATTATTATTATTATTATTATCGTATGTTGGGGGCAATGCACAGATATTCTGTTGAAATGGAATTTAGGCTTTTAGCTCATGGGCACGCCATACCATATGATAGGGAATACCGCAATTAATGTGAAAGGCACCTACCCTGCAAGACTAATTAGCTTTAATAGGGACAATGTGAGAAGCACCTGCAAAGTACAGTATGTCATTATTATTGGCTTTCTTATTGTAACTGGACACAACTGCCAGAATCCAATTGTAATGACTACTTCAAGCCAATCTGTAGCTTGTATTGGCGGTGTGTGGTATTGGAATAGTCAAGACTGGAATATGAATCCTGCGATCTCCACACCACACCACCGCAGCTCACTCACCGAGTTTGCTTATGGAGTCCAGGGCGAGTGTAGAGTCCAGCAATATTTTGCCGATAGCCGTTTGTCTACAAGTAGCTTGAGGTACGAACTGCTTACCTAAAGGTACGCAGCCACTACAGAGCTTACAGTAGATTGCTTTAAGCTGTTTTTAACAATGTTATAAAGCGCTATGTCAAGATGAGGATCATTATTATTATTTTTTGATGAGTAAGTGGTACGGGAATATTCTCGGGACTCGCAATTTCCTAAATTAAAATGTGCGGTTGCGTTTCGCCGCGCAACATCTGCCATCGAAAGAAACTACCTTGTATATCTAAATATATTTCGCGATCGTAAAAGTTCCGTGATTGAGAAACCTCAGTGGAACAGAACGTACACTCATTTCTCTGTGCAAATTACTTTCCTTTTTTTTTAACCATAAACAAGTTTAGGAATTCAATTGCTGACAGAATCATTCTGTGGCGAGTACTATGCAGGCGATACATTTTACTGTTGGTTTTATAACTGCTTTTGCACTTTGAAAATTGATGATTTAGTTATGCATTGTTTAACCACAGCATAAAACCCTATACCAGCAACTCCCCACCCTCCAAAAAACAAATCCTTGTTTTGGTAATTACGTTTTATATCCTTTTTTTTAAATATCAATCGTAAAGTACTGTAATCCTTCCATAAAAGTGCAGTAATGTGTAACTTCACAATCGAGTTAAGAGTTGCTATACAGTATTTTTACAATTATCGTGATTATGTTGGTGATAGCTCAATATTGTTGAAGCCATAAACGTGAAGTATTGCTGAGGAATTTGCAAGGAAACCTGAGTCGGGCACTTTCTCAACAGAACCTTTTCATCCTCGGCGTAATCGCTGCTGCAAGGAAACTTGTCTTTGTTTAACATAATATCACAACATGTTACTACCTCTCAGCATCATATTGCACCATAACATGGTTAATCCTAATAGCCGCTCATCAATTTGTTTGATTACAATGGCTTATTGCATCTTCGAAACGTCTTAAAGTGCCAACCAAGAGAAGTATAGTGACTGTGTTTTACAACTTGTCTTGCCTGCTTTGTGGAGCTCCTATAGCCCAGTAGTTAGAGATTTGTGTTCAAATCCAGGCAGATCAGGACGAAACCTTGGGCAAGTTTCCTTACCCCACATGCCTACTAATAACCCACTGCACCACCCCCCCCCAAAATCCCCCCCCCCACAATAATAAAAATTGATTATTTCAATCCACTGTTTGTGGGGGACACTGCCGTGCGCATTTGGCTGCCAGGTTTCACCCACAAATATACAGTCAAGACACTTTGCAGTATGTTCTGTGAAGCGCTTTGAGACATCTGGAAGACGTGAAAAGTGCTATATCAAATGGCAAAGATAATTAATTATTATTAATCAACACTTTCCACTTCACCCGTGTCCCCCCAGGAGCCTGTTCCACAGGTTCACTATAAGGTGACGTGTTGTGATAATTCTGATAATAATCATCCCATCATACATCGCATTTTTCTTCCACCCCCCCAAAGGTACACTGGATTGTTTTTTTAAAAAAAATAAAGTCGTACTCGAGAGAATGAAAGCAGCGTTCGGCTTCATTTGGATGTGTGTTGTGTTCAGTCAGCTCCTGTGAAATCCCTCAGTCTAATTACTTTTTGCGTCAGTGTGAGGCTGACAATGTTTTGAAGAACCGACTGTTTGTGGCCAGAGAGAATATACGCCCAGTCTAGGGTCTGCAATGGTGCAATATTAATGGATCACTGTAACAATGTGATGGGAGCATGCTGTGCTGTGAGACTTCTGTTTGTATCTCGCTGTCGGTATCTATCGCGCACCGCGCTAGTTCAGTGTGATAAATTGAGCTGTTTTGGCAGACTTCGGAGAGAAATTGCTTTGCTCTGGACACAACTCTGCGAATGAAGTTGGCTACCGAGGGAGGAGATTCGCAACGGATCTTGTCTTGACTCTGTGGTTTCCGTCTGAAACTTCACGTGGGTCATTATTAACTATGCCCCCGGGAACTCTCCCTCAATCCCTCCGCCTCACCTCGCCCTCCCTCCCTCCCTCCCTCCCTCCCTCCCTCCCTCCCTCCCTCCCTCCCTCCCTCCCTCCCTCCCTCCCTCCCTCCCTCCCTCCCTCCCTCCCTCCCTCCCTCCCTCCCTGCCCACCTTCAAATCCAACCTAAAGGCCTTCCTTATTGATCGCGCTTAATGTCACTTCCCCTCTGCCCCTGACTCGTTGTCAGACTGCGCCACTGTGAAGCGCTCTGTGGGACACGACAACAAAATATAACGACAACAACGTCACAGTTATGGAGCGCCTTTCACGTCGGGAGGATGTCCCAAGGCCCTGAAACTAACCCCATGAAAAGGACGCTACATCAATGCAAGTTGTTGTTGTTCGCAAACCATGCAACTTTCTCCGCCCAGTCAATAAGTGTACGCGGGGAAACTAACCGACTTGATTGAAATTGTTGTATGTGATTGCACAGCGTTTGATTTTCATTGTTTAGTGTTTTACGTACAGTATTCCTATAACTCTCCAGCGGTTAATGTTTAATAGGCTTTTAATATTATCACCTGAGGAATTGATTTAGAGGCTGTGACAGCACATATATAATACAATTTGATGGTTCATTAACAAAAGCCACCTTTTTCACCCTCACTTCAGATATTCTGCCAATAGCTCTGGGCAGCCTTCCCAGTGACTCTTTTCATTTCGAAGGGCATTCCAGAGTAGTGAAAGCAGTTGGATTGATTGAAATACCTGTAACTTTCACGAGGATCATTCCCGATGACGTGGAATGGGCACAGATTGAGGAACCCCCACCCCGCTCCCCTTCTTCCTTGTTCTCCGAACTTGCTCTCGAAAAACAGCATTAAAAAGAAAACCTTCAATGCAATCATATGGGATACCGGGTGATGTAGGTTAATCAGAGTGGAGCTACAGATCAGTCATGATTTTATGGAATGGCGAAATAGGCTCGAAGGGCTGAATGACCTATTCCTGTTCCTACATTCCCATTGGGATGAGATGACCAAGTAGTTTGAGGAGCGTGGAAGTACTGGAAGAAGTCGGGCAACAAAGTTTGAAAGACTGCGAATGAATAGTCAAGCGAGTAAGTCCACAGACTATTTGAGGCATGGGGTTTGAAAGGCATCCTTTAAAAGCCCAGTAGCCTAGCATGTTTTAGCCTCTAAAACAGGGAAGTAAAATAATATGCACAGAGCAGGAAACTGCCTGGAGTGATTGATGGATGCCATGTGGTGCACATTGGAACCGAAGCCATTAAAAATGCAATTAAACAACATGAAGAATGATGCGACTCTGTGAATAAATCATCGAAAACAATTTCCTTCTTTCACATAGGTATGATGGTGAATGGCATTCAACCCTATTAAACTATATATATATATATTTTTAATGCATTACGGATTCATTTCGCACCATTTGTCTTCCGTGTTATTTTTAAACCAGCTGCTTTTTTTTCTTCTAACTTAACAGGGCAATTAAACAAAGTGCGCAAGAGGTGGGCGTGACCTTTTTTTATACTGTTAATTCAAATCCTAAAGGGCAAATAAGCCTAAATTGTGGCAGAGTTGAGCTGAGGGACCACTTGTGAATGTTGTAAATGATTGACTTGTATTCATCCGGGCGATCCTGCCGGCACAGAAACTGCTCAAGGTCATCTCCACTTTCCTTCCCCCGTGGAATGTGACTCACTCCCTCCCTCCTTCCCTCCATCTCCCTCCCTCCCTCCCATCCTCCCTCCCTCCCTCCCTCCCTCCCTCCCTCCCTCCCTCCCTCTCTCCCTCCCTCCCTTCCGTGTGCTGTTTTTGTCGCACATTTTTCACCTTCACGAGCTCCTGTTGCCAATGACCCTGTTGTGCCTTGCCCCAGTGGCTGTATTTTGTGTGTGAGCCCAAGCAGTGATATCTGATGGCTGATAGAGCGCTTCCAGCATGTTACCCTGGGTGAGGGACACTGTATAAGGGCAAGTCGTTGTTGACGGAATTGGGGGTGTTGGAGTTGCCATCGTAAGGGAGAGCATTCAAAACTCAAACCCAATCCCGTTCTCACCCAATTAAAATTATATATATATAAGTGAGCTCAGACCGTGTGAGTTCAAAGTCCCCCACCCCACTTGCATTTTTTCTCTCATTGGTAGGTGATCAGAAATCCTGCCTTTTTGAAAGTCCACCGAAGCTGATTAGATTTATATATGATCCAAACGTGTATTGATTCTCAGGTTCTGAGAGTCAAATAGTAACTCAGTGTTTATAATTTGCTTCAAAAAGAAAAACCGTGTGATCGGTCATTTAGAAATCGATTCCCATTATATTGTAAAGAGAAAAAATAGAAAGGTTGTAATCTGACTTTGGTTCACACGAGTTGAATAACTTGTGAGAGATTTCATCAACTCAGTCCCCTCAGCTGTGTTGCAAACTTCTATCTCCCTTCCAGCTATCAATTATGTTTCTCTCTGTGTATTTGTGTATATGATATTATTACCAGTAATGTCATTTTATTCAGTAAATTGAAGCCTTTTTTTAAAAAAAAAGCCAAAATAACTTTGCCCGTATCCCTCCACCCCCCCAAAAAAAAAAAATTCAATGTGGTAAGATCTTACATGATTAAATCTTATAGATTTGTATCTTAAAGAAGATGCAAAACATTGTTTTTCTGTCGCCAAGAGATGCAGCAAGACAAATGATATACGGCACTACTAGTCAGCTATTAATTTCATACAGGCACCTTCTGATAACCTAAACAGACAGACGTTTAATTAGTGGCCCCGAAGCCTCAGGCTAACTCTACTCCCAAGTGGTGTCTCTATGAATATGAAATAACTTTATACTTGACACTTGCCCGGCTTCATTAAATTGATTTCTCTTAGCCTTGCTTTTCAATACAGTTTTAAATGCTCTCGCTGGTCTTCGCTCCAACGCAAAGAGTCAACTTTGTCTTGTTTAAGTTTGAAAAATAGCAGCACCGAGAGATTCTGGTTAAACATGAATTTTTTAAAGTTTTTTTTTAGTTCTTAGTTCCATTATGGAGCATTATGTCCGCTTCTGAATGATATAGCGGCATTAAATCGAGCTTGTTTTTTTTGTGTTTTTTTAATTTGAGGTGCAACGCACTTTGGTTCTGTGATGAGTTCCATTTCCGCTGTCTTTTTCAGCCTGGCTGCAAATTGACAAGTGACACAATCCCAAGGCAAGGTTTGCATGACAGACAGCCCAAGTTGATGGCCTACCTGTGCTGGCATGCACCAACGCTCCCAATAAACACTCAAGTGCACTCACACACCGGTTGATGCAATTGCCAAATGTATTTCCTGAAGATGGTTGGTGGTGGGGGGGGGGGGGGGAGGGGGGGAGGCGAGGAAGCATGCATATATTACAGAGAATAGTAGAGTCATGGCAAGCGTACGGAATCTCTTGATCTGTTTACTCATGGACCGAGACAAGGTTGTTCATACATACTTTGTCTTGGGTGTTCAGTATTCAGTGTAAATCAATACAAAGTCACATTTATATAAAAAAAACATTTTGATACTAAATCCTTTGGGACTCGGTCTGTTCTCCTTTTATAATGGCAACAAGCATCTGCTTGTTTATATAGCAGCTTCGCGTAGGACAGTGCCTTGGAATGCTTATAATGAAGCATTCCCCCACCACGTTCCAGGGTTGGTTTCCGCTACGAGTTAACGACCGACGCGCTTTTGCTCCGGTCGGCGGGTTAGCAAAGCGTCTGTATACGGAAATAACACCATCCCGATTGTCCGCTAAAGGGAGCGGGTGTAAAACAAACGCTGGTGATGGGAGTTGGAGGGAATACAAGGTCAAGCTAAAATGACAATATTTTGCAATGACTGTCCAGCGTCTTGGGACGTCCTCGTGACATGAAAGACGCTGTACAAGTGTAATTTTGCTGTTGTTTGCTTTTTAATAATAGTAGCAATCCTTGCATTTGTGTTAGCGCCTTATTGAGTCTTTGGGGGTGTCTCAAAGCACTTTGCGCAACATATACTGTCAAGTGAATTGAGTGTATTTTGTGGGCGAAATCTGTTCTACTTTATGCAGAATGTCAGGCATCTCCAGTGACCTGTTTAAATATCTCCCTGGCTTAAGAAGAAAGACAATTATTTTAACATAGGTGTTCCAATGGATACCGAGAGATTTTAAGCAACCTTTTGAATCTGCAATTTGTCCGAGTCTAAAGGCTATTTTATTAGATTGCCTGAGGCCATCCGCACTAAAAATAAGTGATGTGAATTGCTCGCTCTTTCAGATCCCAAGGTACACAGGCAATGCTTTAGCCTTGGGATAATTTTTTAAAGCGTTTTTTTTTCCAATTCGGTAGTTAATCCTTTCACGATGTTGCTAGATTAAACGCCATATCCGAAGATTGCAAAGAAATGTACGGGTGTCACGTTAATATTAACAATGTTTTTAACAAAAAAAATATTCTTTGGGACTGGATATAATCAATGGCCCAGTGAAACAGACAAATCTGAATACAATTAAAATATCTACTATTAATAATAATAATCCTTGTACTTAATGCAGCGTTTTATGTCTCAAAAAGCTTGACAGAATATACTGTGAAGTGAATTGCTTGTATATTTTTGTAGGTGAGACATGCCTTATTATGTACAATAAGACGATAGAATTCCCCCAAAAGCCTGGCCTAGCCTTCTGTAAGTAAGACTAATATGGAGGTTGTGTGACGATAATCACTACAACTAGGGATCTGAATTCTAAAGAAACATTTTATTTTATCATTGGGGAGAATAGTATGGGACAGAAAGTTAACAAATTGAGTCAAACTACCCTTACAACAACAACAACATCAAGATTACATTTGCATAGCCCCTTTCACGTCGGGAGGACGTCCCAAGTCGTTTCAGACCCGAGCTGTGATCGTGAGAATTTAATTCAATGGTAAATGTTATCAATCGGTGGAAGTGAAGGTTCAAAGGGAATTCCAGCCATCTTGGAGACAATAAGTTACAAGGCACAGAGTTGAGTATGAAAGCCCACTCTGCCCTCGTCGTTATCCTCACTAAATGCATGCTAAAGTCATTTTATCATAAGATTATATGGGGGTCTAATAAAAAATAAAATGCAATGGAGGATCGTGAAATCTTGATTTATTTTGTGCTAATTCCTGAGGCAGGCCATACAACACTGGTCCTCTCTGGCATGTCCTTTCCCAGCGCTGCATATTTTCAACTATTTCAAAACCCAACGCAATTTGAACGATTATACATAATGTACTTCTGTTGAAAAGTATCGTGTGTTGTTTCATCTTGCTCCAGGTTCAAATCCAGTTTAGGCCGATGGCATGAAAGTCTTCTTGAGGTTTGGAGTGCACCATAAACGTGTCCTTTCATCTCTCAAGCCCACATTTGAATCCAGATCTGCCTAGTAGGGAACTGTATGTGCTGTTTTTTCCCTCCCCACCCCCCACCCAAAGGTTTCTAACTGTTGCAAAAGACATTTTAAAGTGCGGTGATTCTCAATCAAATTCTCAATTGTCGCCTGTGATTCCGAACTTAAATGTGGCACCACTGGATAGTATCGAACTCAGTAAGATCACATCTGAGTTAAATGTTCCATCCCGCCCCCCCACACCCCCCCAAAAAAACCCCTCAGCGATGCGGCTTATAATATATTGAACTCAAACCTTGGTGCCAGAGAACACAGGGTCATGTGGACTGACAGCCAGAACAAAGAAGTATTCATCCGGATTCAAGTGCCTGCCAAATGGCTTCAATTCAGGGTGAACGCAGTGCGCTAATTGGTATTGTTTTATTGCCAATTTCTCCCTTGGTCGGTGGTCATTGATGGTGAAGCTCTATACCTGGCTGCCGATCTGCAGTTCAGGAGGAAAGGAATGATCAATAAGATGATTGATGGATAATGAGTAGTTTGGTTTCGTTTAAAGCAAAGCGAAACGCAGGTGAAGTAAAGCTAATAGACACTTCTAATAGTTGCTGAGTTGGAATAATGTGCGCAGTTAAATGGTCAATAAAGGTAGATTGATACACACTTCAAATGACTGCCAGTCGACACCGGCTTACTTCCCATTGTTATTTTGCTCGAAGGCTTCGAACGGGTAGAAGGTTAATACCAAGAAAGGAGAATGAGAAGTTGGTGACCCCACTTTGTGTGGAAAAGATTCCAGTTACAGGATGATTGATCGGTGTTGTGTTTCTTTTTCCATTTCCATTCTTTTTTAGAAAGAATAATCACAGATTATTGTTGATAGTTTACCTTGAAATTGTGTTCCAGAAGGAAACTCAGGAAGAAAATGTATTGTCTCAGAGTTGTGCTTAAATTGTAATAATTTCAAATACCGTACATTGTACTTTCCATGCGAAGTGTATTTCATCTTTTTTATAAAGCAATTGCGACCCATTATATAAGATTTGTCTGACAGTGTTCATCCCTTACTACTTTTGTTAAAGTGCAACAACCACGGATGGAAATCATTAGTTTTCCTCTGTAACCGCTATAAAATTGACAGATGTGAGGAGCCAACTACTGAGATTCAACAGCTTTCATTTGTGAGTTTGCGTGTGAATGTTCAGGGAAAGCAAATTGAGCATTTCCCATTCGTTCAACCATCCATACTTATGAAATGCAGCCAGACGTATTGCCACAAATTTATTGAAAGCCATTTCTGAGTTTGCAAGATGGCAAGAATTGGTTTGAACGAAGAAAGACCTTTTGGCCCATTCGATCTCTTACCTCCAGACTACCCACCTTACCATCTTCCTTCCCATCACCGTATCAAACTTGCTTTTAAATTGAATCCAGGGTCCTGTCCTTAACCACCCTACCTGGTGACCTGTTCAAGTCATTAATTAATTACGCTCTGGGTAACGTAGAATGAGAGACGCTTGTTGTATTTTATGCTTTTATTCCTTCTCTTCATCCTCTCCCCTACATCACGGGAGGAGAAGAACATAAAGGATTCTAGATATCTGTTCTGATGATTTAGCTTGTGACAATGTAAAGCAGGGACCCTGAGAAGACACTTTTGTCCACTATTTCGGTGTTGTTGTTGATGTATGAATGTACAGTTGCTGGTCACAGGGTATCTATATGTTGTGACATGTGGCTGGACAGCTCATCAGCATTCACTCCTTTGCACAAAGCTGCAAACGATATTTAAACGCAGCGCTACTAGAAACGTAGAGTGAGTCTCGTAACAGCCACAAAACATGGGTACGCTCTCATCGTATCCATATGTTCAGACAAAGCACCATTTTGAAAACCCTCGAACGTTAATTTTGGGAAGGAACGAACACATACAGGTGTCGGTGTTATGTGATTCGGTGCTTAAGATTTTCTAGCGCTTGTGGTGTCTGAATAAAAGAAAAATACGTATATTGTTAAATGTATACAGACAGTGGAATTGAAAAGCAGAGCTGATAAAGGGCGTTTAAAAAATAATAATTCTAAGCAGCACAATTGGGCTTCATTGAAAGTACACATATTGATTTGCCTTTACACAGAGCGTAATCAATATTTGGAACAGATTTGCCAGGGAAGTGGTGGAGGCCAGGACACTAAGCTCATTTAATAAGCAAGCTTGATGCAATGATGAAGGTGGGCGTTCTTCATCTAGTCCCATCTTGTAAACATCCTCCCCACAGTCTGATACCACCACGCAAGACATCACTCAATGAGCTACTCATGTTAATTTAGACCTTGGTAGGAGTTAGAGCACTTGCCTCGCGAGCGAGAGAACCTGGGTTCTACTCCCGGCAGGGCGATATGTTGGGCAAGTTTCCTTTCTCCACATGCCTCTGTTTACCTAGAAGTGAGTGGGAACCCAGTTGATAATCGACTGGTGGATCGCTTATCGGGTGACAATAATCGTTCAAAAAAAGGATAAATAATAATTTGGTCACTCAGTCCATATCTGTTTGTGAGTCATTACTGTGCACAATTGGCTGCCGCATTTTGCCCACAAATATACAGTCAATTCACTTTACAGTATATTCTGTGAAGCGCTTTGAGACGTCTGGAAGATATGAGAAGTGCAACATCAAATAAATGCAAGAATTATTATTATTAGTTTTGTAGTGTTTGTTGTAAAGAAACCCACAAAATACCAAATCATGATGAGGTAGATTCCTTGCCCCCCACCCCCACCACCCGCCTCACAAACAATTGGTTGGATAGATAGTACCTGCAGTTTTCTTCCAAACCATTAGATGGCATTGAAATGCATGAAAAAGATGAGTTCAGAGGTCTTTCACCAGCACAGAATAATGGAATAAAATCTGAGGGAAGTAAATATAAAATTCAGAAGCAAAATGGTGAAAATAAACTAAAGCAATCTACAATTGTGTTTGTTAACCAGTGAGTTAAGTAGAAATTATAAGATGCCAGGATTCATCAATATCCAATTGTGAATACCAAGGGATAACGTTTTTCTCATGGATTTTGTTAGTGTTAGTCAATGTAATAACCTCTTCAGAATTAAACCTAATAGCCTTGGCTTGTGTAAGGTGATATTGACTTTCCTGCAGTTCGTACAGTTGCTGATGTTATCAAATGCCAACTTTCTCCTGGCATCGTTGAAAGACTATGATGGGACAAGTTTGCTTTGTGCCTGATGTTTAGTTCAGGAGGTATTTTGCGCTGTGAATTCTTTTCATGTTTTGTTTCACCTGGGGGAAACAGCAACTGAAATATTCAATTTGATGACTGAAGACATGACTGTTGCTGTAACAATTATACTGTTTGCGGAATGTAGAGGTGTCACTTACTTTGAATTTTCTGGCCATGGGGACTTTTCAAGTTTAATCATGTGCCATGAGTCGTTTCTGCAGTTGGAACAAGTTGTGGGGGCGGTACCTGAGAGAAGAACAGAAAGTCAATTAGGAGTTCATTTTCATTGTTAGTGCTTTGCGACGTCCTCCCGATGTGAAAAGCACTTGACATATATGTAACACGTGTAAATATAAATGTAAATTTGTTGTTGTTGTTGTTAGGGTGTTTGGCTCTGGAACTCCCTTCCTCACTCCATTCCCCTCCCTTCCCAGTTTCAGGTCTCGGCTAAAGACCTTTCTCTTCGACCGTGCCTTTGGTCACCTTTCTTCTATCTATGTAAGGTATTATTAATTGTACCCCTCATGGCTCTGTATTTCACCAGCTCAACTCAGGTGCGTATTTTAATGGAAAAGGATTATTTTACGTCTTAAGTGCCCAGGTTCACAAGAGCACAAAAAATTTGGATGAAAAAGCTCCTTCAGCCCTTTTTGTCTGGTTCTTCCAGAATACTAACCCTACTTCCCTGTCTTCCTATTGCAGCATTAATATGATGTACACCTTGGATGAGTAATTTCAATTCTGAGAAATGACGAGGATAAACTGAAGCAGAAGGTTCAGGGGAGACTGTTAGAGGTCTTTCAAACAGTAAGAGTTTTTCATAGAACAGACAAGAGAAAAATATGTACACTGGTTGGTGAGCGAGAGACTGCAAAGCATCAATTTAAGATGGTGATCACGTTTCCAAATGCAGAGGTTCTATGCTAGTTTTCAAAAGGGAAACTAGATAATAATAATAATCCTTGCATTTGATATAGCGCTTGTCATGTCTTCTAGACTGTGTCTCAAAGCGCTTCACAGAATATACTGTAAAGCGAATTAACTGTATATTTGTGGGTGAAACGCGGCAGCCAATTGCGAACAGCAGCGTCCCCACAGTCGTGGATTGAAATGACCAATTTTATTATTGTGGGTTTTTTTGAGGTATCATAATTAGGCGTGTGTGTGTGGAGTAAGGAAACTTGCCTAAGGTTTCACCTGATCTCCCTGGATTCGAACACAGGTCTCACGCTTGTAAGGCGAGTGCTCTAACCACTGAGCTACAGGAGCTCCAATATGGAATATATATAACTTATGTTTAGGGTCAGTGCCTCTGAGAGTTTGGAAGTTTAGTAGCACAAGGTTTGTATCTTCGAGTGTTAATCATTGAGAGATGATTAAGGGAGTTCTTGAACTGTTTACAATGTGAACGATGAGGAGGGAGAGTGAAGCAGAAAAAAAAGGCTTAAATCATAAAAGATGCTAAAGTGGCAAGTCTACTCACACAGCACCAGAACTGCCCAGAATGTCAATGTGTTGGCCTCAAAATTGCTACTGGATCTGAACAGTCTCCTCATTCCATAGATCTTGAGGATACGTAGGAAACATTGAGCGGGGAGGGTGATAGGAGTCACACAGAAACATTCGGCCATTTGAAATCCATTTTAAACAATGTGATTATTATACTGATTTCCAAAGCCCAGTTATGAAAACAGAAATGCAAGTTGAAGGTCTAATGTGGTCTATGATCAGATGGATTGCCCATGTGAAGACTCTCTTGAGGATTTTCAGCTCTGAATAGAAAACGGTGAACCCGCCTTTTGAAGAATGCCACAGCACTCAAAAGGTTAAGGTAGCAGAATATCCATTTGGTTTGCTTTGTCAAAGAACATGACCCACCCCCCCCCCCCCCCGACACCAGTTCCCACACAGATTTTTACAATCTGTGTTGGAGACTGTGGTTTCATGTAGACAAGTGAAGGCCAACGAATACAAATGGTGTGGTTTTAGTAATGAAGCTCAAATTGCACTCACTCCTCACAGCCTTGCTTTATCCTGCTCTCTGGTTGTAGCTCGGCGCAATTTTGGGATGGAGTCATTATCTTAAATGACAGGAACTTCCTCTTTTTTTCTGCCAAGAAACCGTTTCAAAACGTGTGAGATAATTATCACGCTCCAAAGAGCAAGCACTTCAAAACCACTGGGAGCTCCAGGTTCCTGCTTCGTACCATGTAAACGTTGTAAACGGCATGATCTGTTCCTCCAGTGACTATGCTTGTTCTGTTTGCTGTTGTGTACAGCGTCTCTGTTTATCTCTCACTGGTTATCTGTCGGTTCACAGGCCTCTACAGTAATTACCGCAGGGCAGGGCCGCAATCAGGGACTCCCTCTGAGAATATAATAATAATAATAATCATCATCATAATAATAATAATCCTTGCATTTGTTATATCGCTATTCATGTCTTCTAGATGTCTCAGAGAGCTTTACAGAATATACTACTGTAAAGTGAATTGACTGTAGATTTGTAGGCAAAACGCGGCAGCCAATTGCGCACAGCAACGTCCCCCACAAACAGTCGTAGATTGAAATGACCAATTTTATTATTGTGTTTTTTTGTTTGGACAGATTATCATTAGGCGTGTGTGTGTGTGAGTGTGTGTGTGTGAGTGTGTGTGGAGTGAGTGAGTGAGAAAACATGCTCGAGGTTTTGACCTGATCTGCCTGGATTCGAACACAGGTCTCACGCTTGTAAGGCAAGTGCTCTAGTCACTGAGCTACAGGAGCTCCAATATGGAATTGGGCCCGTCAGAGAGACACATTCCTAGTGTTGCAGGCGGGAGGAGAAAGGGGGAAGGAGCGAAGGGGTGGAGGGAGTGGCGGGGAGGTGGGGGGGAGAAGGAAGTGCGATAGTGTAAGTGGAGGGAGAAGAGTATGTGGGAGAGGTAAGAGTTAGGCTGTAAACCATCTGTGTTTATGGGTAGGTCGATGCATTACCCATCATCACCCCCAGAAAATATGGCAACGCATGCACCATTTTAAAAGTGGCTGAAAGGATAGATGGGCCTGTAACTGTAGGCAACTTTGAACCTAATGAACATCAATGTGAAACACAATACAGGCTGCAGAGGAATAGTAAGAGCATTGAAAATAGACACTTCTGATGGACAACCTCTGTATTGCTGCTTTTGATTCATTTCTCTCCCATATTTCTACCTGATTAATAGCGCCACATATCCAGGATCTAGAGTACTATTAATCCCAATGTCAGCTTTCTGCAGCGGGAGCCAGGATTGATTCAGTTCTTACCGCTGCTCCTAGACTTTAAATGTGTGAGCGAAACTGATTTCTCAGACGGTTGTTGATTCTATAACGTCAGCAGTAAAGTTTCACAACCGACGAACGGGTTACTTTGATGTCCTGGAAACTGTGTCGAGAATGAAGGAAGATAGAGAGTCCCCATGCACCCCCCCCCCCCCCCCCAATTAATTAATTAATGTACGAATTCTGGTCAAAATGTTGGCTCTGGATCCCTTTTAGGAAACATTGCAAATTAGACCCCAGTGTATTTCTGACTCATTCATTCTGTGCACTGTTTCGGCTGCAGTTCACAGTCCCAGAGTGAGGAGAGACCATTATTATATTTGGTGCAACATCGATCTGGATCTCAACAATCCAAATCATTACAGACTTGTGGGGCGAATGGAGCAGCAAAATAGCATCAGGAAACTTGCGCTTGCTCCTATTGATAGAAAGAGACCCACAGTGACAAAGTCAAATACTGCAGACAGACCCACGAACAGTGTCGAGTGACCAGCGCACACATTTTTAACATGAAATATACACATTTTTAAGAACGATAATCACCCCCTGCATTTGTTGTAACGTTTTTCATGTCTTCTAGTCATCTGAAAGCACTTTACAGAATATACTGCAGATCCCTGTTCATGAGTGCGTCCCAGGGCTAACTAACATTGTCTATTCCTTTTCTTTCCTGAATTGTAGCATTTTCCCAGCGCCTAGTTTCAAATTATTCTCAACGATGGACACCGACACAAAAAATACCTTATTATAACTCTTCAGAGAGAAAAAAAAGTTAATAAATCTATCAAAACCAAAGGCCTTTATTGCCTTTATTTTGATGTGACATGTTCATTAGTTTCAATTAGATGAATGGCAGGAACTCTAAACAAAACTAAACACAACAAATATGTTCAACATAAATTATTTTTGATCTTATTTAATGCTGTTAGGCATTTGCATAGGCATTAAATCAATCAATAAATAACAGCAGGTAAGATTGCAAACCTTTCCTCACGGCTTTTAAAATACTGTAATAAGACTTTTGCATTGCCTTCCAATGCATACAAATATGCAAGATATACAACAGTTTCATTGGTCAAACAAACCGATATGAAAACACAGCAAATAAATAAATGAAACAATAAAATTGCTAAACTATTTCACTGTATTGAGGATATATAGTCCAATAGCACATCATAGAATCATAGAATTTTACGGCACAAAAGGAGGCCATTCGGCCCATCTAGTCTGTGCCATTTACCAAGCCACTGAATTTGACCATGGCTTGATTTGATGTTTCCCACTGGCATTTCAGATTCTTGCACGTATCATTTGACTATTTTGGATTGGTTAGAATCCAATGCAAAAATGATTCACGTTGATTTGGTGCAGTTTTTTTTTGTGTGTGTGTGTGTTGGCTTTCTGACCGTGTAAAGTCAGAATGCGGGAATCCCTGCAGATATCAGGGAAGTGGCTAGGCGTATGTCGTGCTTTTACTGCCTCAGAGAAAAGTAAGTGTGAAGATTACCCTAAAGACATCCGTTTCTTTTAAGCTCCTCGAGAGATGTGTAACATTTTAGATTTGTTTTTTCCCCCTCCCATTTTATGACTACTAACCTCAGATGGCAAGTTGGTGAGTTACCAGGAGAGACGCATGCAGGGGAACAAAAATCTGAAGGAAATAAATAGCAACAAGTGCCGAGAGAAGCGTTATTTATAAGAAGATTGGGTTAGACTGTACTTCATCACAAGAGTAAAAGTAACAGAGCAATGCAAGTTTGCCTTTGGGACTCGTGAACAAGACACATATCAGAGCACTCGCCTCGCAAGCAAGAGGACCTGGGTTGGATTCCCGGACAGGGCAAAACATTGGTCAAGTTTCCTTACTCCACGTGCCTCTGTTTACAGGTTGCTCTTCTCGGGGCAATAATCCCCTAAACAATTAAAACATAATTTGGTCACTCAATCCACAACTGTATGCAATTGGTTGCCACATTTCTCCCTCAAAATATACAGCTATATATTTTGATATTCAGTTTACGGTATCTTCCGTAAAGCATTTTGAGACGTCTGAAACATGTGATAAGGCGCCATATCTCATGCAAGTACTACTATTATCAATGCTTGTTTAGTCGCTGGAATGAAATCTAATTGTCCACTACGGTTAGTATTATACAGGCACAACTGGAATGTCTCAGTGACAACTCAAAACTGGGAAAAATAGCATTATGCCGCGCGTGACTTAGTGCTGAATAAATAGTGCTTTAATGGAGTGACTTGATACAGTATTCAATCATTTATAAAATATTTATGTGTAATAAAGGCTTGTCAGGATTCCAGAGCCAAGCCTTGGAATCAATAGGACAGCAGTTGGAAATGATAAAGTAGAGAATTTGTCCAACGTGAAACAAAAAAAAATGTCTATTTCTTTTTTTGGGGAGAGATTTATGGGATGTACAATACCTCCCATGTCCCTCCATTTCCACCCCCCGCCCCCACTCTCCCCCACACCCCCCAGCCTTAAGCTTTTTAGTAGCTCACTTACGATATCTTACATGTCTTATCTGTAGTATTAAGGTTGCTCAGTCCAAAGGGTGATAAATCATGATCTAATTTCCATCATTGGAATTCATCTTTTCGATGAGTAACTATATATATAACATCTAATTTCAAACAGGACTGTAGTGATGAGTGATTGATGAAGTAAGGTGCAGTCATCACAAATTAACTGAATCTCCTTGCTCCCCACCAGCTGACAGCTTGAAGTATTTCACTAGAAGCTGGTGGGACTGGGCTCTCTGAAATCATTTTAATAATGTCACAGATCTGTGTGACAGAAATGTATTCTTTACATTGTAGCTATATAATAATAATAATAATCTTTGCATCTGATATAGCGTTTTGTCATGTCTTCTTGAAGTCTCAAAGCGCACTGAATACACTGTAAAATGAATTGACCGTACGTTTGTGGGCAAAACGCGGCAGCCAATTGCACACAGCAGTGTCCCCACAAACAGTCGTGGATTGAAAATGACCAATTTTATTATTGTGTTTTTTTGCAGGGATTATTATCAGTTGGCAAACTATCATTATTTTTACATGTTGACAAACCAAAGAATGCAGAAAAAGGGGAAGATCCTTTTCAGTGCATTCATCTCGCGCTTTTTTTAAGCCCTCATTTAGAATCATCACTGCCCGATGTGGATGTCCTTTCCCATTATCAATCCCATTTCTCTTTTGCCCTTGGCTGATTTGGGAATGTCCTTCAATGCTTCAGCTGTTAGTATTCACTGGATTAAGCGATTGTCTGTTCATGTCCTGGGTTCGTAACTCAGTGTGAAGAACTTTTCTTCTTTATACTGTGTTGAGCTCATACATTTTCATGTTGTAAGCCAGGTTTGGTTCCTCACAAAAATATCCATCTCTCCACTATATCTGTCATTGATTTGTTTGCATTTTTCAATGGGATCTTGTGGCTTTAATTTCCCCGAGTAGATATTGTACATATACAATATATAATAAATACATATACTGTATATATCAGATACATCCGAGTCATTCAAAATCTAGAATTAACTTTGCTTACCTTCCCCAAACCCTTCCCACTACTTTTTTTCAATGAATTATGACTTTTATTTTATAGCGCATAAATATCCCATATAGTACAATTGATGTTTGGTGAGTCCAATATTGATGACACTCTAAACAGCACTGGAATGTGTGAAAGAAAGAAATAAACGTCCAAAGAGGATTGAATGAATATAATGCCTCGGCTGTAGCTTATGATCAAATGGATGTTCTAAGTCCACACAATGCCTCTTAAAGCTATTGGGGAAGAGTTGAGAGCTTATTTGAGGGCGCAGGATTTCAAACAGCATTCATTAGATCGGATTCTCATGAAGAAGTTTGTGAATTAGACTCCATCTTAATTATTGCTCTTTTTGTTTTATTTTTTGGCGATGATCTCCCACATTCTTGCACACGTTTCAAACAGAGAATAGCGCACAACTTTCACCCTGGCTCCCAGCTCCAGCTTGCTGTTAGAGAGGGCGTGACAGTGGCCAGGCGATTTTCTCACTGACATTTCCCTTCGCCTTTGTTGGAAAGGCTTTTTTGCCTTTATTTCTTTGGCCTTTATTTGAATTATTATTAATTAATCAATCATGTTCTCTAGAAGACGTGAAAAGCGCTATATGCGCAAATGGAAGGACGATTATTATTAATACTATTCTTATTTCAACTTGCGCTTGTCTAGCTGATGGAGAGCATGGATTGTCATGTGCATTTTCAACAGAGTTTCGAGGCGGTGGTGGGAGTGCCTACACACTTTCTAGGTTCATAAATGTTGCAAGGTTTACAATTTACATATGACACGCTGGCTGACATCTTCTTAGAAACTTGGCACAACTGAAAACTGCTCTGTAGTGCAGAGAAGACAATTTTTTTTCCTTCAAAATGCAGCAGATGGCGGAGATTCCCTATGGGAATCCTTCCGCAAAACTTTCTGCTGTGAGTGTGTGTGTGTGTGTGTGTGTGTGTGCTGTGGTTACAAAACGCTACTTTAAATGCAAACAAATGCAACAAATCGAAAGCTGAAGAGATTTGTCTGTTTCACTTTGTCCGACACCCATCCAAAGTCCTGGGCGGCGAAAATCAGCAGAGACCTTTTCGGAAAGACTTGAAGCAGTGAAGTCAATAGATCCTGGAGGAATTGGCCACGTTGCAGAATGAGTGGAATAAGGATGAAGTGTAATTCATCAATTTACGATCATAAATCACACACACGCATCTTTTCCAGAATGGCGGGTCTATCGCTCTTTCTCTCTCTGTCTCTCTCTCTCTCTCTCTCTCGACTCTTAAGTACAGTCATGTAAAACGTCCATGTGTTGAGCCTTGAACGACAGCGGGTGGGGGGGGGTGGGGGGGGGGTGGCTCCATCGAGCGATTCTCTCTTTTTTTTAAAAAAAAGCCTTAATAAAATTGCAGTTTAAGAAGTCATAACATTCCGTTTCCAAAGACTTCCCGTAAGCAGCCATTAAAGCTCTTCAATTATACATTTAAGCATAAAATTTAAGGTGCATTTAATTTTCATCATCATCATCATCTCCTTTATTTCACATTATTATTATTTCAGCGGATTCACAATGGGTGGGCAGCGGTGCGTAAATGCGCAGGAGGTTCACACAAATCACTACTGGGTTCATGTAGAATTTACGAAACTGATCTAAGGTCAGCAGAGTTTAAAATACGATGGTTGTCTCCATTCAAATGGATATCTTCAATTTGATGCAGGCAGGTGGGTTTTATTTTCCTTTCTTGAAGCGTGTACAGTGAGGCAAATTAATGGGTCTCTTACCGTACTGTATGAACGATAACACAGCGAATAATGAACACTTGGAGGCAAGTACTGTAAAAATACAGGAGCCTGGCAGGCGTGAAACCCCATCTAATCTTAACCTGCAAAGGCCATTGTGTTTTAAAACGTAGTGTTGCACGGTAAATGGAAACTTTTACCAAGTATGCAGAACTGTGGTTCCAAATTCCAACAGATTCCAAATTTTTATCTTATTTTTCCCTTTACGTGAGATAAAAATCCCTTGTTGCTTTCCCCTGGAGGTGGAGCGGGGGTGGGGGGATTGTTTTTCTGAAAGTTACCATTTTTACTGAATTATCCGGTTCTTCTGTCGGGCATTTGAATGCTGCCGTTATCATTTAAACTCCGAGTGGCAAGTGGAATAGAGTGCACGAAGCAACGGTGATTAAAGTCAAGCAGTGTGGAAATACCATGCTATAAGATGCCTTTGATGCTTCCTTAATTCATTGACTGATGCACAAAGACAGATTTTGAACATTCATTTTGAAAAGAAGAAAAACCGTGCACCGAGTTACAGTCTTGTGCGGAATTGAGTGTAGATTATATTGGAATCGGCGTGCGTCAGGGGCTCCTATTGTGTTCAAACTTGTAGAACCAAGACCACATGGAAATTGCCCTGTAAATCTAATTGCAAATGTAGAGGCTTTCATTGGAGTGGAGTGTGAGGAATATGTGATGTTATCCGGTGAAAGTGTGACATCAAACAACTGCTCCATTCTGTGTGACTTTTGTTTGACCACCTTCTCTCATCAACAGCCTATAAATTATTGCCCTGCTGAAATCATTGTTAATTTCAGGTGCAAAGAGAGTTCAGCTTCTCACTCCCCTCTCCCCTCCTGAACCCCCACCATCACCACCCCTCGCTCCTTCCACAAGCTCGTCTACACGCTCGTATATTCTCCCCCCGGGCGGTCCCCGGAGTCAATGGAATAGCATTTGGTACAGCATTTGATCAATGTTGCCCAACATGAATGGAGAGAACATTATTATCACTTGGTGGTGGCTTGGCAACTAAAGAAAAGAGATAGATTTGTTGTGTCATCAACTCACCTATTATCGAAAAGTGTCTTGTTGGAGGTAGCTTTACATCAATTGGATACGTTGAGTGTGCAATCACAAATTGGGTCTTTTAGCTCTACCCATTTTTATTGATGATCAGCCTATCTATTGTGCAGATGTTTTTTGGGGGCAGGTTATTTAATCACGGTTAGCAACCTCGCTGTTTCTCACAGCATTTCACCGAGAACCAATGCAAGTGAAAGAGATAAACTGTAGCCAGAACCAAACTTTGTTATCTGTAATCGCTTTTTTTTTGCTTGACGGATCATACCACATTTTTGCTGTCTGCTGTAATGCTCTGGCTCTGCAGAAAAAGAATGACCCCAAACAAGTCACAGATGTGGAGAGTATTCAATTATAAATTGCACAGTTCAGCGATCCGGACACTGTTTGACAATTCTGTGGCTAGTGTTTCCCAGACTCCATAATTATAGCCCCGAAAGTGTTTCATTATGAAACGTAAGCTAGACCATATCTAGATTTGCGATGTGAGTTATTAATAACTCAAAACCTGGGCTCCATGTCCTTTGCGAGTTTGGTTTGTGCTTGTTCGTGCAGGTTAAATTCACACACCTAAATGTTATTATAATTCCTCTAAATTTAATAATAATAATATTAATAATGATTTTTGCATTTGATAGAGCGCCTTATCCCATCGTTGTGTCGTCTTAAAGCACTTTGCGGGATATGTTGTAGAGTGAATTGACTGTATATTTTATGGGTGAAACATGACAACCAATTCCGCACAGCGTTGCCCCACAATCTGTCGTGGTTTGAGTGACCAAATAATTATTATGTGGTGGAGGGATTATCACCCTTACTAACCTTTCACAAGTACTGAATAACAGTTGGATTTAAAATTTACTTTCTATGCTCTTGTTACTTTATATCGGGATGAACAACAAGTATGGAAATGAGAGCAGCAGATCTGTTCTGTTGGGAGTTGATTTTTAGAAGAAGGGGAGGTCTGATATATTTTCCAACGGAAGCAATTTTACCACAGAACCACCCTCCAGCCCCTCCCCACCCACCTCACGCGCGCACACACACACACACACACACAGCAAGCGGGTGAGATGTTTGTGGTGAATTAACTGTAGTACATAAGCGCAAATCAACACACTTTCAATTGACAGAGCCCTTTGCAGAGATTTGGTTGTGTTCTGTATCTGATTACTATGAGGCTGCACGCATTGTGAAACAAATAGAGATTACCACAGAGTGTACAACATAGAAACAGGCCCCTCAAACAACTGTACATCGGGAACATTTTTGTACAGTTTTTACTCAGCTATCCTCATTCTGCAATCTGCATTGAGTTGCTGAACAACAACGACATTTACTTATAATAATAATAATCCTACAATAAATATAACTGTTTATTTAATACTCAACGACTCTTTGATAATGTGGAACCCAGTGGCATTGTTATTGCTACTCACATTCACCACAGGTCTCTTCATTATACGACTTGTTAAATAGTTGTAAAGTTTTGGCTTTAACCTTTAATCCCATTCAAAAAAAAGTCAATATGACAGAATTGTTGCAACACTTAAATTATAGGGGCTGATATAATTCCTTTCATTGAGTATTTGTAATCACAGGGAGTTAATGATCCTTAGCAACGATCCCATTTATGGGTCAAAAGTATTAGTGAAATTGGTGTGGTTCTGTGTTCGAGGAGTTTTAGGTTCAAACAGTTGAGCGATAATCTGCTAACTCGTGTATTGAAGGCGATATCTAAATGGGAATATGGAGTACCCTTAAAGGGATAAGAGTAATTCTGACGGAGGCAATTACTTTCCAATTTATCCAACAAGCTCGGGGATTCTGCCTCTCATTTGCTGTTGCAAATCACCGTCGCGACCACATCGCCCTCGCCCTCACCCTGGCCCGTCTTCACTGGCTCCCTATCCCCCAGAGGATCGAATTCAATATACTCGTTCTCACCTTCAAAGCCATTCACGGCCTTGCCCCCGCCTATCTCTCCAACCTGCTGTTTCCCTATCAGCCTGCTCGTCCCCTCCGCTCAGCATCCTCTGGCCGGCTCCGCGTCCACCGCCCTAACTGCCCAACCATCGGTGGCCGGGCTTTCAGCCTCGCTGCCCCCACACTCTGGAACTCCATCCCGCAATCCCTTCGCCTCACCTCCTCCTTTCCCTCCTTCAAGGCCAGTCTCAAGACCTCCCCTCCAAACTCTTCCCCCTCTCCTACTCTCCTTCCCCCTACCCCTCCCCTCCCCTTACCACCCCCCCCCCCCCCCCCCCTCCCGCTTGGGTCCTGACCTGATTGTTCAGCTAGATTTTTTGTCCCCTCCTTCCCCATTTTTAGATCGTGCCTGAAGACCTTCCTCTTTGACTGTGTTTACGGTTCACTTCCCCCTGGTTCAGCACCAGGCTCTGCCACTGTTACGCGCTCTGAGACACTACCCTGTGTAAAAGGGCACTTACATAAATGTGAGTTGTTATTTTCTACCCAGCATTCAACCTCTGGTCAAAAGGTTTGCGGAGATTCAAGTTGTCATTGTAGCACTTTGTTAAGTGTTAAAAGCTGAGCAAATGAGGGTGGCTAATGAGCAACTTGACTGCAATCCTTTGAATAGTTTTATCTCTTCAGACTACGGTTCTAATATGTTTATAGTTGGTGCGTGTAAGAAGATTTAATACGCTAGTTGAAGTCGAGCCGCAGAAACTTAGCAGGACTTACTGTCTGATCAGACGAGGAGCCTTGTCTCGGTTGTATTTTCTTCTGATTGTATCGTGCAATGGAATAATCACTGGCTTTTTTTTACAGCTTCAAGTAGCATTTTACAGCTTAGTCAAACTGTTACTGATCTACATGAAGGCCGGACTATATTATTGCATTATTCATGTTTATACCCTGGGTGTAAAGAAGGCACTGGTGGCATTTTTATTCAGTAAAAAGCATAAACAGAAAGTCTATATACATATGGCTTGTTGGATCCTTTAAATAATAAATTACTCTGGCACTTGGCGGATCGTAAACTTGCTTTTTTTGTTGTTTTCAGTTGATGTTTTCGGGTGCATTTAAAGCCGTCCGCTGAGCGCTTAAATGCTCACGCATTTGGTGGTAGAATTGCAGCAACCCTTGTGACAAAGTATCAATGGGAATCGGCTGATGTTTTTTCTACCACTTTTCGCCTTAAGCTGTTGCTTACAGTGAGAGAGCACCTCGTGTAATTACACGCATCATGCGATTAAATCTATGTAAATTTCAGGAATAACATCAAACGTTGAAATTAATTTGAACCTTTTATATCGGGTGCGATGCGATCACACTCGATTACCACAGTAGTTTCCGTGTTTCTGATTAAGACGCCCCCCCCACTACCTCCCCTCCACACACACGCACACTTTTGGATGATGATCAACCCGATTTAAAACCTCACAGGTTCTTCTGCACTAGCTAACTAATACTGAGAGGCATTGATTTTTGATTGTAGTAGGAGATTGGGTAGGTATGGTAGGTATCCATTGGTAGGTGATTGTGTAAAACCACTTGCGAATTTTATCTGCACCTTTATTTTCAAAGAGTACATTTTGAATCATTTGTTGTATTCGTTTTGTCTTCCCCCGTTTGTTTTTCCCCACCGCTGTGCGAGGAGAAGGGACGACATGCTGAGCGGAACACGTGTATTAATAAATCGTTATCGTCAAGGTGTCTGTCGAGAGCGAAAAGGGATGAAAGAGGGACACAAGAGCCACGAAAGCAAACTTGTCAATTACTGAGCATCGGCTTGTGCGTGTGTTCCAGCTTCGTGTGTGTTGCTGTCCGCGCCTTTCATGGAACCCTCGTTCGTTCCTCTCTCTCTCTTCGTTTGAATACATTACTATTGAGGGTTAGAAACATGGGAAATATTTCCATAGTCATAAGTAATCCTTGCGTATGGTTTTAGGGCCTTATCACATCGGAAGGAGTTCTCGAAGCACTTTGCTAAGGATACATCACAAAGTCGATTGGCTGTGTATGTGGGTGCGTGTGTGTGTGTGTGTTTTCTTTTGTCGGCAAAGTAGACTTTGTGCATTTGTTAACGAAATGGACCTGGATTGTGCCGCCCAGATTTGGAAGAAAGGTAACATCAGCCAGTGTTTCGATCACACCGAGTGCCCTCTTCGCTTCGATCTGGCGGGGCGCTGGAGCTACGTTGAAACTCGCTGAGAAAGATGTGATTAATTTTTATCGTCAAATACTCATGCATTAAACGGGGGATGGCGAGCAGGCACTCCTTAACTGCACCCAATCTATCCAGCAGAAATACCAATGATCTTCAATGGAATTTTAATTGCGGGGAATGTAAAGCAGTTTCTCATTTTTGCAAAAAAAAAAGATTTGATGGATTGTATAATTAAGCAGCTAACAATGTAAGTCAATGGAGCGGCAAGGCATCGCTGAATAAAACAAGAGCTTCTGTACAGTAATAAACTCATGGAAATGAGGAGGAATATTTCGTTTTATGAATGCATAACATTCGCTGTATGTAATTCCTGAGCTAGACCCGTGATGACTATTGAAATTATTTAGTCACTGTTACCACAAAACAGCCATTAAAAAGACTGCGGTATTTTCCAGTTCCCAATTGAGAGGACGAGCCTGAATGTCGAGGCTCTGGAAGGTAAAGGGAACCCAGTCAAGTGGCAGTGACGGAGTGAATAGCTTTGAGGCCATTTAATGGTACGTCTGCTTAGGCTAAGTGTTTATTGCGTTCTACCTTGAGTCAATGGCCATCTTAGCCTCTTTGTAACAGACATTACAATTGCACAGTGCTCCCACTGAACCTCACACATTAGACCATAGCATTAGGGTGCCCACTGCATGTGAGATGGGACAGAATAACAACTTGCATTTATAATGTAGTACAAATAATAATAATAATAATTATCCTTGCATTTGATATGGTGCTTTTCACATCTTATCGACGTCTCAAAGCGCTTCATAGAGTATAAAGTACTGTAAGTGAATTCACTGTATATTTTGCGGGTGAAACGCGACAGCCAATTGCACACAGCAGTGCCCCACGACAAACAGTCATGGATTGAAATGACCACTTTTATTATTGTGTGTTTTTTGACAGATTATTACGAATTATTACTAGGCGTGTGGAGTAATATACAGTCAATTCACTTTACAGTATATTCTATGAAGCAATTTGAGACGTCCTAGAAGACGTGAAAAGCGCTATATCAAATGCAAGGATTATTATTATTATATAGCTCCCTTAACACTGAATGCCCCCCCCTCCCCCCGCCCCCAACCTCTCGGAGCGATGCAGAATGGCTGAGATGGTCATCAGACATAAAAGTGAATAATGACTGATCCCTCACTTGGTGTGGGGGAAGTATTGATTTATTACGTATTTTTAGGCGTTGTGCACACACGTGAGGAGCTCGACCTTCAATCCTTTTGCTGAATGGTGAGTCTGCAAGAATTCCTGATGACTAGTTATTCCAATTGAACCTGATAGCACCTGAGTAATTGTTTATCTGCTGTTCAGCTCGTCTATGGTTTCATCACTGTTTTGGGGGTGGGGGCTTCAGTTGGCATTTGTATCAAATTTCACGCTTCGCGCACAGAGCATCAATCTATCAGTCACACCAACATAACTATAGTTACCACGTAACCAGGTTCAGACTTTCTTTCTGTGTTTTTTTTGGAAAATGAGTTTGTATCGATATTTACTGCCATTACTTCATAATATTACACCAGATTTATATAAGCCATCAGTCACAAAAATGTGCTTCATAATTTTGGTTGGGGTACGGCGAAACCATAGCAATTCAACTTGACTTCTGATGTAATTCTCTTTCATATTATTCACCCGCAGTCCCTCCAATTATCAATGCGGCCAATCATCTTATTCCTCGGCTTTCCAAATCTTATCTTTATCTCTTTTGCCGCACGCACCTTTTACTGTACGTCTGCGTATCCTCTGTGTAAATCTCTCCTCCTCGGTTGTCATTGTGTCTGCCTTAAACCCTAAGGTTTGCTCTTGTTTGCTATCTTTCTTGTTGATTGTTGCGTACTCGCCTTTGTTTGACGAGGCTTTCTCCTGGTATTTTCATCGCACCGGTGTTATATAAATTTGGGAGTGAAAAGGTGAGAGAAAAGTGAGAGTAAAAAACGAATGTACTGTATTCTGCAGCGTGGGTTTTGCTTGTAAAGGAGCGTGAAGTGTTCGGTTGCAAAGAATAAACAATCTCCTCTAAACGTCCAACGATCTTCAGCCTGCTTTGGAGCTCACAGTAAGGTAGAGAACACACACAGATCCAGACTTGTCTCAGTTGGTAATGTCTTGCTTCTGAGTCTGAAGGTTGTGCGCCAAATTGTGTGAATACATTGGCAAAACTTTGGCCAATCTTGTTAAGAGTTCTTTGTCGTGACACACGCAAGGATTATTACGCGATTAATACTTTAATAAAAGTCATTTTTGTTGTTGTTGTAATAATAATAAAATCCTTGCATTTGATATATGTAGCGTTTTTTACGTCTTCTAGACGTTTCAAAGCGCCTTCACGGAATACTGTAAATACTTGTGGGGCGAAATGCAGTAACCAATTGAGCACAGCAGGATCCCCACAGACAGTCGTGGAATGAAATGACCAATTTTTTGAGGGATCATAATTCTTAGGCACGCGCGTTTGTGCGTGTGACGTAAGGAAACTTGCCCAAGGTTTCGCCCTGACCTGTCTGGATTTGAATACGGGTCTCACGCTCTAACCACCCATCTTGAAATTTGCAGGTGTTTTTCCAAGGCTGTTTTTGTTAACGTGCTTAACTATCTAAAGTTTGGGATGTATCATGCAACATCTCAGAGTGAAAGTTGCAGCGAGATGCGTCATCTTATGAGGGCAATTTGTGCATTTGTTAATAAAAATTCACAGGCATCACCATATTTATTTATTTATTCATTTAGCAAGCACTGAGTGTGTCTGAGATCCCACCTGCCAGAACAATTAAGCGCAAAATATAGAATGTTTTGCCTCCTCCACTCGTGGATGCGAACACTAATTCGAGAAGATTTATAGCAGGCGTTCATTCGAAGAACAAAAAAAGCCAAAGAAAAGATAGTAACTTGTACTCTCTGATACTTTTAATGTCAAGATTTCCGAAAGTGATTGAAGACGGGGAACTCTATTTAAATCATAAGTAATACATGTTGTTATTCTTTCCAAGACATGATGGATGTAAAATAGATTAATCCTGAAGGGGTTTCTATCATATAATACCTATAATAATGCTATTATTATATAATACCAATGAAAATTGCATTTCCACTTCGTGCAACATTTTGTGCTTGAATTTCTTCACTTATTTCTCCCCTTCCCAGTGATGGAAGCTGAGATTGGGAGATGCTGGCCGCTCAAACATACAATTATAGCATCACAGCTCACTGTTGATTTCCATAGAGTTACAGTATTCTCGTAAGCATTTTAATCACAAGCTTATTATTTAGAGGCAGCAAAGCTAATTTTTCACCAGCGACTTGTTTGTCACTTAGTTTGCTGATCGGTGTACATTTTTATTGCAAATGGAACAGCCCTGAGTGGATTATTTGTTAGTCGCTTATTAGAATTAGGCGACGTAATGTGACTTATGTATTTGATTAGGTGGCAGAGGAGAAGTCCAAGTGATGTGTTGTTTCACAATGCGATTAGAGCTGCGGAATATTTACAGTCTCATTTCTCTTGTTCTTATTTTAATTTGAATGAGTCCCAATTCATTTTCTGTTTTGTGCGCACTCATTTGCAGAGGCTTGCCATCTTATGCTCCGCAGTCTCCCGATGCTTGTCCGCAGGCACTGTTGGCTGTCCAGTAGTCCACCTAAGTGTCCAGCGTTTGTATGTGAGCCCCTTTGGCCACTCTTCCTGAGCCCTGACCTGTCCTGCCCTGACCTGCCTGCCGCGACCAGTAGATGGAGCTGAAATGGGATTTATTTTAAGTTAAAATACTGCGGACGCTGGAAATCTGACATAAAAAAACAAGTAGCTGGGAACGCTCGGCAGATCAGGTAGATATTAGGGGGACAGTGAGTCGACAATAGAGAGGACAGTGAGTCGACATTTCAGCTCAATGACTTTTTGTCAGGGTTTTGACCCAACTTGACCTGAACAAAGGTGTGCATTTTGCTAAAACCGCATAGTGTACTATTGATAATAATAATACTAAGCATTGCATTGGATGTAGCACTTTTTCGCGTCTTCTAGATGTCTCAAAGCGCTTCACAGAATATATTGTGAAGTAAATTCACTGTATATTTGTGGGCGAAACGCGGCAGCCAATTGCGCACAGCAGCGTCCCCCACAAACAGTCGAGGATTGAAATGATCCATTTTTATTATTGTGGTTTTTTTTGGAGGGATTATTATTATTAGGCGTGCGGAGTAAGGAAACTTGCCCAAGGTTTCGCCCTGACCTGCCTGGATTCAAACACAGGTCTCACGCTTGTAAGACGAGTGCTCTAACCACTGAGCTACAGGAACTCCATTGCTATCGCTGTCAGGCAAGCTGCCCTACTGCTTGTCCAGATAGGACCATCCTTACCCATTAGCGCTGTGATTTGCAGGATTAGCAGGGAGCTGAGTGGAATGACTCGTTGACTAAGTGATTGGGATCAGCAGCAGCAATCACACCTGATGTTAATCTCCCTAACCCTGGGAAGTAAAGGCCGGAGCTAATTTAGCCTCTGCGTGGAGCTGTGTCTAAGTGTTGCAATCTCAGCACGGATCGGAATCCAAACCACCGAGTCTGTGAGCCCCACCATCGGAGGCTCCTCCACCACATAACAAGCAAGTGGGCGAAAATATAACTTTACTTGCGATGATAGATTCAATTCCTATTTGCACACGACGGTCTGTTTTTTGAAGGAAAACTAAAGCTAAGGATCAAGTTACAATCATAATAATAATCCTTGCTTTTGGTATAGCGCCTTTTTCACGTCTTCTAGACGTCTCAAAGTGGTTCACAGAATATACTGTAAAGCGAATTGTTGGTATATTTGTGGGTGAAACGCGGCAGCCAGTTGCACACAGCAGTGTCCCACAAACAGTCGTGGATTAAAATGACCAATTTTATTATTGTGGTTTTTTTTGGTGGGATTATTATTAGGTGTGTGTGTGGTATAAGGAAACTTGCCCACGGTTTCGCCCTGACCTGCAAGGTCTCACACAGGCCTCACACTTGTAAGGCGAGTGCTCTAACCACTGAGCTATAGGACTCCAAACTAAGCTAAATTCGAACCAGGAATAATTTTTTTTGGAGGTGGGGGCCAGCTCAAATTGGACGAAGTCTTTTCAAGATGACTTATCAAAGAAGATTTATCTAAATATCCAAATGGAGCTGAAAGTGGGGGACAAAAGTGTGGGTCACGTTTCACATCAGGAGGACTTCCTGATGTGCTGAAGGCAATAAGGAAAAGGTTAAGAATCACATAGCGTCAATTCACAGAAACACATTAGTTTAGAATCAGTGAGTATTGCTAACCAAGTGAGCTGAACTGCATATACCATATAGCATTAGTACTAATGCTGCGAAAACAGTACCATGTCATTTGAATTGCATCATCAATCTCCAGAATTAATTGTTTTTTCGTGCAGTATAACTGTTTTAAATAAATACTGTGGAGAAAACTTAGAATAAAACGCTAGTTTTTTTTTAACACGACCCGTTGTTAAGGACACGGAATGCCATACCTGAAACCTTCACTGAGGCAGAATCCATATTAGCTTTTAAGATGGAATTGGATAATTATCTGAGGAGAAATATATACAGTATATAAATATATATATATACAATACAATGTATGCCAGTATTTTATGCCAGTAAAGGCACAATGGGATGGATGAATGAAGCTCCTTCTGTGCTGCAAACCTTCTATGATTCACCCACAAAATATACAGTCAATTCAATTTGCAGTACAATGTAATCTGCGATGTGCTTTGAGACGTCTCGCGGACGTGAAAGAGCGCTATATCAAATGCAAGGATTATTATTATTATTAGGATGCTGTTTTTGATCTGAGATCTCTCTGTTTTCTTCGTGGCTTTTGTGTTTTGTGCAGAATTATTTTATCGTTTTTTTTCACCAGCAACAGCTTGTGCCTATTTTGAACTATTTAACATTTCTGTCTCTCTCTCTCTCTCTCTCTCTCTCTCTCTCCCTCTGATTGAAATAAGCGACGGGGGAAATGAAACAATTGTGATAAATGAATTAATCAGACACGGAAAATGTCAGAAACTTATTTTCCCATCTGCATGGGCCATTCCAAAACCCAAATTCTAACGCGCATAAATCTAAATTGCCACGCAGCATTCAGATGTACTTAATGTAATATGCTAATATCCCTCAAGAAAAATTATAATTTTTATTCCATCTTGCATTGATGCTCAGCTTTCAAATGACTGAGCTCTCGTTCTGGGGGGAAACATTGCACTTAGCTGACTTTGGTAATGCTTTTTTGCAAGAAATTGCAATAAAAATGTTCAGGCTTAACTGATTATGGTGATGACATTTGAATACTTATTTCAATTGATTTCTAAAAAAAAACACATATTTTATTTCTATTTTATCAAACAAAGGTTAAAATAGACTGTTATAAAATAATATGTATTTTTACCCATGTCTAGTCTGGCTTTTCAGCAAGCATTAATCCCTGATGGAGGGATGCATTCATAATGTTATTCTAAGAATGCTATTTGAAAGCTGCAGTCAGTCATCTATCTGCTAAAGGCTAAAGTATGTACCTGTCAACCTCTTAAAGCGTCAATGTTGAACACAATGTGCAACCTATGATCAAAATGTACAGCACTTGTAGTTTGTGACTGGATTTCACAGAGAATGCTAATAATAATAATAAAGCTTGTGTTTGATATCGCGCCTTATCACATTGTTGAGATGGCTTTAAAGTGCTTCACGGGATGTTCTGGAGTTCCAAAGCCATGTGTATTAACGCCCCGATGCAGTACTTTAAGCTCCAGTGCAGTATATTGAGTTAACTGTAACAGTCTGTTAGGGGATCCAATGCAGGAAGCTGCATTGGATCCGCTGGAAGCTGCAGTGCTCCATGTAGCATTGCCTGTAATTTTATTAATGTTCTAATACTCGCATCTCTTTAACATGAACAACGACCTATTGCCAATTGGAACTTTATGTAGAGAAGAAAGTTTTATCCTAGATTTTTTTTCACACCCCCCCAAAAAAGAGTTGAGTGACGGTAAGTTTGGACAATATTATGTTAATAGTATGCAGACCCCGGCTGTGCATTTGTCATTGTTACATCTTCTGCTGCTCATCTCTCTCAAAGCTGACACTGCTTCTATTTAAACCAATCAATAAATGATCGATGAGGCTGACATTCTTCTTGCGTGTGACAGACAGAGACGGATCGAGATGTCAGTGAGAGGGCTGAGATGTAATAGAGAATGGAAAGTGGAGCATGAATTAGTGTTTTAAACAGAAGCAAAGTCCTTGATATATAAATTTTTCCCCCCAAAAGGGCATTAAAGAAAAATCTGGATTTATACCTAAGCAGTTCAAACTGTAAAATAAACTCTGCAGAATTTACAACACTAACGTGAATGCGTATTAGCAGAAATCGGCGGCACATTCCTACTGATGTGGCAGGATCTGTAAAGTGACAATCTAATGCAGCCACAAGTCATTTTCTCAGTCTACAAAGTCCTAATTTCCATGTATTTCTTGGTGTCGAGACTTCTCAAAGTGCTTCAGAGAATGTACTACAAAGTTTTTTGACTATGTTTTTTGGATGAAATGTGGCAGACAATTGCACCCAGCAGTTGACCACATTGTCTTTGAAGGGATTGTGTTATGAGAAGCCATATGATTAGATAAACGTTTCCACTCGTGAGCTGACCATCACATCCTCATGACTACACTTGTCATGAATTAGAATCAGCCAAACCTTTTGAGCTCTCCATCAAGGTCTCAATTTCTTAAAAGGGAGCATTGCACAAATGATGGACTGTGGGTCAGGTGAGTGACTTTTACTGGTGTAATTAAACCCAGTTTCTATTCAGTTAAGAGCTCAAAGATATCAGAGTCCGGCTTATTCCTGTATTTGTGGATTCCTGTAACTCAGTGGTTAGAGCACTCGCAAGGGGGAGACCTTGTTTTTGATTCCTGGCTGTGGGCAAGTTTCCTTACTCCACATGCTCCACTAATCGTCCCTCAACAAGAGAAAACTCAATCCACGATAGTTTGTGGAACACCGCTGTGTGCAATTGGCTGCCGCGGTTTGCACACATGCACAGTCAATTCAATTTTACAGCATGTTCCTGCGAAGCGCTTTGATACTTTTAGAAGACATGAAAATCGCTATTATCAAATGTAAGGATTATTTTTAAATTATTATTATTATTATCCGGTTGTTGGACAATTTTGACCCGTAAACCTCACCAATTTCTGCCAGCAGCAACTGCCTGGAGCTTGGGTTGAGCTTTATCATCCCTTGTGGTCCTGGAAACGTTAGCAACCCCGACTTAAAACCTCGGTTATCTAAAGGGTAATTAAATCATCTGAGTAAATTAAACAAGATTAATATTCAGGTTCTCATTCCCATTCGCCCTGCCTGACTTAATCCCTCTGTTGTTTGACTACAAGGCAGATGAGTTCCCTTTTGAAGGTCAGGATGAATAGAGGATTTACAAAAATATAACACCCGATTGCATCGAGTCACAATCTCAGATGATATTGATAATAATCCTTCCATTTGGCTACTTGAGCAGCTATCACATCGCAAAAAAAGCATTTTACAGGTAATTGCTATCAAGTGCATTGACTGTGTATTTGTAGGCAAACTTACTAACCAATTTACGTGTAGCAATGATGACTTTGCATCGATTGCAGTTCTAACACCACGAGCCAGACATCCATGTTTCTCCCATTTTAAAACAATCTAGTTTTCATATTCACTTTGCAAACTCTAAAGAGTCGATAATCCATCGTGGTGCAATGTCCTTGCATTTAGTAGCTCAGTTAGCAGTTGCAGACACGCTCAGATTTGATCACTGACCATCTTTTGGTCACTCACTCCTGGCTGTTTGTGGGACATTGCCGGGAGCAATTGGCTGCCGAGTATTGCCCACAAAATACTCGGTCAATCCGCTTTACAGCACTATATCCTGTGAAGCGCTTTATATAATAATAATAATAATAATAATCCTTGCATTTGATGTAGCGCTTTTCATGTCGACGTCTCAAAGCGCTTCACAGAATATACTGTCATGTGAATTGACTGTATATTTGTGGGTGAAACGCGGCAGCCAATCGTGGACAGTAGCAGTCCCCACAAACAGTCATGGATTGAAATGACCAATTTTATTATTGTGGGGTTTTTGGACAGATTATTGTTAGGTGTGTATGTGTGTGCGTGTGTGTGTGTGTGTGGAGTAAGGAAACTTGCCCAATGTTTCGCCCCAAATCTGCCTAGATTCGAACACAGGTCTCACGCTTTGAGATGTCTCAACAACATGATCAGGCACTGTATCGAACGGAAGCTTTATCTTACTTTTGAAGCCCAGTTGAGGCTAACCCAAAGCACTTAAGAGTTACTTACGCTTTGCTAGTGAGATGAGTATTGACGGCACTATTTACAGCTTGCCTGGACACTGACACTGAGATACTCTGCGTTCCAGATACACGGAGGTTCTGTAAAGTTTACGATTTAATACTCATCTTGTGGGTACAAAAACATACTTGCTACAGTATCAGAAAAGCCTGTGCACCACTCTAATGGATATGTTTTTTTTTGAATACTCCGCAAGAAGTTCTGTTATAACACTTGCATCTTCTTCTGTCTCAGCTGCAAGAAAGCCCGCACCTCTGTTTTTGTTCTGAGATTTTATTGCTTTGGCTGCTGACTTTTTGACGCCTATTAAACTAAGTGAAGCTTGAGATCACGTTACTGCCTTGCAAATGTCAATCCACTGATGGTGAAGTGTAATATTTTCTGCAATCTTTCTGTCTTACTCGTATGTTAAACAGCAGTCTATTTGGTCGCCTATTGCAATGACAATTATTTTTCTAATGACCCCAAAATAATCTTCCCCTCCGCCCATGAGGCGCACGATTATTTTGCTTCCATATTTTACTTGGAGGCAGGGTTGCGATTGAACATTTTGCAGAGGTCTTAGGGGTGAGCGGGAGGGTGGTTTGAATAACATATGAAGCATCGATTTCAAGATCCTCACTCGTGTTTTCAAATCGCTCCACTCCTCCGCACCCCCTTACCTCTCTGATCTCCTCTCTCCTCACAACAGTACCCTTTGCCTTCGCTCCACCTCCTTGTCCACCGAATCCTCCGCTCCATCATCGGCGGCCGTGCTTTCAGCCACTACGCCCAGAGGCTCTGGAACTCCCTCCCTCACTCCCTTCACCTCTCTCACCCGCTCTCTTTCTCCTTTCAGGTCTTGGCCAAAGCTTTTTGTTTTCGACAGCGCTTTCGGTCACTTTTTTCCCCCTCTCCCTGGCTCGGCCCTGCGATCCATTATTGGGAAGTGCTCTGAGACCCCGTCCGGCGTGGAGCGATGGAGGGCGCTATATAAATCCACGTTGTTGTTGATCTTGTTGTAGATTATGCAGGTACTCAGGTGTTCTCTGAGTAACTTTCTTCCATCTTACTTTTGTGGTTGGGATATGTGTGTGTGTGAGTGTGTGAGTGATATAATACCACACAATACACATTTACAGATATACTGTATTGTATGGTGCTTTTCACATCAGGAGCATGTTCTTGAGAGGTACTTCCTGTTGATTTCCCATCTCTCGGCACAAACTGCATCACACACCCATCTTCACCAATATTCAAAATGTTTTACTTCCTAGCCAAGACTTTATTAGACGATTGGTTCTGCTTTTACTGCCCTTATCTTAATCCCGTGGCTGCAACCGACATTCTTGCAGGAATAGAAACTGCAAACAATTACTCATTGGAAGCAGCCAGATTGGGAACGTGACTATTTATATTTAAGCAAAGTAATTTAGCTGGACCGAAACACTGTTTCCTAGATATAGCTCAAAGGAGTTTCACCGGAGTTTTTGATTCAATCCTAAATCTCTTCCACCCCTAAAGGTTTAACAAGAATACCAGGACAAAAAATTACATGAAGTAGAAAGAAACTTGTAAACCTTTGCTCGTGGATATTTCCCGCTCAATTAAAATAATAATGCCCCTCAGAGGTTTTGCGACCTTCATTGTCTCTCTTCTAAACCTTTCTTATTCTCTCACTCTTTCCCCGCTCTCTCTTTCTCCCTTTATCTCTGTGCCTCTAACCCTTTCTTGTTTCTTTCGTCCTTTTTAATACAAGCATTCACTGCTGTCTCGGTTGGCCTCTGAGATTAGCTCCAATAATCACGGTATTCCTATGTAAGAGATGCTAGATGAAGGAAAGACCAAGCTCCATTTTGTGTGTCTTCCACCTTCTTGGCGGGCGCTTGCACATATCCCTCCGGAACTATCTACGTACTACATAGTATAGTTTATAGCAAGGTGTCCTATATTAAGGGGGAAATGCTACCCTGACAGGGAAAGACGAGCAAATTGACGACGTGAGCCAATTCACCTCCAACCAGACGGGAGCCCGAAGACTGAACAGAGCTGCCTGCGCAGTGCACCCAAATACTTTTAATGTTCAATTCGTAAAAAAGAATTCCACGCATCCGTAATCTCGGCAACTACTCTTTATTTAACTTTAGTGTGACATTTTATTTTATCTGCACCTTGAGAGACTGTGCTTCTAAACGTGTTTCAAAGGGCTTGGATGAAATGTTTTGAACCCGGGGAGATCTTTTGGGTGCGTTTTTCTGGTAGGGTGAGATCAGGTCTTCTTCATCCGAACCAAGAATAAAATGTATAGTTATATGTACTATATTTTGCATAGTTTGCAGTAAGTTTTTACAGAAGGTCAACGCAGCTGGGAAATTCAACATTGGAACAGATCAAACGCGATTATTTTTATCCTCGCGCCTGCCTGTGTAAGTAAGACTGTGACCTTCAGTCTTTTCCGTTGGGCCCTTCCTTGAGGTCAATAACTCAGCCATTTTTTTTCCCTTTCTCCGAGACAACCTCATGAGTTAGTGAAGGAGTTAATCAAAGGCTGTGCTGCTTTCAGCGGCTGCCTTTGTGAATAATTGCCGAGTTCCTGATAAGGCCATGGCTCACAGCAGCAGCTGGTATTGTAAAGGCAGCGGAGAGAGAGAGATTGACAGGTAATGGCAGGTAGCAGCAGCGAGCGAGCGCAAGGCAGCTGGAAAGCAGCGGGCAGGAAAGAGGCGGGTGGAAAAACGGTCAAGGAGACCTAGCCATCAAGGACAATTCCGAGCTGCCACTCCGGAATGCGCTCCGTAGTTCAACTCGAACAGAATCTGTTAATATCCAAGCTCTTGCAGTTTGAAAGCTGGTTCAATCTTTGACGTCAATCTTTTTCCGTTGATATCAAACGTGAATTCTCTTGGGGGTGGGGGGGGGAGTAGAAATTGTTTGCAAGTCCACATCTGTCTCCGGCAGGTGCGGGAGAGCAATTATTAATCACAATTAAACTACTTTCTGTCACAGACTGAGAGAAGAAACAAATGGTGTGTTGTGGGGTGTGGGCAGGTGGGAGGGGGAAGAGGTTATCGAAGGCGAAACGTCTTCGCAGCCTTGACCTTGTGATGCAACAAGATGGTTATTTAAGCTGCATCCAACCTGTGGAGTTTCAGGAATCAATATATCACTCTCGCACGTTGCATAAATAATGAAGTCACTGGCACCTCATTTAAAGTGCTCTGGGACCCGATCTAATGCCTCACTAACTCACTGCTTGGGAATCATATGTTTGGTTAATGACATGTTTATGTGGTTCAGATAGATTCTGAATGTAAAGCGTCTCAAAATCTATAATATGTAAAATAATAATCCTTGCATTTGATGCAGCGCTTTTTCACGTGTTCTGGACGTCTCAAAGCGCTTCACGGAATATCCTGTAAAGTGAATCGACTGTATACTTGTGGGCCAAAACGTGGCAGCCCAATCGCGTACAGCAGTGTCCCCATAAACAGTCTTGGATTGAAATGACCATGACCATTCTTTTGGGACGGATTATTATCAGGCATGTGTGTGTGTGTGGAGTAAGGAAACTTGCCCAAAGTTTTACCCCAACCTGCCTGGATTCGAACACAGGTCTCACGCTTGTCAGGCAAGTGCTTTAACCACTGAGCTACAGGACTCCAGTAGTTTGGGCCTAAACCTGGATTGCAACACTTTGTCGATTGAGTCCATGCTAACACCACCCTGCCTTCCATATGCATGAAGTCTGTCAGTAAAGTTTTCAGATTTATTCGACTTTTGAATTCCTTCATACTGAAATGACATTACTGGTATATTTACACCTTATCTGTCGCATCAATATCTTCGCTGAGCGAAAGGGCAAAGTATAAACTAATGAAATACAGTACCCTGTTCCGAGTAGTGAACGGAGTATGAATTGATGGTAAAATTCAATTTGCTTTTGCTACAGTAAGTTACAAAACCTCCAAATTGGGACCCAAGCCAACAAAGGGGGGGTGTCGTTATCTCTAATCTCCAGGCAGAAACATTCATGCTACTTTCTTTCCCAGGGTTCCATTCACCACCTATCATTCCCTCCCTGCCCCCTCCCCCCACCCCCGTCTAAATGCAAGTTGTTGTTGTTGACTGGTGAAATAATAATAATAATAATCCTTGCATTTGATATAGCGCTTTTCACATCTTATCGACGTCTCAAAGCGCTTCACAGAATGTACTATCAAGTGAATTGACTGCATATGTTTGTGGGCGAAACGCGGCAGCCAATTGCGCACAGCAGCGTCCCCACAAACAAACAGTCGTGGATTGAAAATGACCAATTTTTACTATTGTGGTTGTTTTTATTTGTTTGGGGACGGATTATCGGACGGATTGATTCAATGGAACTGAAAACTGATTAAGCGCTGGCGTTTTCATTTGGTTTTCATCCGACAAATATGGAAATGGTGACTGTGCAGGGGCAGCCTCTGTCTGTTGTTTGCTTTGATGCCTCTTATTCCAGTGGAGATGGCTCCAGCTGTGCCATAGACATGCCCGCCTGAAGCCAGGCATGCAGTACTGAGCAGGAATTTTAGTTCAGGAATTAATCACCACTGTGACACCTGCACGCACATTGTGAACACTACACCAACCAATGTATACTGTAATACAGCTTGGCAGGGTCAGTCCTTGTTGGCTGATTTTTTTTAATATGGATTGGATGGTTTGAAATGCTATGTTATAAATCTTTCGTGGCGTATTGTAGGACATGTATATCCGGGTGTATCTGAAAGAAACTGCGTGTTTTCTCTCTCTCTCTCTCTCTCTCTCTCTCCTCTCTCTATCGCGCTCATCTATGGTCTGATTCTTAATTGCCAACACTTATTATTATTAATGTGACAATCGGTGGGGGGGGCGGGGGGAAGTGGGTGTGGGGGTCAAGAGACACAACCGAACTGTGGTCATGTTCTCATGTCGATAGCCAAGTACAATTTCCAGCAGGGGGCACTCATTAGCGGTCAGACTGAGAAAGTCTGCTGCTTTTCCTCTCTGTTTCTTCCCCTTCTTCTCTCGCCCAGAGGCACCGAGTCTAATTATATAGCCACTCCAGCTGAGATCAGCTAACTCGCCACTGACCAGTTATTGAATGAAGGTTACAACTGGGCTGTTTTTTGCTCACTGGCACAGTTGTGATTTTTTTGTAAACCAGCTGTTTGCCAGGCCTGCCGCCCACCCATCACAGCGCCAAACAGTTTCTTAAATAAGTAATGCATCTTTCCCCCGTCCAGGTGCGTGCAGTAGTGATTTGGGTTCTTTGATTTTCTTTTTGCTATCGACTTCATCGGTCCATCTATACAATCGATAATACAAATAATAATAATAATCCTTGCATTTGACATAGCTGCTTTTCACATCTTATCGACGTCTCAAAGCACTTCACAGAATATACTGTAATAAAGTGAATTGACTGTATATTCGTGGGCGAAACGCGGCAGCGAATTGCGCACAGCACCGTCCCCCACAAATAGTCGTGGATTGAAAATGTATTTCTTTTCAATGTACCGAATTTGGTTTCCACTTTCACCCTGAACTGCAAACTATTGCCATCGAATTCATCAAAGCTCAGCATTTCCCTCCCCACCATCCCCTACCCGTTACTCCACCCCTTACTCTCCCCACCAAACCTAGACTTCTGATTCACAATTGCATTTCGGCACTGAAATAATTCCCTGCCTCTCACGCAGTTTTCAAGAATTCAAATGTCAGCATAAAAAAAAATTAATTAACAATGTTTACTTTTTATTCCAAAAAAAAAGAAAGTTAACTCTTCAAGAGCAAGTAAAACAAAACAAAATATTATCGAGTTGGATTCCACATTTCAGTTCGTGTCATTGAGTAATTATGATCCGAATTATTTTTTCTACTGGAAGGAAAGGGCCTCTCCTGCCCCTCCCGTCAAGTTTATTTGTCCCTTGTAGCAGAATAAATTTCTGGCTTGTGATAAATCACCCACTGACTAGACAGCCTGTGGTCAAACTACCCAGCACAGAGCAAGCCTCTGTCCTGGTTTATCCGTTGCAAAAGGTTTTGAGGCAGGAAATTCTTAAACTAAATGGCACCTTCAACAAACCGAGGCCGTTTGAGGTGAAGTGAAGAATGAATGAACGAAAGGCTGTTTCTGAGTTGAAGATCTGAGCGGAAGGAAATTTAATAGCTTGAATTGAGGGGTATATGGTAGATTAGACTGTAATCTTTTTTTTGCCGTCTATATCAAATGTTGTGGTACTCTGAAAAGTCCTCCACTTCCTCTTTCAATCGTCTAATTATTTATCTTTTCAAAATAGATTCTGGTTCTCTGCACCCCCCCCCCCCCCCACCCCCCGCCCCACCCATCACCACCACCACCCATTTTAATTTAACCCCTCGGTAGGCCAGGTGTCCTTTTCCAATCTAGTCGAGGGAGGCACATTTGATCCTCAGGAGGCGCTCTGGAAAGCTAGCGTGCATGAGGGATGCTTTATAAATGCAAGTTGTTGTTGTTTTCCTGGCGTGGAGACGGGGTGGGGGGGGGTGGTGGGGGGGGGGGCGTCAATGCTTTGTGCTGTCCTTCGAGTGATATCACTATACCACTACATCCCCTGAACCCCTGAAAAGCTGGGCACGCTGAGAAAAAACTTCCCTCGTATAGTGGTCTGCGACACAAAGCGATGAAATGTACCAGGCCTGAGTGATGTTCACCTCCTGATTTCAGCTGAGAGCCTCATCAGAGGACTAGTCCAACTACTTGCTGTCGCCTGAAAACGCTGTCGGATCTGCAGTTTGACACTCGATGGTTGAGTGGTATCGAAACGTCTGTGGTTGCTTCACGCTTTGAATAATGGATCTGAGTTCTCAGTCGCCCTAGAAATGCCTTGTAGGCTCCTTCTGAGCCCCGTGACTCTTTCTCTTCCACTTGAGGAAATACTGTTTGTAGCCTGGAAATTCAAGCAGCCTCAATCAGTGCACTTAAAAACATGTAATTTGATTGGGAGCAATGGGGTTTCACGCGCAAAATCTCTTACTGGGATTACTTGCTAAACAATGGTGTAACAGAGACATTTTCTGGCAACTGTAAAGTTATGTCATGGCAGCCAGAAAGGCTGTGATTTATAGAAAAAGATAAAAAGAGATGGACACAAATCAGTAATTGATGTACGTCGATTCAATGACGAAATTAAACAAATATTCTCATTAGTGCCGAGTGATGCATGTGTGTTTCACGCACAGGGTAGTGAGATTGTGGATCTCGCTGCCTGAAGAGATGGCTTGAATCAAAGGAGTGAAGATGCCTTCAAGAGGAAGTTAGACCTTCACATGAGGGAGGGAGAGGGGAACAGAAAGGGCGTGGGAGGGGGTAAAGCGATAGGCGAGGATTCATGAAGATTATAAACACCAGAACAAACTGATTAGGCTGGGCAGCCTGTTTCCTTGCTATACCAATCTTTGTAAATCTTTGTACAGTATATGGGTTGTCGAAAAATAATATCAGCAGCCATATCAGCTACAATATCAACGGCTGTTGTTAAGGCTGTTTTTTTAAAAAAAGAAGCTCGGACTGTAGATGAAAGATCCGAGATGTTCATTGCTTATTTTCAAGGAAGGGAGTGTCATTCACTCTAGTTTCTAATGTTAATTTTTTTGTGAACTTACTGTTATTTAAAGGAACCTTCTGTGCACGATCTGGTAATAACTGAAGACTATCAGTTCAACATCTGGCTATATGTATATATAGACAATTTTTAAGATTTTCCAATAATTTGTTTAATTACAGTTAGTACACTGTGTCTTTCTATATGTATGTAAACGGTACATCCCAGATGGTTAATTATCAGAAATGTAGTAAACACTGGACTTGAAGCAATTTCACAGTTCACAGATCTTTTTTCCTTACTTTAAACTCGTCTGTAGCTGGACTTCAATAGAGATTGAAACTGCTTTGTCTTACTTTGTATGTATGTGTGTGTGTGTGTATATGCCTGTGTATGTAAATTTTTTCGTGAACTGTCAATAACTCTGAATGCTATTTAAAGGAACCTTCTGTGCGTGATCTGGTAATAACTGAAGAATATCAGTTCAACGTCTGGCTATACTGTATATATAATATATATAGAAAGGTAAAATGACAATTTTAAAGATTCTTCAATAATTTATTGAATTACAGCTATTTTTATCCCAACTTATTGATGAGCATTCTCCTGTACTTTGTGGCGTCCCATCAAAGAGGAAGAGAACAAGCAATTATTCACTACATCTAAAATCCTTTGCTGTGTATGAGGGGCAGGTTGGTGTCAGATGCAGGACAGCTCTGAGACACAGCGGTGCCAGGATAATGGAAATCTCTCTTACAATTCATCTCATCACAATTACTCCATTACACATTTAGCAGGCGTTTCCACTTTTAAAGCGTTGCACTCCACCTCTGTGACAGCGGGATTTTAATGCAGATGAATGTGTGAGTAATGCATATTGGAATCGGAAACGGTAAATATATCTGCCTGGAGAAGACATTGTCCATTAAAGAAGAAAGGAAAATGATTGCAGTGATTATTGATTCGTGGGCTGAAAGTTTCCAATGTGTATGAAGTTTTTAGACAAATCTCAAGACGGCTGCAATCTAGAGACCGTTTGGTTGCAAGTTAACAAAAAATAGCTGTTGCAACCTTGTTTTGGTTCGCTACTGAAGCCAGTTTATCTCCAAAACTACATTGCATTGAAGAGGGTTCAGCAAAGAATGATTATGTAATTTAGATTCCAAAGTTAGGCAGAGGCTTTGTGATTTCAGTTATATTCCTGTCTTGACTGAAAGCAGCAAATTCAGCTTAGACCAAGGATTGAACTTGGGAACTTTTGTGTGTGTGTGTGTGTGTGTGTGTGTGTATGTGTGACTGGGTAACCCACTTTATAAAATTACTGAGATATTGTGGGAGTATTGGTTAGTCTATAAAACTATTGAATGTTACGCGAAGATTCTATGAGATTATTTTCCAAGTGTAAAAACAAGGTCGGTAAATAAGGCTCAGAACTAGTTTGAAAGAAAGGTATTTTCAAGGCAGTGTGGGAATGCCCAATATTTTGAGTTCATAGTTCTAATTTGTCGATGAATGGTGTAGCATTTTAAAAAGGGATCATATTATCATCTGTATTTCTGAAGTGTCCTATCTCCTTATCGCTATACATTGAGGGCTTAAAATCTGGTCCAATATTAGGGGATGGATCAGAAACAGACTACAAATAGTTCCTGTTGAAACTAAACATGTGTTTAGACCACATGTGGCCCCACCACGCTAGACATGTTACTTGTACTCTTTCACAGTAATTAAATTTACAACACAAAACAAAAGCCTAAGGAAGATTGCGCTTGAGGCATGTTAGTTTCACCATGAAACGTGTCTCATTACAAAATGATAACCCTGTGGCCCCAGCACAATGCAATGTGATGTGCATTTCTGTTGTGACGTCGTTGTAGATCAAGAAAATACACGATCCAGAATAAGCCTGTCCCCAATCTTGGGCTTTGACAGGAATGATTTTCCATTTGATCGACGTCAAGAGAAAAGCAAGGAAAATAATGAAGGTGGAAACAAGATATCCCAAAGATCAGGAAGAAACCATACAGTCCAATCCTATTCCCCTTCCTTCCCTCTTTTGCTGGCTGTCTTTGTTCCCTGCATCAACAATAACAACAACAACAACTTTGATTTACATAGCGCCCTCCACACCGGATGGCGTCTCAGAGCGCTTCACAATAGTGGATCCCGGGACCGAGCCAGGGGCATGGGCAGAAAGGTGACTAAAGGCGCTGTCGAAGAGAAAGGTCTTCAGCTGGGACCTGACACTGGGAAGAGAGGGGGCGAGGGCGAAGGGAGTGAGGAAGGAAGTTCCAGAGCCTCGGTGCGTAGTGGCCGAAGGCACGGCCGCCGAGGGTGGAGCGGAGGATTCGGGGGGACATGGAGGAGGCCAGACCCGGTGGAGAGAAGGCAACGTTTGCTGGTTTGGGGAGAGAGGAGACCAGAGAGGTAGGGGGGTGCAGAGGAGTGGAGGGACTTGAAAACATCATCTATTTTTCATTCTTTATCCAGTTATCTTTAATCCTTTCTGAGCCCAGCTACTAAATAAGAGACGCGAATAAATAAATTATTGTATTGTGAAATATAAAAAAGCAATAGTTAGGCTTCAGAAAGCCAAAGCCAATATGAATCTCATAGCAGTTGCATTCAATAACACATAGATAAAATTTTAGAGGAGGAATGGCGAACGCTGTACCTCACGGAAAGGCCCAGTGGCCATTATCCCACCTCTCATTTATTCTGACTCTTTGAATGTGGATTATTTTTTAAAGCAGTGAGCATTTTTCCCGAAATTGTCTTGCAGAAACGCACCTCAGCTTTCCATCCGAGGTTTTACTTTACTTGACTGTTGAGCGCCTTGGGACACACTCCGTGTGTAAAAGACGCTGTACGCATGTCATTTTTTTCATATTGTGGAGTCCTGCAGCTCAGTGGGTAGAGCACTCGCCTTCACAAGAGTGAGAGACCTGTGTTTGATTCCAAGCAGGTCAGGGTGAAAGTTTGTTCACTCCACACGCGTAATAATAATCCATCCAAAAAATCAATAATAAATCGGTCATTTCAATTTCATGAATGTTTGTGAGATGCTGCTGTGAGGGATTGGCTGCCACGTTTAGCCCACAAATATACAGTCAATTCACTTTACAGTATATTCCGTGCAGAATTTTGAGATGTCTAGCAGATGTGAAAAGCACTATATCGAATGCAAGGATTATTATTATTTATTATTGTATTTTGTATTATATTTTGTACAGTACATGATGGTTAAAAAATGCATGTAAAAATACATCAAAGCATCTCGATGATGCATGATTTTACTGTACTCTCTCCTTCGGGGTTTCCACAGCAATTGTGGTTAACGGAAGCACATTTTCACGATAACGTGTCTCGTGTTTAGATCAGTAAGGAAAATGATTCGGAATCTCACCAGCATTTAGTCTGGGGGCAATTCAGTGGCAATTTACGAACAGCAATGAAAGCGTTACAAGTAGCCTCGTAGCTAGAGCGGTTGAATCCTTGGCTGCCAACCAGAAGACTTTGAGTTTACGTCCCAAGGCCGACTCATCTAAACATGTTTGTTTCGGTTGAGTGAGCTCTGCCAATTTCAGGTGGGTCACCCGTCTGCAGTGACAGAACTCCAGCGAGGGTTAAACTGAGATTACCTTGATCTCTGCATTCAAATCCGTCTATTTGGCAGTTAACCAGAGTTAAAATTGACTCAGTTGCTGTGGGTATATGTGTGTCCTAATTAGGTTAGTGAGTGAGTATTAATCCTTTTGACGACAGCAGCAAGTATTTTTGTCCATTCTCCAGCCGTAATCTCAAGACTTGAAATCACCACAAATAGATGATGATAATTATAGTCCTTGCATTTGATATAGCGCTTTTCACATCTTTTCTTAATATACTGTAAAGTGAATTGACCATAGATTTGTGGGCGAAATTTTGTGCAGCCAATTGCGCACGGCAACGTCCCCATAAACAGTCGTGGGAATAGCTTCCCGCATGCCAAGACGCTGACAGAGTTGATGAGGTGCCACATTTCTTAAAAGGCAAACCCCAATTTAATGAGTTGCAGTGGAAAAGGGGACATTTAAAGATGATCAGGAAACAAAATAAAGATTCCATCTGCAGCTGTCGAGATAAAGCTGATGACAATAATAAGAATTCTTGCATCTGGTATATTATCATGCCTTTGAGTTGTCTCCAAGCACTTCACAGAATATACTGTAAAGTGAATTGACTGTATATTTTTGTGGGTGAAACATGGCGGCCAACTGTGCACAGCAGCGTCCCCACAAACAGTCGTGGATTGAAATGACCAAAAGTTATTTTGATCCAGTAAATCAGCTGTGTTTGTGTTCATAGAATCATAGCTATATCAGGAGGTCATGAAGTCATTTTGTCTCTGATTCCCACACTGTTTTTAAAAAAAAGTTTCATTCTTCCAAATGTGTCTCCAACCTTCAATCCCTATCCTGGTTCACTGCTAAAAAAAAACTAGGTCCTTATATATAGCACTTTTTTCCTGATGTATTGGTAATGAGTTGATTTATGAAAGCAAAATAATAAATAGATTCTCTGACCACATTACATCCCCTCTCCCAGCTACTTTTAGCTCAGAAATGTCCCATGATTACAATACTATTACGTCCATACAACCTATGTGATTCTCTGCAAACTTCATCCATTTGCTTTCCCATTATCTTTTTGTCTACATAGAGTTACCTATATAAATGTAAATCTGCATTGTATTCTTTAATGGACACCTAGTATTATTACAGATGTATTATTATTTCTTATTTAATTCTGGCGAGGACACTTCCCACTATGTATTTATTCGCAGGAGTATTTATTATTACACAATACAGTACCTTGCTTTCCAACACTGTCATTCTGATCTTATTCAGTAACCAATCTTCTCTCTGCCTTTCCCCCTCTTTATCGGTTATGCAATATTCATGTCCAAGATGACTTCACTCTTGACTGAAACTATATTTTGCTCCCCATAATAATGATCTGTGCCTGCAGCTACCCATTGCCTGGTGCTTGTGGTCTTAAAGTAAATCCCATCATGAAGACGGATATTCTGTGTGTTGAATGGCCTGTAGTTGATACAGGCATAAGGTAATTGGAAATAAAGAACCTTTTTAGGTTGTGTGATAGAGGTGTAAATGAAATGACATCTGAGTTACTGCCAGTGCTGATATGTAATGGCATAAGGCTGGGAAGAATAATTGGGTTGGATTTATACTTGATAAATTATACAGGAAAGAAGGAATTGGGAATGGAGTCCAGCCGAACGCATGGAAAACCATAAAACTGGGCCAGACTTTGTGCGATTGTTTAATATTTAAGAGCCTGAGACGGGCTGTGTGCCCTGCGGCACCACAAACCAGGTGGCAATTCGTCAAGCGAGTCTTGACAGTGGCTGACAACAAACTAGTGTATTTCAAGGTGGGGAGGAGGGCTATGTGATAATCACAATCATAACATCGTCCCACAAACAGTCGTGGATAGAATGACCAAATTATAATCCCAAACTTTGTGGGTTTTTTTTTTTAAAAAAGGGATTGTTACTGTGTGTTGCCCAGGAATCGAACCCGGGTCCTCTTGTTGGTGCGGCAAGTGCTTGAATCAGTACACTACAGGACTCTACATACACCACAAGACAGTGTCGGCAGGTTGGTGTGGGGGGGTGGGGGGGGGCTGGGGTGGGGGGAAGGGTGAATAGGGAACACAAACTGAATTTTCAGGCTACTGTTGCCAATCTGTTGTGTCTCGGCTAAATTCACTTTAACTCAGCACAGATTGGATCTCGCATTCACTAACAGAGCCATTAGGAGAGAAATCTGCCTAGCATTATGAATATTGGAATTAACTGACATCCCCCTGGCTTGTCTGCGTAATAGTTCCAGCTATAATTATTAGTTATGCGTTTAAATGCTGGTGTGACTTGTTTTACTTCCACGACCACTGCTTTCGAGGCGAGAGCGTAGACTGAGCATAGGGCGTAAACTGGCAACGGAGATCGAAACGTTGAGGTAAATGAGGAGGTCACGCGAAATAAAAGTAATGAAATAAAAATTTATCACAATTGTATTGAACAATATTGCAAGGTTTGCCGATGGTTTTATTCTCCAGGATCCTTAAATAAATAATTAAACAATACTTGCATTAGATATCGCGTCTATAATGTCAGTGTCTCAAAGCACTTCCCAGGTAATTGCTGTCAAGTGCAGTCAAAGTACATTTGCAGACAAATCCGACAAGGCAATTTACCCCTGCAAACAGCCATTTGACGGAACAAATAAACAATTAACCAGTTTGATTGTTGGCAAGGAAACTGGGAGAAATCCTCCTCTACCGATGGTGAAAACAGTGTCGCGGAGCCTTTGACACTTACCCGAACAGGTGGTTGGGATCTCGGTTTGACGTCTTGTCGTTCTCCTGGCCGACAATCCCCAAACAAAATGGATTCACTTGGTCCATGGCTGTTTGTGGGACATTGCTGTCTGTGTACATATTTGCCGTCCACACAATCCACGAAAGTCCACAACCATTTACAGAACATCTTGCAAAATGCTTCAAGACGTCTTGACGATGCGATGAGGCGCTCGCTAAACCAAATGCAAGAATTATTTATCATCCAAAGGATGGGACCTCTGACAATGCAATGCTCCTCCATTAATGCCCTGAAGTGTCAGCCTCCTCGACTGTGAAAAGCTTACGATTCTGGGGGAATGCAGATTCGGTTCCATCAGGTTAAAAGCGAAATGGGACTCTCAAACGGTGGCCAATTTGGAGTTTAAAAAACACATGAGAAGCAGGAGTAGGCAAATGTGTTGGATGCGACACTGCAGGTTGGATTCTGATTTCAGATTTTAATCATTGCCCTGGATTCGAGGCAGTGTTTGTCAAGGTGGAGACGGCAAATAAGGGAATGAAACCAGAGAGGGAGAAAGCAGCTAACCAAAATGAAATAACGCCAGAGATGTTCTTAAAGCTCTCCGGTTGAATTAGGTAAAATGAATGAACACCCTCTATTCCCCACCACCCCCTCCGAACGTTAGTTTAAAGACATTGGAAAATTATATTTTAAAGAAAGGAAGTGCTCAGAAGTGGCAACTTTGTTAGAAAAATTAACAGCCTTACTTTATTCCCTACAGAAAGTAATTGGTGAGATGCTCATTCTCGGACCTGGAGGGTGGGTGGGGTCTGAGTTTATGAAGAAAACAGGCAGCTAACTAATGGAATTTAAGTAACGAGGTTGTCGCTCATTTAGCACTAGGGAGCTAGCGGAATATTAATATTCTTTCTAAAAAAAAGTTTAGGAACATGTTCAGGGAATTATAAATCTGTTAGCGACCACAGACAGTAAACTTTTGGAGTCCAGCACAGTAGTGAGAAAAAGCGTTTAACGAATGGAGCCCCCAAAAAAGATTCCAGCACAACACAAGTCTGGAAAAAAGCAAGCAATAAGTAATAACGTTGCTACTACTTATACTTGATTTCCACAAGGCACCAGAGACATGAAATGCTTCACGTTCTTAGAAACGATACTGTCTTCAAATTCAAGGCGGTGAATGAAGCTTTATGGAAAACTGTCTTCAATTCATGGAACTCCATCCCACAGTTCCTTCACCTGGCTCCCCACCTCCCATACCTCCTTCAAGGCCCAGCTCGAGAACCTCTTTGTTCACCCTCCTAATGCTACTCTCCCTGCTCTCCAGCCCTCCGGAAAACTAAATCCCAGTTTGCGTACAAATCCCTAGCTGTCCAGCGCCTTGGGATGTCACCCTGATATGTGACAGGCGATATACAAATGAAGTTTGCAATTGCAAAATACATTGAGAGTGATAGTACAATAAGTGCGTGTTGTAAGTGGTGTTTCAACATCCTCGGCAGTACATAGATCGATTTTAACGTTTTGTTTGAAAAGCCCTCGTTGATTCATTTAATTTCAGTCTGATATGTTAGTGGCATTGATCACAGCCTTAACCCTGACTACCCAGAGCTTTCCCGACGTAAAACTCTTCCCGACGTAAAAGGTGCTACACAAAATGTAATTGTGTGGTTGACAAGTGGAGTGGTGTTAAAAGTAGGATGATTCTCCCAACAGTTCTGGAATTACCAGTGGGTGGGGTGGAGGGGATTCTCAGGCGTCCCCCTGCAGGCAATGATAGGCTATCTATCTTCCGTCAGTGTACATGTTACAAAGATTGGTGTCTGCAAACCAGAGAACCTTGGACTGAATTGCGATCATGATTAGGGAGCTGCCTTGCATCATGAATTCTAAGTGCTAATTCATATACTGACTAGGCAACGGGACAGTAATATTGCACCTACATTGTACAGGCTTTGCGATCGAAAAGCAGCTTCTGTTCCCAATGTATATCAGGCAATGGGCCAATAAAAAGGAACAACTGCACCAAGTTGTGATAAACATGTGGATAAATATTATTTTTGCCCCCCCACTAAAAAACAAACAAAGCAGATTTGCTTCTAAAATTTAAGGGGCTCATTTCCTGGCCATTAATCTCATTAAAGTAGTTTCTTTTTAATCTGGATTTGGTTGGCAGCCAAATTGTACTGCTGCCAGATGCATTCCTAGGTCAGAATTGGGGAAAAATAGTGCAGAGCAGAAAGTGAGCAGGTTTAACAATAATAATAATAATAATAATTCTTGCATTTTTTATGGCGCTTTTCACGTCTTCTGGACAGACGACTCAAAGCGCTTCACATGTTATATATTGTAAAGAGAATTGACTGTATATTTGTGGGCAAAACGTGGTAGCCAATTTGCGCACAGCAGCGTTCCCCACAAACAGTCATGGATTGAAATGACCAATTTTATTGCAAATCTTAATCTCTATCTTAAAGTCCGCATTTGAAATCTCCGTGTGTTTTTTTTTTATCGCTCGCAAAACGTCCGTGTTTTAATCCGCCAAATGACATCCGCCTTGCAGTTAAGGCAGAGGTGACCTTGGTTTGACGGCTCATCCAAAGCACAGAACCTCTGACAGCGCAGTGTCACCCGGGGCTGTGCGTTCGAAGTTCAGTCAAACGAGCCACTTAAGGCAATGCAAGATGTAGTCAGAAAGCAGTAACATTAATTCAACAATTATCAGAGAGAGAAACCCCCCCCCACCCACCACTACATTTCTTGAAGCCCTAAAGGGAATCTTCATGTCACCACTTTATTACCAACAACAGTAACTCCTGTTTGGAAATGTACTCTACTTGTTTCACAATGAAATGTATCTACATGGGAGGATTGTGTTGAGGTTTTTTTTTCCATTTTCGTCTGTTAAAGGAATATTTGCAAGCCAATTTTAACAACAAAATATAGAATATCTCCCTGAGAAACACTTTGAGTGTTGAAAGGGATTATATCAAATGGGAAGATTATTCTTATTATTACAGTATTATGAATCAACCGGATTTTTAAAGCAAATTGTCCTGGAATTTTGCAAGTAAGTAAACCCTGATCGTAAAAATCTTGCAGCACACTATGAAAAGGAGTTGTGGACAACATTCATGAGGAGAGCGAACATGCAATATTTGTGAAACTTCACTTTGTAACGGTTTCGGATGAGAACACTAAGCTCGCTTGGAAATCATGTCTTAGAAATGAATTCTCCCACAGATTACTCACCATCTGTGTGTGTGTCACACTGCTCAGTATTCAAACATTTCCTTCCTCCGCCACCCACCACCCTTACCAGCATGAAGTTAGTATACGCTTCAGGAACTGAATCAATTTTTCAGTGCAATGTCAAGGGAATTCAATACGTTCGCAAATAACTCCTGAATCTAAACCCTAACAGAAACCAACCGATCAACCCCTCATGTCATCAGGATTATGAATTGTGAATCGGTGGGTGAAGAGAGATCCTTGATTAGTCCAGTAACTTGTTAACATTGAAGGCTTAATACTGTAATAATAATGATAATAATTCTTGCATTTTGATATAGTGCTTTTCATGTCTTCTAGGCTTCTCAAAACGCTTCACAGAATGTACTGTAAACTGAATTGACTGTATATTTCTGGGCTAAACCCGGCAGTCAATTGCGCACAAATCTGAGTGGGGATGGAGGGGGGGGGGGGGAGGAGGGGGAGGCCTTTGCCGGGCTGAGGCTACAGGGGCTGAAGTTATGGGCGACGGCAGATGTAGGATATCGATACATTAACCAGGTCTGGATGCCAGAGTTCTGCTTCCTAACTAACTATAGGGCGTGGGCAAGAGTAAAAACTGTCTGGGCTGTCTTCTAATAATTGTGGGGTAAGCTTGCCTTGGACAGGATTAGATTTTAACTGGTCAATATGAAGAATCAGTTTTGTAGCATCTCTACTGAAGAGCAATTATACAGTAAGAAATCCGATTTGGCAACAACAAACTTTGCACGTTTAACATGTTGCCCACCTGCAACCCCAGTGGGTAAACGATATATCACCGGGGCACCAGGCATCTTATTTTTGTACCGATAGAATTCACCTGGAACGCATTCCACCTCGATGGAAGTGGAAAGGAATGAACTGTACTGATGGAATGGAATGTTGGGGATCAGAGTTTCCAACTAGCTTTTCATACAATGAAGATTAACTGGCTCAGTGTTTGGGAATCAGATCGTTAGTTGGATATTGCACATACAGTCAACTCCTGATAACTCGAGGCTGGTTTAATCTGTCATTACCACCTAAGTCATCGGACTCTCAATACGATGGCCACATCTATTTATGTATTTATACATATGCCTAACTCACTTCGCCATATCGTTTGTCACGGAGCTCTTTTCCCTTGGCAAAGCGATTCATCAGAGCATTACCATATTATTATATGGTACTGAGATTAATCCATTTATAATATTGATGCATCTTTATTTCAGTTTCTCTCAATAGAATCAGAAATTTATATATAGCCAGACTCACTGCCTCAGCCTCCATTGAAAGCGGCTTTCGCCTTACTTAATGTTTTTCTACCTCATACCTTTTCCCTGTTCCCCTTCCCGCTGAATTTCAATCTTCTCTATCATCATAATAATAATAAATAATGATCCTTGCATTTGATATAGCGCTTTTCATGCCTTCCTTGAAGCGCTTCACAGAATGAATTGACTGTGTAGATGTGGGCGAAATGTGGCAGCCAATTACGCACAGCAAGGTCCCATAAACAATCACGGATTGAAATGACCAATTCATTATATGTATATATTTTAAGGATTATTATCAGACGTGTGGAGGAGGAAACTTGCCCAAGGTTTCGCCCTGCCTGGGCTGCAGAACTCCACAATATTCTATGATAAAATATTCATTTCATTTCATCTCCCACCCCCGTTCTGTTGGGTGTATAATGCTTATCAATCATTGAATTATGGTGGCACTGAGAGGCGAGTAAGATGAATGTTATAATTCAGTCTGTACACACTGTCAGTCAAATGTTAATTTCAGATCAGTTCCTGGTCTCTCAAGCATGCATCTCACTTTCTCCTCAGTGTTGTGTCTCTGCCCTATGGCGGAAACCACGTTAATAGTATTGGTCTGGTTCGTAAAGATATATGGGAATGAGTTATTCAGATTTCTCTGGCTGCCATAATCTGCACAGCTTCATTAAACTGCAGGAACATGACTTCTGGATGTGATACAATGGAAAGGAAACGTTACCTTGCGTGGGTTTCTCTGTAAGCGAACTTAAAAACGGCACATTTCCACACAGCACAAATCCAGAACAAATGGAGTTAAACATTTGTGTGATATCACGCAACACAGGGTTTGTTGCAAACTACAAGAAGATCAGGTGCGAAAGACCATTCTTTACCTATCCTACTTTTGACTGCACAAAATCATGGTGCACTTTCTCAGTACAGTATAAATAAACTCTTATTCTGTCACCGAATCATTGATATTACAACAAAATGGAAAAGGGTTTTTTAACCTACCTTATGGGAAGTGCCTAAAGAGATCTCAGTTCACTGATTGTAGCTCTTAGACTGTGATCAAGCTTTGAGATAGATTCGAGGTGAGGTGGATTTGAAATACATAGACAAAGATGCATGATACAAATAACCCTTACATTTCATATAATGTCCCACAAGCATCCACGGATTGAGTGACCAGATTTTTTTTTGAAGGTAGTATTACCCTCAGAAAATCGACTAACAAACGGGTTCCTACTTACTGTGGAGTAAGGAAACTTGCCCTGTGTTTCGCCCTGCCCCGGAATCGAACCCAGATCTCTCGCTTGAGAGGCGAGTGCTGTAAGCCTTGAACTACAGGAATCCAATTATGCTCGATAAGAATCATTTGAGTCTTGGGACGATGGCTGCTGCAAGGTATTAGTGGATTTATTGCTCATCTTGTTTTTCAAGTCTTTATATGGCATGAGTTGATTGCTCCGATCAATGTTTTAATACAGTTTATCTAAGGGGGAAGATCATAATGCTACTAATAAAAAATCATAATAAAAATTATTATAAGCAGAAGAATCATCATAAATCTGTAGGTAGCTGTTAAAACTAGCCTGTTTCAACCTCGCTATTTTTTTAGGAGACGTAAAAGAGGCAACTCACATGACACACTGAAAATATTATTTTTTTTGCCATGGAATAGTTTAAAAATCATTTAATTGTCCATGGAACTCAGATAATTGCAAAATTCTACGTTTAATTTCACGTAAGAAAAGTCCTAATAACTCACTTGTGACTTCATCTCTCCTGGGCTATCTGATTTATCGATGTCGTGAATAAATCTGCAGTCCAAAATATTCCATAAATATTAATGCTGTTTTTCAAGGCAGTAGTGTGATTCAAGCGCATTGTATCTTGATTGGTCATTCTACAGCCTCCGCATATTTAGTGAACAGGGACACTTGCTTTAGAGCATATGCTGGCATACACCTGCTCTGGTGTCCATCCTATACATTCCTATAATAATACAATCCTTGCATTTGATATACTGCCTTATCACGTCTTCAAGACGTCTCAAAGCGCTTCACACAATATAATAATAATTTTTGCATTTGACATAGCGCTTTTCACATCTTATCGACGTCTCAAAGCACTTCACAGAATATACTGTAAAGTGAATTGATGGTATATTTGTGGGCGAAATGCAGCAGCCAATTGTGCACAGCAGCGTCCCCCACAAACAGTCGTGGATTGAAATGACAAATTTTACTATTGTGTTTTTTTTTGACAGATTATTATCAGGCGTGTGGAGTAAGGAAACTTTTCAAAAGGTTTCGCCCCGACCTGCCTGGATTCGACCACAGGTCTCAATGTGCTGTGAAGTGAATCGAGTGCGTATTTTGTGGGTGAAATATATAGTTGCAATGATGGAATATTCCAGGGACCAGCTCCTGCCTTGGGTCCCAGCAATTCTGAAGATCAAAACTGAAATTACATTTGCCTTTGACACAGTTGTATCTTATATTTGAATCATCCATCATTGGCCGAGTCCCCAGCTTGTTCTGTGTGGTTAATTTCATAATGGTGTGAGATGACATGTAGGATATTAAGAATGAACGCACAGCAAAAGAATGTCCATCCGTGCAGTGCGAAACTCACCGAAGCGCAAACCAAGGCAGGGTCTCTATATCTGGATGTCTGCTTGCATTCCTGCTCTCAACAAAAAAAGAATAAATGGACTCTCCAACCGAGTGACCATAATTTGGAACAAAGGCTCGAAGAAATGAACCAATGTCACGGCTGCCAAGATAACCCGGAGATTGTAAGAGCAGCTATTTTTTTTTAACAAAAAAACACACACACCAAAACCCATGCAGGGAGTGCATAAGTTTCTGGTCTCCTCCCTGTAATGTGTTTGAGAAGGAGAGAGAGAAATGTTCTCTCTTTTGTGACATTAGCATTCAAAGTCGAGAAAAAGCTGGGAGATCGTTGAACACGTTGGGTCTGTGTCCGAGTTTGTAATGGGTTTATTGCCGATCTCCAAAGAACCACACGAACGCACGTAGAGAATCGTGCATTAGATCCCATCAATAATGTTATGTTAATCGAGGCTGGGCTGCTCATTTGCATCGGGGATGTGAGAATTGGAGCTGACGATAGTGCAAGGTAACGTCTGAACGTTTCAATCACCTTCAAGTCAATTTATCCCGGCGTACAAAGTGACACCTTTTTTCGTACCACTTTAATGGATGGTTCTGAATTTTGCTGGCTGCTAGTGCTTTGCAATTGAATCGCTGTTGATCAAAGAGATAGAACTTTCCCGGTGATCCACTTGCGAGGCCAAGAGCGCTCTCGAGAACAGGGATCAACCTGCTCAGTTTATTATAACTTCTGTCACAGTCACCACTGTGTGTGTGTGTGCGTGTGTGTGTGTGCGTGCGTGCGTGTGTGTGTGTGTGTGCGTGAGCGAGCGAGCGAGCGAACCACATTTCACGTTTTGCAATGCACTCTGTAGTAACAACAACAACAACTCTGATTCATACAACGCCCTCCACGCCGGGCGACGTCTCAGAACGCTTCACACTAAACGGATTCCGGGGCCGAGACAGGGGCAGGGGGAGAAAGGTGACCGAAGGCGCGGTCGAAAAGCAACTCTTTTTATGACGCTCTGTTACAACTCCTACAATAACAACTTGCATTCATTTGTTGCCTTTCTTACAGAACAGTGGCTCCATTACACGCTGCTGCCATGCAGTGAATTCACCAGGGGTGTGGGGGGGGGTTGTTCAAGATCAGCTGTCTTCCTCTCTTCCTGCCCTCTTCCCCTCCCACCCCCGACCGACCGTTTATTCTTGAGTGTTGGAATGAACCTGTTGATATTAATCAGCCGTTACGATAACAGTGTCATTCAGAAAATTGTCGGTTTTAACATGGAAGGGAATGACTTGAAAATAACATAGCATTTCATTCCATAGCATGAAAAGCAACTGGATGTTTTTCTAAACGCTGACTGGAAATGGAGTGATTTGGCATTTTCTGCGTTGAGTACCAGTGGATTAGATGGCTGGTGTTGCCATGACACCTGCACACCGCAGTGAAGCACTGTGATTTACGCAGTGTTGAGAGTTTCTTTCGCATAATAAATGTGTCCTTTTCAATAGATTATGGATTGTGGAGCTCCTGTGGCTCGGTGGTTAGAGCACTCGCCTTGCAAGCGTGAGACCTGTGTTTTGAATCCAGGCAGGTCAGGACGAAACCTTGGGTGAGTTTCCTTGCTCCACACACGCACCTAATAATAATCCCTCCCCCCAAAAAAACCCTATAGTAAATCAGTCATTTCAATCCATGGCTGTTTGTGGGACACTGCTGTGCAAATCGGCTGCCGTGTTTCATCCACAATTGTACAGTCAATTCACTTTACACTGTATTCTGTGAAGCGCTTTGAGACGTCTGGAAGACATGAAAAGCGCTATATCAAAATGCAAGGATTATAATTATTATTACAAAAGGGGGTTGCGCAGATAATAACAACAACAGTAAACATTTTTATCGCGGCCTTTGCGCAGTGTAATTTCCGAGTGCTGTAAAGTGGCAAGGTTGAAAGCTGAGCAAGGGGAAACACTGAATAAAACAGCCATTTAACCTTCCTTGACTTAAAACAATTCTTGACTGTCCAAAGCCTTGGGATGTTCTCCCCGACGCGAAAGGCAATAAACAAATGTAATTTGCAGTTCTTTTAATAATTGGTAGGCTTTTTTCCCCCCTAAATATAGAAGCCATCGATATAAAAGACACTAAATGTACTGTCAACGTGGATATCTATACATATAAATAATGCTGCATTTCGCATCCCACTGTGTTTTCTCCAAGGCGCTCGGAGATTGGTGAGATGTTCCGCCCAACAACTTTCACAATTAATGAGTCTCCACGTATTCATCTCCACAGTGAGTTTGGAACACGGAGATGATACCCCAAAACTACAGCTACCGGAACAAACCAAGTGTCTGTTGGGAGGCTTGCAGCAATCTTCTTTGAGGCATCCATTACAGATTAATTGAATAATGAAAGATGACCAAAATGTACCCTTCATTAACATTATAATGAATGTTTCGGCCTGTTTTATGCTTGAACGGGGGGGGGGGGGGGGGGGGGGGGACGGGACAGGGAGCTGATTAAAGCATGAGATGCAGGCTGGTGATTTAATCAGTTCAAGTCTCCCATTCAGGCACAAACCTGTTGGAATTCTCATTAATAAACATTAGTAAAGAGATCAATTATCCAATTCCATATTAAAACATGCTGGTGCGGAGTGTGTTAGGAGGGCACAGTGCTAATTTTGATTGATTAAGCTTCCCTGGGATTTTTTTAATACCTTGCATTAGTATTTTTTCAGCCAATTGAATTGTTTGCAGTGTTAAAGTATGTGGGAACTATCTTGATCTGAGACTGGAGCTTGATGTTGTAATTAATTAACGGAAACATGAGTTGGCAATTTTGGCACATTGTGCATTTTATTAGACCATTGCAATGCTTCATACTTTATATTCCATTTCCCCGTGCTTTCTCCAAAAAGCTCTTAATATTCTGACTTCCCGAGTACTTATCTCCCTATCTGTACCTCAATTGATTCTGTGCTCTCCTGTTCTGAGGGAATGCATTTCACATTCCAACAACCCTGCGTGAAACGTTACCAGTTTTAGGTTGAATCTACCAATTTTCCTCTCTCCTGCACCAATTTCCTTTTGAATTTTTGAATGAATGAAGCTTGTTGATTTAGCACCAGATTAATAAAAAGCATCATGGTCAAATCCAACCTGAACTGATTGAATGTAAGAAATTCGTTTTGGTCATCTTGATTTGGTTCCTAAGCTACATGTACATCCACCACACATATGGCACACATTTGGCTCAAAAACTGAACGCAACTAATGACAATACAATCAGCGGAATTAACCCCACTTTGACATAGAATTCAAATTGGCATCCCAGCAAAGTCTCAGTGGGGAAGCCAAGATTCTCTCGTTTGCTAATCCTCGTGCCTCAGCCAAAAGCTCCAGCCAGCGATTGGAGGCATAAAACATATGTCCGTGCTATTCGAACGAATGACATGACTGCAACTGCATGTCTGCGGCTGTTTGTGAAACTGGAGGCAAGTTGGTTGTCGCATTCGATAACCAAAATGCACAGCTACTGCACTTAGCTGTAAACCCTTTGAAGTGCTTTGAGATGCGATAAAGCACGATATCAATGCAAGGATTATTATCACTTTTATTATCGTCAATTGAGCAGTCAATCGGGACCTGATAGCTCTGCTATTCGATGTGCAACAGTAGATGTTTGGAGCTGGGTTACAAAGTGTGGTCCTGTTCTTGGTTTTGAGGTGAAACTAAACAACCCTAACCCTCAAGAAAAACCCCCAGTAATGATTTGGTCACTCAATCCTTGACTGTTTGTGGGGACGCTGCTGTGCACAATTTGCTGTCGCGTTTTGCCCACAAATATGCAGTCTATTCACTTTCCAGTATATTCTGTGAAGCACTTTGAGATGTTTAGAAGTGATGGAAAATGCTGTATGAAATGCAAGCATTATTATTATTATTATCATTCTTGGGGTATATATTATAATCTGTGCCTTTTCAGGTAATTGATGTGCTGATAGGATTTGTACCTCAGTCGAAGGCTTCAGCTTCACTGAACCTCAATGGAATACCATAAACATTTTTTACACAATCACACAATTACAAAAGAGATTGTACTGCGGAGATTTTTTTTCATTACAAACAGTAACTCGTGCACTGATTTCACTGGCCTATTTCTGTCATTTGTCTCAGCTCTTCTTCCAAGGGAAATCTGTGTGTCTATTGTTGCAGTAATTAATTGGAGTAACTCCCGGCCAATTGGTAACAGTCTGCAAGAGAACGCAGACTTTAAACCTCTATCTATAGATCAATATGCACTCGACTCCATGGACAAAGAATTTATCTACAGTATGATATTATAGAATGAACGCATTTACACTCTATCCTGTGAAGAGCTTTGAGATGTCTCATTGATGTGATGAGGCGCTATATCAAATGTAATGATTAGGATTATTATTCTTGCATGTCAAACCATAAAAATATATACAACGGAAAGCTGAAGAATGTCAGATTTTGCAGGTGTTGGCTTTATTCAATCTTTGGTAAAATCTTTGGCAAGAGATCTCAGGAGATTTTAACACATCTTCACCACTGCCTCTTCCCAGTTGGTGATAACCGAATACCAAAACCATCAAAGTCCTCCATCCAGATGGATATTTTTTCATCTTCAAGTAGGCAAGTGAAACGCAAATAGTTCACTCGACCTTATTAATCTGTTACCATCGCGCCGGCTGCCTTGTAATCGCCTATTTACTTTAAATGTCAGTGGGTATGAAGCTTTTAATTCTCTTCGGAGAAAAATGGCCTACATACAAATTCGGAGGGGAAGTTTGTGTAAAATGCCAGGTTGCCTGCAAATAAAGCTGAGGTAGTTGGAACATGATTAATGCGGTTGCATTGCTGCAGGTGACACACTATCAGTAGCACTGGCCATTAATCACTGTCTCAGTGAGTGCCAGCCAACTTGTCACCACAGTGATTGCAGTCCGTTCAATTGGACCACACAGAAGATAGTTGCCAGTGCCAAGTGGTGTATTGTTTGCTGTCAATCATGCCAGATGATTCCCTCTCTCCATCCTACACTCCCTCGCTCCCCCCCTCCCACTCACCCTCCCCCCAACCCCCCCCCCACCCTCCCCCACCGGTTCTTCTTGGGCCAAGCCTCTTCCCATCACCACAGGATTAATCACGTCTTCAGGGCTCATGCTCAGGTGGTGTAGATGAGGGGCAAACACTGTGTAAAAATTAATATCAATTTGTTATACTGTTGACAGCAATATTGCTGAAATCTGTGCCCAGCCGCGCAGGTGTAAAGGTGTTCCTGGTCGAAGCAGAATTAAAAATCCCACATAGAATTACCGTTGGACATGCACGCGCGTGTTAGAATTCAGTCGCACATTCTTTTCCAAATGTAGTGCTGGGCGTGCGCCATTGTCGGAGCTGCCGTCCTTTGGATGAGACGTGAAAGGCGACTGACTGTTCAGGTGGAGTTTAGAAGGTTGAGGGGTGAGGTGATCGAGGTATTTAAGATGATGAAGGGATTCGATAGGGTAGATCGACAGAAACAATTTCCTCTGGATGGGAGAAATCCAAAACAAGGGGACATAGTCTTAAAATTAGAACCAGGCCATTTAAGAGTGAAATCAGGAAGCGTTTTTTCACTCAAAGAGTTGGTAGAAATCTGGAATTCTCTCCCGTCAAAAGGTCATGGATCCTGGATCCATCTTCAAGTGTGAGGTTGATAAATGTTTGGTAGGTCGGGGAGAAAGCAGGAAATTGGAATTGAAAGAATTAGTAGAGGAATAGATCAGCCATGATCTAATTAAATGGTGAAACAGGCTCGAAGGGCTGAATGGCCTACTCCTGTTCTTATGGTTCTGTGGATATTAAAAATCACACGGCACTATGCGATAGGAGAAATTGCGTTGGTCACTCATTCACTCCATGGCTGTTTGTGGGAACGCTGCTCTGTGCAACTGGCTGCCGAGTTTCACACACAAAGCACACAGTCATGCTCACTTTGCAGTCTGTCTTGTGAAGTGCTTTGAGATGCCTCAATCACACGATAAAGCGCCTGTTTCAAGTGCAAGTGTTCTCGTTAAACCGGCTGCAAATGACCTCTTTAGATATGTTGGGGATATTGTTTCTATACTTTCTTGTTTTTTCATTTTATTCATAATAAAGAGCAATTATTACCTCAAACAGAATTTTCTGATCAAGTGTCCCATTTAGAACAGTGTAAATACTCATGGCCCCTAATTTCCTGGAGCCTCAACGTGTTGATTAACTGCTAATTAATTAATTGGGCAGGACTTTTATTGGTCCACTTTTAAGAGGAAGGCGAAAGGCAAAAACAAATGCTTCCAAATATTACTAGAAATAAAGGTACAGCTTACTGGTTACCGTGATGTTTTCAATGGTTTCTGTAGTGTAGATTTTTTTTTGATGGATTCCTTTAATAAAGCCACCCCATGACATCCACATTCACAATTCTTTTTTGTTTTCATTCTTTGTCGCTGAACCCTGATTAAGCCACATTGACTGTGTTGTAGGCTTTTGTCATTTAGGAATCCTTCCCTGTCCTCCCCCAAAACACATACACACATGCACGCAATCAAGCCTTATCTTTAAATTCTTCTTAGTGGCTGAAGACATGCCGAAATATTTCTGCCACATTCGAATAAGGCAAAAAAAAATAACTATGGTAATCGTCGGACTCTCACTGATTCACTGCAGAGGACTATCTTGTGTAAGTTCACTGTCGAATTTTAATACTAATATACACATTGCCTCTGGCAGCCAACGTTTATCATTGCAACCAGTAGCCCTGGTCATTAAAAGATAGTTTTGGAAACCACGGTAAACAGCCTCGCTGTTTCTGCACCTGATCAGCCGGTTGCATTTCTGCACAAAATTGAGTTGGCTCGTCTTATCCTCTCATTGAATTTGTCACTGGCTCAGGTTCTGGCCTCTAATATTGGAACCGACTTATCACTTTCATCACATTCATTGCAAGGTACTTGGCTCCACTCAGAGAGTACATTATCCAGACTTCACGTACCCTGTGCCTCGAGAAACGAGAGTCAGTGAGGCTGTGCAATTGTACGGTGTGTTAGGGAACTAGGATAATGTATTCGCAAAACTGAGAGGTGAGCACTTCTGCTGGATGTTATAACTTTATGCATCATTCATGCAGTTGCGCTTATTTTATGTTATTTGTCTTTTTAAAAGAAAATAAAACCCTGTTGAATATCATTTGGTTGGAATACGCTGTTTTCTAAATTATTTCCCCTATAGGTTCCTGATTTCCATTCAGACTTAGTAACAATACGGAGACGTTTATCCCCTCTCTGCGTCTTCAACCTCCAGACTTGAGGGTACTTTTGCATTCAAAAAGTTTTCGACTCTACATTGTGCAGTCTGAGCATTCATCAATACTTTCCTCATTTACCCTAAAGGCCACAAACAAACAGCCATAAAGTAAATTACTTATTGGGGTGGGTGGGGAGGTGGTGGGGGAGGAGGGGGGGTGTGGAGGAATTGTTGACCGGGACACTGACAGAAACTCCCCTTTTTTACCCCAATAGGCAGACAGATTTGACATTTCATCCACAGAACATTCCTGGCTTCATAGCAAATTCTCCCCCCCACCGCCGACCCCCACAGCAAGGGAATGGAGCATCAACGTAGAAGGATGGGCTCAAAGTCCCGTCAGGCTAACACTATATTTGCTCCTGATGAATGTTCACTCAAATTATATTTAATGGAGCACTAACTGTTGCATTTGGTTGTACTTGATGGAGCTCCTGTAGCTCAGTGATTAGAGCACTTGCCTTACAAGCGTGAGACCTGTGTTCGAATCCAGGCAGGTCAGGGCGAAGGTTTGGGCAAGTTTCCTTACTCCACACACACGCCTAAAAATAATCCCTTCCAAAAAAAGCACAATAGTAAAATTGGTCATTTCAATCCACGACTGTGGGGATTAATGAGTAATTATCTGTGTTTCGCCCGCAAAAGTCAATTCACTTTACAGTATATTCTTTCAAGCGCTTTGAGACATCTAGAAGACGTAAAAAGCACTACATCAAATGCAAGGATTATTATTATCATCACAGATGTGCAAATGGTTGCGGTAAATCCCTTTTGTTTGGTGGAAAATGCTAGGATTGCTGTGAGCTACATTGTAACATACTGCTCGGTTGATGTAGACAGCCGAAGATGGTTTGCTCAGGGCTGGATGTGGATGGTGGAGCGATTCTGCACAAAAAGGGATGTTGCGTTCCAATTGGAAAAGCTCAAACCACACCTCTGCCAGATCAACTCTCACTTCAGCCGAGGAAGGAAGAACCATTGTGTCGCTCGGGGTTAAAAAATAAGTCTCGCCGGTGATTGCACAAAAAGGAATGGTTTGTAGTCTATTCCTTATCACAAATAGCAGTGTAGCTGCATCATTTAAAAGGGTATAAAATCTTGTCCAATAGCATTAATCATAGTGATTATAAAGAATGCCTTTCATATAACGCTGCCGAAGAGTGTAGTTTACCAAAATGTGTCCACATGATATACTCTGTACTGAAAATTAACAGTCCTACAACCCAGTGGTGTTGTAATGATTAAATAATATCAAAGTCCTGATTTATATACACTAATTGCATTGTCAAACCTCAGTTGCAACCACTTTTCTCTATGAATGAATGATTATTGCCGATTGTTAGCAGTGCTACTTCCAATTTCCGTTCAAGGGCTGATGTCCCGGACACGCATATACATTCTGCCGAACGGTGCTGTTAGCTTTCTTCCTTTTTACAACAAATTCATCAACAACAACAACAACAACAACAATTTACATTTATAGAGCGCCTTTCACGTCGGGAGGACATCCCAGGGCGCTGAACAGGAGGCGTGTGACCCGAGCTGGGAGGGGAGTGTTTGGGAAGGGGTGAAACACGAAGGGGAGGTAAAAGAGTTCGGGGTGGAACAAAAGGCACGATCGAAGAGGAAAGTCTTCAAACCGGCCTTGAAAGAGGAAAGGGAAGAGACGAAACGGAGGGATTGAGGGATGGTATTCCATAAGGTGGGAGCGGAGAAACTGAAGGCCCGGCCTCCGATGGTGGGGCGGTTCGGGCGGGGGGCTTGGAGCAGGCCAAGTCCTGTTGAACGGAGGGTCCGGGTGGGCGTGTAGGGGGAGAGTAGATCGGTTAAGTAGGATGGGGCAAGGCCGTGTAAGACCTTGTAGGTGAGGACGAGGATCTTAAACTCGATCCTCTGGACGATGGGGAGCCAGTGGAGACGGGCGAGGGTGGGGGTTATGTGGTCGCGGAGGCGGGTGCGGGATAGTACACGGGCTGCAGAGTTTTGGATGGCCTGCAGCCTGTGAATGGAGGAACTGGGGAGGCCGACTAGGAGAGAATTTCCTCTGGGGTTCAGCAATCCCCAATTTCCACCCATGGGTTTTGAACAGAAACGTGACCACTAGCTGAATAGGGTTCATTCAAAGCTTTGTGAATCCAAATCCTGATTGTCCAGCGCCTCAGAATGTCCCCTCCACCACAAAGTAAAAGGCACTATACAAATGTAATTAGTTGGTTGTTGTGGGACACACTCCAAACACCTCCCACCACCCCACCCCCCCCTCCCACCCCCTCCACACCTCCCGCCCGAAATAAATGAATCAAAGGGAAGTCATTTTCCCATGAACAACAATTTACTTTCTGCAGAGTAATTCTTTCCATTTCAAATAATTGAATAGACAACAATATATAAATTCACTGAATGTCACGGGAAATACATTTCTTTACAGCAAATGCAATCAGCTCCTCCTCCAGTTCCCTTTCATAACTGGGAAATAAATACAGCACTTTGCAAGAATTAAATTACACCAGCCTTCTGGAGATGCGATGCAATACACAATCCTCACCAACCAATTCAATAAATAATATCAAGTCCTGTTTGCTGACTAGATTATGGTCAGTGGAAAAATGTCAAACTTTGAGATGGCTCCAGAGAGATTTTTCCAACAAGATTAGGGTGGGAAGATATATTTATTTGTTTGTTTGTATCGTTCTCTCTCTCTCTTTCCTTCTACTCTTTCTTCTTTCCAGCAACCTTGGGACGTCCTCCTGACGTGAAAGGCGCTATATCAGTGTAATTTTGTTGTTGCTAATAATATCAAGGGCAAGGATTATTATCTTTAAGATTATTTCCCTGCCTGTATGGTTTTATCGATTTGTAAATTGCTGGCTTTCGCGTGATTGTGAGGAAAGAATGCGTCCGCGTGAGGAAAAAGGAGCTTAAACGACGCAAACTACACCGCAAAAGTATCATTATATTCAGAGTTGAGCATTGCAAATTCCACCCCATGGACCTTTCGTGTTACCATCGAAAGGCAGCTATCTCTCTCTGTGTTTAAAGCGTATGTTCGGAAGCTATCACCATACAGTGACCACACCTTACAGAGGCCACTGGTAAGCTAAGATCAATCACGAGTTCCGTAACTGAAGCTCCGGAATAAATAATAATAATAATAATAATCCTCGCATTTGATATAGCGCTTTTCACGTCTTCTAGACATCTCAAAGCACTTCACAGAATATACTCGAAAGTGAATTGACTGTATATATGTGGGCAAAACGTGGCAGCCAATTGCGCACAGCATTGTCGCAAAAACAGTCATGGATTGAAATGATCAATTTATTATTGTTTATTTTTGAGGGATTATTATTCGGCGTGTGGAGTAAGAAATCTTGCCCACGGTTTCGCCCTGACTGGAACTGAACCCAGAAATGCAGGGAGGATAAGGAGGGGGTTGAAAGGTAAGGAGTGGCAGTGTCGCTGACACTGAGAACTCAATGAGGCCCAATAATAATCCTTGCGTTTAACAATCAATCAACAAAGAAGGCCAATTTAAGGGAGCATCCTCACAGAGCTGAGAGTAGGGTCTTCGTCTGAAGGAGTGAGGATACAGGAGGAGACTGTGGAAGCTTACCTTCCAACCACTGCAAACAAGACCTCAATTTGACACCTTAGTGACACCTTATTCACTAGAATACTTTGATTTAGTTGTTGCTTTGTGCGACTGAGTCTGATCGCTTGGCTTGTGCACCTGTTCAGCCCCTCAGAGAGAATCACAGACGAGCTGGACACTTGAGTAGAGCGCTACATGGCTGTCAATAAGGTGTCAAACTGAGGTCTTGTTTGCAGTGGTTTTCTCTTTACTGAGACATTGAAGTTGCCAAAGCACTATTTTGATAACAAAAAATAAAGGATATTTCAGGAGATGCGGCCAAATGTCCCATCCCTCATTCAGGTTCACCAATTGATATTTAAAAAAAATTGATTGGTCTATCTGATTGCTAATTGTGGGCTGTTGTTGGCGCTCAAAAGCTATTGTGTTTCCCCTGATGCAAGAACGTTCGAAATGAAACATTCAACGCGCATGGGAAGTGCTTTGAGCCACTTCAACGTGATGAAGTGTCACATCAGCTGTGAGTATGATAGTAATTATTGCAAATATAGAATTCTGTTGGTGAGTCCCTAACACCGATTTCATCACTTTATCTGCTCCCTGAAACTGCTTTCAGAATTAATATTTGCCACTTGCTCGAAAACGACAATTAACTGCATTGCAGGAATCCTCATGGCTTAGTTCATCATATGATGATATCTCAGCGTCTAATGATGTCTGTAATGCACAGGAATCTGAGAGTTTAAATCCTCTTGTTTTTTTTGTTGTTGTTGCTGGGCTATTGACTGTGGTTATTAACATGCAGAAAACACCTCCCCTTTGAATCAGTTTTTGAAAGAAAACTATGCAATCGGCAAGCAACACAACATCAATCAGTAACAAAGGGCTTCTAATACTCATCCAGAAACAGTTCATTGGTATCCTCGATAGGAACTATTCATTATTATTTTTTAATTTCCTTGCATTTGATATAGCGCTTTTCACATCTTATCGACGTCCCAAAGCGCTTCACAGAATATACTGTAAAGTGAATTGACTGTATATTTGTGGGTGAATCGTGGCAGCCAATTGCGCACAGCAGTGTCCCACAAACAGTCGTGGATTGAAATGACCAATTTTATTATTGTGTTTTTTTTGGGGGAGGGATTATTATTAGACATGTGGAAACTTGCCCAAGGTTTCGCCCTGACCTGCCTGGATTCGAACACAGGTCTCCCCAGCTTGGTCTCCCAGCTTGCAAGACAAGTGCTCTAACCACTGAGCCACAGGAGCTCCACAGATAGTGGGCTGTGTGTTAAATCTAAATGGCTGGAATCTGGGTTGTTCCTTTTTTTTAAAAAAAAGAAAAAGTAGGGAATATTGATTCGTATAACCTGAAGATTATTGTGAGTGAAAGTAAAGCACTCTCTCCCTCTCCCTCTCTCTCTCTCTCGAATTGACCAATAACCCCCAGAGCAATTGAGACACGGAGCGTGTAAAAGAATCTGTCAAACTGTCTCTTGTATTGTCATTTCCGTGAGGAATGAAGATGCATAGAGTGGAGCTCAGATGAAAATTCTGTGGGTTGTAAACCACTGATCAGGAGAGGAGACATCGAGCCCAGATGAAGTGTGAAACATGAAAAACACTCGGCTGATCTATATTTCATGACCACCAAGCTGTGGGAAGAGTAATATCGCGGAGTTTGGAAAATAAATGTAATTTGGTAGAATCCGCTGACCTGCTCAGCCAATGCCTTTGTGAAGTGTACATTTTGATCATGTATGCATTTTGCCATCTGCCGTGTTGCCGAGTGTCAGAATTGAATTGAAGTTCCGTGAGAAACACCGACCCCAATCTCGCTCGCTCCCCCACTGTTCTCTTTCTGCCTCTGGATGTTGCGCGCTACGTTACTCAAGTTTTAACGCGCGACCGCGGTGATATTTGAAGCATTTTGGAACTTATCCCCATTCACTACTGTATACTGTGTGGGTAACCCGATCAAAACACAAAAAAACGGCTGATTGTGAAAGCAGCCAGCAAATCGTTTGTGGCTCGGTGCACTCGCAAGATACTCTGTGTATAGAAATGCTTCTTTGTCACAGTTTTATTCAAATTGTTCGATCTTGACGGCTTTTTTTTCTCTCTGAGGCAGCTTCAGTTCAGCTTTAATGATGGCTTTGCTTTGCAAACCATTCCCATCGTCAGCGCGGTGCTTTGCTCCAGTTCCGTTCCTATTGAGCCTTGAAACTTTTTGTTGCCTTCAATCGAAAGTAGTTTGTGATCTGTTTCCCTCACAGATTATTTCAGTTCAGGCTAACAATTTTAATATCCTGTCAAATATTTGCTCACAAAATATACAGCCAATTCACTTTTTACAGTATTTTCTGTGCTGCTCTTTGAAACATCTCAATGACGTGATAAAGTGCTATATCAAATGTAAGGATTATTAAAAATTTACTGCTCTTTTAGCATAGTTATTTCTTTGAAATGCTTTTATTATCCGAGGCTCTCGTGCCTACAATTAACCCAAGGTTTCATATTGAACAAAAGCTTCTATCTTTAATTCCCACCTGATCATATTCAATGATGCCAACAACCACCTCCCCCTTCCTCCTTGCTCAGCATCTAAACATTCTTTGTGAGGGACGCAATATAAATGCAAGTTGTTGTTGCTCATGAATATCGTGATTGAAGCACATTTTAGGCCTGAAATTCTACTTAGGTCTTAACTATTTTTTCTTCATTTATAAAATTACACTCAATTGGTTTTGGAAATGGGGTTTTTATGTAATTGTTGGAAAAGAAAAGATTCCCCAAATTAAGAGTAAGATTGAATTGAAGTGTTTGGCACTAATCTGCATAATCTTGTAAATCATAGCAAAGTCTTGTATGATAAGGTCTCAAAACAGTCGAAAGACCTAGGAGAAATTTGGGCCTTTTTGTGTTAGGCATTCTGCCATTCTCTTCGCAAATACTGTTTACCAGATTTCCAGCATTTCTAATCTAATCGCTGGCTGGGAAACCCGGGAATAAGTTCATTAGGATGCAGAACAAAACGTTGCCACGGACCATTTGGCAATTATTGTAAACCCAGCGATCAATCTTAAATCCTCCGGAGGCGAATAAAACAAAATGGGACGAAAAGTTCAAGGTTAATATTTTATTAGGGGATTTTTTTTATTATTTCTAAAATTCCGAGTATAAATCTTTATTTTTCTCCCTCAGCTCCTTGGTTCTCTGGAGCCAAGGAGACCAGCGTGTAACAAGGCCGCTGTGTTAACGTTCCAATTCTTCCCTCAGGGCTGTTCACGAAGATGGCCGCTTGCCTACGCTCTCCGTCTCTGATTTTTCTTCGCTGTTTCAAATCGCTCGGTTTATTTTCTGCAATTTACCCAAAGCTAGGGATTCGGGTTTGCCGAAAATAATAATAATAATAATTAGAATAATAGTAATCCTTGCATTTGATATAGCGTCTCATCATGTCTTCGAGACATCACAAAGCACTTCACAGAATTAAACGTCTTCTCTCAGCCATCCACCTTCCCACACATCGCTTCCCATCACCTGACTGCAGAAGCAATCGCTATTTGAAACATCCCAGTTCTTATCCAACAATAACAACAACAACAACGTGTTGATTAATAAAACTAAACAAATTGTTTTTTTTGAAGCAATCTTTACAAAATAAATCGGACACCAGAAGCAATTTACATCTTAAACACAGTCTCACAGTTGCAAGACAAACACGACACTTTTATGAGGTTCGTAAATAACATAGTCGGGGATGTAACTGTGTGTAGGTTGCTGTGTTTTAAAAATATAAATATACAGATTAAAATTTATGGAATAAGCAAAGCGTTCCTTTACTATGCTGCACAATGTATAATTGTCAACTGCAGCAGAAATGTAGCCTGATAGCTTGAGGTTGATGGAATTTTTCAGTGGAGTTTTTCCACTATGCTTGCTCTCACGAGAACCAACTTTGTTTCCTTAATAACTTCTCAAAACGAGGACATTTAATAAATAGAAAAAAACCCAGTTCTGGGGGTTATAATATACCTTTACATCAAAAGTTGCCATAATTAATGTACGCTAATGAATACTGTTTTTCATTTCTTTTCCATTCCCCACCGAGCTAGCCATTGACATAAATTTTTCGACTGTTTGTGAGGGTTCCACGCAGAGTCTGTACTCTGATGTCTGCACACTCAGCATTTATGGTCAATGACCTGACCACAATGTTGAGGATTGATGTGTTTACCCTTGCTTTCCCTATACTTTAATAGTTTAAGATTTACGAAGCCTTAAAACAAGCAATATCATATCATTACCATTTCATCAGCCTCTGAACTTACTCAGTTCAGGCTGAGTAAGGTAAGGTGAAAGTTGCTAGTGGGAATCCCCCCGCCCCCTGCCCCTCCCCCCTCACACACACACGACCACATAACAGTTCACAAATTCGCCAGTTTCATCAACTATTTAAGCTTGCGCAATACTGTGGGACGTTCTTAAATCCAATCTTAATATGGAAGCCAATTTTTGCCGTTTCTGAATTTCAAAATAACCCTAATAACCAAATTAGGGGTGAATTTAACGAGGTTCTGCTATTCTGCACAATCATAAATAAATTTTAGGACAAATGTGGGTAGGAATTGCATTCAGAGTTACCCGCTGTGTCTTTGGCAAACAAGCACTGGAACCCTTGTGAAATTATAGAATTAACTCCCGTATGAATGATGATGTGTGTATTTCACATAGACTCAGTTCTGCAGCCCGTGGCTAACAGATGGCCAAATATTCAATTCAAAACTCAATAGTTTATTCTATTTTATTTCACATTCAAGATACATTTTTTGTTACATGGGAATATTCACCCATTTTCTCACCCTCCTTTCCCCTCATCTGTGTTGGGATGAGATGGAAACAGATTAGTGGGTGGGGGGGGGGGGGGAGGGGGGGAGGGAAGCTGTTTTTAAAACTTTGATCTGATAATCTTGCAATCTTGAAATCTACCTTTTCAGACAAAAGCCTCTCATTGTCTGCATAGGAGTGACTAGCAATGAAATCCAAATGGATCAGATGTTCACACTTATAATTAGCGGGTAGACCATTGGTGTGAGGTGGGGAGAAAGCTTGTTCACTGGTGGTTGGCTTATTCAACTGAATCACTCAGGCTGTGTTCACACATTTTTTTTGTTGAGTGGGGGGAAAAAAAAGTTCAGGGTTGGGAGAAGTGAAGTGTTCCTTGTGGAGCTAAATCAATTTTTCTGATTTTAATATTGGTGGAGAAGCCATTGCATATTAAAATTTTGCCACCTGGGGAATTCATTGTACCAACCTGGACAAAAATTAAATTGAAAAATTAAATTGGATGTGACCCTTATTTGAATAGTTGAAGGTTGACGTCACAATTTGCGAAGTTTTTTTTAATATATATAAAAAAATCTATTGGAACAAATTACCAACAGCCAACAGGTTTAATATTCTAGGATTTTACACCGAGGCAAACTTTCAAAAAGCCAGGACAGACACAATTGGGCCAAATGGCTGCCTTTTTGTGCTATAAATAATAATAATAATCCTTGCATTTGATATAGTGCTTTTCATGTCTTCCAGACATGACAAAGGTGCTCTTTTAGATGCTACTCCAGGATCCCATTTGAAGATTTCTTTTTGGAGTTAAAGAAGCCCTAATTTATATAGCATGTCTCATCCTCCTACACATTGGGGATCAATCTTGTTCATCTCCTCTGCACTGCCTTTTTAAGGCGTATGTTTGAGGGGGAAATAAAAAAAAATCTATATCTGCAGATTGAAGGAATACAGAGATTAAGGCTGTCCAGGAATATACTTTGCAAAACTTTGGTGTGTGTTGAATTACGAATAATTCAAGGTGACTGAGGTTTCTATGACTTCCAAAGATTTCACATGTATAATGTGATATTGACTTTTTTTTAATAATAGCCCTAAAATATTGGATTGAAAGTGGCGGAAGTGTATTAATACACACTGGATTCATTTTGGAACTCAAGGTCAATTTTGTCACTTTCATTTGTATTTCTAACGTACACAGAAGCTGCATTGCAAACTTTGCAGGGCTGGCGCGGATAAGTCATTACATCACTCACTCTTCTCCACTGCAACAGCAGAGGGCAAAGATCACACCAGTTATAAAATTACTTGTCAGTTTTGCAATACTGTCTTGTTATTCAAAAAAAAACGGCTGTCAACCTGTGCAGTGCCTTGAAGAGCCGAACGCAAGACAAACAGTGCTGTGAAGAGTGAATCTCCAAACCTAAATTGTATTCTCCTGCATGTTCAATGTGCTCAGTGTCACATTTGTCATACAGAGTCAATAAATTCCCATGATAAATTGACATTGCACAACATGCAATGCCCAGTCACTCTCTGTCATGCTAATTTGTGAGGCAGTTACCCACTTGATCAAAAATACAATTATATTTACCCACGAAGCTTGTCTCGAGGCTCAAAGCTTCAGCCTAGTTTTAACCTGCAATAACAACATAAAATTCAAAATCTCACAGCGCTGTGTAAATCGTCTCGTTTTCAGTCGAAATTTGGAGGCCGCTCCTCTTAAAGAACTTCTGAAAAAACAGGTTGTAAATTCTAGAACAAGACATGATCTATCCTTGCATTTGATATCGCCCCTTATCACGTTGTCGAGCCGTCTCAAAGCGCTTCACAGAATATACTGTAAAGTGAATTGATTCTGTGTTTGGTGGGCGAAAAGGGAATTTTCGTGAAACCCAATTGAAGTCGCAGATTAACTGTTGGCCTTAAAGAATCCTTTCAGACAAGACGCAGTTTTGTAGTTTTATACTTTGAACCTTTCCTCGAGTGTAAGGTTTACATTTTCGTTTAATCTTGTCCATCAGCATTTTGCAAATAGTATAAAAATCTAATAAGAAATTGTAATTCTACCACAACTCCCTTGTAACAATATATAGAGCGCTAAAGGCTTGTCCTAGTCAGCTCGCTGGCTCTAAAACAGATCAGACAGATGCATTAAAATGCAAATTTCAGCCCTTCTCTATTATATCTGCTGACTAGTTAAACAATTTACTGGTTATTGGAGACAAATTACCATAATGGTTCTCGGTGGGGAGGGGTAGGGAGGTATGGGTGGGTAGGGAACAGCCACAAGAACTATGAAATATTACTCATAATGGCATCTCACTAGAATTTTCTAATTCAGTTTAATTCAGTTTTAAAAAAAGCATCTAATATTTGAAAGTGTTTAAATGGAATCTCGTGTTATCATTATTAAAAAAAAAGTGTAATAGTCTCTGATCGAGTTAGTGCTCTGTCATCTCCAGAGATTCTGTTGATAATTGCAAAGATGAATTGAGGTTAAGCAACTGAAGAACTTTTTGGAACCTGGCATCTCTGCAGGGAGCCTGATGCAACCGTGTACTTCTCCGTCACGGAGAAACACAAGCGAGCAAGTAAGAGAGAGCACATCTCACAGCCATCGTGGCTCAGTGGTTAGAGCACTGGCCTTACAAGTGTGAGGCCTGTGATTGAATCCAGGCAGGTCAGGGCGAAAACCTTGGGCACGTTTCCTTACTCCACACACGCGTCTAATAATAATCAGTCCAAAAACGGATTATTATCCCCCTGCAATAATAAATATTGATCATTTTCAATCCACAACTGTTTGTGGGGACGCTGCTGTGCGCAATTGGCTGCTGTGTTTTGCCCACACGTATACAGTCAATTCACTTTACAGTATTTTCTGTAAGCGCTTTGAGATGTCGATAAGATGTGAAAAGTACAATATCAAATGCAAGGTTTATTTTTATTATAGTATAATCATCCAGCAAGGAGGAAGCTACCATTGTAGTGCCTGAAACAGTGGACGCTATTCTTCTTATTTTTTATTATAACTAATGCATTTGGTTACCCCTTATTTATTTTAGAGACCGGAAAAGAAATCACTTTGCCCATCGCACTCTCTGATATCCCGATCCTTGCTTTCAATAGTGTCCGTTTCTTAATCTATTTTAGGAAATGTGTAACAGCAAATTTTAGAACATGTGCAATCAACACAGGAGGAGCTCTTGCTAATATTACAATCTCTTAGCTGCTTGCTGCACTGTTGACCTCCCATATTTGGGTGTCAAATTGGCTCCGCAAATGCCTCTGAGTTGGCAGATTTCAAGCCCCATGTTAGCAACGCCCATAGTCCAAGATAATACTCTGGCATGAGAAGCCTTATAACAAATGCAAGGATTATTACCAGATATTACAACTTCTGTTGGATAACATCTTTTTTTCCCCGCCCCCTAACCCAGGGCAATGACGCCGATTTAACACCCTGCTATTGTTATTGTTCAGCCAAGAACTGCTAACTCAGAACAGACCTAGAATACTCCCACTCTGTGAGGCTCGATTCTTTACATTGATTAGATATGGGAGAGCCTGAAAGAGATCAGTTTAAATTCTACCGAGTTTAACAATAATAATCCTTGCGTTGGATTGTGGTGTTTTATCACTCTATCAAATGCATTTTGGAAAGAACCCCGGCAGCCAATTGCGCACAATATTGTCCCACAAACAGTCATGGATCAAGTGACCAAATTATTATTATTTTTGAAGGGTTCATTACCCTCGGATAAGCGATCGACTATCCACCAGGTTCCTTCTTATTGCTAGGTAAACAGAGGGATGTGGAGTAAGCAAACTTGCTCAACATTTGTGCCTGCCTGGGAATCAAACCCAGGTCCTGTCTCTTGCGAGGCAAGTGCTTTAACCGCTAAACTAAATGACTCCACAAATACATTTCTTTTTAACAACCTGACAGAAAACCAGCAGTTTGCTTGTCACTGAGGTAGAGTACCAAATAGGTGCACTTAATCGTGTTGATACCCAATGGTGGGAACTTACTTAACTGCGTTTCAGAGGTAACCAACCCAATTTGGAAGAATTGGTCTCTGCGTCGAAAGAAGGTTTGTAATAATTGCAGTGCACCGAGGTGAGGAAATTGAATTCTACACTTCTGGTAATTGGCGTACACTTAAATAAGTAAAAAAAAATCCATGGGTGGGAGTCAAGGTTTATGGTGTGGAGAGAGAAGATTATAGAAAAATAGAAATCTTCAGCACAGAGAGAGGAGGCCAGTTGGCTTATTGTGTCTGTGAGAAGACACTTTGGATTTCTGAATCTACTCAATTAAGTAGCAATTAAGCTTAATTGCTTGCGGAAATCCCTTTCCTTTTAGACTTGGGAACACTAGGAATGATCTGAAATGCCAGAATTATTATTAGGATTATTATTATTATGACGAGAATAATGTTTTGAACATAAAACATTCTGTTAAACAAGGATCTTGTCTGGGCTAAGGGAGGGGAGGTAAGGCGTGTGAGAAAATTATACCCTCGGTGACAATTATTACATTGTGCACCATTTCCCTCCTCCATTGGAATTTCGAAAAGCTTTTCTGTAATTCTTGTGTTGGACACACTGATTTCTTTACAGATTAAAAAAAAACATTATGAATCAATGCCCAACCCAGCATTGGTTTAATCACTACCCAGAACCAGTTGCTTTTTATTGTAGTGTCGCAGTATTGGCAGGGAGGCATGACTAAAGGTCAGGAGATTACAAAAGCTGGGTTATCATTAGGGAAATGAAACGTCTAGATGTAAATGAACTCCCTCTTCCCTTGGCTTGTGCATAGGAGCAATAATTCAGTTCCTACCTTGTTTGATCTCAATTGAACTTGATGTAGCATAAACAAGTCTCATTAGTGTTTCGCTTCCGTCTTGGTGGAACACTCCAGGTTGGGGGAAAAGGCAACGAAACACTAATGTGGTTTGTGACTTGCCTCTCAAAGGTGGGTTCCCTTTGCCTGATCAGCGAGTGAGTGACATTTGGTGATTGTAGACCAATGGGTTCAACCAAGTAGGGGCATTAATCACGCTCGCATAAGACCTCAAGTTGTCAACGTTTCCAAGTGCTTCACTGGGTTACTAACTATAACAACTTGAGATTATAGAGCACTCTCCATGTGGGGTGGTATCTTAGACCACTCAAACTAAAGTGTATCAACCGTTGGTAGGCGAATGATTAGTTCATAATAATCCTTGCATTTTTGACATAGCACTTTTCACGTCTTCTAGACGTCTCAAAGCGCTTCACAGAGTATACTGCGAAGTGAACTGACTGTATATTTGTGGGGCGAAATGCAGCAGCCAATTGCGCACATCAGCGTTCCCACAAACAATCGTGGATTGAAATGACCAATTTATTATAGGTTTTTTTTAAATCTGCCCGAAGACAAGACAAAACAAAGAACCATCCATTTTGTTTTGAAACTGTGATCCAGATACCTGTGAGCTGCTTTGCTCGTCCAATTGATTCTACCTGGAGAATACCACCCTTTGTAGAATCTCACCGATTTGTAGAACAGTCTTGGATGAGATTAGAGGAGGACTTTGGGGGCAAAATGATTGAATGTTCTTATTAAAAAAAAAGCTTTAAAGGATATTTTTAAAGTTGTTATCTTTTAGAGCACATTTCACCTTGCAAATGGCGATATTATCAGGAATGAAGGTAAATCTGCGGATAAAAATCTTCCAATGGTGAATCTTTAAATAGAGTTAGATAAAAGGGAAGGGCTCCATAAATATGGTTTGCAAAGAGTCATATCTTTAGGGTATCTGAAATCTATATATACTTCAACAGCATTTGGCAAAATACTTTGTTTAACTAAGCAAATCTGCAGACACTACTTACAGTGGGAGGTCACGTTCTGAAAATTCAGGCATGATTACATTCTTTTTTAAACTGAAAATTTAAGAGTTTGGTGGTTCAGTTCAAGCTAAGCTATGTAAATAGAACTGTAACATAAGAACATTACCATTTTCTTTGAAACGAAACAAAGATCTAATATGGGGAAAGAGCGAGGGACTGGGAGTAATTGGAATATCTCTTATTCAAAGAGCCGGCACAGGCACAATAATAATAATAATAATCATACTCCTTGCATTTGATATAGCGCTTTTCACGTCTTCTATCTAGACGTCTCAAAGCGCTTCACAGAATATACTGTAAAGTGAATTGTTTGTATATTTGTGGGCGAAGCGCGGCAGCCAATTGCACACAGCAGCGTCCCCAAAAACAGTCGTGGATTGAAATGACCAATTGATTTTTTTGGAGGGATTATTATTAGGCGTGTGGAGTAAGGAAACCTGCCCAAGGTTTCGCCCTGACCTGCCTCTGTTAAGTGTTGTTACAGGATCGGTTATCCCTGAGTGATTTCCAAAGGCTGATCTCTGCTGTGTAGATCGAAGTTTATTTGTGGGTTTATTATTCTGTCTGGAGTTACTGAACAATTCCTGAAGTGAAGCTGTTACTTTCTTAATCAGTTGATTTTGTAGATTTGTGTTCATGAAATCTTTTGTTGCTGCTGTATAAGATGATATGTTTTGAGGTTTGTCATTTAATATATCTACTGTTAAAACAAACACTGTATACTCTTACCACACTGCCTATCTAATTATTAACACTCCGCACAACTTTCTAGCTAAATGTAATTTAACACATTCTATGACTTTTGTTTTAAAAAAATGTGAATAACTATTTTATTATTCTGGTTTTCTTCCACATCAGACAGACAGATGGACAGACAGATGCAGCCACTGCACACCTTCAAGTCACTCCATTGATATCAGGAAACGTGTCGCTCAGTGCATTTTTTTTCCCCTCTGATCTCCTGAATCTTCTCCAAATCATATCCCAGCAGTTTTTCACATTGCTTTCACAATTAGGTTCATTTCAATACCGTAACATTGCAGGTTTGGCTTGGCATCAAAGCAGTTTTAGTTAGAGGATCGCTAATTAGTAACTTGCAAGCCTTCAAATATTTGGTGACTTACCCTATCATCAGCAGACCCCAGCTTCGCTACACCGATCTTAAAATAGTCACAAACTGGGACTTTGCCCCTTGTGGGTCATAGAGTAAAATGCAAAAACATTCCATCATGTTAATTAATTGGAGATGACACTTAATAAGTTTCTCTCTCTCTGAGGTTACTGACACGTTTCCCATGTTTGTTGACTTTGTTGATGCTGTGATATTCTTGGGCGGCTAGGAATTCACAGCATCAGGCCAAATCCGTCAAATTTACTGCCGATTAAAAGTAAATTCATGATCATTGTTATCACGCCTTATCGCATGGATGAAACATCTCAAAGCACTTCACAGGATTTACTGGAGAGTGTAGTGACTGTATTTAATAGGTGAAAAGGGTATGTTGTAGTTCCTTTTTTAAAAAAAATTGGGCATTCAATCCATGACTGTTTGTGGTCACTGCTGTCTGTGATTGGCTGCCGCGTTTCGTCCACAAAATATACAGAATATTCACTTTACAGTACATTCTGTGAAGCGCTTCAAAGTGTCTTGAAGATGTGATAAGGCACTAAATCAATTTAGCTCTATAGTACTGTAAGATAATAAATTCAAAATCGCCTGCTGCCCTCTTAGACAGCAAAGGTTGCACTTTTGTAAAATCCCATTGGATCAGGTGAGAGGGGGTGGGGGGGGGGGGGGGGGGGAATAGATTGCTTCATTGGCACATTACTTTGTTCACAAGAATGCTGCAATCGTGGTCATAGGATCTCATTTTACAGGTAATGTTTGAGATATGGAAGAGAATGCTAATAAAAGCTGAAGGAAGTGTTATATTACAGAAATAAAACCTGATTTTCTGACCAACATAGTGATCTCTATGGTAATAGCTAAATATTACTGCAGGGTTTTTCCTCTCTCAATAGCCCGTTGCCGTCACTGAAATCGAGCAAACTTCAAATGATCTTATTTTTTTTGAATGGTGATGGGGGAGGGTGGGCGGTGGGGGTCGGGAGGGCGGAGAAAGGGGGAAATCGGATAATTATGAGTCACTTCAATAAAAATGAATTATCAGCCTTTTTAGAAAATTAGTTTCCAATTGATTTTGTTTTCGGTCCCAGAAGTCATTCGGGGGGGGGCGGGGGGGTGGGGGCGGGGGAGTTGGGGAGAAGGGGGACAAATATCAGCCTAGCCTATTTGACTGCAGTCTGACATCTTGTCAGATCGTTATTCACAACCACAAACATTCTTATAGTATTATACTATCGAGTTATTCCTTGTTGCTAGGCGACTGCAAAAGACATCTTGAAGGAGCCCCGTGTTTGTTTGCCCAACGAACCTTTCAATCTGCGTGGTAAGTGCTATTTATGCCTGTAATTCTCTGAAGATGATGACATATGGCACGGCCTGCTCCACAGCTGCCCACAGTGCCCCGCGAGATTCTCATTCCAGTCGATGTCCTTCCAGCGGTTCTGGGTTGAAAATACGGAGAGGTTGTTTGACCACAGCTGTAACAGATGCTCCCATTGCCTGGCATCCAACCGCAACCTTCCAGCATGGCTCACCAGAGAGCGAGCAACAGCAGGTAAATCTGGTCAATTTTCACTTCTCTTCCTTCCTCAAACATGCGGAGGATGACTGGGGGGGGGGAGCAACCTTTATCGCTCTCTCCTGCCTAGAATGAGATCAACTACCAATGAGAGGCTCCGGTTTGATTCCCGGGCAAGCCGAAACCTTAGCCAAGTTTCCTTATTCTACACACCTCCGTTTTCCTCTTTGGTCCCAGAAGTCATTCAGTGGGGGGTGGGGGAGGTGGGTGGGGGGGAGGGGGAGCGGCAACCTGGTTGTTAGTCGATTGGCCAATCGCCTTTCCCAAGGATAATAATCCCACAAAACTAAGTGAATAATAGATTCGGTTGCTCGGGTCCATGGCTGTTTGTGGGGCACTGCTATGTGTGCGATTGGCTGCCATGTTTGGCCCACAAAGTAGACAGTCAATTTATTTTACGGTGTGTTCTGTGAAATGCTTTGGAACATCTTGGTGATGTGAAACAGAGTTATATCAAATCAAGTACTGTTATTATAGTTAACAGCACGGATAAACTGGATAAAGTGGGTAATCAGCTAAATTGATGTTCCTGAATCCACGAGTGAACTGTAGAAAGCCAACGTAACCAGTTGCTGCTAAGAGATGTAAAATGTTTAAAGGGCATTTGACTAATTCAGAAAGTGCAGAAAAACTCCTTCAGCATGGGAAGATTTCAGCATGACACGCACATGCTTTAGTATTCTGTTGCAAGTGATTGGCCACCGATAATATTTTAAGCGTGCAACATTTGCCGAGACCAAAGTCCTAACAGTCTCTCAAGTGATTCTTCTGAATTATTAAAGCTAAGTAAGTGGGAAGGCTCCCAACTTGTCAAGGAGTTAAAAACTGATAGCTTGGGTCAACTGGTGAAGGACAAACGCATCAACGCGACTATTTGGTGGAGTCCTGTAGCTGAGTGGTTAGAGCACTCGCCTTGCAAGCAAGAGACCCGAGTTTGATTCCCGGCAGGGTGAAACCTTGGGCAAGTTTCCCCATTCCAGAAACCTGATAATAATCCCTCAAGAAAAAAACATCTGGTCACTCAATCCACGACTGTTTGTGGGGACACTGCTGTGCTTGATTGGCTGCTGTGTTTTGCCCACATATATATAGTCAGTCCACATTGCAATGTATGCTGTGAAGCGCTTTGAGACAACTCAAAGCAGACGTGAAAAGCGCTGTATCAGATGCAAGGAGTATTATTATTATTATTTTGGTTCAGTTGAGATTCTCTGGCTCCAAACCCAGAGCTTGGTGTGAAACAAACTCTGTACTGAGCTGGCTGTCAGATTTCAGAATTTCAAGCTTTTTTAAGATTATTGAATATTTGAGCAATGCTGTAACTGGTGCCCCTATTTAGGCCAGTATTTGAAAATCTAAACCTGGTCTAAAAGTTGGCCTCCCAATTTTCCTTCTCATTTCCAGTTCACTTTTAAAAGCCTTCTTGTGGAATCGAATAGCACCCTCAAATGCAACACGCAGATGATACCAGCAACAATAAGGTTGCTACATACAGATAGTGGGGAATTCACTTCCATTCACTGCCAATTCACTTTACAATCGATTCCGTGATGCGTTTTGAGATGTCTCAACAACATGATAAGGGGCAATGGATTATTCTTATTATTGCTATTATTTGGAGATGGGGGGAATCATATAATATTGGTTTGCAGTATATTTTTATATTTTTGCCGAATAAAAATTGTTTGCAATTTTAGAATAGAAGCTGCTGGGTTCAATTTAATATCGAGCCTTTCCTTGGCATTTCCTCGAGTCTATGGCTGCAATCTCTACAATGGGTGACTGTTTGCACAATGAACTTTGTGCGCATATGGCTAGACATATCAGTGAAACGAGCGTGGAAACGGTTTGATAGTTGGTGCTGGTGTGTGTGTGTGTGTGGCGTGGGGGGAGCAGGAAGAGAGGGAGTGCTGGGGCACATTGCAACCATTTAGCAAGTGGGAGATCAGATCACTGTCACAGCCTGGCATGCAGAGTTTGTGTTGCTATTATTATGAGCGGGAGCTCAACAAGGTTGATTTTTCAGTTTCAATATTTAGCTTATTTTCAATTTCAAAGCGAGATGTTTCACTCCGTTTACAGAGATAAATGTATTGGGAATTTCCAGGGAAATTATTAAACAGTAAATGATTTATAATGTTGCTTCCGTTATGAAAAGCCACATTTTCATAATAACATTTGCATAAATAAATGGGCGAGGGATTTGGTTCCAGTGCTGGTATATCGAGGACTTGGAGAGGAAGCAAGCACAGTATAATGTGAGTTAAATCTTGTCGATTTGGGAAATGTCTTTCTCTCTCATTGCAGTGCTCAACAAAATTAAGGATTTGACATTTTTAACCATTACCTAATCAGAAATTTTATACAACTACTGTCCTACTCAGCCCGCAATAATGAGGATCTGAGTTTGATTCTGGAGCAGGGCAAAACATTGGGCAAGTTTCCTTACTTCATATGCCCCTGTTTACCTTGTGGTAAGTAGGAACCCAGTTGTGAATCGATTGGTGGATCATTCGTCCAGTGGGTCGCGTAACAATCTCTTCAAAAAAAAAATAATAATAATTTGATCACTCAATCCGACACTATGCACAATTGGCTGCTGTGTTTGGCCCACAAATTATAGTCAATTCACTTTCACAGTGTATTCTGTGAAGCCCTTTTTCGATGTCTGCGAGACATGATAAGGCTCTATTAAATGCAAGGATAATTATTATTATCAGCATTTATCAATGGTGACTGTGATTTTGTGAATGTAGGAAATACTTACATTGGACAGGGTACAATGCGAGCTGTATTATTCTGTCAAGCACAGACTCTCTTGACAAGCTTGTCAGATTAAAGAATGACTGAAATGTTTTGTGATCAGGCAATAAATCACGCATAAAGTGCTAACTTTTTCCATCAAAGTAATATCTCCTTGTAACCGAATTTGCATCCGCTTAGTAGCAAGAGAGGAAAGAGGATTGGAGATTCAGCTTGTAGTGCAGAATTTAAATGTGGGCTTAATTTCAAGGACCCCTTCCTGCCTCGCCTACACGGAGAATCAGTAAAGTCGCTTCATCTATTTCTTCTTATTATCAAGATCCTTGCTTTTGCTATCTGTAGCTCCTCACAAATAGGAAGGAGAATGTCTCCAAGTGCTTTGAGGGATTTACTGTAAAGTGATTGCTTCACTGTAGGCGATTGTATACTGTAGGCGAGCATGGCAGCCAATTGGCGCAAGACAGTGTCCCATGAACAGACATGAAATGAATGAACCCCTGGGCACTGTTCACCAAAATAGTGGGAGAAACTCCCTTTCTTTTCTTCCAGTAGATCCTTAATGCCTACCTGAACAAGTTTGGTTTAACATCTCATCCAAAAGATGTTATCAGCATAGAATTAGCTCAAAGTCTTGATGTGGGGCTTGAACTCACAACCTTCTGACTCGGAATTGAGAGTGCATCTGACACCTGACCACGCCTATTAATAATCCCTAAAAAAAAACACAATAATAAAATTGGTCATTTCAATCCATGACTGTTTGTGGGGACGTTGCTGTGCGCAATTGGCTGCCGCATTTCGCCCACAAATATACAGTCAATTCACTTTACAGTGTATTCTGTGAAGCGCTTTGAGACACAGTGTAGAAGACTTAAAAAACGCTATATCAAATGCAAGGATTATTACTATTTCTACTCTTACACAGTGAAACCGTATTAGCAAATTTATTATCTGACCCATTTTTGTATCTGTCCCTAAAGACTGAAGAAGCTGTGCTAGAAACTGTGGAGATGATAGCTGATACCTTATTCTGTATTCTCAAATGGATGGTGCAGGCAGATGCTTCGAGATCCCTGCTCTGAAATTGTTATCAAAGTGTAGATTGGGAGAGATGCAGGATTCTGGTTAATCGTTGGGAAAATCTTTATACAGCTCAACCAATGTGCCCAAAACAAAATTTCACATGCAGAAATCAGGAAACATTTTACTATAATTGGATCTTTAATCAGAGCTAAGGGATTGTTTGAGGAAAGTAACTATGCGTGTGGATTGGCAGCTCCATCCAAACGTAGCAAAGACTTTTTGTACATTTATATAGAGCTCTCTTGTTAATTCATTTAAAGAACTAACCTCAGAGTAAAGACTGAACTCCACATTTTGGCAAATTCTGGATGCTCTGAAATGCTAAGAAGATCGAGTAAATGTGGGATTTCTCTCCTGTCGTTTAACTGCTACATTCATGGGCCAACGAGATAGGAGAATGACAGCATAGAAAGAGACCAGTGACCAAATATTTCTTACAAGTAACTGCTGAACAAGAAGGATGATGTGAACCCACGCATAGGCATCTAACCTGCAATCATATCTCCCTGATTTAATAATTTGATTTGTGTCTCGAAATCCAATTGAAATCTGCAGCAAACTATAAGTGCACTCGACTTGTTTGTGTTTTCTTAGTTTGGGCAACAGCTGAGGGCAGCAGACATTCTAAATTGAAATAGAAATTGTTATTCCATGGCAGCGAACTATTCTGAATGTAAATTGCGTACGGGAAAAAAAAAAGGCTGAGCACAAGCATTTTTCTTATATAAAAATCTAGAATGAAATCGAAAAACTTTGATCGTACTATAAACCAAAAACTGATTTGTAGGTCACTGCATCCCTGAGGTTGGAGTTACAGTCTACAGCACATCTCCACAAATCTTACAAATTACTGCAGATTATATCTATAATTTTGCGTTTTGCCCACAAAAATATTCAGTCAATTCACTTGACAGCAGATATCCTGCGAAGTGCTTTGAGGTGTCTCGAATACTTGCGAAGGTGCTATATCAAATGCAATACAATATTATTAATATTATTATTATTATACACCATCGTGAATGTCAATAGGGGAATAGATTTTATAATTTCTTGATGGGTCGTCTATTTTTTTGTCCCCCAATTTGAGTATCGTCTTCCTTGTTTGTCATGTCTGTGGTGTTTGCACAGTTGACAGTTCAGAGTTCAGAGCTCCTGCTACAAGCCAAGATTCCAGACGCCCGCTGGAACTCTTTTAACTCATCACCCCAAGCAACACACGTCTCGTCGAGGACTCGATCATCCTCCAGTTGTTCCCACCCTCACTAGGGAAAAGCCCAAAGCCCTGATCTGTGCTTTGACCCCCATCAGATACTGTCTGCACCCACAACCATGCCTGGCCAGATAATCAGTCAAGGGACGGCTGCCTCGGTTCATCTCGATGTGACAAAAGGAGGGTTACTGTCCTTGATTGTAGGGAAGCATTGTTTCAATAATACTCCCTGTATCTGGTGCAGCGCCCGATCATAGCATTGAGATGTCTCAGAGCGCTCCGCACAATACACCCTCAAGTGAATTGACTGTCAAGCTCCCACACGAATGAAGGCCGAAATGAAGAGAATTTTACCAAGCAAAGGTAATCCTGCACGATCCCAGGAACATGAGTCGGCCATTCAGCCTGTAGAGCCTGTTCCCCCATTCTATTAGATCATGGCTGATCTACACCTCGATTGTTAGTAATCATATTAATTAAGTTGCCAGGTCCCAGGGAGATAAGATCCTAAACTAAACGGCAAAATTCCCGGCTAAGACCAGGCCACCAATATGCCCGCCGTCCTCGCAGTGAGCACAACAGTTGATGTGTGGGTTAAGCTATTTGTTTTTTTGACTTGATTCCCTTTTTTCTGTGTGCTGACTGGCGGTGGAGTGGTCACTGGAATCCATTTTACGCGGTAGCGTTGCTAGACTACAATCCCAAATTACCTTTTGGCTCGTATATCTTTTTGAAGTTGCATTTTTCTTTTTATGGGGATGCCTCTGTTTCTGTGCTGGTTATAAAAATAATAATAATAATCCTTGCAGAATGCCGTGAATCTACGTCGGCGAAACACGCCAACAAACTGTGGGCAGCAGTGTCCCGCAAACAATCTTTTTAGCTGTCGAGGCATCTCTATTTCTGTCAGGTTAAATTTGACGAAGCGCATGTGTTGTTTGTGGTGGTTTGCTTTTCCTCTCTGGCTCCGTGTCTCATAGCAGCTTCATCCTCATTCTGCGGAGAGACCAAATGAGCTCTCAAAATGCCCCTGTCAAATTAACTTTTAAGATTCTGACAATTCAAATGTTGAACCCCCGTCACACGTTGCTATCTAATTGCTAAGTTTTCCTTTTTTTTAGCAGATCATTACCGAGTCATTCTCAATGCAATGTGTATTAGTGCTTTCATTTCTGTTTAACGCAAACTATTTTATGATGGGCCCATCACTTGATTGCTTTCACTTCCCTTCATTTTTATCGTGGACATTTGATCGAAGAACATTTTAATGATGTACTTCAAGCAAACTGATGTTGTGAGCTGGGGAGCCTTTGTTGTTAATAGCTAGCTTGTTAGAGGCTGATATGTCCCTTGGTTAAGTAAGTCACCGGTGTCTAGTTTAAGAACACTGCTTAAAGTGGGTTGTAACTATTTTGAATATATCTGATAAATCTTTATTAAACTTATGTGAGTTCTGTCTATACACGTTCCATCAGAGAGAGAGAGAGAGAGAGAACAATATTTGCCCTTGTCTCTGCTCACTAAATCTGATTTAATTCGCTGTCATTGCCGTTCGATGATTTTGTATCCTCTCTCAGCTTTTAGTTTCTGTCGCTTGAAAATGAGAGATACGGAACGGTGGAATATTTTCTTAATTCGCAACTTGTTTTAAATTTGATCTCTGCACACGCTGTGGGTGGTTGAGGGAGGTCAACTGATGTTTGAAATCCAGGGAATTGCATTCCAATCAAAATCGCGCTCAGTGGAGAGACTTTAACAACTACAGTGATGATTCAGAGATTTCACTGGAACTAATTTGATTGACGTGACCAGGCTCTTCATTAGAGGTGGGGGGGGGGGGGGGGGGGGGGGAATATCAACCCGGGGGGTCTTTCAAATGACAGGGAAGGAAGAAAAGGCGAATTCAATTGAATTTGACTTTTGACCAGGTCGATGAATGTAAGTGTACAGCTGCCTGGAATCGAACCCAGGTCTCTCACTTGAAAAGCAAGTGCTCTAACCACTGAGCTACAGGATTCCATGCAGAAGCAAAATGATATGAACATGGAACGTGAACCCAGTGGTTTTATTGACTATTGTTGAAGTAACACTGATGGTAGTCATGAAACATCGAACCATTTGTTCCCCCATGGGCGATATTTTCTACAGCCAACAGGGGAGGCAGGAACTGTGAATTGACATGTTTGATGATAATAATAATAATCATCCTTTCATTTTGATATAGCGCTGTTCACATCTTATCAACATCTCAAAGCGCTTCACAGAATATACTGCAGAGTGAATTGACTGTATATTTGTGGGCGAAACCCGGCAGCCAATTACAGTGTCCTCACAAACATTGAAAATAAAAAAAAATGATTGGAGGGATTATTAGGCATGTGAAGTAAGGAAAAATCTATCGGTAAACTTCAGGAGTAAAGCATTGTTGTCTCACTCACCCTGTCAGACAAACAAACGTCCGTCACACCCTGTTTTACGTAGACGGAAATCGCGGAGTAACATTGAAGGCCAGTTAGGTTTCTCACAGAGATCTGAAATATATCAGAAGCACACGCACATCAAAGTCGCTGTTGTCTTTAGCACCAGCTGATGTGGTGTGTTTAATGTTAGTGGGACTAATTAAATTCTTGTTGATAGCAAATTAAGTAACCTTTTCTTAATTTAGGAAAGCAGGCTGTCACTGGTTTAGCACATTGACTTTACATTCCTGTCTCTTAATTTGCTTTGTATCCTACCATATGGCTCTGAGGAAACCAATCAACTGCTAACCACAGGGAGAAAAATAAAGAAGGGGGTGAAGAGCTTGCATTGTGAAAGCACCTTATCAGATCAAAATATCTCAAAGTGCTTCGCAAGTAGTTGCTGTCAAGTGTAGTGCCTGCTTTTGTGAGCAAACGAGTCTGCTATTTGGCTCACCACCGAGTCTCCCGGCATGTTTCAAATAGAAGTTATGACACCTCTTAAAACGGGCTCAAAGTTATTATTGTCAAAATACAGATTTTCTTTGTTGTTGTTGTGTGAGGAAGAGGGAGGAGGTGGGAAGGAAAGAGAGAGGGGGTAAATCATTTATGTGGCAGCTGAGATTTAATCTCAGATTATGTTCTTGGGTGTCATCCGTTGGCAAGTGTCATCCACGAGTGCTTGTGGGACGCAAATGACTGCCATGTTTCGCCCACGATTATACAGTCTATTCGCTTTACAGCACATTCCGTGAAGCTCTTTGTAACGTCTCGAAGACATGATCATGCGCTATATCAAATGCCGGGATGATTGTCGTAGGTTAGTTGCAGGTTACCAGTCAGCCCAAATAGGCTCAGATGTAGAGAAAATAATTGGTAATTACAGTTTGTGTTAATGTGAATCACGGAACAAATTAAATGTAGTGTAAGGTTCAGTTTGACCACGGTTACGGTACAAAAACAATATTTTTCACTCACTTTAACTTCTGTTGAATCCCATTACCGCAGCCTGTCAGTTTCCTGTAGAGTAATTGACCCGGGAGACCCCTGTTGCTTCTGAAATAGTTTTATTTTTATTACACTTATAAATCTGGTGAGGATGAGTTGTTTTATTCCTTGGCAGATAGCTGTTGATGCCAACGATGGAGCCCTGCTGTCCTTTTGAGGATTTTGATGGACTGCATTTTTTTTCCCTGTGGAAAAAAGGATGGAGAGGGATGTTGTGTGTGTGTGTGTGTGTCTCTCTCTCTCTCCCTGTCTCAACCGGCTCCAGCCTCCTGCCGGTCGCTCGTGCCGCCTTCCCACCATCGGTGGCCATACTTTCAGTCATATCCCTGAAATTCTAGAACACTCTTCCTCTATCGCTCCGCTATGGTCCTTCTGTCCCCATCTGCCTGTCATGCCTGAAGACCTTCCTCTTCAACCGTATCCAAGGTCACACCCCACCCTTCCCCACCCCGGGCTTGGCAAGTTTTCTGACCTTCAGCCGCTACCCCCTGAGGCTCTGGAACTCCCTTCCTCATCTTCCTTCGCCCCCCTCTCTTCCTACTTTCAGGTCTCGGCTAAACAGTTTTCTTTTCGACCACGCTTTCGTTCACCTTCTCTCCCTCCCCCTCCTCCTGGCTCGACCCGGTTATTGGGAAGCGCTCTGCGATACCGTCCGGCGTGGAGTGAGGGCGCTATATAAATCCAAGTTGTTGTTTTCATGTGTGAGGGGCGCTATACAAATGAACGTTGTTGCTGTAAAGGTGTGTCCATTTTCTGTGAACAGAGATTCAGTGCTTGCAACCTTTCCTGTGCTGCTTTGCCTTTGTCCTGAGAGAAAGCCTTGTTTTTTTTTGCAATTAAATTTTTTTTCTCTCTCTCTCTCACAGTGCCAAACTTTGGGAGGGCCGACCAGTGTAAACATGGGAATTTTGTTTTTTTCACGGATAGAGAAGCGGTGGGAGGAGTGGGTGAAAAGGTCCTTGCGTATTTCCAACCCATCTCACGTATTGTACTTGGCCCGGTGTGTGTGTGTGTGTGTGTGACTGTCAGAAGTGACTGATGGTCATACGCTGCCCAAAGACATATTTATGAAACTGTATTGCTGATTATTCCAACAAAAAAAAATTCTGTTTCTATTTTTGTCGGAGCTCTTGACTCCGATGGGCATCGAAACCTCCCGAGAGGCTCGCACCTCATTGCAACAGAAAGGTCATAACCAATTGTCATCTCCCAAAGTATCAGAGGCAGGCAACGAGAAGTGCCAACTCTGATATCCCTTTGCTTCCCAAAGCTGTTTGTGGTGCCACTTGCTGTCAGTAAACACCATTAGCAGGTGTTGCCCAGGCAACGCTCCGTCATATTGTGCGAGTAAGTTACTCCCCAGGTATCTTTCGAACCTCTTGCTGCAGTGGATCAATGGAAGGCTGTTTGGAGACTGACTTGGGGAGAATGCCAACTTCAATTAGAGCTGCTAGAAGGAAACAGTGGGGAAAGGAAGCAACATCCTTGTCTCCCAAAATGGCCATTTGTATCTGCTTAAGAAGCAGCTCGTGGATGGGCGCGTGTTCGGGAAAGGGGAGATGCAATGGTCTTCTTCACCTGAACCTCTCTTGTGATCTACTCTTAATATCCAGAACCCACCAAAGATTGTAGATTAGACTTAATGATACCCTATCGCACTGTTAGACAGGCCTGCCAGTCAAGGGACAACCTCCCGATGGGAAAGGCGCTATACAAATATAATTTTGTTGTTGTCGTCTAGTAGAGCTATGTGGTCTATCTCTCCTTCCGTATAAGTAGATTAACGATGTTCTGGGCAATGCTTATTCATGATAGTTCAGTCAGATCACACTGAATGAGCCAGATCGGAAACTATATTTCCTCAAGAAGTCTTTAATTTGAAGACCATATTATTACCAGTGTCACACAAAGTATAGAATAGTTTTATCGTGCAAGGTTCCCATCTTTCCAACTTACGTTGGTGAATTTGCGTTGCTACCAGTCCAGTGTTCCCATACTCTCATCGACAATGGGATTACAAATTCACTGTAAATCCATTGTCACATGCCGGCACATGTAGTGTTAAAGTGAGGAGTCCTTTCAAGCCTCATTGAAGTCTTCTGCTATATCTTCTCTTGGTGGTGAAACCTACATTAACAGTCCATCTTCAGAATGAGTCTCAAAGGCAGAGCATCATTTTGGGATCAAAGGAATCGGAGCTGAAAGAGAGCCTGACCCTTCTCAGCAGCGGATAGCATCAATTTAACTGGAACTGAAAGTGTAAGCATTTAACTGTGTAACTTTTCTGTTTGGGATGGGATGGGGAAGGGAATAGGAGGGTACGATCCAATGATAATCCTGACGTACATAACCTATTGCACATTTTATGGCTCCAAACCTAATGAAAATGAGAGATGTAAATCTTGATTATAATCCACGATGATGTGTGCGCATGTGGTCCATTTCCACTAAAAGGTTTTTAGCTGCTCTGGTGATACGAACGGACTAGCAGATAAGTGTGGATCCGCTTGTCAGATTGATGAAGAACTTTTAAGATCGGCAAAAGATTTGGCTGTTGGCGGCAGATTAATTAAACTGACTGGATGAGGGGACATGGCTTTATATCTCTTCCCTGTGTGTGTTTTTTTATTAGCCAGAAAGCCTCAAAGAGTTAAGAAGTGTTCTCGGCAGTCCAAATGGAAAAAAAATGCCAACATTGTCATATTTAATGGCTGAGTGGTGAAATGCTACGCTACATTTCAGGGGCTTGGTTCATAATATCAATAATTCACAGCATGTAACTAGCAGCTATTAAGGAATATACACACACGCTATTTACTTGAGTGATAAAATGTGACTTTTTGCATTCATTGCCCTCCTGTAGTCTTTTGAATCCACTCAGTCATAACCTTAGTTCAGTGGGAAAAGACATTAAAAATGAGTGATCCGGCATCGTTGAAATCTACGGTTAATTAATCTTTGCAAAGCTATAGCGGACACTCCATTCTTCGGACTGAAGGCTTTTGTTTCACCAGCACACGCTTACACACACCACACACACACATACACACACCACACACACACAAACACACACCACACACACACACACACACACGCCCCCAACAACACCCAATCTTTTTTGGAAAATTTGGACAAAGTTTGATTTCCTTTTCACCTTTTAAAAATAAGGAGATTAAATGTCTGGCAAAATCGTACGCAGTTGAATCTTTACTGCGTTCTGTGCAAACAAAATGTTGCATTTTACTTAGTATCGTGTGTGTCTCTGGTGACCCGGCTGCTTGAAGGGAGCAGGAAGCATTACCAAACCACCTGCTGCAGTTTCTAATCTGACCCCCTGGCTAATATCCTTCACAATTAGCCAATCTGTCTTGCTTCTCATATGGAAGGAACACATATTTTAAATGCACTGTTTGTTCTACACGCTTTACTTCCATGCCCTTCCCTGCAGTAAACTGTACCTTAGTTAAATCTCTTCTGAAGCACCCATTTACCCAGTTCAATACAGTACTGTGTGTCTGCTCATTGTCAGGACAATGGTGGGCTGAACACTTCACCAGCAAAGGTTATGGAGGGATTGGGCTGCCCACCACTAGATACAATACAAAACTACATTTGTATCTCGCCTTTCATGTTTGGAGGACCGTCCCAAGGCGTTGGGCGGTCGGCGATTTGGACGTGAGCAAACGGAGTAGGGATCAGGAAGTGCATGGACGGAGAAGGAGAACTTGAAACGTGCCTTGAAGATCTATTCAGCGGTTAGATTGCTATGTTTAACTAATCCTTTAGCACTGAGGGCTCTGGTCATGAGGTCTCCTAAGGAGAATCCAAGTCCATTGTAAGTCTTAGAACGCAACAGACTGGCGGCCTTAACCAATAGACGTGGGCCTGAAGACTGACAGGGATTCGTGCAGCGGTCTCACACTTTAGAGCTGAACCAAAATGTACAATGCGTTTGATTCTTTAACCCTTTGATTGCGGTGAATTTCTCCATTTCTACAGTTCCTGTGTGTCTCACTGTTAAGGAATTTAAATTCTCCAATATCTGTTAGCCTTTTGGCTAATGCATTACCAGGAAAGCAGCCTCTGTTTTCAAACTGTGTATAAATCTTTTCTGTCGCCTTTCTTGTCTGCAAAACACACAGTCACTATACTTTACAGTATGTTCTGTGAAGCCCTTGGAGATGTCTTGAAGACGCGATAAGGCGCAATATCAAATGCATGGATTATTATTACATCCTCTCGCCAGGAAAGGCACTATACCAAATATAAGGATTATATCAGTCCTTTATATACTCCAGGGTCACACACACTACTGTTTCTTTACCTTAGTTTGCAACTGTGCAAAAAAGACCTGCTTAGTGATTTCTGACCTTATCACCACGACATTTTCTCTGAATTGTTGCACAGATTGAAGCCCACAGCGCAGTGAGTGAAAAACACTCCACTAAATGAAATTCTGCTTTCAGACTGAGAGGATCAAAGGGCTATTAACATTTTAATCGACGTTCCCACCACATGCCCCCACCGCCACCCTCAACCCTTTGTTGTAAGAACATGAGTATTTTCGCAATGGGAAGGTGGCTGTATGGTTGAGGTCTGTTTACATAGTATTTCTTAACAGATTGAGGAAAAACAGAAGTCAGACTTATTCACATCACTTGCACTGCTGTTTGGAGCAGGGTTCTCTGGAGTCAGTGATATGTGTGGTGTGTGTTCAGTTATTCCCCCTCACCCGTCCACACACACCTCCACCACTTAATTCAGTTGGTTGTTAAAGATCCCATGGCACTATTTGAAAAGAGGAGAACGTTTCTCCCGGTGTCCTGGCCTCATCAAGCCCCGAAATAAAATTGGTCAATTACTTCCGTGGCTGTTTGTGGGACATTGTTGCGTGCATTTATTCGGCTGCTACGTTTTGCCCACAAAACGCACACTCGCTCCACCACTTTACAGTGTATCCTGTGAGGCGCTTTGAGACGTCTCTCTGATGTGATAAGGCACGGTATCTAAATGCAAGGATTTATTAATCTATAATTAGTACAAAATCTTCCATCTGGTTCGTGTGTGTGTGTTTGTTCAGCATCTCCACAGTGCTGTCACCAAGCTATTGAGTTGTCCTTAAAGGTTTATTTTAATAACTGATAAACGTTTCAATTCAAAATTGACTTGGAGCTGACGACAGTTAAATTGAAAAATAAAAAATATCTCCAACCGTCTGTAAAGCCTTGGGGAGGATTGACGCAGAGTCAGTTTTGTGATGTTCTGAAAAGGAAGGCGTTAATAAAGTAACCTGTAGGAGCCAGCATAATTTCACATCTCAAAATTACATTGCTCCTGTAGCTCAGTGGTTAAAGCACTCGCCTTACAAGTGTGAGACCTGTGTTCGAATCCAGGCAGATCAGGGCGAAACCTTGGGCAAGTTTCTTTACTCCACACACACACACACACACACACGCACGCGTGCCTAGTAATAATCCCTCGAAAAAAACGCAATAATAAAAATTGGTCATTTCAATCCACGGCTGTTTGTGGGGACACTATTGTGCGCAATTGGCTGCCGCGTTTTGCCCACAAATATACGGCCAATTCACTTTACAGTATATTCTGTGAAACGCTTTCACATGACGATAAGATGTGAAAAGCGCTATATCAAATGCAAGGATTATTATTATGTATTAATATAGGTGAGCAGCAGCCGTGAGTCTAACTTGAGCTAAAATGCACTGGATCATGGAATCCAAGTTTTCCTGCTTACATTGATTTCAGCATCTGTGAAACCCTGTTCCACATTAGAATGTCCTTCAGCCAACTCAAACAGTCAACTTGTTGGCACGTTTTGCATTCGTTTTTCGACACAGGCAGCTTTCGCATTTTAAGTCATTTTAATACCTTTTTTTTAGGGTGGGGTGGTGTGTGTCTGTGTGTGTCTGTGTGGAGGTTATTTTCAAAAGTCTATTTGTTGTGTTATTTAAAAGAAAAAACATTTTCATCACTTTCCTGTGGGATTTGAATGTTGTTAAATTAGCCACACTTTGCCTAGGCAGGTTTCCCCCACAAACATGGAGAGATGCAGTTTGGAGATGTTGTTCACTCTAAAAGCACCGTACAATCTCCTGATAGCTCGGTGAGTCCCAGCTCTGATCTGAGTCAGAGCCAGAGAAGGAGAGAATCACAGTTGGTCGACCTTAAAGAAGGGAACTTTACACCCATTCGCTTTGGCACTGTTGGCTTTTAATGGGATTCAATAGTCCATATACCATGTGAGCCCAATGTTTACCCAGTGGTTCCTGTTCCTGGAGTCGAGTTGCTCAGTTGGGTATCTTTATAATAATAATAATAATCCTTGCATTTGATATAGTGCTTTTCACGTCTTCTAGATGTCTCAAAGCGCTTCACAGAATATATTGTAAAGTGAATTGACTGTATATTTGTGGGTGAAATGCGGCAGCCAATTGCACACAGCAGTGTCCCCTCAAACTAGTCACGGATTGAAATGACCAATTTTATTATTGTGTTTTTTGGGAGGAATGGATTATTATTTATGCTGAAGATCAGGAACCTGTGATCTTCCCATCCGCTTGCCAAAGTCCACTGGCCTCTCATAGAGACTGTTGTTGAGGGGCAGTTTACATTCTGCAACTGTCAGTACTTTTAGTTAGCCATCACCGTTGATGGTAAATTCGATTGAGATAAGGAATGTGTATTGCCCTCGGCATCAGACACTTTATTGGATTTTGCAGGTTTTTCTATAGTATCTGCAGTGAATCAGGCAATGTATCCATATTCCATCCTTGTTTCAACGTGTATAGAATCGACAGTCGTCAGTCAGTTTGTCATTAAATCCAGAAATGGCTGAATATTTCATTTTTCACTACAGTGTAAATGCTTTACATTTGTCGCTGCTTTCATTCAGCACGACCAGATTTGAACCTTTTATTGCGCTTATCGTTGTTGCACTCTGAGAGTTCCCGGGAGATCTTTGGAAAAGATGAGCTGGCCAACCAAGATATTTGACCAGGATGAACTTGCCTTCAAGTGATTTATTAAATTGAACCAAATGATATTTTAAAGGATAGGGAATAATGCTCTCTCGGAATATGCAGGGAAGTGGGGGAAGTGTTGCAACAGGCCATAGGAATGTAATGTTGAGATACAGTAAGATTCACTAACCTGTTATAAATTCTATCTGGCAGTATTTCACCCCCAAAATACACAGTCAATAAATTTTACAGTAAAACATGTGAAGCGCTTTGAAGTCGTCCACCTGATGTTGCATCAATTGCAATCATTATGCTTGTCTGTGTGTGTGGGAGTGTATATTATTTTGTTGCTTTGTGTTGGAAATACAATTTACAGCACCGGAAGCTGGGGGAAGACTAGAAATATTCTACGTGAGATGGCAAGTTGCCTTTCATTTCAATTGCCACTTGCCCTTGGCTAGTTGGCAAATAGACTTTCCCAGCTTACTATCCAGGTTTCGATGCTTTATCCAAGTTTAAGCCTTTAAAATTGCCTTATTTCTCAGCTTGGTGAACATTATATGAATAGGTATTTATTTTGTTCTGTTTTAAAACAAAGAAAGTTTTGATAACATTGATCCGTTGGAACTCATAAAAACTGAATTTATTTGTATCTCACAGCCAGCAGTGGCAATGCTATAAAGTAGTATTTCTTAAGGCTTTGTCACCCGCAATGAAATTTCCTTCCACTTCAATGTCAAAACAAATTACGGATAAAGTTGACAAGTTTTTTTGTTCCAGATTAGATTCGGAGGGGGAGCAGATACCAAATCCAATTAGCCCGCACTTTAGAAAGCAAAACTAAAGCCTCTAAGTGATTTCGGTAGGAAAAGCACTCGGAGTAAAACCAATAGCACTGCCAGATGATGGAAAATTCTGAATCGGGGAATCAAACAAGAAGTTGCAAGAAACGCTGAGAGCTGGCGAGGAAAACATAATTATAACAGCCCAGGGAATTCAGACCTCGCCATAAATCAGATGGTATAATACCGTACAATAGTCTATAAAAATATATATAAATAATATATACAGCCTATCAAATTTCACAGTATTTTCTGACAGAAAAACTGAAGCTAGAGCGAGCACTAAATTAAACCTGCACTTCCGCATCTTCAAGGTCACGGAAATGATGCCCGCAAATGATGTTTGTGTTACTGTTCTTCTGTGCGAGCACTCACGGACCTTTGCAGCATTATTTGCTGCCACTCCGGGAAGCGGAGGAGGTACAATATTATGGTACCTGAGCTAGAGAGGTGGGCGGGGGGAGGGGGGGTGGGAATCCTTTCTCGTCGAATAATTTTTTGACAAATCCACTCATTTGAAAAGATGCAGATTTATGTTACATTGCTATCATGTCTCGAGGCGAAAGAGGAATTCACAAACACGTGGCCTCCTTCGCACTTTATATTTCCTTGCCAAATTCGAATGGGGGAGAGGGAAGTGGACAATTTTGCTTTGGAGATCTTGCTTTATGCAACTGGTTCATCATTAAGAAAAACTCCTGTACCATATTGATGTTGCATGTACATATTAATGGTAATAATAATCCTCGCATTTGGCCTCGCCTCTTGTCACGTCCGAAAGACGCCTCAGATCGCATCGCAAGTTTCACAGCGAAGATTTACTCCGCTGGTCGCAACTATCCAACGCAAACTGTTGTCGTCAATCAACCGACCTTTTTTTGAGCTGATTTATCACAGTTTCCTTTTTCTATATAAAAAAAACCCAAGCGCATAATTTCAACCCGCAAGTTACGTAGCATTTACTAAAAGCCTTGTGGAAATGAAAATGCAGTACGTAATATCTGCCAATTCTATTACATCCAAAAGGAATCCCGGTTAATTTGTTGGGCATGACTTGCCTTTCATAAACCCATTGTAAGTATTGCCTTTAGCCTTGTTCATTTCACTTAAATTGCTTCCTCGATGATAGTTTCCCTATTATAGATGTCAAGCTGAAAGATCTGTAATTCCGAGGATGCTATCATTACCCTGGTTTATATATTGGAAAAGCACTAGCTATTATCCAATCTTCTGATACGGCCCCTCTATTTAATGAACAGTGAAACATTTCTGCTTTCACTTCCTTAAATTAAAATTAATTCTAAAACAAAGCATTCCTTGACTTGCTAAAATTGCTTGTTGACTGAATGAATATTCAAGCATCTCAGTATTTTAACCACTATTTCATTACCAATCTTGTTGTCAATGTAGTCAATAATCAATGTTGTCAGTTACGTTAAACTATTATACCTTTGTTAAAAAAAGTTCTGCTTTATCTGCCATCTCAACTCTTAACTTCAAGGATTTATATTTGTCCTTCATTATATTGCGGACACTTAATTAGTAAGAGTCCATCTCTACATCGCAGATTTCTCCTTCCCTGAGAATTCTCGTGACCGGGCACTTCTGTATAAGAATAAGCATTTATCTGTAACAATAGCCATTATACTGTACTTCGAGCAATACTGACTCGGAATTTTTGTACAGATTCAAGTCAACAAAGGAGCATTTCTACTTCGTGATACTCAGTGGCAGCAGAAATTACACCTTAATATTGCTTTGTTGATGATACTGCTATATTATTACAGATGTAATGCTGGATGCCGCGTTTTGTCCACAACATATACGGTCAATTCAATTTACAGTATATTCTATGAAGCATTTTGAGACGCCTCAAAGACATGATAAAGCATTATATTAAATGCAAGGATTATTATTATTATTTTTATGATGAGGGGCCAGCACCCGCTTGTGGTTAACAACTTCAATCCCAACCTTGCTGAAAGCCTTCGTCCCCTACTGAAGTCCATAGTTTCCATTTCCTACCTGCCCTTGTCATCTCTTAAAGGGAAATGAAGGCTACAGTGTCTGAATTATGCTGGAGTGAAGGACAGAAAGCCATCGTAATTGCTCTGAGAGCCCCTATACTTGCATGCCTATTCAACATATGCTTATAAATAATATGCAGGCATGTTTATATGGGTCAGAGTTATGTGTGAACACAATTTTAATTTTAATTAGACCCTTGGTGCACTGGTGGACACCGATTAAAACGCATGATTAGAATACAGATTCCAACTGTAGTTATCGTGATTTCATTCCAGCAGCGGGTTTGGTCCTAGAATTAGGGGGCCATTAACTAACGAGAAGTCTGATGGGTCATTTTGGAACGGAAAAGGCTTGGAAAGCTCAGTGCCAGCGTTTGTGGACAACTTGCAGCAGCATCCTTCTTGAGCTGGGAGAGATGAACTGATGCAAAGAATGCAAGCTTTTTAATGGGCTTCATGACTATCCTCTCAATCAGGCAAAGGACACAAACGTTGTGATACATTCACAGGTGAAAATGAGTGATCATCAACAACCAATAATGCCTTGTGGTAAATTAACTATTCATCGTGGTTAGTTACGAAAGTGATTCATCTACAATTGGAACAGGGTTCATCCAAGAAAGCTGTGAAGGATTAGATTAGTTGTCAAGGGTAGAGGTGGGGGAAATTCCCATTGGTTTACAGAGGTCAGATGGCTGTGGAAATGAAGGGAAGAGGTATTGAATGAAACCCCCCATCTTAATCCAAACATGGGCGCAAAGTCAACCCATTAATCCATTTGGCCATTGTTACTTGAGTTGAGAATTCTGGGTTGGAGAGAGGGACGATTTTATGATTTGGACATGTGTACAAATACCAGAGGGCTTGATCCAAAAGAGATAATGAGGATACTTGTGGCTGGAGAGCCAGGAAATAAAGAAGGAGCAACTTGCAATGGGTCCTAAATTACTCTAGTTTTTTAACTCTAAAGAAACTGAACTTTAGAATTCCTCGAAAGGTACAACTGCATTTGTGCTAAAGCAAAAGCACTTATTGGAAAATCAAATCGAGCGGTGCAAAGATGCCTTTTATGAGAATTAATTGCAAGTAATCCAATGCTTTATGTTGCATTAATTCACGTGCTGAAATATATGCTTCCAGAGTTCCTGATTTATGATGGATGGAAGCTGCTATTATATTTATGTTTTTTGAACCCAGATCCCAGAGGTGAGGCAATAATGTTCTTTAACACACTTAACTATGATCATTTGTGGTGCTGGGAATGCTGCCAAATTTAGAAAAAGGGAGGAAAAACAATCATAGGGAACAGAGATAACATTGGAACCTGGCTGTCAGTAATCCATGGAATTACTCCATGTTTCACAGTGAAGGTGAGGTGGGGGTCATTGAACAAGTAAAAAAAAAAGGCTTCAATGTAAAAGTCTTGGAATGCCACATCACTGTTCCTGCTCACATACTTTGTGACTTGCTAAAAGTCAGCTCGCTCAGCGTTAATTAAGACAAGACAGCCACTCATTTTTTCTGCATCCTTAAATGTAAATTGGCCAAATACACAACTCGTTTCAGAGCACGTTTCCATGTCAGAGCTGCCTTAGGTTATCCTTATAAACCACTGTTCAGGCTTATTCTTGAAGAGAAAGTATCTGCATCAAAACGCTGGTGAGGAAAACTAAACTGGAACAAAGAATTTTTAACACAAATTTGACGCCCCGCACTATCTGCTTGTCATTGTCGGAGAAGCCAAGTTAAACCGAATGGAACTTTCAGTCTCATCCGTTTCCTGGGTTATTTAGCTCGGAGCCATCACACTGGTTTACTGAAGCGAGTGCCGTGTCTTTTAGTCAATACATTTTGTGTATTACAAAGCAACAGTAACATTGAGGATTATTTTACATTGCAAGGATACAAATTAGAATTGTGTACCTGACAATTTAGCGTATGTTCAGTTTCTGAAGGTAATTTGAGATAACTCGTTCGTCTTCTGTAGAAGTATAATTGGTACCTTTACAATTCAGACTTCAGAGTAGTTCTACACCTCTATTGGAGTCCTGTAAGTCACCTCACAAGTGAAAGACCTGGGTTTGGAGTGTGGAGTAAGGAAACTTGCCCAAAGTTTCGCTCTGCCTGGATTCGAAACACAGGTCTCATGCTTGTAAGGTGAGTGCTCTAATCACTGAGCCACACTGAGCTAAGATCGAGAGGGAGAGGGGGAAGATTCACCAAGTTGGCAACAGCTCAGCAGTTCCTTTGGGAGTATAATAAATATCAAGTTAAAAAATTATCCAGGCCATTATCCAGCAGTGGATTTGCTCAATTTCAAGCTAATCTCTATAAAATTTGATGCATAACCCAAACTGTCATTTATCTTCCAAAGACCCAAAATGGCAGCTGTAAAGCAAAGGCATTGTACACAAGTGTAACTTGAATAGCAAATTAGATGCTAGGCAATTGAAGATTGCCTGAGGAAGCAATTCCATCAAAGCACAGAACTTACTTGATAGATTGCAACCACTTTGCATGGGTCGAGACAGGAATATTTTCTTACTCTTCGAGTAGTCTATTCTTTTTTTTGTTAGAATTGCAGACTTTGCAATTCCGGGCCTTGGCATTCAATGCATCTTTCTGGAGAACTAATCTGAATTTTCCCGAGGGAATTGTGTGAGGATGATTTTTATCGTAGTGTTTACTTTGGCCCCAAGAGGAATAGAGGGAACATTGCCAACTTTCTGCATCCTTCTTTCCTCTCGATCTCAAACAGCAGCATTTTACCTTTTGTGCAATTGTAAGTATAATGTCAAATAAATAACTTATCGGGATTTACTTTGGCAGAAGATTTCTTTAACCATGTACGCATTTTACCCCCTCAAGGAACTAAACTGAGAAATTTTCTTTCTTCTTTCTTCTCTGAGTCTATCCTTCTAAGACAGAAGCGTCTTCCTTGTCCAATTGTCACTCAAAGCTCATTCCTCTAATCCTGTGGAACACCCTCTTGTTCTTCTCTTACACTGCTGCCCTCTAATAATAATAATAGTCTTTCTAGAAGTCTCAAAGCGCTTCACGGAATATACCATAAAGTGAATTGACTGTATATTTGTGGGCCAAATGCGGCACCCAATCGCGCACAGCAGTGTCCCCACAAACAGTTGTGTATTTAAATGACCAATTTTTTTTTTTTTTTGATTATATATAAAACAATTATATATAAAACGAAATTTGCCAAAGCTTTGCATCATCTATAAAGGATTGGCCAAAAATCATCAGAAAGAGTCAACAATATGCTCACATCTGATCAAATATTTTATCTATCTCATAGTGTAATCATTAGCACTGTATAATAAGGCTGCCTGCTCTCCTGAAACTATAATCACTGCAAATGGTATAAAATTATTATCATCATTAATACCCTAATGAATATGAAAGAATGAGAATCTACTTCAGAACTCTGCCTCTCAGTGACAGCTCTGCCCTTTAAAGCCTCGGCACAACTGACTGATTTTTTTTTGTAACCACTTCAATGTATTGCTTTGTAGAATTATTCATCTCTTTTAGGTGCATGTGTTATACAGCCACTCATTTTTTCTGTCGGAAAATAATGGGAATCCAAGACACTAGGGTAACTATTATTTCACTATGTGCAAGGTTGTACATCACTGACTTACTTTAATAACACATAGAATAATCTACTTAAAACTATAAACGGCTGCAGATCTGACAATCTCGCTTGCCTATTAGTACGCAGATATAATCTACAAAGCTTGACATCTTTGTGGATCACTAAACTGTCCTTGTTTTTTTTACTGAATTGGTATCTGAAATGTGGAAGTGCTAATAAATGCTACTTAGTGCATGTTCAAACATATTTATGTGGTATTGATCTTCAAAGAAGAACCTCCTTCACAGAATCGGTTAAGTGTCTGCTTTGGAAGTGCATTGGAAGTCAAAAGGGTAGATGGAAACTGAAGTAGTTGAAAAATAATTTAGTTTTTGCAATGGTGTGGGGGAAGAGTGCGACTGATTTGGTACGTCTTTCAAAGAGCCGGCACAGGCATGATGGGCCGAATGACCTCCTTCTGTGCTGTACTATTCTATGATTCTTATGATTTAAAAAAATTCTACAAGTATATGTGTCTTGACCATAAACGGACATTGTGAGGGGCATCTTTGTCAAGTCTGATCTTGTACTCACCAACAGATTGCGTATGGACTTTACCAGTATGACTTTCTGAATAAGAACAAGAAGAGGCAACTATTTCTGCCCAATATCATTTTGCTCGACAGTTGTCAGGTTTTACATTGCCGGGACATAAACACAGGATATGAAAACATGTCATGGATAGGAGAATTTAAGGTAGTACAGTTTTTATTAAAAGGACTGCAACCTACCCAAATAAATGCACCTAAAGATCAAAGGAACTGTATCAAAGGCTTTGATTTAGAAACTCACCTGTCCAGCCATTGATGTGCTGTTTCCTAGAGCTGTCTTTGAGCTCTTAATGCCAGCAGCATGGACTGATATCAATATCAAAGCTTGTTTTTTCTGCATCACTTGCATCATTGCAAAAGCATCACATATTTGCGGTGAGCACATATTTCATCGATGTGAGCCAGGAAATGGACTTCGGGCATTGAATGTGACATTAAAATTTATCTTGTTCAGGTTCGTAAAGCCGGTTCAAGTGGTGATGATGATCGTGGCTACTGTTTTGAAACCACCAAGGAGGCAGGTTATATGCCTTATCTGAATTGGCTCCAAATCTCTCGACTTGGTTTTCATTTTAAGGGTTAAAAACGGGTCTGGCAAGTTAGTTTTTCAACCCGTCGCATGTCGACGGTGTTTACATAATATACGAAACATGTAGAGTAATCTCGTTTGAACCACCCAGAACCCAATGGGTTCTAAAGTTCGAGAGTTTTTTTTTAAAAAAGCTCTTTCCAGTTGCGATTTGTCTCTCTGAGAGAAAGCCAGCAAAGTCTGTCTAATTCTCACTCCATGCTTTCTCAGTCAAGTTGATAATTACTCAATGGTCAGTACAGAAAGTGTATGATTGTGAAAAGTACGCTTCCCTACCACGCATGGATACCCCACCTCCCCAGCCTCCCTCCCCACCCAGCTCAACCTTATTTCTCGCACAAATTGATTCAGCCAAGTGGGTCAGGCAAACAAACTGGATAGACCTCTGTGACTAATGCAGATTGTGCTCCTCGCTGGCTTTGTAGAGGATGAGATGAATTATGGAGTAGACGCGCAGTGCAGTGCGCCTGACCAATTGTCTTGCTCAGAAGAGCGTGGCCTCGTATGTTTGACTGTTGATTTCCAGTGTCTTGCATGTCAGGGCCCTGAGTCATGCTGCAGGGTTGTAAAATGAGCCTCAGAAATGCTACACGGCCAATAGCAACACCCCTGCCTGCCGGCTATCCTCCTCCACTATATACTTATTGAAAATGTTTCACTAAGATTTACAGCCAAGATGACATAATCTCAGTCAGTTATGCCAAAATGAGACACTTTGGTGTATTATTTTACCCAGGTATTAGATCTATACAAAATTTAAAGTTGATTTATTTGTGCATTCCCAAGCACGCACATTATAGAGGACTCTGAGAGCAATATAAGAGAAGGATTTTATTGTCTTGTTTTTCATATTTTTCCACTTTTCCTCTGGTTTTAAATTATACCCATTGCCAAGAGAGCGAGTGAATATGCTGAGTCCATTTAGCTGATGAACAGCTAGCAATTTGCATGGAGGCCAGTGCCAAGATCAAAGCAATTTACAGTATAAACAGCAACTTTATGGCCAAGATAAACAAATGATGTTGAAATATTGTGCAAGCAACAGTCAAAATATTCAGACAGCAACATTTGTTTCTCAGAATCCAAACCGAAAAAGTAAACTTCTCTTTGTAATTTGACAAACATTTAGGGTTTCGGCTCCAAGTTTCGAATGATCGAATTTACAACCGAGTTTCCTCAATGTAGGTCAACGTACTTAATAATAGTTCAGCATCTTGGGATGTCCTCCCGACGTGAAACGCGCTCTAGAAATGCAATTTTGTTGTTGTTGTTGTAATGATTCATCCATTTGATATAGCACCTTATCACATCCTCAAGACATCTTAAAGGGCTTCACAGAATGTACTGTAGAGTGAATTGTAGTGATTTTGTGGGAGAAGAGGGGACGCAGTGCCCACGGAACCATCCGCTGATACAACAACAAAATGACACTTGCATCAGGAGGATGTTATAAGGCACTGGACAGTCACCGCTTCAGACCCGAGCTGAAGACAGGGGTGGGGGGGAGGGGGGGGGGGGGTGTGGGTGGGGGGAGTGGGGGGAGGGCAAGGGAAGTGGGGAATTAGAAGTTGCCGAGGGCAAGGGGCCTGGCGACAAACATGTGCCAAAAGGAAGAAGCTAGGAAAAATAATTTCGTCAAACTAAATAAAAAACAAAGTTGCTCGATGATGAAATCTGAATCCGGCAAAAGGAGTAACCTTACAGTCACTGGACATAGCGCACACAGGTCCGGAGGAATTCTGCTCCGAAGTGATTTACTTCTGGATGGAATTTCCGACAAGATTAGAAAAACAACCACATATTGGATGACTGATGTACCGAGGAAGAAAAACCTGAGTTGTCTTCGCAGGGGGTTAACTGCTGGCGCTTTGTGTCACATTTACACACTGGAATTGGTTTAGGTACTTGAGCAGATCTGTGAAATGTTATCCCAGTATCTCTAGTACTGTCTAATGAGCATCAAATGCCATATTTAAAGCTTTGCTTGACAAGGCTCATGATATAAGCATTCAAAGGCTGCAATTCTTGACTTTCCTCAAACTACACAACAATATAGAACAATCAAAGCTAAGAAAGACTTTCCAATTAAGATGACATGAGAAAACCTGTGTGTGTGCGTGTGTGTATATTATTTAAAACAGAATGTACTTATTTATATGAGAATAGATCTTTGCATGAGAAAAAATCTCTGCAGCAATAATGAGATTTATTTTCAAATCTCTGCAAGCTCATTCTCTCCATGTGAATTTCTTACTGAGTTGATTTATTTACTAACTGTTAATCAACCCATGCCAGGTGACTGCTGTCAAACCTTGCATATTCCCTTCCTGAAAGATAAGTCCCCAGGATTACATCTCCTCCCCCTTTATTTATCCCGGTGAGGGGATATTTCTGCTGTCTGCCAAACAGCAAAACATATTCAGCAAACAGCGAATCCTATTGATTTTTCTACCCTTTGATGTTGTACACCAGTGCACGTCTCCTGCATTCTGATTTATGTCAAAATATGTAAGGTGCTGGTCAGTTAGTGCAGTGTTAGCTCAATGGTGTTGTTCTGCGCCAATATGCTGTGTGAGTTTGGTGGTTAGTATCATTTGTTAACCAACTTCTTCCCAACGGAAATAGTCTTTTGCCCATGGGGGTGACATCCGCACCAGGTCAATTTGGGAGTATTTCTTTACCAGGATTTATAATAATAATCAGAATATATACTTCTTAACAAACAATTACTAAAGCGTCTCCACGAGTCGATGTCTTGGGTTTCATTTCTGAATGAAGACACCCCGTTTAAGAAATACTGTAAAATACTGTGTCCCCTGTCTGGCCAAAAAAGCCTTTGTGTTCCAGTGATGGCCAGACCTCAAAAGTTTGTGGAGTTTCTTTGTAAAGCAGTCTTGGCGACTCGCATGCCCACAGAATATATATATTCTCGGGATGATTTGAGTGGATGATTTATTGACACGTGTAAACACATGGGCTGGTTTATGAGTCCTGCCTGTCTCGATACCCTGCCAGAGGAAATAGGGTGTACAAGGACAAATAAAGGGTCTAATATAAGCTTAGACTTACCAGTTAGCAGCAGGAACAGATGTAAACGCTGCAGTATGCAACAGCAGTACCCACTTGGCATTTAAACACTGATATCTCCCTGCAGAAATGGTTTACAATCTGTCAATGGGAAAATGCAAATAAAAAATGGCAATGAGATACGCTTAGAATAATAATACAACGGGCGAGCAGTAAAACTGTAACAATTCTGGGAGAAGCTATCATGGAATATTTACTTGGTTTTCTAAAAAAAATGCTTTCCAGCAGGTTTTGAAAACATAATATTTTTCTTGCAGGTTTTTTTTTACGTTGAGCTGTTTGACAGTATCCTATAGTTGTGAATGACAATTTTGCTGCCCAATGATGTGGTAATTCACTGCAGTGTAATTAAAAATGCTAATCCACTCCAGTGAATTATCATTTAATGGTTCCATCTGTTTAGCGTATTCCAGAGTGCGTGTAAAATCCAAGAGGATTTACCCGTCGAATAATAATTTCCCCCCCCCCAAAAAAGAATTGCAACATGGTGGGGCGGTGGGGAGGGGTTGGGGGTGGTGGGGAAATATATCACATCTTGGACAGTGCTATTCTCACAAAGAAGTTTGCACGTACAACTCCAAGGCAATTGTTTTTACATTGCCCTCTAAGAGATCCCAGTAACGCAACTTTGCTGACAGAATATCGTTTGGTTTTAATCCAGGTAAAATTTAGATTATGTAAAGGAATGTTGGAACAAGCCTTTGACTAAAGGCCAGTGTCTCGTAGTGTATCACAGTCAACCGCTGCTGTGTGGTGATTGTTTTTTGTTTGTGGGCTAACGTAAAATTTACGCCAATGATATCACGTGAAAAGCCACGAGGTGATTGAGTAAGGGCAAACTCCCTCCTTCTCTTTCAAATAGTACAGTGGTCAGGGCACTGGCCTTGCGAGCGAGAGACCTGGGTTCAATTCCAGGCAGGGTGAAATCTTGGGCAAGATTCCTTAACTCCACACGCCTGATAATAAACCCTTGGAAAAAATAATAATAAATCGGTCATTTCAATCCACGACTACTGTGCGTCATTGGCTGCCATGTTTCACCCATAAATATGCAGTCATTACACTTTACAGTGTATTCTGAGAAGCGCTTTGAGACCTTCAGAAGCGCTAAATCAAATACAAGGATAATTATTATTATTATTATTTATCGAATAAAATCCACCCAAATCTCGGTTTAATCCCAACAGGTTAAAGATGGCTCTGGAGAATTCATGGGAGAAGCTTCTTGTCCTATGAGATTAAATAAATCCAAAACTGAGTGGGGGGGTCAAACCCTCTTCCTTCTAATCCAGAGGCAACTGAGCCGAGCTGACACTGGTGCATTATTACTTTGATAGATTCCTGCAGTGCAACTGGTTGTAAATGTGACATCCATTTTCTTTTGAAGAGAAATATTTTCTCTTCCAATCTACAGCGGCTGTTCCATTTTTTATGTTTAATTGGACACGATACAAGTGCAAATCACCCTAAACATCGACATTTTGTTTCGTCTGTTCCTGAAGCGGAAATTCTCTGGAATGAATGGAGGGAGGCTTTCCCTTTCTTCTTTCTTATTGATCCCAAATACCTAAAACGTTCTGACACAGACATGAGATATAGTTATTATTTCCACACATATGGAGGCTGATGTAGCACACTTCACTTGTAGCTTTAGTAGAATTGCTGATCTTTCTGTTTCATTGACAAACTGATGGTAAATACCCTTTGTCGAGGATTGTATCAGCTGCCCTATCACTTATCGCTTATTCAATTTCAACTTAACCTTAACCTATCCAACCATTTCTGGTGTGAACCCTTCTAGTCCAAGTTTCTATTAACAAAATACAGAGGAGATGTCTTGGAGAAATGTAACAACAGCAAGGATTTACCTATATGTAGGTGGAAGCAGTAACTGTCCAGCACCTTGGGAAGTCCTCCTGAGGTGAAAGGCGCTATACAAGTGTATACAAGTGGGTGGGCAGAGCTGGGATGAGGGAGGGCAGAGAGGTAGGAGGGCGACTGAAGACACGGTGGAAGGGAAGTGTCTTGAGACCAACCGAGGTCTTGACGGAGGCAGGGGAGGGAGCGAGGCGAAGGGATTGTGGGATGGAGTTCCAAAGCATAGGACCAAAGGCATATAAATGCAAGTAGTTGATGTTGTTGTTGTTTTTGTTTGATGTTGCTTTCCTTAGTTAGTGGTGTTCCAGGTGAAAATACTAGCAAGGTACTGTACATCGCTGTGTTACTGCGATTTGCTTTATCAGTCTGTGTCAAGCCCTCTTTCCTACACAGTAAGCCGCGCTCGCTGGGAGCCACGGTCGGTTTTCTCTCGCCGCTCTAGCTGGCGCTGTGGAATGTGGGAGGTAAATGATGAAGTGCTGCAGCATTTTGGCCTTTTGCAAAAAAAGATTGATCGTATAATTCACAACTTTTAATTCATCATCAGACCCCCCCCACCCTGCCGCCACTATTCACCAAACATTTGATTAAATGTTGCTGTAGACGTACTGAATGTTAAGTTTTCAGAGGGGGTTTTTTCAACACTGTGCACGGCACAACAACACTGGCGTAGACGGGACCCTTGATACAGAATGATGTCTCAGAGCACCTTTACAGTCAGGGTAAGACTGTAGGAGGTTCACAGAGGGGGAGGATTTGAAAACAGATTTGAAAAGAATGGATGGTAATGGAGGAGCGATAGAGAAAGGAAGTTCCAGAGGTTAGCGAAAGACTTGGAAGGTGAGGATACTTTACGTTAAAGAGATCACATTCCGCACACTGACGACAGGCGGCATGTCCCATCGACATCTGAAAGGGGAGTGTGAGGCAGGGGAGGGGTGGAGGGGGTGGGTGGGGGGAGAGGGGAGGGTGGAAAGGGGGTAGAATTGTTCTGCTACGCAGATGGTGAAAATCAGCCAGGCCTCATGCACTGATTGCTGTCATATAATCCTGCTGGTATGTCTCATTCCATCACACTGACACATACACTGACCTCCCCACCACCTCCCCATCACACTCCCATGTACACGCACATGCTTGATATCAAACTGCCTTTAGCACAGATAATTGAATCACCGACTGTTACTCATCTACGCACAGACAAAATATATTAACCAGTCTTTTAATGAGCAGCAATGTAATCCCCCAATTTAATGTGTTCCATTGTGGCGCTGGTGTGTTTTGTTCAGCAATCCTTGAAGATTGCCACCTGACATTGTAATTTATTTAATTTTTTTTTGCCTGGAAATTAGGTATGTGTTATCCAATATACATAATAATGAAATGAACAATAGCACACCACATTTTCATCACACAAAAAGAACCATGGTAACAGTGTGAAAGAATATCCGAAATTAATTTGCACACAATGAATATTCCATTAGCAAGTTTTCGGATGCATTTCCCGCAAAGCTATTATTTTAAAATCTAAGAACAATGAAATTTGGAAATCTTTTTAAAAGAAACAGAGTTCGCTTAAATCCTTTGAATATGACATTAAGCCTTATTTGTTCAGATGGATGTTAAAGATCCCATCCCATTCATTCAACAAGAATGCAAAGAGAGGTAAACATTCTTAGCTGTCTGAGAAACAAATAGGACATGAGAGAGAGAAAGCAATGGAGCCTGAGACTAAATCTAATAACATTCACTTTTTTTTTGTAACCCAACTGTGAAAACTGTGCTATAATGAGCGATACAGTGATTTTGAAGCATTTGAAGTTAAAGAAAAAAGGATCTTTCTACTTGCTTTTGAGCAGGTTTGATATTTGAGGTAAAATGTCTCATTTTGCCAATCACCTCTTGACCAAAGACTTTTTGTTTCAAACCAGGCATTGGCTCCCAACAGTAATGGTTACCAACAGAATCACTCAGTGATTTACACCCAGCGACTGACTGCGTTAATTGAACCAATGTGAGTGTGGAAAGCAGGAAAGCAAGCCTGCTGCAATATTTGAACACAAATTACCCATGCTACAAAGTAACAGTGAAAAAGTTCTCCTCCACCGCAGCACTCCACGTCCCTTCAGAAAACTACCACTGGACATCACTCATTCAGTACATGTTGTACTGAGAAGGTGTAGAATGTATAATGTACACTGGCTCATGTCTTGTATTGCTGTACAACCCAGCTGATGTCTGTGACATTTTAGGTTGCTCAGTTTTGACTCATTTTCCACCCCCAGTAAACTGGAGACAACGTGAATGCACAAATCAAACAAGCTTCGCTTTTGATATTGCTTTCACAATCGGAGGACATCTCAAAGCGCTTTGCAGGATTTATTGTAAAGTGCAGTGACTGTGTATGTGTAGATGAAACTGAGCAGCTACTGAGAGCTCCTGTAGCTCAGTGGTTAGATCACTCGCCTTACAAGCGTGAGACCTGTGTTCGAATCCAGGCAGATCAGGGAGAAACCTTGGGCAAGTTTCCTTAGTCCACATGCCTAATAATCATTCATGAAAAAAACAACACACTAATAAAAATTGGTCATTTTCAATCCACGACTATTTATGGGACTGTTTGCTGTGAGCAAACAGTCCCATAAATAGTCTACCGCGTTTCACCCACAAATATGCAGTCAATACTCTTTACAGTATATTCTGTGAACAGCTTTGAGACATCGATAAAAAGCGCTATATCAAATGCAAGGATTATTAGTATTATTATTATTGAAGCAAACAACCAATTTTACTTGGAGGGTTGTCAGCCAGGAGATTGGGAGGAGAAAACTCTAATAGAAGCCTTTCATAATTTCAAACACCCCTGTCAGGTCCCCTCCCAATCGTCTCGACTCCAGAGAAATAGCTCCAATGCTTACAATCTTTTGTTTTTCTTGATTGCTGCAAAGTTTTTTTTATTCACCATCTCTACTCCTCATCGCAGTCGCTTGTAATAAAATGGACCACAATGTGCAAAGTAGCTCCGCTCCAAACTCAGGACTGTGCGCCAATCTCACAGTTTGGTCTTTCGCCATTCTCTATACATAAAAGCCTCAGTTTAATTGGACCTGATCTGCCACAGACTCCCGAGCAACAAATGGCAGAAGGAAAAACATTGGACAATCAAACAGTAGCGATCAATGCAAATCAACATTGACGACTTCTAATGATTGCTGTTAATGGACGAGCTTCAGAGCAGTTCATAGTTGGGTACCTTGTGGTATGAGAGTGCTCCACTTCAAAGGCTGAAAGATTGGCAGGTGTCTTTGCAAGTGCAATGAAAGTACCTTTGCCCAATCTGAAACCAGCATTAACTAGCAATTAAAATCTCCAGTGGTTCACCCTCCAGCCCACTTCAAAGCTGGCTAAGAGTGCTACTGAGTAAAAATCAGAAAGAGAGGTTCAAATGTCCACTGGATCCTTTCGGAATACCAAATCTCCTGTCTTCCCATTGCAGCATCAATCTGTTTCTCAAGTGATCCAGCGGACTGGCCTCGACCACCTTTACTGTTTAGATCCATTCCAGTTACACTCTAGGTAAAAAATATATAGACTTCTCTATTTGCCTGTCTTGAAAATGCTCTGATCTGCCCTGAAACACCCTCTCGTTCTGTTGCCTTGGCATATCTGCAAGTATTATTGTGGGCTTTACCTTCTCAATCAATTGTACTTCAAATCTCACAGACCTCTATGGAGACCCCATGTGAGACGCCTCTTTTCAAAGCTGAAGAGGCTGAGCTTGGCATAGTGTTCCTCTGATGACAAAATATTGGATTTTACAGTGTGAAATGTTTTCAGACATGACAAAGACATGATAAGACGCTATATCAAATGCAAGGATTATTATTATTATCAATATCATCGCTCTCCACATTGCCCAAAGTTCCCTGGTATAAGTCAGCAAGTGTAACACAAACCCCATGCATTTATATGAAGATCTTGCCGTTGAAATGCTCACATTAAGTGTAAGATTTGAGTGGACTCGATTTGTTTGCTGTCAATTCGCCTTAAATGCCTTAAACTTGACTGTGCCCAACGGACTTGTCCCTTTAGAAATTCCTCTGAAGCACTCGGAATACTGAAGTTCTGAAAGTCACTGCTTGAGTTGAAGTTTAAGGACTCTGTGTGTGTGTGTGTGTGTGTGTGTGTGTATGCTGAAAGAGGAACTAGCGCTTGATATGCCAAGCGTGGCGTGTCTGGAACCAATTGACTGGGGGGGTGGGGGGGGTGGGGGGGTGGGGGGGCGTGGGTGGATGGAAGTGGAAAAATCTTGGTTCTTTCAAGAGCAGAAAGTAGCCTATGTTGGTTATTAAAATGGGACATTACTTCAGTAAGAGTTAATAACAGAGCTGTCAGGCTGTCCACCGGAACCTGCATTCTGTACAGTCTATCAATCCCCCATCTGTTCGCTGATTAAATATATTGCTTCACTCCAGGCACCAACTGCCATGACAACCTCCAGCTCCTTGATCATATCAGAGGGAAGAGCATCAAACATCGCAGCACGACTGGACCTATCGATCACAGGCTCCCGGTGATAGGACAGCTGCGTTTGCTGTTTTGCAGATCTGCCATCCCACTGAGTGTCATTTTGTTCTGTTCTTAAAGGAAACATTTTTTATATATATATATATATTCTATCTTTATTTTGCACTCTGGCTCTTTCGCATGTGTGACTCTACGCCGTAGTCCTTTCTCCTTGAGTGTGTTTTTTGGGGAGGTTGGGTCTGTGTTGACTGAAGCCTTTGCCGTCTCTTTTTATTTTCCAATGTCATTTCCCACGTCGTTGACAGGAGATTGTATGTCTGTGGGTGAGGGGTGGAGCAGGGGTGGGGAGGCAGGGGGAGGGGTGGGAGGGCAGTCAGCCAGCTGGGAACATATGGCGGTCGACAAAGTTCCTCCACAACCTTGTATTTGTTTATGTTTAAAACCAATGGAGTTAACCACCCAAAATAACTGCTATTTGGATTCAAAACATACGAAACATAATAATTTAGATTTCTATACCCTTTCACACGTCGGGAGGATGTCTCAGAGCCCTTCACACAGCTGACTGGAAGCAGAAGGTGAACAGAAAGCTCTGGCTTTGGGCAGTGATTAGCAGAGGTCTGCATAGTCCTCCAACAAAGTCATCAGCATTGCATTGAAATGTCACCATAGAACTGAGACCCACAACTTACTGATTGGGACGCGTAGCTGCCACACATTGCACCACTGCTGTGAGCAGTTTGTAAACATATAAAACATAAATTGCACCCAAGAAAGATATGGATTTTTGTTGTTGCTATCGTGTGGTTCAGTTAAATCAACAGCTAAGCGATACCAAACACGTTTTAATTTAGATATACTAAAGGCAATCAATGCAGAAACCAAAAAACGTCAAAATGCATAGCAAAAAGGGGTGTCCATTTGTGGATAATAATCCTTCCCCCCCTCCAAAATCCTTAATAAATTGGTCATTTTCAATCCACGACTGTTTGTGGGGTCACTGCCGTGTGCAATTGGCTGTCACGTTTTATCCACAAATACACAGTCAATTCACTTCGCGGTATATTCTGTGAAGCGCTCTGAGACGTCTAGAAGACGTGAAAAGCGCTCTATCAAATGCAAGGATCATTATAATATTATTATGGAGAACAAAATGCGCTTTGAATGTGATTATTGATCTTTTCTTGAAGGTATCCAGTTGATGTGGCGCCTCCATCAACTAATCAAATCGAGGATCAGATTGTTTCATAAGAACACTTGGCTAAAAATCAAGAAGTTTTTACAATTTTGTTTCGAGCCTTGGTTAATTTGCATTGGAATGGAGGCAGATGGAGATCGATGAATATTCAAAGTCGATGGTCTGTGTGAAGCTGGGCTCAGTGGATCATCGTTTTTTTCTTTTCCTGGGAAAAAAAAAGCTGGAAGAGCAGTTGTTGGGCTGAATACGAGGAGTTTAATTTCCGTCATTACCTGCTTCAGATGCTCTGCCCTCCACGGAACCTTTTCCAGGATGGGGTGGAATTTGTGATCAAGGAAGTCACGGTCTTGATGGATTGTCTCAACGAGTTGCAATAGTTGTGTGTATCTCAAAGGCACTGGCTGGGTGTTGCTGTGTTTGGTGTACAGTATTGCTCCCTGTGAGATTATTAAGTGGCATGACAGAGTAGGCAGTGGGAGATAGTTTCCCCTGATTGGAGAAACTATATAACTAGTGGGTCATAGTTTTTAAGATTAAGGGGTCAGCCTTTTCACACTGAGTTGAGGAAAAACTTCTTCACTCAGAGGGTAGTGAATTTACGGAATTCTCTATCCTGAAAGGCTGTTGATGCTCTCAGTCAGTCCTTGAACATATTCAAGATTGGAATTGATAGATTTCTTATGGACAAAGGAATTAAGGGATATGGAAATAAAACGGGCAAGTGGAAGTAGATTAGAAGATCAGCCATGATCTTATTGAATGGCGGGGTAGGCTCGAGGGGCTGAATGGCCTACTGCTGCTCCTTATTCTTATGTTCCCTCCTTATTGTCCTGAAAATGAACCTCAACTACTGTAAATCCTCAGTAGAGAGCCTTCGCGTGCCCAAGTCTGGCAGACTGTCCACCTTTCAACCTTCAGGAAATGATATCTGGCTCTGATGTCATTACTGTGTCAGAACAATATCATAGGATACACTGTATAGTTTGGGACATGCCATAATGGTGGAGCTCCTGTAGCTCAGTGGTTAGCTCGACTTTCATCATCTCTGCAAAAAAACACAATAATTAAATTGGTCATTTCAATCCGTGACTGTTTGTGCACAAATTGCCTGCCGTGTTTTGCCCACAAATATATTCAATTCACTTTACATTATATTCTGTGAAGCGCTTTGAGACGTCTAGAAGATGTGAAAAAGCTCTATATCAAATGCAAAGGCTATTATCATCATTATTATTAAGACAAACTGGATGGAACTCGGTCTTCTTTTGTCTAGCAATTCTTATATTCTCAACAACAACTCCGCTTTGTGCTTGGCAGATACCGAATAGCTCCCGGCAGAAGCGGACAGGTTTAGGAAGGTGAAGGCAGACTTTGAGAAGACTCTAAAGCTGTTTGAACACTATCATAAGTAAAACCTCAACGTTGGATCTGCCTTTGTTCATTTGCGATTTGTAATAATGCTTGCTGCTTGCTTGCTTTAGGATGCAACGCAACTTAAGAGAAAATGCCAGTGCAAACATCAACCCACCTGATTCCCCAAAGAATGTTGGAAATGAGATGGAAATCTGAAAACTCACATCTCCACGTGATTTCTGTCCGTTTTCTCTCCCCTGAGATGGGCTTGTACAACGCTGTGAAACATTCTTTCTTTGTGAATGTGAGAACATGAATGCATCACAAATGTAGGTGGCAGATTTGTGCGTCAAGGAGCTTTGGGAAATGAATCCACAGTAATCAGGATTTATAAAACGGACGGGTTAAATATTGGAAAGCAGATATACTGTATATACTTTTAACGTTAAGATCTGTGGATTTTTTCCAGCACTGCGCTGTAACTAACAATATTATGTTGCTTGCTGCACATAGACAGATTTCCAGCTGAGGGCCTAATGTTGGCAAATATGTAACACCTCTCTTCTACATAGAGGACAAAGATGATGCAAATTATAGGAAGTCGATTCCTCTGTTTTTAAATTGCGGCTTAGCAAATTCTGCATTATCAGCAGGAGTTTCTGCAGCTTGGCTGCCTGGAAGTTTCAGGCTGTGATTCATACAGACTTTGGAAAGCATTAAGCCGTTTGGCATTTCAATTGGATGCTTCTAACATCAGGGAATGGTTGGTCAATATAGAGGCAGCCTGGGTACGTGAATCTTCTGACCCGCAATCTGCCTGGCGTGATCAAGGCACAGAAACAAAATAAACCGAACTTGCCTTTTTAAGGACAAGGGGAAGATCTGATCGATTTCCTACAGGTTTCATTGGGACGAAAGTGCCCACCAGAGACTCCTGAAAGGACTCGATAGAGAGAAATCAATATTTTAGGTTTCAACAAGAAAGTAGAACAAGAAGACATAGGTTTTGAGTTGTAAAGATCAATTTCAGAACAGGCCACAAGAAGTGTGTTTTTTGTTTACGCAGAGAGTAATCGATGTCGAGAATAGGCTGCCAGGAAAGGTCATAGAGGACAGGGCACTGGACTCATTTAAAAAGCAGCTTGATACAGCAATTGGGAGGAGCGGAAGCATGTGTTTAGATGCTCGGAAGAGCCTTCTTTATCCAAACCAATCTTGTGATCGTGCAAACTAGCCTGCCATTTATGTTTTCAAACTGGAAAGCTGATGGCTGGAGACTTCTATCAAGTTGGCCAGACATCCGAATCCCCCATACCCTTTAATATTCCTCCCTCTCAAGTATCTCTGAAAATCCTCTTTCGAAAATAACTTCCAGATGCTGCCTCGACAAATTTGTGACAAGGAATTTTGCATTTCGAACGTGGCGTCCATCTCTGTGTGAAAGGGACCTATTTTCTTGGTGAGCGCAGTTTTCAAGTTAAAACCAATTTATTCGTTGAGCGTTGATTTGTGGCGTAATGTATATCACTGTACATTTCCACATCGTCCATCCAGTAACTTGGCAGTACAGCTTAGGGAACTATTTACCAGCTGATAAGTCAGTTTCTCCACCGTGTTTTACATAACTAGGAAACAGTGTGTGTTGTAAAAAAACACACACAGAGACACAAATCCTGAAGTCTGTTTAATCAGCGGGAATTCCAATAGTAAACTGATGAATGGTTGACGGTGGTAATGGCATGGCCACACCATGGAAAGACAAACAACCTCAGCATTTACAGACAGCAGATAACTTTTTATCGATTTGGTCTGATATACAGTCTTCCGAGATTTATGCCTCACAAACAGATGCTGTGAGATCTATAGGAGAAATTAAGAGGATCTGGAGTGACATGTTGTCGTGAATTATGTGCCGTTCCTGTCCGTGAAGGTGACTGCTGCCGTTGCCTTCTAAAACACCCGAGCCTTTCACACCCCAGTCGCAGACATCTATAGACATCAGTCAATCAGTAATGTGCCATTATTTCTTGAGTCGCTGCTCCGTTTCTCAGGATCAGCCTTCACAGTGTCTGCTTTCTCGCATCGCCCGAACCGCACACACAATTGCCGAGTTGTTGGGGTGGGTGGGGGTTAGGAAGGAGGTATTATTGGTTTTTTTTCAAGGGATTATTGTTAGGCGTGTGGAGTAAGGAAACTTGCCCGAGGTTTCGCTCTGCGTGGAATTGAACCCAGGACTCTCGTTCGCAAGGCGAGTGCTCTAACCACCGAGCTACAGGACTCCACGCCGTGTGCTGTTTTGAGCATCACAAGATCATTATGCGTACAGTATCATCCAATTATCTCTGCCTCGGTCGTGATTGCACTATCCTGCAAACAACTTCCTGGCTCGAAATGAGGTTTCTGGAAGGAGAATTAACTGATGACTGGTTCTAATCGGCTCATTTATCCTGTGGGTACCTGACATTCCATCTGCTTCCTGCATCACTCATGTCATCCTCTCTTTCTCTGGTCAAATAGGCTGTGGTTGCATATCTGTGGCTTGTGACTCTCAGTGACAATTTCACAACTTGAAGCGTCTCCCCCCACCCCCCTCCAAAAAAAATTATTTGGGAGCTTGAGGATCAAATTGCTTTGTTCCTTTATCCGCGTCGAACCGCCACAGTTGCAAAGTTTACTGAAGGCAGCACATAATTAGCTTCAGTGCAAATGTTTCAACGTGTTGGTGCGGGAGGGAAACATTGCGCATTATTCTGTTGGAGAGATTGGGTTGGAATTTCTCTGTTCACACTTTCGCTTTTGAAGAGGTGGAATTGATCTTGTGATGGGGGAACTCGTGAGGGACTGTTGATGAGCGACCAGCCAGCCTGGCTCATTAGCTGGACTTTGAGGAGAAGATGGATCACTGGGAGCTGTGTGCTTGTTTCTGCTTTGTGCTTGTTAGTGCTGAAATCCAAAGCCCCAAAGGGTTGAGTGGTCCTAGCTGGACAAGTAGCAGAGCACATTCGCAAAGGCAAACTCAGGTTTGATTTGGTTGAATTCCAGCAGCGATACACACACACGCCCACACATGCACACACACACGCAAGCACGCTGGGATTCCCCAAGGCTTGACTCTAATCTCTCCAGCAACTAAATAGCAAGGCACATCCCTCCCTTTCCTGAGAAAGGGAGAGCGAGAGAGAGAGTAAATGTATTCATAACTTTCAGTAGTTTGATTTGGAGACTTGAGCATGTAGATGTTTTTCATTCGATGGGCAGAATGGCCTCTTTGTGCCTTGTAAATACAATCCAGTGCAACGTTACATTTGTGTAAAGGTCTTTCACGTCGGGAGGAATATGCAATTTTTACGACTCTATTAGATGAGGAGCGCTCTGAAGGGCTTCCAGTCCTCGAACCTTCGAGGTCGAAGGAATGAGAACAACAGCTCCCGGGACTCAAACCGGCAAGAAGGCGAGGTTTATTGTGCTTCAATATTTGCAACAGTTTGAAAACCTTTTGAAATGCAAACCCTCAGCTGTCACAGGTAAAATAAAAGCATTTGACGAGTGAGACAATATTTGCAGTTTCTTTTTATATATATATATACAAACACACACACAAAAGAAATAGCATTTTCTGTTCGTACTTTTATTTGAAGCTGATTGTTTTTTTCCAGAGTGTCTGACAACCAGCTTTTGGTTTGATTAATGCCAATGCACAGAGGATGCGGTGGGCAAAAGACACTGGTTTATGGTTTGTCTGCTGAGCGTTCAGAGGTGTGGAACGAAGCTGCCCGGGCCTCAGAACACCTTTGTGTTTTCGTACACCCAACATTTCCTGCGAGTGATCATTATATCTGTAAGATGTTTGCACAGTGGACTGTGAAACCTCAGCCAGTCCTGTCAGACCTCAACAGCTTCACAGAGAAATAAATAAAACCGTGCTGACGAGTTCTATCTATTCTCCTGACTGTGAGGGAAGCAATTAGTAATATTTTCTATTATGGCATCGACAATGGTTTATCAGCATCATCGCCTTTGGGCATTTTTGAGTCTATTCCCGCACTAATTCTGACTCTACACAGTCAGAATTAACTGTTGTTTAGAGCAAATCAACTGACTGGAGGATTTAACATTTAATCCAATTGCTCGATAATGCCATTTTAAAATTAAATTTTAGTGGTGATAATACGACTATTCTGTTTTCCAGGAGTGTTTGTAAGTGCACCGAGAAATTGTGCAGGTTTCTAAGATGTGATTGTAAATAGAATGATATAATATATAATATAATGATGCGAAACAGACGATCAGGCAGCTTCCTGATCCAGTGATACTCACTGACATCTGATCAAGATTCTATTGTCTCAACCGGTGATAACTTGCTTGAGGGCCACTCTCACAGATCATCAAGTAGCGCCCTGTGTTGCTTTAACAGCATGTATGCCATACATACCTATTGAAAGAGAAGATGCCAACTCAAGACACTGGGGTATTGTTTGTTTGGTGCTCGTCAATTTCGAGACGTTTACGATTGAGAAAATCCACAGTTAGACCTTAATAACCTGGTCTTCCACATCCTCTACTGTGACCTAGGATTAAAAATACTGCGAAAGCACTATGGAAACCTGTGTGGCTGACTGATTCTCTTGATTTGTGTATCTTTTAACTGTTGGATCATCTTCTCTCGCCACCCCCCCACCATCCCCACTCCTTTTATTTTGCAGGGGAGTACATCATTGTGTATTCTCTGTGTAGCCCTCTGCAGCTATCAAAGCTAAACCCCCTTCTTGTGTGTATGTGTGTGTGTTTTAATGGTTAGTCTCACAGTTGAGGTATTTGAGGGAAGATACTTCAGCTGTGTATAGTGGAAAAAGCATAGACTCTGCACAAAGATGCTGAACACAACTTCAGGGCGGGTTCCTGGATTAAGACTTCAAATAATTAGTTATGTTTCACTGCGATGAAAATTCAGTGATTTGTTTTTTTTTTTAAGAGAGGTTTTGTTTTCTGCCGGAATCTTTTTGTACAGATTGTCACTTGAAAGATTCTACAGGAAATCCCTTTCGCTTGATGTGCTCTGCAGCTAACTAGTCCCAGTCAATGGGTCTGCACGGTCGAAGAGGAAGGTCTTTAGGGCGGGACTTGAATGAGACAAGAGAGGGGGTAAATAAGAGAGTAAAGAAACTGAGCTGGCCAGAGGGGAGAAATCAACTTGGAACATTAATATGGACAGCAAAAGCATTTGCGAGATTTTAATAAAAGAGTGGTCAAAAGCCTCAGGGCCACAGATTTTTAAATACATGAAAATGATCAAAGCAAATTGCTGTAAAACATTCAAGGCTTTGATGTTACTGAGAGAGAGAGAGAGGTTCCAGATGGGCTCAAGGGGTTAAAGATCAATGAATTTTGAGTCGAGGGAGGACATTTTAGGGGCAATGAAGACAGTTTGAGGGAGTTTGTGAACACTGGGGAGGTTAGAATGGACTGCGATTGGCCAAATGTGGTTCCTATAGAGTGATCGAGCCAAACACATCAACTTCAGACCCTTCAGATGGAGTCCTGTAGTTCAGTGGTTAGAGCATTCGCCTGGCAAGCAAGAGATCTGGGTTCGATTCCAGGCAGAGTGAAACCTTGGGGGCAAGTTTCCTTACTACATACGCTTGATAATAATCCCTCCAAAACAAAAATTCACTCAATCCACGACTGTTTATGGGACACTGCTGTGCACAATTGGCTGCCGCATTTCGCCCACAAATATACAGTCAATTCACCTTTTACAGTATATTCTGTGAAGTGCTTTGAGAACGTCTAGAAGATGAGAAACGTGCTCTATCAAATGCAGGGATTATTGTTGTTTAGTATTAATTCAATGGTAAGAAAATGAATGGAATCAAATATTAGTGGAAAATGGCAGTGGCTGTACTAAAACAATATCAAATGGCAGCCAACAAGCCAACATCGGCTTCAGGGGCGATGTTGCATAGTCAACGTCAAAGTAGCTTTTTCATCCGAAAGACTTGAAAACACTTGCAAATGGCTCATTGTTAGAAAGAAAGGAAGAACACCAACAACAACAATTTACATTTATAGAGCGCCTTTCACGTCGGGAGGACGTCCCAAGTGCATCCCCAGCATATTTTCACGAGAGAGAGAATGCATTAGGTCCATTAGGAGTGCTAGCATTACACTTTGATTGAAACGTTCTGATCTATGTGTCTGAAAATAAACGAGAATGGTTGCATAGAAGACGTGTCTGCCGTCCGAGAGACTGAAACCAATCGAGGTGATAGCTACTGTAATACAAAAATGAGAAGGAATAAACAAACTGCTAAAGAAAGACCATAGCAGCAAGGTGACACAGAATCGTTTCAAAAATGCGACAATATAGTGGAAGGTTAAAGGAAGATATTATTGCAGGGAAAAGCGAACCTCTAAAGTATTTTGTGAAACTGAAATGGGTTGAGCATTTTACTGCTTTGCGTAAGCATGCACTCAGCCACCTAGTGGGTAAATTGCTCTACACAAGTATGAAGAGGGGGGAATTATCCAATTCCAATGTTGTTTCACTCACTCCTTACTGCGGGAGCATTAAGGACAAGTGTGTGCCTGTTTCCATTCTCAGTAAACATCCTTCAGATAAGATTAACTAATTTCTGAAGAGTTTACCGACACATGTAGGGTGGAACAATTTGGAAATTGACGCTGATTTCTTCCAGACAGAATTAGCCGCTCCATCGGCTTGTCATTGATCATCATTTTGCTGTGTTTGTGAGAATATGTCAATAACTGTGCGTAAGCCATTGATTCCTGGGATGAGACACAAAATTATTTGATTTCAACCAATTCAGTCTCATCGATTTTACTTTTGTTCCCTCATTTTTCCCCCTAGTCTTCAAATTCCTGCTCTAAGCAATTGCTGGTTAATGAACGATGAACCCTTCAACAGAGTCCTGTAGCTCAGTGGTTAGAGCACTCGCCTTACAAGCATGAGACCTGTGTTTCAAATCCAGACAGGTCAGGGTGAAACCATTGGGCAAGTTCCCTTGCTCCACACGCCCAACAATAATCCGTCCAAAAAAAAACACACTAATAAAATTGGTCATTTCAATCCACGTCTGTTTGTGAGGGCACTGCTGTGCGCAATTGGCTGCCGCGTTTCGCCCACAAATATATACAGTCAATTCACTTTACAGTATATTCTGTGAAGCGTCTAGAAGACGTGAAAAGCGCTATATCAAATGCAAGGGTTATTATTGTTATTAATACCTGTAAATCTGGACTGAATCCAAACTTCAGCTTTGGAGACCCTAAAACTGGAGATCCCTATCAGACATCTGACTCCAGTTGTTAAGCGTTATTCTTAAGGTTATGGAGCAAAATGTCATCAGACTCTAAATCTGTTTTAGAAAGCTGTTCACTTCAGATGAACTCCACATTAAAGGTTTATGTCATCCTGTATCAAAGAGTATCGAGATTAACTGCTTTGCCTTGTCAGTACTGCATGCTCTGATCCCATCAAAAGTCCACATACAGCCTCAAAAAGAAACTCTTAACAAGATAGAGCCTATTGAATCAACTCGAAACTTACTAATTGCCTGCACTATATCAGCAAGTCAAAATCAGACTAGATTCAACATGTCAAGGCTTGTTATATCTTTTGGGGCTAAAATGGCTCATCACATAGATTTTTTTGTGCTTAATGATTTCTTTTTCAAGCTGTAGAGAATGCTGTAAATTACTGCTTTGGGCTGAAAGAAGAATTCTCTTGTAACTTTCTTTGATTTGTAACTTTGTATGGTCATTGAAATGCAATCCCCAAAGTAAGGTTTGGACCCCCCACTATGTGAAAGCGGCTATACAAATGCAATTTGTTAGCTGTTGTCGTGGTAAAGACACAGGGGAGCCAATGGGTCATGGATGTGAGTGAGGAAACTGCTTTGTTTACTTCTGCACACTCCCAAACAAACCAAGCCCATGGAGTCTAGTGATGTTTTTACTGTGACTATCTCCTTAGAAGCTCTGTTGTTTATCAGCCTTCAGCCATATTTTGTCTTTTGATCAGTTTGAGATTTTGCAAAGTTAGATTTTTAGGGGATACCGAATTTGACTTGGAAGGTGGAAGGGAATAAAAAGCGGATTGCGCTCAAAAGTAGTCTGTAAAAATGGACAGCTTTGATGGGGCAAATTTAAAGCTCTTCACTTTTTCTTGGTGTGGAAGTCGTTCTCTAGAAAGGGAAAAATGCCAGCTTTCGGCACAGACTGTCCCATACACTAAACCCAATTGCCAACCTCTCTCTCCCCCTGTGGCCAATGTAATCCCCTGTTAAAATGATTCTTTTTCACTAGTTCTATTGACCCTGAACACAATTTCCATTGTTTTCTGATTATCTGATGCATTCATTTAAGCAGGAATTAGATCCATGAATTTGTGTGATGAATAAATGCTGTCAATTGACTGGTTAGGTAGAATGGCCTGTTTCCGTGCTGCAATGTTCTATGCCATTCTGTGTCAGTGCCAAATAAATTGTAGTTTGATTCCTATCTCCCTAAATGGGGGGAAATCTTGACAAATTGAGTAGAGGCTGAAATGGCATCTCTTGTGATGTGCCAAACATCTTTGCAACACACCCCCCATAAATGCAATGATTGTTTTCACTGAGTGTGCTTTTTCTTTTTCTTTTTTTTAGATCATTCCCGTAGCTGGCTGGTTTGGCATTGAGATCAAAGCAACATGGGAGCCTGAGAAAATATGTAAGTGAAATTTGAAGCAGATTAATACCGAGATTTTTTTACTGAGGAGTCTTTTTCTAAAACCGCATTGATATTTCTATGTTCAGTGATTTGTTTCCAATTTGAAGACATGAGTTACTTTGATTTTTTTTCAAAAACGATGTGCAATCGGTTTCATCAAACGGAGAGCGCCAAAGCTGTCCTCCAAATTAGTATTGTGCATAGTATCTACTAGGGTCTGTCGATATGGAAATTTTCCGATTTCGATATATCGATGGGCTCATTTCGAAATATACCGAAATATCGATATTTTCGGCGTTTCATACTGCGCATGCGCTTGCGGCGCGCGCAATCGGGGTGCGCGTGCATTCGGGGCCTATCTCCTCAGGAGGTAAATATCTTTCTCTCTCTGTGTCTCTCACACTCACTCTCTCCATCTCTGTGTCTCTCCTCTCTCACATCCCCCCCATCTCTATCTATCTGTATATTATCACATCCACCCCATCTCTCCCCCCACCCCACCCCCCCCACCATCCCTCTCTCCGACCCCCCCCCCCCCCCCCACCGCCGTCTCTCTCCCCTCCCCACCCCTTGCATACCTGTGTATTGTATTCGAGTACTACGAATACAATATGGCGGCTTTGCACCTTGTTCTGTGCATTGTGAAGAGATGAGCATTCTGGGTCTTGTAGTTCAGTGTGTGTGCATTCCGATTTTTTCCCCTCAATATATCGATTTTTCGATATATCGATAGTTTAAAAATGCCTATATCGGCGTTTCGATATGAAAATTATATCGGGTTTTAGCAATATATCGATATATCGCCGGACCCTAGTATCTACATGTTGTTTTCACTGAAGCTAAAGGAAGAAAGGTCAAAGCATGTCTGAAGAAGACTTGTGCTTTCATGTCCATTCAGTCAGTTAGGCTTTACTTTACCTATGCTGTGCCAAGTACTCCCTTAAAGTTTCAAAGTTTAAATCAATAGCTAACAGCACTATTTGATCATCCAGACAGCTGGCCCTCTCTTCTCCATATTAAGATGGGCGGGGAGAAATATGCATCTGGGTTGATATTTCTCTATTTATCCACTGTGGGTTTAATGCAGTCCTATAATCCTGTAACTCATAAGCGCGAGTGCTTGGATTTGATTTTGGGCATGGCAAAACATTAGCAGGTTTCCTTATTTCACGTACCTCTGTTTAATTAACAATAAATAATAGCCCATACATTAGTTGATTGGTGGATCGCTTTTCTGGGAGTAATAAACCTTCAACACCAAAAGAAAATTGGTTGTTTAATCCACGACTGCTTGAGGGACACTGCTGCATGCAATTGGCTGCCATATTTTGCCCCACAAAATATACGTTTAATTCACTTTACAGTATATTCTGCAAAGCGCTTTGTGACATCTCAAAGGCATGATCAATCTCAATATCAAATGCAAGGATTTGACGAAGGGTTGTAGACCCGAAACGTTGACTCTTTTTCCTTTCTCCATGGATGCTGCTTGACCTGCTGAGTTTCCCCAGCAACTTTGGTTTTTGTTGCAAGGATTATTATTGTGAAGCTTCCAAATTAATTAAGATCAACTTTAGGAATTTTCCACAATTCTATGAGCCATCATATATTTGAATGTAAATATGCCCATCACTAAAGATGTATGCAGAGTCATACTGTGTATACGTGAGACAATGTTTAAACTTTGAAGGCTGTGGATAGCATGAAGTACTCAAATAGTTATGAAATGATTATAAATCACTCATTGACCTGCTGAAAATTGTTACCGCCATTATTTTTTCAATCTGGATTTGCTAAAGTACGCTGAATCTCAAACATTTTTGTCGTTTGTTGTGACAAGTAATTCGTGGGAAACAAATTTTTTCACAAATGTGAAATTACACGTTGCTTTTATTCCCTTGCCCCAATTTTTCTCTCTCTTTTGTTGATGATACTCCCGAAGCCACAGTCTTTCTCTGCAACTAGTTGAGTCAACAGTCAACAATACTTCCAGGTTTGAGTAATGTTGCTTCTTGAGTTGGGTGATAGAAAGCTTGCAAAAGCAACATGGAACCAAAGAATTTTACAACACAGGATCGCCCATTGTGATTGTACCCTTTTAGGACTAATATTTTCAGTTCCATTTGTCATAACCAACACCTTAAACAGTAATTTTTCTTCTGTCAGGTAAGGCTTTTATCCTCTAACTGTGACATCTCGCTCTACTTGTATTCAACTAGATTTGAAGTGATTGATGTTTATATCTCGGTAATGCCTCTCCATTACTCTGCAAACCTTAGTGAGGTTGTGTAATAGTATTATAATGACATGGTTAGACAGTATGACTCAATGTACTAATTAGTTCACTAGTTCTAGGAGTTGTAAATGAGTTCAGATTATGCAATAGGTTAAGTACAGACAAACCTACTCACATGCATATCCTAATGCATCCCTAGTCTCAAATCCTTTGCTTCAATTTCCTTTTCAAAAGGAACTATTTGCAACTATGATAATTAGACGCATTTGAACCCCACTTTTGTTCATGGGCTCGCGGACAAAGCAACTTCTATTTATACCTCCTTGCGCTTAAGCAAGCTATCCCACACTCAGTTCCACAGGGTAGGGCAGTGAAAATTGTAACTCTGTTAACCTGTGCTCTAAAATTAAGTGGAATTTCTCTGTAATCTTCCAACTCTTAACTCTCCTACCACCTCGTTCCTCTTTTTTGGACACTGCACAGTGATTGTGGTAGACAATCACTGTGCAGTGACGTCTAAGAATGCAACTCGCACCAACAATTGTACTTTAGGAGAAAGTATTTTGACATCGATTAGGTGCTGCACTCAGGGGTTGCTTTGCCCAAAATTGCCCAAGCAATTTTCCTTACTTCATACGCCTAATAATAATCCCTCAAGAAAAAAAAACCCAATAATAAACTGGTCACTTCAATCCACGACTGTTTGTGGGAACGCTGCTGTGTGCAATTGTGCTGCTGCATTTCGCCCACAAAAATACAGTCAATTTACTTTACAGTATGCTCTGTGAAGCGCTTTGAGTAAAAAGTTGGAAAAAAAATTGTTGTAAAAGTTTAATAAGGCATTGTTGAACAGTTGTGGACTGTCTCTGTGCGAAATCTGTATGTTTATTATGTTGCAAATCCTATTTGAAGATGGTGCTGTTTAAAGTTTTATTTCGAATGATGTTCTGGATGGTTGAGACTCACACATGTGTACTTAATCTGACAGATAATATACTGCAGCAGTTTCTTTAGTGATTCAATCTTTCAGTCACTAGATTGCTTTCTGTTGCTTGAATTGAGATATTAATACCTATTTTCTGTTTTTTTTCAAAAAAGTTTCATGTGAAACTGGGCTTAGTAATGGTCTTGTGACTCAGTTTCTATCCATTTTCTGCATGAGAGGCTTCCAGTGCTTCAGAGGTTAATGCAGATATTTTTCGACTGTCTCTTTCTGTCTGAGATAAGACAGGGCAAAACCGTACGAGAGGAGCTGAGAGTCTGTCACAACAGAACCGCAGAGACGGGGGACGCCAGTTGAGAAGTATGAGTTCAGCATTGAAATATATCAGCCTCGCTGTTACGTCCATTGCTTGAGCGAAAAAAGAAAAAAAAGGCTCTTTTTGAAAAAAAAATAATTGCTGGAAATACACAGGGATTCTGTTGGCTTCATCCAGCTCGACATTTGGAAGGCTTTGAAATACTCTGAGCGGCTGACAATCCAGAACATCGCAAAACACTTTTTGTTTTTTTTTCTCTCTCCGTTTTATTAAAGTGGTATTGCAATTTAGCGCGGTAATATTCATAAGGCAGTTGCCGTCATTGCCATCTTGAAATCCTGAAAAATCGTTTCAAGAATTTTTTGGGGAGATAAGCAGGGAGATTTTTTCTTGAGATGCGGGATTTCTGGTTTGGGTTTTGCTTTTAATCATAAGTAATCTTTGAGAGCCAGCAGCTCTCGCACAGAGACCGAGCCCTGTTTTATGTGGGTTTTTATTGTTTTCTCTCCTTCGTCTTTCATCCTCTCTAATCTCCTCCCTACTAGGAAGGAAGGAAACAGTCTTCACCCAATGTATCCCAGATGGATGAGTTGAGATCTTACTGTGCGGGAATTGCAGTCAGAAACCGCATCCTCTTAACTCCCTCTCCCTCCCCCTTTCCTCCCCTGCGAAGCAAACCAGAGTACAGACGACTCCACCATTCTCTCACATCAAATAGGATTTTCTAAATCAAATGAACCCTTACAGCAACACGGAATTTGTTTACCCTCTCCTGTACTACCCACCGCCCCACCCCACCCCCAAAAAAATAAATAAAATAAGAGCGATTGAATCGCTCTTTTCAAAGAGCCGGCACAGACTAGATGGGCCGAATGGCCTCCTTTTGTGCCGTAAAATTCTATGATTCTATGATTCTATGAACCCATTGTTCTCCGGAGATGCAGTTGTTGAGAGGACAGGGATTCAAGTAGTTTATTTTTTTTAAAAAAAGAGTGGCTTACGTGAATTTCGTTCATTTTATTCTCCCCCCAAAAAATATCCACCCTGCGATTTCTCACTGTTGAAAGTCGCTCTTGAATCTTTTGCCCGTCCTATGTGTTATTGCACCCCGTGGTCGCCTCACTTTTAACAACCACAACAACTTGCATTTTATATAGCGTCCTTTCACGTGGGGCTAACGACTCGCAGTGCTTTACAGCGGGGGGGGGGGGGGGGGGGGGTCTGAGAACAGGAGCGTGCAGTGAGTTCTGTAGCTGCATCACTTCCCTTTGGATCTGCGTTAACAAAGATTGCAGCGTTGCTCGCATCTTTTGTACACAAGGTGTGTGCGTTTCACAACAAGCTGTGTGCCAGGCACTGCGAACGTACAATATCAATTCAATCCTCGAGCCTAGCCTGAGATTATGGGCGCATAAAGCAAGGTCCCGACAGCCTTTTCGAGTGGACATCCCGCAGTCCCTCTGCCTCCCTCCCTCCCTGGCCTCCTTCAAGGCTCACCTCAATACTCTACTCTTCGATGGACCCATCGGTAACTCCTAATTCCCCCCACTTTACTCCCCTCACCCCACCTGTCCTCAGCTCGGGTCTGAAGCAATGACTGTCCAGCGCCTTGGGACGTCCTCCTGACGTGAAAGTCGCTAAACAATTTTGTTGTTGTAGTTGTTGGACGTTAACGATCCCGTGGTACAATTCGAAAAGACACACGAGTTTTCTACCGGTGTTCTGGCTAACAATTCCTTCCCCCCACCACCCACCCCACCCCAACACCTCAGCGGAAAAAAAAATTGGTCACACTGCACTGTTCAAATTGACAGCTGCATTTTCATCCGTAAGATTCACAGTTGATCCACTTTAAAATATGTCCTCCGAAGCGCTCTGAAATTGGCATTTCCATTTCTGGAAATGCCAACATCCACTGCTGTGTTTACCAGCGCACGTGATCCACATCTGTGACCGGATTAGCCAAATGTCAAGTTTCATAGGGCAAGTATTTACCCAAATTTGCATGTTACAACTTGTAATAGTTGAGAGACTCATCTCACAATCTCGAAAGGTAAATGAGTCACTGAAGAACATTCTGGCGGGTGCTCTTATTTTCAAACTGAAAAATCCCGCAAGGACTGTACCTGAATCTGTATTTAATTACCAATTTGAAAAAGTGACATGGAAATATTTCCAAACAATATATTTTTTTTAAAAAAGGGAAAAGGTCGTGCATGATCGAGCCAATAAATTTTGTCCATCAAACCCAGAGAATACGGAGTAAGGATTATTTGTTGAAGGGAATGTTGAGGGCAAGTATTTCCATAGGTGAATACTAAGTTTTGTTCCCCCCCCCCATTAAATAGCCTTTCCTGACGTTCATTGAATTCTGTTCCTTATGTAACACCGTAACAGGTCACTTATCGATCTCGTCATATCACACCTTTTACATAGCAACATTGGAACATGCAGTCTTACTTGTTTTTGCCTGGTTGAGTGCAACCAGCCTTGCCTGTTTTTGTCGTTCCCACTAACTAACCAAGTACTGTAGCAAGTTGACAGTTTCATTGATTTAACCATGGTAACTGCTGGATCTTTTCTTGATCAGTCCACTGTTGCAACATCTTCTGTTTAACCTTATGCTCACACACCAATTATTTCAGTGTTGAAGTGTGTTGTGTGGACCCGGTCTGTAAAGCTAGGTCCTCAATTGGTCCAAACTTTTTAGAATCAGATTGGGTACATTGTTGACTCTGCCTCTATTTCGGTAGTAACTTTGGTTGCTATGCTCAGGTTTGTTCAGTCAAGTTTGTTACCAAACTAAAGGGTTGCAGCATTTTGAGCCTGAACCTCTCCAACTGTAAACATATCCAACTTCAGAGGTTTCTGATGTTCAGTATTTATTAGTACACTGGTACTGTAAATTAACATCCAGCAAAGTTCTTGCCCTCAACGTGATAGAATAGAGTCACCACACATAACAATATCCTGTGAAGCACTTTGAATAGTCCTCCTGACATGAAAGGCGCTATATCAATGGTGAGAACTACCATTGTTCTGTACGAATTTTACTGCCAGTGAGAGCGAACATCAAGGCCAAATCAAATTCACACTCAAGTTTTCAAAGGGGAAAAATACAACAGTTGAATTAGTTGAATTGGGGATGAAAAGCTTTTGTGGCTCGGATAGGGAGACCACAACTACAGGCTGCTGATATGCCTTTCAGGTAATAAGCACATTTATTTATGCAGATAAATAAATTATTTAGGGGCTCAATCCCGCAAAAGGAAATTGATACAGAGCAATTTCTATTCCCCTGTAACTGGTAAAGAATTAAAATGATATGGTCGACTTCACCGAACAGCGCATCACATTAGAACGAACGAGTTTCAGTTAAAGCTCGGTCAATTTGCTCTGAAAAGGACAATTTATATAATTCACTCAGATAAGAGCAAGTTGTGCTTGAAAGCTTTCCATCCGTTTTCTAGCACTTTATTTCCGAAGAGTGGGAAGCTATTTTTCTCAAAGCGTTTTTCCACCTCCAGGACACCTTAATGGTCTAAGATTACATTCGACCTACAATCAGTCTTACTCTCAGCAAGTAACTCGTAATTGCATCATAATAATCCAAGAGGGCCTTAGAAATCGGGGTGACTATTAGGGTTACCTCGGGTAACTCAATTTATCAATTAGCACAATCCTTACTTACATGTACACTTGGCCTCATAGACAATATGAAGAGAATGAATGATAATGTGGAGCTCCTGTAGCTCAGTGGTTAGAGCACTCGACTTACAAGCGTGAGACTTGTGTTCGAATCCAGGCAGGTCAGGACGAAACCTTGGGCAACTTTCCTTACTCCACACGCCTAATAATAATCCCTATAAAAACACAATAATAAAATTGGTCATTTGAATCCACGACTGTTTGTGGGGACGCTGCTGTGTGCAATTGGCTGCCGCGTTTCGTCCACAAATATACAGTCAATTCCCTTTAAAGTATATTCTGTGAAGCACTTTGAGACGTCGATAAGATGTGAAAAGCGCTAAATCAAATAGGAGGATTATTATTATTATAAAGAGCTGGAAGGTGGGACGAACAGCAACATTAATCCTTGCGTTTGATATAGCGCCTTTCACATCTGGAGAAGGTCTCAGCGGCTTTTCCATGTATCGACAAATTCTAGACAAAGCCGCAAGTTAATTTGCGCACTGTAGTGTCCTGGTTACCGCTGTGAAGTGAGTGACCAATTTAATCCTAATGCCCACCTTTCCTTCCCTCCCCCCACCCAACCCCCGTCCCCACCTGCGTCTGAAGCAGTGACTGTCCAGCGCCTTGGGACGTCCTCCTGACGTGAAAGGCCCTATACAATTGTAATTGTGTTGTGGTTGTTGTTGTTGTCATTCCAGGGGACTGTTGGCTAGGACACCGGGAGAAACTCATTTACGTTTGAATAGTGCAGTGGGAATCTTTAATGTTCACCTATGGCAGCAACACTCCTGATTAGAACGCCTGAGAAGAATGGCTCGCACTGACACAAAGGGCTGATTTGTGTGATGAAATGTTTCTAATGTTACTTGCGGTTGCGTTTTGTTTTATCGTAGGATGTGGAGAGCTGGGGACTTCTGTGTGGTTTCATTCTCTAGCTCTTTACTTGGAGACCGGAGAGGAAACAAATGCAAAGTTCACCAATCATCTGCCTTCGATTGCGTTCGGAACCTGCTGACGCATTATCCCTGGCACCCATTCAAAATTGGAAACAGTGTGAAACCAACTAATTGCTCAGATTGCTTTGTTCAGACACCAACTGAAATATGTGTTGATTGTGGTCCGGAACCCATGATGAGTCTTTTTTCTGAATGGCATTGAATCAGGTGGAGATGTCAGCGTCAATCCTGCAGCTCAGTGGTAAGAGCGCACACTCGCCTTACAAGCGTGAGACCTGTGTTTCGAATCCAGACAGGACAGGGCGAAATCTTGGGCAAGTTGCCTTACCCCACACACGCACATACACACACAGCCTAATAATAATCCCTCCAAGAAAAAACACAATAATAAAATTGTGCATTTCAATCCACGACTGTTTGTGGGGACACTGCTGTGAGCAATTGGCTGCTGCATTTCGCACACAAATATACAGTGAATTTACTTTACAGTATATTCTGTGAAGTGCTTTGTGACATCTAGAAGACATGAAAAGTGCTATATCAAAATGCATGGATTATTATTATTATTATTATCAAATCAAATGTGTTGCCACTTTCCTGATTGGGTGGTGCTGGATGTTCCCATGCCACTTGTCCTCCTGTCCACTGACCACACCACACTCTGTCTATTTTTAAAAATTGTACGAGAGACTGGCTGAGAGCTCAGTTTAAGCTAGAGTATTTCAACATACTCTTTAGCAAACTATGTAGGAAAGTTCAAAACAAGAGATGGGGACATTCAACCCAAAGGATCTGTGTCAGGAGCCAGAAAGTGTTGAGGAACTCAAATCATTTTGACCCTGTGATGAAGACAACACACTCGCCCTGACCTTCTGAATAATTCCAGATCCCAAATCCGTCTTCTGGATTCTTGCTCAGCAGAGATCATTTTCCGAACAACCTTTCAGCGTTTAATCATAGGGCACTAGCCTCTCTCGATGTAAGTTAGTCCAATGGCCCATACTGGCACACGGCAGTGGGTGTCAGGCTAATACTCAGGCTCAAAGCTGGCCCGGTGAAGGATCAAAGCATTCCCGATGACGGTTAGCAGGTTTTCCCAGCTTTAGCCAGTGTTAATTAACCTTTGCTAATTGAACTGGTAAGCTTGCCTTCATCACCAGCAGGAGTAAACAAGGAGAAAAAAAAGGTGCACCATTTATCATCAGAAATGCTGAGGCACCAACGATATCAAAGGCTGGTAATTGGAAGGTGATTCACTCGTTCCATTTTGTGGATTGAAAGGACTCTGCTGCCATTTGCAATAATAATAATAATACCAGTAATAATAAATCCTGTATTTGATTTAGGGTTTGATCACGTCTTTGATGCATCTCATGGCGCTTCACAGTGTTATCTGTAAAGTGAATAGGCTACATATTTTGTGGGCAAGAATAATAATAACACTAATCCTTGCATTTGACATCTTATCGACATCTCAAAGAGTTTCACAGAATATACTGTAAAGTGAATTAACTGTATATTAGTGGGCGAAATGCGGCAGCCAATTGTGCACAGCAGTGTCTCACAAACATTGAGATGACCAATTTTTATTATTGTGTTTTTTGTGGAGGGATTATTATACTACATGACATGTGGAAAGACGAGTCCAGATGATGTTTGCTTTATCTCGTGGGAAAACACAACTTACCCCAAGAATTAATTTTAAAAAGTGCCAATAGTCACAAATGCCAGAACCATTCTGTTAGAGATGAAAGTGAATCAAGGTTTTTTTTCTCCCTCGCATTTTATTAATTATGAAGTTGCTGTTTCAAATTCTCTGGCTCAGAGCTAATGAGACTTTAGTCCAGTCTGGAGATTATTTGTGGTAAATGCCATCTATTTATTGGACAGTTTAATAGATCTTTCATCTGAAACTCTGTTTATCCTAATCTGGTATCAAAAGTTCAGGGAGCTTTGGATTTGTAGGCGACTGATGTAGAACCCAATTTTACTGTTTGCTGGATTTTTTGTTGTCAAATTCACTTTGGCAGCCAAAACAAGCATGGATTTGTTTGGTATTCGTATGGAATAGCAATAACAGGTGTTCAGTACAAATAATATGGCAAAAGAGTAGTTAAAGTTTTACCAATTAAATTCAACTAAAATAACCACTCAGTGACTGATCCTGCTTTTTTATGGTGACTTTTGATTGTACTGCCAATTTAGATGGAGTTGAGAACAGATGTATTCTCGCATTCTGAGATAGCAGGCAGCTCCTTACTTTGATGCTTGCAGATGAGGATGGCATTGAACTTTTATCAAAGGCTGTTTGGAAGCCGAGGTGAACTACTGTTTGGCTTGGCAATTTGCGATATTGCCTCTGTGTTAAAAAAAAAGTCTACGAAATTGCACAGGCAAATTGTTATGTCGCATAAAGTTGTACTTTATTGGTTGATTCTCATACGGGTACTTGTTGATTCTGAAAAACAAATCTCCAATCCAAGCTGTATCTCACGAGAATTTTGCATAATTTGACAATTATCAGGAAGGAAATGCCCCCAGAAAAAAGGGGGAATGCATTTTCACATACAAACATTAGCTGAAATGGAAGACTCGCTTCATTTGTTTATCGCATAAGATTCTCAAACAAACTACCTAGAAAGTAGTAATGGTTGAAATACTATCTCCTCGCTGTGATGGAATCAACATGACAATCATGCTTCAAGTTAATCATGTGATTGCAATGCATGTTGTGGACAATCCTCGTGTTATCTTCCAGGCCGCTGGCAGGTTTTTCAACGATTCATTTTGGACAGTTAAGCAGACAGAGATAAGTGCAGCGGAATGAAAGGAAAGGGAAATTAAGGCTCTGTCATTCACTTCGTTTTCAAGATGAGAGATCAACAGAGGCACTGAGTTAGAGGTAGAAACTTTCTCCGAGCTGCATGGAACTGGAGATGAGGTCTTTAAAGGCTACTATACTACATCAACAACAACAAAACTGCACTTGTATAGCGCCTTTCACGTCAGGAGGATGTCCCAAGAATACTGAATCCATTTGCAAAACCTGTGCAATTGTAAAGTTAATTGTACCTTAAAAGTTGGCAGATGGTGACTTGCATTCATGAAGCACCTTTCACGTAAAAAAAATCAACCTCCCGAACTCTTTATTGGTAAAACAGAACTGATGACAGATGAAGTAAAGGTTATTGTGAGTGTGTCGGCTAGTCTACGCCAGCAATGCCCCCCATCGCCAGCAATGCCCCCCCATTGCCAGCAAGGAGATGATCAGCCCAAATGATTGGAATCGGGGAGTAATTTGCATCTGGAGAATATCAACTGGGGAGATGGTTCTTTGTCAAGTTCCAGAAAGTGATTTTAAGAGTTTTCATGCAACAGCTGTTAAGTTTTCTTGTTTTCACTTGCATCGGGAATTAATACTGGGCGCAATTATTTTTTCCAGACCAGGATTACTTGAGAAAGAGAGTGAGAAGAGAGAAGCATAAGTGGTGGTGGGGTGGGGGGTGGGGCTGACCAGTACATTGTATGAAAGGAATTGATTTCCCTGTTACATTTATCAGACTTTGTAATCCCTGGCAGAATCTTTGGGTGATATCCCCAAACTAAATCATTCATTCCTGACAACAATCCAATAAAGAGCTCAATCCTTCACTGTGTCCTGATAAAGTACAGATTAATGGATCCTGCACAGATCAGAAAGGAATCCAAGCAAATGAAAGAAAGAGCATTTCCTGTCTACCGCACAAAACATGTGTAGGTTTAGCCGGAAATCTACCTAAATATGTAGGATTATTGAGGAACTCGCAAATCCCAGATTAGTGAAATATGCAATCAATTTGTAAATTTTTGATGAAACTAATCCCTTGGACATGGAAACAGATGCTTGATTTTGGTAGATGCGCTCAAAGTTTTTTTTGGTGTGTTTTGCTGAAATAAAATTAGCCCTATGTTTTTAAAAGGAATGGAAGAGAGAGAGAGAGAACCTGTAAACGAACAGTAGAGTCTAGAGTTATGCTTAGAATTTGCTGTTGGAATTTTGTTGTTGTTCCTTTGGAAAGTGTCCAACCATACAGAATAATGAGTAGAAGTCAAAGTCACCCACAATTGTAAGGAACCAGTTTTGTTCCAATTTACAGCACAGTTTCTGGTTGAACAAAAGCACCTTTCAACATCAGTCTTCCTGTTGGATTTAAAATAAAATAGTTTCAGGTCAAATGCAAGGATTATTATTTAATGCCTTGTTGCATTGTCAACATCTCAAAGAGCTTCACAGGCTTTTTACTGTGAAGTGTTGTGACATTGTATTTGTTCGGTGAACACAGCAGGCTAATTTGCACACAGCATTGACTCACAAATGGTGAATGACCAATTTTATCTGAGGCGCTTTTGGTCAGGACACACAGCACAGTGCGACGGGATCTTTGACATCCGTCTGAACAGGCAGATAGGATCTCAACCTCAGTTTAATGGATCATCCCAACAAGGCCAGCACGGGTTGCTTTGGATTCGCTTATTGTGTTGTCTGAAACTTGGAACGGAAGATGTTCTGTGCACAGGAATTACTGGCAACACTGCCCCCCTTTAAGATCAAATGAGAATTGGCTACGTTTCCGTTGATCAACCATTCTCATTTGCAGGAATGAGGCAGAGTCTCACCTGATCCCACTTCACTTATTTTCATCTCCAGTGTGACACCTGCCATAATTGCCCTGCAGTCAGTTTCCGATCGGAGGGATTCTGTCACACAGTACTGGGCTATGTTGCAATGTGTATCACACTCTGCTGCCTTGAGATAAATTACTTTTTGGCGAAAAAAGTCAGTTCACCTCGAAAGCCACCGCTCGTGCACGGATTGGGACAGCACTGAACTTCCAAGATTATCTTTTAACCCCTTGTACCGTAGTTTATTCCTCCGCATTGTGACAAGCTATAAAGGAGGCATTCTGGTCCTAAAGGAGCTAGTGGCGCCCCACCCCTAAAAGTCTTCTTGTGGTGGTGTTAATGAGATTTCCCTCCCTCCCTCCCTCCCTCCCTCCCGCTGCGCTGTTATGTTTTATGCAGCAAGCAAGTACACAAGAACCATGTGATCTCTGAACTGGACTGATTGACAGTGTGATCCAGCATGGGGAATCGGCATTGTTTTCAGGGATTAAAACCTTGAGGCTCCTGTAATTAAATTGCCAGCTAAGTGGCAATTTGTAGGTCACTGATGTTCAGCGAGGGGCACGGGTCAGTGCTGCAATCGTGAGCAGCCCACACATGCCAACTGCCAACTGGCGGTGGCACGCTTCCAAATGCTAAAATCAATATTTAGAGCACCTGATAGGTCTCCATTTTTCATTTCCACAAAGTCACAGCCACATGAGGTAAGGATCCTTGCCAGGGCCAGTCACCCCCTCCCCACAACACCCCCCCCCCCCCCCCCCCCCCCCCCACAACCACCCCTTCGATAGATCCTCAAAGGCTCTTTGCGAATAAAGACCTCAATTCTCTTCCTTCTTCAACAATCACACATTTCACTGGAAGTGCTCGCCAGGACCTTGGTGTGGTGGTTCATAGCAAATGAGGGTTTCTTCTTGGGTTAGAGGACCTGCTTTAGTGAGGTACGCTTTTGTACTTGGCTGAGTAAATGGTAGCATTGGAATTGTACCAGCTGTATCTTGGCATCCTTAGTTTCTCATTCCATTTCTCCCAGAATTGGTGACCCTCATTATCAGAAGGTGTCGGGTGTGGGGGGGGGGGGGGGGGGGGGGGGGGGGGGGGGGCTGGTCACATAAAAAGGTGCATCTCATTGTTTCTTCAATATTCCAATTCCATCCACAACTGTTTATGGGACACTGGACACTGCTGTGCTCAATTGTCTCCCGTGTTTCGCCCACAAAATTTGCAGTCGATTCGCTTTACAGTATTTTCTGCGAGAGAGTTTAAGATCCGATAAGGGCGACTTTATCCAATGTTAAGGGTTATTAACATTCGTTTTCTAAACCTGCTTTCCTGCACCCGTGGAAACAACCAATGAAATCACAGAGAAACATGGCACTTTAGAGCATAAATTTCATCATTTCAAAATGTCATCTTACATAGCAATATTTATGTTCATCTTGTAACCCACTTCAACTACACTTTATTTCTCCAATTATTTCTCAAATCATTACCACATGGGAGATGTGGTGATTTGGGGGAAATTTGCTTTCGCTTGAGCTATTTTTATTAATGCTTCCTTTTTTTCTTCTTCCATTTTCTAGTCTAGCTGTTTGATCCAAACAGATTGACGCACAGGAGTAAATTGGCCTGAAGAGCAATTGCTCTTAAACTATTTGTTCCGAAGAAAAGCAGAAATACAGCTTTTACTTGGCTTCCCAGGATACTTTATATAATTTATGATCTGCAATTTGGAAGGGAAAAAATATTGAATCGATGAAGGTGGACCATTATGGCTATGATAAAATGACTAACTGCTACGAGAGGGAGATTCATGTTGGGTGAACAGGTCAGGACTCCTGCATTTTGGTCGGTATTTTACCCCAAATCTTTCCCTACACGATCACAAAGTAATTGCACGCCCAAAACTATGGAACATTTCTCATGAGGTAGCATTAGGCAAACTATAAATACTTTTGTATATCTTTATTTCGCTTTGTATTTTGAATAAACCATTACAATCTAGTTAGCATGCATATCTAACCTTGCTGTTATATACACTGCACAAAATATTTCCTCCTTCTTTCCAACATTACTTATAGACATTAGCCTACAAAATACATAGTCAATGCACTTGCAGAAAATCACATGAAGTGCTTTTAAAATTCCCCCCCGATGTGAGAAAGGGCTAGATCAAATACAAGGTTCATCTACTGTTATAAAATCCGCTCACAACCTGTTAAACCGGTCACTGCATTTTCGTTAAGGTCGTAAATTAGTTGATGACTGTTCTCATCCTATCCTTGTTAATGCTGTTCTCAGCTTTATAGAAGAGCCTGATTGTACAGTTCCAATGAAGCATTGCACTTGAAACTTCAGCCGCTCTATCCTTCTCTGTGATATGTTGCTGTGCAGTTGGTCATATGTTGTACGGAATAGTTTAACAGGTTGTGAGCAGATTCCGTAATCATTTTCTGTTTTCGTTTTAGAACCATAAGCCCTGCAATTTCAAAGATCCAAATGGGGGGAAATTAAAAAGGTCGGAATTTGTACTTTATATCCTCTCCCCACCCTTCCCCTCCCCACCGCTCCTGGCCCCTCCCCAACCCATCCTTGCCCCTCTCCACCCCTCCCTGCCCCTCTCCACCCCTTCCCGCCCCCCCCCAACCCATCCCTGCCCCTCTCCACCCCTCCCGGTTTCTCTCCACCCCATCCCTGCCCCCCTCCACCCCTCCCCACTCCTCTCCGGCCCTCCCGTCCCCACCCAAGCACGCACAGGGGACCGATGTGATGTGCTGTTCATTGCATTTCCCTGCAGATCTGCAGACAAGACAAGTGGGACCAGCTGGGGTTGAATGCCTCGAGAGCAAATCTCAGAAAAATCTTTCATTTCTTTTTAAAAATGGTAGCCTCAGGAGAATGATAGTGCAATACCTTTGCTTTTTCTCGTTTTTTATTTTTTTTAAAAAAAACTGCTCCCTACACTCTCTCCAGCTGCGTCCAACATCTTAAGTGAATCAGATTATCTGCTCTAATTTTTCTCAGATGACCTTCTCCCAAGACGCAGGTTCTGAACCACAGATGTCTTAAGAATGTTAGCGCTTTACATGACACTGAAAAGGCCAGTGTAGAAAGACGAACAAAGGAATATTAATATTATTGAATTTAAAAATTGGTACGCACATCAATCATCATGGGTGGGGAGGGTGGTGCGGAGGGGTGTGTCCAAAGAAAATTTATGAGAGGTTTCTGTCATAATAATAATCCTTGCATTTGATACAGTGCCTCATCGCTAGCTCAGTGGTTAGAGCACTCACCTTCCAAGCGTGAGACCTGTGTTCAAATCCAGGCAGATCAGGGCGAAAAACTTTGCAAGTTTTCTTACTCCACACACCTAATAACAATCCCTCCAAAAAAAACCCCACAATAATAAAATTGGTCATTTCAATCCACGGCTCTTTGTGGAACGCTGCTGTGCGCAATTGGCTGCCTCATTTTGCCCACAAATATACACTCAACTCACTTTAACAGGATATTCTGTGAAGCGCTTTGAGATGTCGATAAGATGTGAAAAGCGCCATATCAAATGCAAGGATTATTATCATTATTATCTTCATGATGTCTCAAAGTGCTTCAAAGGATATACTGTAAAGTGAATTGACCGTATATTTTGTGGGCAGAAGCGGGCAGTCAATTGTGCACAGCGGTATCCCACAAATAGTCGTGGATTAAGTGAATGTCACATTTGTGTCCAAATTGAGCGTCTGAAAACCTGGAAAGAAAAAGCTTCAGGGATGACGAACAGAAGCGAGTGTCGTTACCGCTTGCGAAGCCATCTCGGGTCTGCATTCTCAACTGTGAAAGCCGAGCTCAGATGGTTCTCTGAATGTCACCCGAATGCCGCAGCCCTTGCAGCCCTCTCATATGGATTGCTTTTCTTAATCCTCAGCATGACACACGAGACAGTCTATCATCTATTCTTCTCTTCCCTCTTCTGCTGCGTATTGACCTCCCTATTGTGTTGAGAGAACAGTGTGCCGAGAGTCGAGACTTTGAAACGACCTGAAACGAGGTTGAGAAGATCAATCTGCGATTTCAGAAACCAATGGCCACTGCGCATTATTACTCTTGAGGGCTTGACATCCCAACAGATTTTGACATTGCTCTCATGTAGGTCACCAGCCATACAAGGCGATGGAAATCGAGTGGTAACATTATCACTGAGCATCATTTCAGTTTCACTTTCCGAAGAACCCCTGAACGTTTTGTGAACTCTATAGGGCTGAGCCCAAGCATGCCTTATCTTTCGACGTGATAGCAACAGAGCAGTGTTCGAGCTTAGAGCTGCATGGAAATGCTGTCTGGACGTCTTGGCAATTGTTTCAACCTGGGCGGGTCGAAAAAAAAAAGGAGAGGAAAATTCCTTTCTTCTGGAATATTCGTACCGAAGAACAAAAATGTCAAATGCTAGTTGACTAAGATAAATGGCCTCAGGCTAGATATTCATCCGTATCCGTTTTGATATTAAAAAAATATGTCTTAGACATTAGCCGCTTGAAACCCCTTGAAATATCATGTCAGATAGCTGAGGTCAGAACCGCGAGAGAATTTACTATGGTATTGATTTGCTTAGCAAAACACAATCTTGGCAATTGAAGTCAAATTATGTCCTTGTTTATAACTAGTGAATTAAAAGGGTGACATTTTTACACCGACATCTGTAACTGTTTAATGCAGCGTCTTGTCATTTACCGGAGCGTGAGAGAAGTTATAGCTATTGGTTTTAGAAAGGCAAATGATCTATTTTTTATTCTTGGACATGACAAGCTTATTCAGCCTTTTCTTTTAACATATTGTTATTGGCTGTAGACTGGCTGTATTCAAGCATCGATTGATAGTGTTGTATATCTCTGAAAGCTCTTTGATGGTCAGAGACCTGTTGCGGGAGATCAGTTCTCAAATACATGACCAAATAAGTGCTGGCAGGACATTACATTCCAAGGTGAACATAGACAATGTTCACGGAAACATCAGCTAGGAGTTAGACCATAAATATCTCCAAAGTTAATTGGTAGTGGGCCCTGATTTTTGACCTGGGACCTCTTGCTAATTACTTTCCTTCTTTCCATCAGCTAAACACTTCCATCAAGTCCTCTGTCGTTTGATAAGTTTGACTGTTAAGCCTGAAATTTCACCCAAGTGAGCAGTGCAGGTTTTCAGAGGGTTGAAGATGCATACCTTTAGCTGACGACTGTATTTTGCTTCTAGGCATTTACATTGGCAAAGGATAATGGTTTAGAGAGGCATCAACAATGGAACTGTTCAATGTTCGCAACAAAACATAATGGTTTGCCCATAACGTGAAACATTATTAATATGAATAATTCTGAGTGCATTATTTAACAAATCTACATTACATCTCTCTGTTCCAGGTACACTGACAGACCCAGAACATACACAGTTGAGAACAGAATGCTCTGCCTTTTTTTCACGACCTTGCAAAGAGGCGAGACTGTGGGCAATGCAGAAACTGATTTCACGATTATTGCGGTCTCCTTCCCCACATAGAAATAACCAGATTATGTTAATAGTCATAACAATCATGATCCTTACATTTGATGTAGCACCTGATCAGATTGTCAGAACGACTCAAAGCGCATCACACAATTCTACCGTAAAAGGCGTAGTGACTGGGCATTTTTAGACAAACATGGCAGCCGACTTGCTCACAGCAATGACTCACCAATGATCGATCTATCAAATAGATGACCGGTTTATATCTTGAGGGATTGTTGGCCAGGACACTGGGGAGAAACTCCCATTTTGTGTACTGCCACGGTGGTGTTAATGTCCACTTGAACAGGCAGTGGTTGGAAACAGTTGTGTGGAATAGACGCTTTCATAACATCTAACTTCATATGACAGTGTTACAAATCTAAAAGAATCTGGATCCTTTTTTTTCAACTGAAATTGTTGTGCAACATGGAGGCAGGTGGCACACTGATTCAGGCTTCACCTGTCTTGGTTTTTTGATCTGTGGAGCTCCATCTGCTTTTAACATAAGAATTGAAAATAATCCATCATCTATTTGTCCTTCCTTCTATTGATGTGCTGCAAATTGGTCTTGACTGCTTGCTTCTCAATTTTTTTTGCTGTGCGCTGGAGGAAATGTCACATCTGGCTGACACAATGAAGGATCTGCATATAAAGCACGTATAATTGGGAGGTGCAATAGTAGAATTGTCAAGGTGTAAAATCTGTGAGGATAGGGGGATTGCAGTGTGGGGAAGGGGGGTGGTGTGGGTGGTGGTGGTGGTGGTGGTGGGTGTAATCTACCAATTTTTCTCCTTCAGTCTTCTCCCATCCGACCCCTGGAGGCATCTGATTCCTCTTTTCCAAGACACATCTTCTGGACGTCTCAAAGCGCTTCACAGAATACTGTATACTGTCAAGTGAATTGACTGTATATTTGTGAGCGAAAGGCGGCAGCCAATCGCGCAAGGTGGCATCCCCACAAACAGTCACGAATTGACATGACCAATTTATTATCGGTTGTTTTTTGTTGTTGAAGGGATTAATATTATCAGTGAGTGTTGGCAGTCTGTTTGACCGTGAGCCTAATCTTGTATTCAGTCTCAAGCTCTCTGAGATGCTAATCAGAGTAAAGGGAACTACTGTATATAGCTGTTGATGTTTTTCTGTTGTTGTTGGTTGTTGCACTCTCGCACATTACATGCTTTCCAGGAGGGAGTTCTGCAGATATTGTTCTGGAGCAGGAACCCTTGGCTCATCTTTCTTCCCCCTAGCCCAGCAGCACCCAGGCTGACTGTATCTTGCAAACTGTTACCATAGCTGAGATTGGGTAGCCCAAAACAGACTGGGTTTTGAATCTCTGACCTCTACAGAGTTGAATACGATGCTGCCAAAGTGAAGGAGACTGATTCAGTCAACATGTCGCGTATAGATTTATCTCATTGAGTGTGGAGATTATGGATTGTTCGTTGGACACTGCTGTGTGCAATTGGTTGCTGCCTGTTCAATTAAATGACCGGGATTTTTAAAATCTTTTATTTAGGTTTATTACCACCAGGAAGCGATTCCCGCAATCAACTAACAATTGGGTGCCTATTTAGTGCTGGATAAACAGAGGTGTGTGGAATAAAGAAATTTGGCTAAGCTTTAACCCTACCCAGGAATTGAACTCAGGTCCTCTCGATCGGGAAGTGAGTGCTCTGATCAATATGCTGCAGGACTCCACGTTGCTAATTAATGGGAGTTGATGAGAGCAACTCCGAGTCTCATGTAAACGAGTCTTTGCAATCATTAAAAGCATATCGCAACTATCCCCTGGGGAACTCTGCAAATCTACTTTCAGGTGAGTCAGAGGAGAGTGCCTTTGGTCTGCGAGGCGGGGTGCACATATTGTTGTGTCTCCATTGCCACGTTTGAGACTCTGTCAGAAGGTAAATGCTTCATTTCCACTGATGGGTTGGTAACAACCATTCTTCACCTAAGGAAAGTGGGCAGCCATGGTGTAAAAACCTATTTTGGAAAGCTATCGCACCCTATACCTTACAATGTTGAGATGTTGAAATTGCTTTTTGTTTCTCTCACCACTCCTAAAGTTGAGAGAAAAATGAACATAACCTCAAGAATCCACCCACGCTGGATGGTGGGGAGTGGGGGACAAGAATTATTGCTGCAATAACAGCTTTCGCAAACATTACAATTTACCATGAAGCAGTTAAATCAGAATGTAAATTGTAACTTACCGAGCCGGTAATGATGATGGGAAAGTGTGTGTGTGTGTGTGTGTGTGTGTGTGTGTGTGGTGTGTGTGTCTGTCTGTCTGTCTGTCTGTCTGTCTGTCAGGGTTTTTTTGTTTTGTGCAGAAATAATTGAAATTTGTTTCAGCGCCACAGTTAAGGCATTGAGCGAAAGAAACTGAGAAAATGCAAAAGCGATATACACCATCTGGTGCCATTAGTGCCTCTCTGGTTTCTGTAGACAAATATGACTGGCATAATATGGTCTAGTAGTTTCATCTGATGAGATAGACAAAGAGCTTCCCTGGTGACAACCTAGTGTGTGAAGCCACCACTCACTGGAAGGCTAGACGCTACAGAATGGTGGGATGTAAGAACGAATGAATCACTGTTTGTGGAAAGCTAGCTCATCTCAGGGATGTACAAATGGGTCTCAGAATGCCTGGAGGACAAAACGAACAGCCTGATCGAAGCAGTCTCCCTGTGATTGAACCATCTCTGAGGAAAACCCACTTGGAAAAAAATCAGACAGATGCACAGTGGTCTAAGGCATTTTTGATGATTAACTCGCTTGTCTCGGCTCATCAATGAAAGATGGAGATGTCTTCAGTGCTGCAAGCCAAAGCGCTAAGCGTGGACAGTCCTGAAAAGATACGTATTGCAGTACACACTTGTGTTTTGCACTGGCAAGATGTGCAGTTCTGGAGCTCCCATAGCTCAGTGGTTAGAGCACTCGCCTTACAAGCGAGAGACCTGTGTTCGAATCCAGGCAGATCAGAATGAAACCTTGGACAAGTTTTCTTATTCCACACGCCTAATAATAATCCTTCCAAAAATAACTTATAATAATAAATTGGTCATTTTCAATCCACGACTGTTTGTGGGGACGCTGCTGTGCGCAATTGGCTGCTGCGTTTCACCCACAAGTATACAGTCAATTCACTTTACAATATATTCTGTGAAGCGCTTTGAGACTTCGATAAGATGTGAAAAGTGCTAAATCAAATGCAAGGATTATTATACATTATTATATTATATATTATCATTAGATAATTAAATAACCTACGGCATTCATTGACCAGGCCTCATGTGCAAAGAATCACTTGAAAACGAGGTTGGCTCACACTTGTGAAATTATACCTTGGCTTGAGTGATCGCCTTCAAAACTGGAAACCAAAGGTAAATCCCATGCTAAAAACACTGGCTGGCAAACCTATTTCTTATAGACACATCAACACATTCACCAAACCTCAGTATTGTCTACGTTTCTTCATGACCCTGGATGATTTGTTTTTTGAAAGCGCTTCAGGACTCTACCCCGTATGAAGGGTGCAATATAAATGCAAGTTGTTGTTCAAAAACGTGATTAGGACAAAGTGGATATACAGTGAAAGCCCGTTTATCTGGCAACCTCGGGACCTGGCCAATGCTGGTTAAAGCGCGTGCCGGATATTCGGCCGAAAACAAACACAAAAAATGTTTTAGGCATTTTTCCAGATAAATTCCGGTTAATTGAATCCGGACCTTTTTTTTGCGATGCCGGTTATACGGAAGTTACGGTTGATCGGGTGCCGGACAAATGGGCACAGAACTTTGCCAAACTGGTCCATGCCAACAACAAATTACATTTATGCAGCACTTTCACATCGGAAGGACTTCCTAAGGCGCTGAATAAAAAGGGCAAGGTTTATACAGTACCCCACATGAGTGTCCATCCACTCATCATTCTCTCTGAAAAACCTATTTATATCTCTTGTGTATATCTGGCATCCTTTTAAATGCGTCCGTTCTTTCTGCTTCACCCACCAATTCCGACAGTGTGTTGCATGATGCTCTCACTACTGCTATGTAGGAAGAATTTCCTCTAATAAAACTCCTTTAGATCTCACAGTTGCTGTCTTATACTTGGAATTCTAATGTCCCCAAGTTGGGAAAGTGTTAACCTTACGCTAACCTAATCAAACCCGTTGATGATTTTAAGCACGCCATTCTTAAAGAGTCCCCTCTCAAAGCTGTTTTGAATGTTCCTATCGATAATTCACCACCGAAGGAAAGTTCATAAAATTTACCGGCCTATCCAAAGAAAATCAACTGGAACGCATTTACATTAATTGACCTAGTATATGTCATTTCTATCACTTACTTGTTGGAACTGTTGCAATTTTTTCTTTCCAGATATTAAAATCCATTTGTCACGTCTCGGCTCATTTACATAATTGATCCCTATCTTAAGGAACACTATTTATATTACTTACCTGCCCACAAAGCATGGCACCATCAGCATCAGTCCTAATGTCATTCTCTTTAGCAGAACTGAATGCCTTGTATGTGCCAGTTTGCTGCCAGCAGTGGAGGGCACTACAAAATGGGCAACCAGTCAATTCTATTTTCCTTCCTAGAATTTCTGCTGAGACAATGTGTCAGCGATTCCTCTGTGGAGTGTTGGTGGTACGTCTGTTAAAAAATTTAACTGCAATCGTAATTGCAACTGCTCAACTAAGTAATCCAACATTTTTCTTTTTTATATTGTGTAAAGCACATGTATATTCCTATATATTCTTTTATAGTGCACGTGTTCGCTTCTGTGTGTGTGAGCGAGTGTGGTGTGTGTGTGCGTGGACTATTCTCGCAGTCGTTTTTACAGACAATTCTGACTGAATAGCAATGGACGCAGCATTGTGTTGCAATCACATTATTGTGTTTCTTGTCCTCAGCAGTCGAGAAGTAATTTTTAATTGGTTGTAGACTGTTTATTTACAGTGCACAGAAACCAAATAAATCGCCTACTCATGCCTTAAGGCATTGTGTTCCCATGCTGAGACACCCAAGGCAGGTACACATGATATCAAAGCTCTGAAAACTGTACGTCATACTAAACTAGAAAGCAAACATGACTTCTGTAAACTAATTGTGACTCTCCCCTTCCATAGCTTTAGCCATTTGCCAGTGCACGATGCAAAAGTTCAGAGTAAAGTTACTGGCAGATGTTTTACAGTACAATAATCCCTTCAATAAAAGATAATATTAGTTTGGTCACTCAATCCACAACTGTTTTTAGGGGCTTGCTGCTGTGAGCAATCGGGTGCCACGTTTCACCCCCACAAAATAGGCAGTCACTACACTTCACAATATATCCTGTGAAGCACTTTGAGAATTCTCAATGACGTGATCAGGCACAATATCAAATGCAAGGATTATTATCACTAACTAACGTAGGAAGGCGAGTCATTAAAGATTGTGAATGAGATACACGGCATCGAGCAACTTCGTATAATGCAAATTGGATCAAACTGCAAGGAAACTTTACGTTGCCACTGGAACTAATTGATGAGGTTGATGGCAACTGGGTAACCATTTTCGTTAACTTTGTTACCGGTCAAAAAGCTTAAGTCCTAAGTGAGGTTTGGATGAAGAAGAACCTTCAACATATTTTGATCTCATCCTTCCAGAATAACTACCCAACTATTTTTTTCTTAAATGGATCGCTGACACCAACTAGTCTTCCAGTTGTGGATTATCATCTGTGTAGAGAACTGCCTCCTGGTGCTGTCTTAAAATTGCCCTTCACAACCCTCAAATTGTCAACCTTTTGTCCTTGTTCCTCGACGTATCTGGAAATGTTGTTTTAAGTGTAACTGTTTCTAATCCCATTTAGAATCGCATTTCCTTCTGTGAGATGTAGTTTGAGAAGTTTCGTTTCAAGCTGAAGAGCATTCCTTGCTCGTCCAGGTAGTTGTCAAGGCACACGCATTGAGCGCTGGATTTCAGCCTCTTTGCTCTCCTCCCTGCTGTCTCTAGGGCTTTATACCATGGCAACTGTTCAGCCTAGTGAAGTGGCGCAAGACTGGAATAAAAGAGAGGCAGCTGAGTTCTGAACTCGTTTCTGCAATGTATAAAAGTGTCTCCAGGGGGAAATGGAACTGGGCAGAGGGTTTCCAGAAGGCACCTGTCACAGTATCCCTCCTTGGCATCTGTGTTGAGATGCTGTACCCTGTTCGGGAGAATAGTTTTATCAAACATTTTATACACTTTTAAAAGGATAAACCCTTAATTTTTCCACTTGTTTTTATAATCTCGACAGGAATGCTCAGCCCACCGACTCCATAACTTTTGTTTATCTGCAAAAGAAAATGTACAAAATTCAAGCCAGGTATCTTTCAGAGCAAACATCTGGTGATGTGTGGTTTTTTTTGCTGGATTTGTATTCCAAGGAGTACCTCCTGTTTAATTTCAAATTAGAAAAAAAACTCAGGTCTAATCCTTTGAGCTAACAATAGAACATTTTGTAGGCAAGACATCCTTTATAAAGCTGCCAAGTGTCTCCAGCAAAATTAATACTTGCACAGTTTTTTGAGAAAATGGCACAGCAAATAAAATTAGTTAAATTACATAGCAGCCTCATTGTTTTATCAATTCGTCAATCAACAGCTTTTATTTTTTTTAAATGCAGTGTTTAAACATTCAAATCTCCTGTCAAAATCAATATTTACCTCCTATTGAGTTATTCCATTTAAAGGTGTCATAAAGGCAGCAGATATGTAGACAATATGGCTAAAATACCTGGAAACATCAGTGGAAAATTCCATTGAGAGAATTAGGTGCAGCATCGATTTCACTACAAAAGATATGATGTCTGCGTAGGGTTTGGTTACGTTCCTTTTCACGGGATCTGTGTTCAAAACCTAAATAAGATTTTTCTCCGTAAACTGTGTTCCACCAATTCTCGTTCAGAGGCCAGCGATGAAAGATATCTGTATCCCAAGGGAAGAGACCCACCTAAACAGGAAGGGGATTAGGGTTCTCCTTACAAAAGGCTACAAATCAAACACTCCAATTAGTTAAGGAAGAAGTGTTACAGTGTTAATCCAACTGCGGGAAATGGATAGATGAAGAATTTTGTCCATTTCAATATTACAGCATTAATTGGTGTGGGTGAAAATCCGTTCAGCCTAAAGTGGCACTTAATACTTAATTTTATGAGAGAGTTGTATTGTTTGGATTACTCAGTTAATTGGGGCCAAGTCATCGTTGGTTACACAGCACAAAGTAAAGATGTTTGCTCGGGATTCGTCACGATTCCTTTTTTGTGAAATCAATGTGTTCAAAACCCAAAAGGAGGTTTCTCAAAGTACACCACTGCTTTGATGTTAAAGTAAGTGAGGGTGTTCGCTGGAGCAGTAAAGGCAATTAATGTTAAGTTGTAAACCTTTATACTTGAGGGTTTTAACAAATAACAAATGACAGCCTTGAGCATGAATGGTGATGTTGGCCACACAGTCAAATACTGTCAGTAGTCAAACCTGACTGAGGCTGCTCTTGTGCTGTCTTGCAATGGTCAAGTAGAGAGCCTCATAAGAATTATAAGTAGATGCTGACAAAAACATCAGGTATCTATTCATAACTCTACTGGTTATAGCAGAAGGGATAGCGCAAAGACCAGATTTATTGACTCCTCATAGCTGAGTTTACCTCGGCGTGCGGTGGCACAGAGATTTTTGTTTTGACTTTCTAATTTTAATAAAATCCTTGTTGAAGAATTCATAGCTTTGTTTCTGCACCCTGAGCTGATCCTTCAAGAAGCCAGAAATTCACAGGCGCCACACAGTCATTTTGATGAAACATTTTTTTCCAGAGTGAAAAAAAATCTTGTTACTCCTTAAAGCTTGGAGAATCACAGGGAATAGATGGCAGCGGGCTCGAAGAAAAGCACTCATGTAATGTTTCTATGGTTATTGCTTGGAGTACTTCAGCTGACTCCCTTGTGTGACATATTTTTGGAGAATAATTGAACACTTCAACTGCATAGTCCGTGGTTTGTGAGAAATGTAGAAAATGCAGCAGCAAAGACTGACAGATTAATGCTGAAAGTGGATATAAATTTGATTGAGGGTGAAACATTCTGTTGTTCGTTTTGAAAGTGTAAGGGGTTGGGAGGAACACTTACTCGTTGACGCAAATTCAATTAAAACTGTAAGTTTTCAATAAATGCACCTTTCGACTATATGTCAGATTTTGTCTTGTTTTTTCCCCCTTAAAGTTATTACTCAAGCTATTGGCTGAATGTGAGGCATTTGTACCATCCATAATAATAATACTAGCAATCCTTGCATTCGATTTTGTGCCTTATCACGTCCTTAAGACCTCTCAAAGAGTTTCACAGAATATACTATAAAGTGAATTGACTGAATATTTGTGGGAGAAACGCGGCAGCCAATTACAGACAACGGCGTCCCCACAAACAGTCATTGATTGAGTGACCAAATTCTCATTGTTCTTTGTTGAGGGATAATTATTAGGCGCGTGGCGGCGTAAGGAAATTTATTCTAGAGTATCCAGCTTCAGAGATCCTGGTCGCTTGATTTCTCCTGGAAAGTCTTACAGGATTTCTTAGTGTTTCTCAACAAAACATCTAACCTGATCCTAACAACAGATTGATTTACCAGAGAGGATGCTATCGGATGCTACAATTAACAATTGCTCCCAGATAATTGAGGCTTAAAATTGACTCTAGAATTTTTGAGTCTTCATTGGCCTGCATTCTGTAATTAGTATTTAAAAGCAGTTAGATTGGCCTGTCAGTAACTGAGTGCATGTTCAACCATGTTAACACAGAATGGTTCCCAATGGCTCACACGTCCAATTTAAGACTGGGATGTTTCAATGAGAAGCCACTATCATTTGCATAGATTACTTTCTTATTATTATTAATCATTTATCTTTCTGAACTATATTCTATTTTGCTATTGCACGTATTTGTAAGCTGTGCACATTACTGTCAGGCATGTAGATATTGGCGAGGAGCCATCGGAAGTTGCTTTCGCCCAGGAAAATGGTGATGTAGTCCTGACGACCGGCTGTGCATTAACAGAGGATAGTGCATCATGGATTTAACTGCGGCAGATACGGGATTATCAGTCTACTCACAGGAGGGATTATTAATCTTGATACAGTGTCACCTGACAGATAACACCCTGTATGAAGTCAGTATTACAACCAAATTTGTTGCTGAAGCCCTTGATATATCATGCATTCAGCTGTTTTGGACATTCCATCAATCACTCTAACATGGGTTACTGTGGGGCAAGGAACGCAAAGAGAGTTGTAACTGATGATTCAATAAATGGCATGTTGACAGGTTCTGAACTGTCTGGTGGCTTCAAAACTTAATTGGAGCTGAATATACTGAGCCTTATTGATTAATATATCTCTTATTGTGCTGATGGACCAATAAAATGTGGACTTAGCGCATTGTTGCTGAGTCAGGTACACTTTACACAGGAAAGATTTAAGTATGTTTCTTTTAAACGGTATTCTTAGGTGAGGGAGTAAGAAATGTAAGTACGGTGTCCTGGACTGAACTGATCCATTGTAAAGCAGGACTTTGCACACGAGCATCTTAATGAGGCCTATTCTGATATGTTTTGCATCGTCGACAGATCTTTTAATCTAATTTTCCCCCAATTTCCCTCCACGTCTCTAACACTTGTCACTTCCCAAGTAGCTCTCTCACTCTTTTAAACCATTCCCGTGTTCCTGAGTATCTTGTCATCTGGGAGCGACTTGTCCCACATTCCCACACGACCTTTTGGTGCCAAATGAGAATTTTACCTTTTTTAAATGCAACAGAAAAGCGTTACCTTTACACACACAGATAGGCTCTTATGCTGCTGTATTTTTTAAAAACTTTTTTAACTAATAGAAGTGAAGATGTCTGCCTGCTCTGTTTGCTCCCCCCCGTTTCTCTGAGGAATGTGACCCATTCCTTTGTCGCTCATCACATCTGAGGTCAGTTGGGCATAAGTGTCAGGCATGACCACATCTCCACTTGCAACGAATAAACAAGAATAAGTTTCCAAAGTTAGTGGTGTACAGCTGTAAGTAATGCAGTCTGAACTTACGGGTCCATCTTTCACTGTTTTCACATTTACCGATATCCTGAATTTTGTAATGACTCCTGTAGGAACTCGTTCATTGTGCCAGTTTCTGAATCATCTCACCCAGATGTTCAGCAACACAACACACAGTCACTACACTTTATACGGAATCCAGTGAAGCTCTTTTGGGGACTTCCATTGAATTCCTCCCAACTCCCCACCCCACCCCCCACCACCTCTCTGAAATGAAAGGCACAATCTATCAACACAAGGGAGTATTTCTTTGCTGCTCTTTTTTTTGACAGAAGGAAAAGTTGCTTTCAAATAACTTGCGTCATTTACAACAACTGAGATCTATTATTAAAGCCTCTTTGTGTCCTAGCTGAGGTCTATCTCCCTCCCTCGCCTCCTTCAAGGTCCTCAAAACCCTCTTCTTCTACCGTGCCTTCTACTGCCCTCCCAATTCTCTCCCTCCACTCCCAACTCTCTCCCGACGTGAAAGTAAATTATAAATTTATAAATTTCATCTATAAATGTAATTTTGTTGTTGTATCTTTCACATTCAAAGCCCGGCGCTGCCAGTGCCCACTCCCCCCCACCCCCCACCCACCACATGAACACTCAGCAGATTCCTCAACAGATACATTGTAATTGACTAAATAGTAGTTTTTCCTGCAAAGTTCTTCTTCGCCCCCTGTGAAAGTCATTAATATATACCTCACATTCCTTCCGCCCCAGCATCTCATCTCGATGTGAATGGTTGAAGTTAATCTTTTTGCAATTTCCTCTCAGGTTCTTTATAGAAACTAGCGGGCAGTGATAAATAACGGAAGTTTACTTTTTTTTCAATGTTAAAAAAAAACTTTCCTCACAACTTGCACCCACCGCAGCCTTGGAGCAGCCTTTCTCTGTTCCGCCATTGTCTACCTTTCCGTCCTGGATCGTTGCCAGGCAGGGGAAATAAGCAAGCCAGGGGAAATTTTAAATGAGCTTCAAGCATCATTAGTGTACTCTGTAATGCTGCATGCAAAACAGCAGAGCTGTAATTGTTAATTGGTTGGGCAATTCAGAGCTGTGCTGAATACAGTGTTATCCATATTGAAGATGAAGATAGGATTTTCATGATTAAAATCTAAGTGGATCCGGAGAGAGGTTTGTACACATCCGCTGGCAGTGGTTAAGAATGGCTACAGATTCATATTTTGTGGAGTCCTGAAGCTCAGTGGTTACAGCACTCGCCTGGCAAGCGAGAGACCTGGGTTCGATTCCCAGCAGGTCAAGGCGAAACCTCGGGCAAATTTCCTTACTCCACACGCGTAATAATAATAATCCTTCAAAAAAAATGATAAATCGAGAATATGGAAGACTTGAAAAGCGCAAATGCAAGGTTTATTATTATTATTATTATTATTATATTTTGTCCACTGTATTGGCTCCATTGAAATCTCACAGCAATTTCTGGGCTCATTAAAGAGGATGTGGTATTCGAACAGTGAAATGTGTGCTGGAATTGTCGGTCACACAAGACAAATCCTGAAATGGGCGCTCTTTTTCAGGACGCATCAAACGAGTGAAATAATGATGCTTTATGCCTTTTGTATTGTTCACAACAATTCCGCAGTGAACGTAGGAAATTGCAAGATGTCCCAACAGGCCATTATACTTGGCTTCTGCCCCTCATCCTCAACCCAAAAGTGAAGGGCAGCGGAGAATGTCACCTCTTTAGAAGGTTAAGTAGCCATCGGAGCTACAGAATAGAAACCTGTTGGAGGAAAATCCTCATTGATCATTTTTGCTCCAATAACGATCCATGAATTGTCCCCCTAACTATGCGATGCAGTCAAGAGGTCAAAGCTTTTAAACAATGGATTGGTCCCCTTAACAAACTTCCAAGAATTGCAATTCATTGACTGCATTAATCCAAAAGCCAGACTGTATCTTCAGTAAAACTATTGCCAGAAGATAGATAATTGTGTTAATCCATCACTTCCCAAGGAGCAGCAGGGCTGCGAGTGATTATCAGCGAAAGCAATGGTTTGCAATCAGCTGGAACAATTCTTCATAAGTATTAGGAGCGGGAAATTATCAGCATTAATAATTCAATTGGCAGAAAATTAAATTAATTTCTAAAATCAATTATTTACCAGCTTCAATTTCAGAGATGTAAATTGTACACGGAGTGGGTTACACAGGAGTTTAATGGGAAAATTAGAGAGTGCAAATGTCTGGCCAGCCCCGCAACCTTCTCTCCGATATAGAGTCATCACTAGGGCGAAACCTTGGGTAAGTTTCCTTTCATCACACACCTAATATTAATCTCCCCCCCAAAATGATAAATTGGTCATTTCAATCCACGGCTGTTTGTGGGGACACTGCTATGCGCAATTGGCTGCCGTGTTTCGCCCACGCATATACAGTCGATTCACTTTACAGCATATTCCGTGAAGCGCTTTGAGACGTCTAAAGATGTGAAAAGCGCTATTGTCAAATGCAAGGATTATTATTATTATTATCACATTGTCGAAACACTCCAAAGCACTTTGCAGGAAATTACTGTTAAATGTGGTGACCTGCCGACGAGATTAACAGCCAATTTGCAGGTAACAGCCACACAAACAGCCACATTAACAGCCAATTTGCAAGTAACAGCCCCACAAACAGCCATTACGAGAACGTTACCTGGAGAATACCTCCAACAACTTTAACTTTGTTTAACTCAGGGCATTCTACCGCCCAGGTTAGCTCATTTGGCACAGATTTGGGATTGAATTTATATCTGTATAGGTTGTACATATACATAATAATATATAATAATAATAAATATACATATACGTGAACCATTTAGCAAAGCACAATTGTAGCACAATTGACTGCTTTCTAAAAGGATCTAAATTGGCTCTGTTTTCAGAGGAAGTAAATCTAAATGTAGCAAGAATTATACGTGTCCATTTTAATACAATAAACTACAGCAGCGCAACAACAAAATTACATTTGTCAAGCGCCTTTCTGGTGGGAGGCTGTCCCAAGGCTCTGGGCAGACAGTATTCCAATACAACGAGGAGTACGCAAAATATTTTAATTGTTGAACAGATAACTTATCTGTATCTTAGCCATTATTCATGTGCGTGTGTTGGATTCTGAACATTAATTGATTTGGATTTTTAGGAAAGATAATACACCCCCCAAATATTTCCCACACAAAGATTACCCTCACGTTAATCCTATCACTGCAACCATGTCTCTAAGGGAACTATCTGCAGGATTGCTGAGTGGAATGTCAAAATTGCACAACGCGACTGTTCCTAAACTTGACTTGTTTGAGTAGGCTTTAAACAAACAGGGAATCTTTTAACAGTTGTTACCAGGGAAACATATAAACTGAGCTAAATACATATGTTCCAAAGCTGTTCTTGCTGGATTATTCTCGAGTATGTTTGATTGTTCTTTCCTCTCCCACTTGTTTCTTTTATTGGTTTAGAGTTTTCTAGTGGGGACTGAAAAAAAGTTTTGTTGCTCTGCCCTGCTGACCTGTGTGTATGTATGTATGTCTCTCTATCTGCACCAGATTACAGCTGCAATGGTTCCTCTAATGGAGAGAGAAAAAAAATAGCTTAAGTGTTGCGTCATTGAATCAGTCAGTTTTGATGTTGAGATGAAGCTAACTGAGAGGAAACTTTCCATCATATTTGCTTCAAATTTTCTTTGCAAGCATTTGTACATCATTTCACTGGGAACGGCACCCTGGAATCCCTGTGATTTACCTCCTCACTCCCCACATCCAAAGCCCATCTCTAGACTCACCTCTGACTGCTTGTTTTCAGTCATCTTTCCCCCTCCCTACCCTCTTCAGCTCCCACTCTTCTGGCTTTGTTGCCCGGGCAGCAGTGGCCAGAGCTTTGGGATGTCCTCCCGACTTGGAACATTGATATATTGTAATTGTATTGCAAGGTCTGTCACATCCCTGTCACTCAATTATGCTCTGGCATCAAGCTATTCAAGCACAACATGGGCAAATACAACTCCCATTATTAAATGTCACTGTACTTAACATGCGACAGGCTAAATTGAATTGCTTGGGTTATTCAACTGCACTGAATTCTGTAACGCAGTAAAATTCCTCCATAAATATTTTAACCTTGCGTACCAAAGCAGCATTTTAGGACAAACATTGTGAGAGAGGCAGGATTCCCAAAAGAGCCACTCTGTGAAGGAGTAATGTTCTTTGTCCCACAAGTGTGAATAATAAGGTCACTGTCTAGGGAGATGTTAATTTACTGAAATAGATCATCACTTAATGGTCCAGTCTGTTAGGTGCATTCAAGAATGTGTTTAAAACCTTAATAGGTTTGACCGTTGTACTAAATAGAATCTCTGCACCATCGGTGGTGTGTTACCAATGCCTCACTCATGTGAAAGATGAATATTAAGGTATAAAACTCAAGCACCTGTTTCTAGTTTTCTTTTGAATAAGCTTTTTTCCAACCCCAGAATTCTGTGTCTTGAACTATCTTGACCAGGGAGAAGCTTTATAAATGTGATGTTTTTTTTATTGATTTGGTGAAGCTCCTGTAGCTAAATGGTTAGAGCACTTGTCTTACAAGCATGAGACCTGTGTTCGAATCCAGGCAGGTCAGGGCGAAATCTTGGGCAAGTTTCCTTACTCCACACGTCTAATAATAATCCCTCAAATAAATAACCAAATTAATAATAAATTGGTCATTTCAATCCACGACTGTTTGTGGGGACACTGCTGTGCGCAATTGACTGCCGCGTTTCACCCATAAATATACAGCCAATCCACTTTACAGTATATTCTGTGAAGCGCTTTGAGATGTCGATAAAATGAAAAGCGCTATATCAAATGCAAGGAGTATTAATATTATTATTGAGGGAGGGGAATACAGATCTCTCCTTTAATCAACAGTGGACTCTAAATGTTGCTACAAAGGGAAAAAAAACGAGAGTAGAAGTCTATCAAAATTTGTTGTCTTGTTTTACTGTCACTTTTTTATTGACAGATATAATGGGACCGAATTGTGTGTTGTAAATTGCCATCAATCTGCGGTCGTCAATGGGAAATCTGTGGTTGCTATCCTTAGAGGCAAGTGCAACAGATATGTTGCAAAAGAAGTGCAATGCAGCAAGTACTGCGCGAAGGGTGCTGTATAAATGCAAGTTGTTGTTGATTCACATTGGTCTAAGTCTGATTAACCGAACCAAAGTAGAGCTTGGAGATTTTTCATATCATTTTTATTGTACAATGGGGGTGGGGGGGGCTTGATTTGGTTATATCCAGCATCCTGCCAGGCAAAAAGGACAGTTGCCACAGAAATATGCCACCTTTAATTCAAGTAAAATAATACATCGATAATAAAATATCATCTCGTATTTGGGTAAGAGGATGGGCTAAATGTGAATAGTTATTCTTTGTGTTCAGCTGTATTCAATTGTTTTGCCCGCAAATTATAGTCAATTCATTTGACAGTATATTCTGTGAAGGGCTTCGAGACGTCTCAAAAACGTGGTAAGGTGCTATATCAAATGCAAAGATTATTATTATTAAGCATGTATAGAATTGGATGCATAAGGTGGGAATGGGATTGCGTTTCTAAATGTGCTGGGCTATACTTGTGTACAAAGTGCATCAACATTACCATCTTCATGACGTGAGAATATCTTCAGTTGAGATCCCCTTTCCTCAGTCAATGATACTGTGATGACAATGCTGTATTGTATGTATCATTTCGGATTCTAACACCAGTAGTGACACAGAGACTAGTATTGCATAAAAATACTAAATTGTTCCAGTGGGTTGTGGGGTGGTGGGGTGGGGTTGTGGTGGGGAAGGAAATCATCACGAGCCACATTTCGTAACACCTACAGAACAACACTAGCAGAAGATGGGATACTGACGTATCCCATTTGTTCATCCACTTGAATACACAATGGAAAATTGCGAGGCGACTTGAAGGAAAGAATGGTGAAAATAACCTCAAGCAAAGGATTTTAGAAAACAAAAAAAATTCATTCCGGTCTTTATTCCCATCACGAGATTGAAAGCCTCAGTCGGGGGCTCTTCTGGTACCCAATCATCTGTGGAACCCATTCTGCTACTAACTCCGATGTAAATGGGGCATTCACAATCCATTCCTCTATTATTTCGACAAGGTAATGACAACAATGCAATAACCACCAGACTTGCTGCGGATTATCTTAATACCTGGAGCCCTCAAACCATTCGCACCCAAGAGAGATAACAAAAATCCTCCAAGTCTTTTATGACAGCTTAGTGTAAGCAGTCTGTCTCTCCAGTAGAGCTGCACATTTACCTAGCAGTACCTTGTTTACGTGAGTCCCAGCAAAGGGGAACAGTTTTGACATTTAACAAATGCAGGCAGGCGGGCGGGCAGACAGACAGACATACTTGCATTTGATATAGCGCTTTTCACGTCTTCTAACTCATCTCAAACTGCTTCACAGAATATACTGTAAAACAAATTGACTGTATATTTGTGGGCGTAAGGCAGAAACCATTAGCGTACAGCAGTGTCCCCACAAACAGTGTTGGATTAAAGTGACCACATTGTTCATTTATTTATTTTTGTTCCGGAGGGATTATTATTAGGCGTGTGGAGTAAGGAAACTTGCTTGGCCCTGCCAGAAATTGAACTCGGGTCTCTCACTTGCAAAGCGAGTGTTCTATCTACCGAACTACAGGAAAACTTTACATTATAAAGAATATAGAATCTTAATGCGTAAAATTAGATTTGTACTGCAGGTGAATTGGTTGTAGCTGAATTTGTCTTGTGTTGATCTTTGACTCTCTTCTATTTAGTACATTGGTATGATTAATTGGACCCTTGGTATTTCAGTACTATATGTGTTGCCTATTTTCTGCAAACCCCAGTGAAGGTAGCAAACCTCAGCACTGTTTTCTCCACCAAAACAGAGGATTAGCTCCAGCCTATAATTAATTACAAGAGTATATCTCGGGATATACAGCCCAATTAAACATGGTATGCATCTGCAGATCAATGGGGGGTCTAATTTTTGAGGTTTGCGATATAGTTTTCATAGAATTATAGAATTTTACCACATTAAATGAGGCCATTCGGCCCATGGTGGCTGGGTTTTTCTGGCTCAGACACATCTTGGATGCCACCTTGTGCGAAGAGCGTTATATAAACACAAGTTATTGTTGTACATGTAAGGATTCATCAGTTACAAATCCTTTTACGAATCTCGCAAATTATCCCCCTTCTCCCCGCCCTCCCCATATGTAAGAAGACTTAGTAATAATAATAATAATGCTTGCATTTGATATATCACGTCTCAAAGTGCTTCACATGATATACTGTGCAGTGACTGTGTAATTTGTGGCCAATGTTTTGTACTGAACAGAACACACATGGACTAGTTTCTATTAAAACTCAACTACCACACTCTTCTTCTGAATGGAAATCGATACCTTGGACAGTAAACTTTTTCCATCTGTCGGGATAAACAAAGAGCAGTGATACGTCAAGAAGCTGAGCTTTGCATCTGGGTCCACGTAAATTGTAGTACAGTGTCGGGTGTGGGATCTCTTGGAGGTAGTGGAGTTTGGGTAGATATGGTATTAGGACCTTCTGAGTCAGCTCGAGGAAGATCTCCTTGTTTCAACAGTCCCACAAACTGAACGTAATAGGACTGAAGGTCACATTGCTGAATAAGATTAATATCCATTGCCATAGTATGTTCACCAATTAGAGGTTGCTAGCCAAGTAAAAATCAGAATTCTAGATTTCACTCCACTGACACACGTACCATTTTTAGTTTAGCAAATTACTGTCCTGCCCTCCCTGCCCTCCCTGATCCAGATCCCCAGCTCGAGTCCAAATCCCTAACTGTCCAGCACCTTGGGATGTCTCCCGACGTGAAAAGCGCTGTACTGTACAAAATGTCTATTTGTATTGTACTTTGGATTTGATTTTCCTCTTAGTCCAATCCCTATCACAACTAATGTACGGTTGGCAGATTCTCTTTTGTAACCTCCCAATTTTAAACAGTGAGGTTAATCTTCTGGACGTGAGTAGCCCACTGTGTTAATACAACACCATTGATATGTATTTGCCTTATGGAGCACTTTTCTAATGTTACAGTCATCAACCCTGGCGCTGTCACATCAGGCACCATTTGAAAGCGACATGGCACATCCTCATTGTCAATCCTCTACCGCCAAGAGCACATGCGATTTCTGTGTGTCCTTGCATTGGAATGAAGTGAAAGGGATAAGTGCAATAAATTCTAGGCTAGAATTGTGAGGGCGGAGGTGTGTGTGTGTTGGGGATGAGAGGTCTCTATTGATGCTGTTTCAAAATGCACTTCATATTTCAAAACACATCTTTACCCACGCCCCACCTCCACAACCCTTACATACACATGCACCCAAACATCCCCCACAAATTCTGTTTCGGCCAAGATTGATGAGAATATTTTTTTGGTGGGGGGGTCGGGGAGAGAGGGGAGTGGAATTATTTTCATCGAGATGAAGGATTGCACCGATGGGAAATAAAACTGCCTTTCATTTTTCACCGCTCGGTATTGGTGTCAAGCACAATGCACTGTAAAGCTCCTCATGCTCGGCTGAAGTGATTAACAACTAGATAATAAAACCTTGGGTATACGTGGCACAGGCTGGTCATAAAGGGGGCCAGGAGCAACGTTGGAAGCAAGAGTAACTCAGGAATTTTGGGGAAAAAAATGTATAGTTTGGTAAGTATTGTTTATCAGGTCTGGGTGATGCAGTGAGTTAGCAGGCTGTTCTTTCATCGACGAGATTTTGGTTTAACTGCAACCTCAGCAGAGTCTGAACTACTTCTCCACCAGTATTAGAGTTCCTGTGCCTTACATACATCATCCTAATGGGCATCCTGCACAAGATTGCCAATATTTTAGGAATATGGATAGTTTTCTGTCGCCGGTTCGTGCTCACTTGGGAAATGGGTTGAGATTGTCAAAGCTCATTTTATGTCAGGCCCCTGTAGCCAGGAGTGACGATTGTAATCCTGGCAAGATGGGCTGGATTTAAACCTGGGTCCCAAGACGTGAAAGGACTTGGAAATCGTGACATTCGACTGCTAGTTAATTCATTTACTTTATTAACATGTCAGTATTGCACTAACTAGACGTCAATACCGTAATCCGTGAACTAGATATGTTAGTCGGGCAGGGAACATTGAAAATTCCTCCTTGTATTAGCCCCGTTGGATTCTTTTGTCAAAGAATGTCGGACAGTGTGAAATTGTGAAAACATTCTAAACGATGTGTTTTATCATTTGGAAGTGTTTTTTTCTTTTACGTTTCTAAGAAAATTGAGTTTCTAAAACTGGGTGAAAGATTGGGCTCTACAATTCTGCTGAATAATACCTTTAACTTAGAAAATAAAACAAAAATTGTTGAGTTAGCTTTGCCTTCAATACTGTTTGTGGGTCTTTCTATCTCCCTTCTTATTCTGTTCTTCTGGAGGTTTTGTGACACCACTGTTAACCAACTATAGCAATGAAATCACATTCACGGAAGTGTGATGTGAAAGGCGCTAGCTATGCAAGTGTAATGTTGTTGTTGTTGTTGTTGTTGTTGTATCCCAAACCCTCTTGAAGCAACATTAGGCAATTTCAATTCGATTCAATTTCAGTGGATGCTAGCTACCACAGGAGCCAGGTTCTACTCAGTGATGCCAAGGTAAATCCAACTCCCTTTTTGCCAACTCTCTTAAGCCGAGGAGTGAAGTTTTAACATGATGATACAGTAAAACCTGGATAATCCGACTTTCCGAAAGCCGGCAACTAACCTAAAACTGACAAGATTTCAAAATACAAACATGTTTTCGCAATCTCCTGAAGTTCAAAACAGCTACGGCTCTGGCACCTGGCGCTGTGGGTGGAGCTCGGCCAATGTTTGGCTTCAGGGCTGTGTCTACGGCTCATGTGGTGTATGGGGCAGGGCTTCCCCAGCCATTTCTAGGGTAGGTTCTGAATACCCGCAAACTCCAAAATCCGGGAGGCGAGTGCCGGGCCAGGTTATCCAGGTTTTACTGCACCACAAAATCTTTTCCAACTTCAAATGATAATAATAATCCTTGTTGCATTGGAGACGTCTCAAAGCGCTTCACCAGATATACTGTAAAGTGAATTGACGTATTCACTGGGGGGGGGTGTATTTTCAGTGCAAAATTGCCCCCAAGGTACACAGGCGGAATCTCATCAAGTCTCAATCTCATCACGGGGCTGCAATCATGGGATAAACACCTGGACAGTTTTATAGATAATCCCGGATGCAGGATTTCATAGGCATGATATTTCTATTGACCGGTTCTCCTTTTATACGCTGGCACCTTGGCTATTCTGATCAGTACCAGTGGGAACTCTTTCCATTCATCAGGAAGAGCAGGCATTTCCTTGATCCATCTCTAAGGGATCCCTGCTTCTGAGGAGCAATTCAATCTTTAGATCATTTGTTTTTGTCCCAGTGCGGATTATAAATCCAATCATAAAATATTCACCCAAAAAACATTGTCTGGAATCTTAACCCAGTTCTCGAAGCCAAGTCAAAACACATATAATAATAATAATTATCCTTGCGTTTGATATAGCGATTTTCACATCTTATCGACGTCTCAAAGCACTTCACAGAATATACCGTAAAGTGAATTGACTGCATATTTGTGGGCAAATCCTTTATAACACAATCTGAGCTCCTCAGACTGCAGTGCGGTTGAGAATGATTGAGATGGTAGCTAAAACGTAAGGATTCAGTACAACTCACTTGGCAATTTTGTCCTTACAACTCATCACATTTATGCTTGACACATTCAAGTGAGCCACAATTTGTATTTGAACCCACAGCTTGCAGGCCAATCAATATTGTCACTCATGGTTCTCACCTTGTATTTAAATTCCGCGACAGCATTTCAAGAGGGAAATAAGCAAGACTTTATTTTTCATTCATTCATTCATTCGTTCATTCGTTCATTTTCAGCCTAAATAACTAGCTAAACAAGGTAGCTGTAATGAATTCTCTTGCCCGTCATCGCTCAGTTATGAATTAACGGCTCTGCTTTGAGATTAGAACAAAAAACTTTTCAAATTGAATCCACCTCAATTTGGGCTACGTGGGCCATATGTTCACTTGGTGATGCTCAGGCGAGTCTCTGCTGATTACATAATTGAAAACCTCCCGACTCCCAAACTATTTAACTTTATTTTGTGAACAAAATCAATTCAAAATGAGTTGTGTATAAACAAAATAGTTACAGCAGTTTCATTGCTAATTACAATTTTTCTTCATGCAAGATGGAGTCGTGTCCTCGATTCCGTGTGAAGAATCCATCCTCTGCAGTGGAAAGTACAATTTAACTTCTCGACAATTAATATTTTAATGCAGTCATGACGTGGCCTTGTGTTAACAGGTTGGGTGATGCCATTGAAAGCAAGGCTGAAAGGGCCTTATCTAGCTGAGAAAGGGTAAGAAGGAGACTCTGTCCAGCTCGGAGACAATATGCAGCTTGTACTACAGTCTGGCCAGTCTGATTTATAATTGTCACCCATTCAAAGGTTGGATGGAGAAGACCCTTGAACCCATTTGATCTCAGCCCTTTCTGAATTCCAGCTTTGTGTAAAGAAATGCCGCAATGCTCAGCGTCTGCCCAAAAGCAGGGTTCAGAAACCCTGAACCCTCCCCCTCCTTTCCTGCTTCCTCTGTTTGTCAGAAGTACTGTTCCTGATTTACTTTTGGAGGTGTAGAGACACCTCTAAAAGACCCAACTACGAGACGTAATTGTACCGAGTAGAGGAAAGTTTTGCGCAGACAATTAATGGCCCAAGAATATTTAAAAATACACGTTTTTTTCAGAATCCAAGTCCCATTCATTTCATCAACCCTCTCACCTCTCCACATTGCATTCATTCTGCACCGGTGCAAATGGACATGCTGCTGAAATCACCTCCTCAAGGTGGTCTCTGTAGCCAGACAGATCGCTGCGAAGTCCACTGTGTAAATGGCACACATGATTGAACACTCAGAAAGCTGCTGGCAATGGGGCAGGAGATCTGCCGGTGTAAAATGTTCTAAATCCCCAAATTTCCACAGGTGGGGGAGAAGGGACAAAAGTGTTGCGCTCCACACATTTTGCCATCGTGATGGCATGCGATATCTCAGCTCCTGCTTCTTTCGGAATTGGCACACGACAGCCTCATCTACTGTTACTAACAGAGAGGGAAATATAACGCATCATTTGTGCACTGATAAACTGTCTACGCACAGTGGACCATGACCTAAATGCAATTATTCTACCATATGGAGTTTCTGTTTAGTCAGGATTTTTATTTATTTTTAGCTAAAATTGAGTGCGGGGTGGATCGACAGGGCTGAACAACTACCAAGTAAAGAGATCCCAGTCTTTAAGGGAAGTTTCTATACATGAGAAAGACATCAGAGGTTGGGAAATTGCCCACAAATATACAGTCAATTCACTTTACAGTATATTCTGTGAAGCGCTTTGAGACGTCGATAAAATGTGAAAATCGCTATATCAAATGCAGGGATTATTATTATTATTATATATAAATCAGTCCCATTATATTGCTACTGAAAACTAGCCAGAATGTCAGGGCTAGAATCGCAAGAAGCACGTGCAACTTTTACTGAGAGCCACAGAAATAATGTTGGAACAATGCAAATCACATCCATCCCCCTCGGCACTCTTTATAAGACTCCTAGACTTTATTATTTTAAGGAATGAGCACACTCAAATAAACCTCTTACCTCTTAACTTCTCTCGCAAGTGTCAACGCAAGACAACCACAAGACGATAGATCGAGAGGGAAGATGACTATTTGGTACTTTAGCTGCCAATATGATGGAACAATTGCGTGAAACAAGCAAGAACCAGAAAATTGGATTCCACAAAAAAGATGAAGCATTTTCTGTAAAGGTTGAGCTTCCCAAATCACTCAAACCACATGAATGTTCTGATGTGTGTGTATATTTGTGTATATGTGTGTGTGTGTGTGTGTTCCTCATTGCCACACTCCCCACCCCCATAGAAAAGTTTTTGAATTGTCCAAGTTTGAATTACTTCCGTTTTTCTAAATTATTTTCCATTTGTCTCTCGATGTCAAATTCTGACATTTGAAGATGGCAAAATAATATTTACAACTGCAGTGACATCACGTCGAAACTTCTCAAAGCGTTTTATGGAAAGAGCTGCCTTGAATGGCGCTGACTGTTGTGCAAACAAACGCAGGAGCTAATCTGCCCCCCCCCAACCCCTCCCTCGACACATCCCGCAAACAGCGAAGACACGAGTGATTTCAGCTTGGTTTTAAAGAATTTGGGTGACAGAGGAATATTGTCTGTGACACTGGGGGAAAAAAAACAACCCTTTCTTTCTTTAAGACTACTGCGCAAATGCTTTAATGTCTAAAAGTAACCATAATGCTTTCATCTGACACAGCATCGGGAGAATGCCTCAAAGCTCTTCACAGGACATACTGTAAAGTCAGTGATTGTGTATTTTGTCCACCAGAGCAAGCAGGCAGCACCTCAAATCAATAGCGTCGAAAAGCACAGAATAGCCTCTAACACAGCATGCCATCTGGGCTCCACTTCAGTGTCTCCCGAGTCATAAAATGAAGGTTGAACTCACAAATGTTTGGCCCGAGGGCAATAATGCCAAACTGACACACTGACATAAAGGCATAAAACAATTTAATGACACAAGCTAACTTCTTGTGGGTTCTACGAAAGCAATTGCACGCACAAGGTAACACTCGACAAAATGTACACAAAGGCAATCAGTTATTCCGATACGCGACGTGACCATGTTTTAGGACTGATTTTAGGTGGGAATTTTAACCACTCATTGAATCATGCAAAGAAAAACTGTTGCGATTAAAGTAAGTACAATCTTTAAATACTTTCTGACATCTGAGCAGAAGTATTAACGAGAAAGTTGTCAGTTCGGCAGCGAATCGCTTCGAACTCTGGATCAAAATGCCACACATTGGGGAAGAAGTATGCCGGACAGCTGTTCTATTTTATAGTAACAATGATGGAGGGGTATGCGCTAATGTAACTAAACTCTATGATATTCAGAGTCACAATTTTACAGATGCTTCATGTCAAAATATCCTGTTTATTTAACAGGGTAAGGGTGAAAGAGGCAGTTGTGTTTTTTGTTCTGCTGATGCTATAGGTTTCCTGTTTATTCAGTAGGGGACAGGCTTGTTAATGCACATTACAAATCAATGACAGAAATAGATTTGGGGTGGGAGAGAGGGTGGGGGGGAGGTGGGGGGGGGGCGGCGGGAATGTTAATTGCTTGTTTGACTAAGGGAGTTTCTCCCAATGTCTTGGCCAACAGTGCCTCAGATGCAAATTGTCCCGTCACTTCATGGCTGTTTGTGGGACGATGGCGTGCGCATACTGGCTGCCGATTTCACTTACAAATGCACAGTAGCTACACTCCACAGCAAAATCCCACCAAACACTTAGAAATAATAATAATACAAAAATATGATTATTATTATTATTAAAACGCTGTGAAATCTTTTGACGACGTATGAATATATGAACATAATACAATATGAAATGCAATGATTTTTGACTAATATTATTTTATAATATAATAATAATCCTTACATTTGGTATAGCGCTTTTCATGTCTGCTGGACATTGCAAAGCGCTTCACAGAACAACAGCTGTCTGTCTGAAATCAGCGTATTGTATTTTAAAATTGTTTAAATCAGCACAGCTATAACAATTTCAGAGGAATTCATGATAGCCTCTCTCTGTCTCTGTGGAGTATTTTACTCCTTCCGTTGAAAGATTCCCCGAGGCCCACTGAACCGCTGGTGATTGTATTTGTCGTACTGCCTCAAATTGCTATCTATTCAGCGAACTCAGGGCAAACATAATGTCAACAGCAATTCATTAGTCCAGCAACTTATATGAAACAAAAACCTGTCTGATCTACAGACAGCTCCTCGAATGGCAGAGAAATTGGAAAGCATTGCATCCCTCCCAGCACAGAGCGTTACCACTAATCCAGAGCTGCAGTTGCCACCATTAGTTGGAAGAGGATTTTTTTGGATAAGCTCTCGCTCTCTCTCTCTCGTTCTCTCTATCTCTCTTGTTGGCACTTACCCTGTTCTCTTTCATATTCTTGCACTGGAGCTGTGATCACTTTAGCAAACAGAAAGCTCCTTAAACTCGATTTCCACAGCAGAACTGAGATAGTATTATAACTTCCAATGCTACGGTTGAATGTTCGGATAATAATAATCCTTGCATTTGATATAGCGCTTTTCACGTCTTCTAGACATCTCAAAGCGCTTCACAGAATATACTGTAATGTGAATTGACTGTATGTATGTTACAGATGTTTAAAGCTTTAAGCTGGGCTGGTACATCAAAAACAACACTTACTATTCATTGAAATTTATTGGATTCCCTTTAAAACAAATACCAAATGTAATAATAATAAAAATAATCATCCTTGCACTTGTTAGCGACTTATCACTTGGCTGAGAAGTCTCAAAGTGCTTCACAGAACGTATTACTTTGTGGGCGAAATGTACAACCCTGACCTTTCAAATCTAAATTGATGATAATTTCCTCTATAATAATTATTACTTGAAAGACAACAGTTTGCAGACCCCACTTCCCCCTGCGGTTTTAGGTCCAGTCATTCAGCAAAGTCAGTGCGGGGACGGGGGGGACATTGATTTATGATTAGACAGTGATAAGGGTACAATTTTCCATTGAATACCCCCATTTTTCACCTTATTGGCTTAATACAACAATTGCTTGCATTATGGTAGTCAACTCAACTGCTTCAACACGCAGGAGTCAAGTAAGCATGATCATTTCCTAACGGTTCCTACAATGAGTCCCTCCTTGTAGGAAGGCTGGGCTGTTTGTCACTCCTCACGGCAGACCTACTTGTGAAATCACATCACCCACCCCCCACAAGGATGGATGGATGGCTGGAAAGTCAGTTGCGAGAGAATCGTCGACTTAAATTGAAACGCCATTTCCCTGCACACTTTTGTCTGGGAAAGGCATTTGGCGCTGCAGCTGTCTTCGAAAAACACAACTGTTGCTTGTATACCAAGTGTCTCATGTTTCACATTGCCTCTCAAGCTGCCCCCCCCCCTTCTCTTCTCTTCTGGTTCTTTGATGTTTGAGGAGCGAGTTGGATTCATTGGCAAAGTTGATAGAAGATCCTGCATGGAAAGCAACTTTTGAGTGTAAGAGTTCTCGGAACGGTGTACTTATGACAACGACTGCAAACTAAGTAGAGGTAGGAAAAGCACTGTCATTTTCCCTACGAGTGCAGAACGCTGTGGCAAAGTGAGCAGCATCCTCCCCCCGCACCCCCCCCCCCCCCCCGGGATGCCATCTGCTGCATACTTGTATGTGAGAAGTGAAACAGCTTTATCTTTGACAGTTGTCCTCTGCATCGCAAACATGGATGCAAATGGTTGTTAATAATAGTAACTGTTGCAGCGCAGCGTTTCTTCGGCTAGTTCCACCCAACCGCCAGTGCACAAAGCGACTGGAATGCCTCAGCCTCCGATCCTCATGGATGAACCACACCAAGGTGTTCGACTGTCACTTCACTTTACAATATATTTCACGAAGCGCTTTGAGTCGTCTCGGACATGTGGTAAGGCGCTATCTCAAATGCAACTTACTCGTTACCTCCTCACCCCAAATCTGGATATTTGTTAAGACATGGAGTCCTGTTAGCTCAGTGGCTAGAGCACTCGGCTTAAAAGCGTTAGACCTGTTTTTTGAATCCAGGCAGATCAGAGCGAAACCTCGGGCGAGTTTCCTTACTCCACATGCACACGCCTAATAATAATCCCTCCAAAAAAACCACAATAATAAAAATGGTCATTTCAATCCATGTTTGTGGACATGCTGCTATGTGCAATTGGCTGCCGCGTTTCACCCACCAACATACAGGGAATTCACCTTACAGTATATTCTGCGAAGTGCTTTGAGACACAAAGGGTGAAAAGGGCGATATCAATTGCAAAGATTATTATTATTATTTTCTTTTTATGTCTGATCCATTGTACCTTTTGGTTAACAATCCTCCAGCTCCAATTTCTATGGCAGTAAAATCATACCACAGTGAACACACTGAAACAAAATAGGGTGGTACACACAACTGAGAAATACAATACACAATTCTGTACGACTTAAATAAATTTCAAAACAAATTGAATGCATTTATCTTGTGTATTTAGGAAAACATCTGAAGGTTTAATTTTTTATGGAGTTTAATTTTTTCTCAAATTTCAATCATATTATTCAGCAAGACACAGTGAGACATTACAGTCAAATGCAGCAAATTCAAATAAATAACACACATAAAAATCTGATTACATTTTAAGCTCTGAAAACACAGATTATGTTGCGACCCAGAGCTGCCGTGCAGATTTGCGAGTCAGTTAAATTTGAAGTCAGCAAACCTACAAGAGATTACAGCATGGACGTGCAAGTCAGGGCAGGCAGGGTAGGCAGTGCCTACCTTATGAAAATAAAACCTTTAAATTGTAGATGATTATTTAATAGTTTATATTTTTACAATGCACATTTTACATAATGCAAACGATTTTTAGCAGAAACTACCAAAATTATTTAACTGCGATTTTATATGCCTACCTTAAAAGCAACAGAAAATTGTTGCTTTTTTTAACGTGGAAAATGCTTTTATAACACTTTTAGAAAAGCGCCCGAGGCGACACTGCCGACCAATTTGTATAAAGAGCATTACTTACGAGTTGCGCTTAGTGATAATGTTTTGCCTAAGCTGAGCTTCAGTCGTGATATCACCCCCTAAGGATGGGAGGACCTGTTGGATGCTAATTTAGGTCGCAGCAAAAAAAAGTTTGGGTCGCAAGGACCTGCTGGTGGTTAATTTGCATCGCAGCAAAAAAAGGTTGGGAAACACCGCTCTAGCACCTTGGGATTTGTGGAACATCAGGTGAATGTAATAGTGGAAACCTTACGGTGGCAACTAAAGCTAATACACTTTTTCTCTCTCTTTGGCATTTTTCTACACTCTAGAGGTTTTTTGGTAACACTATGTGGACTCCATGCAGGATGTCCGACATCCGAACACATAAGAGCCAATGTCTGGATCACATCGTAGGCCGAGACGGGAAATTGTTAGGAACGGAGGCTGAGAGGTTTGATGGGGGGACAGGATGAGGGAGATGTTGTTAGATTAATGTGGAGCTCACCGAACGGGTTGATGATAGAGTTGGTGAGCACGGAATGTAGGAACACAGGCGTTGAGGTTTTCTGCTGTACTAGGCACTGTAAGATGAGGTTTAATCATTTCTGATACAATAGTTTGAGCTGGGAGAGTGAAGTTGTTTGGACTTGGGGAATGTAGGACTCAACCGACCTGCGTGGAGGTTGGTTGAGTCCATTTGCCCAGAGGCAGTGCCTGCAAGGATACGTCGGTCGGTTGGTCGGTCAGTCAGCTCCACCTGTCCGTGGACCTCCCAACATGGCAGCCAGCCAGTGGAGTCAGTGGAATCAGACGACTTAGAAAATCATGATCACGTGAGATGATTTCATTGAATCAAGATGTGCATTTCATTCTGAAAAGAATCAACGTGCTAGTTTTGCTTGCGTTTGGCGGAATCCTCCCGCGGCACTCAAACGAGCACTTCAAAGCCATTCATTTTAAAGATCCTATTACATGACAATCCTTGTATCTTGTCTCTCATTGCCTACTTCAAATCAGTGATAAGTTGGAAGGACAAAACTGACGAGGGTTTAATATCTCATTTTCAGCATTCTCCATTCAAAACCAGATGTGGTCACTCATTCCACGATTGTTTGAGGGACATTCCTCTGCGCAATTGGCTCCCACGTTTCGCCCGCAAAATATACAGTCACAATATATACTCACTTTGCAGTATAATCTATGAAGTTCCTTGAGACTGCTCAAAGATGTGATAAGGCACTTGAATCAAATTCAAGGATTCTTCTTCTTATTTTTATTATTTTATAAGTGAATTATTACATCCAGAGTGATTACTGCAAAAGCCTCAATGGCATGGCTTCCATAGCAAGACTTTTTTTAAAAATGGCCTTTCCCGTTGTCACTGTACACAATAATTTTGTTATGACTTTTGACTTCGGATACCAGTCTAACCTGTACATCATATAAACAGCAAGCAACCCTCCTGGTCAGTGTCCATGAAATCCATAGGCCTCAGTTTAAATACACCCTCATACATCTCCAACCATTTATTCTCTATATTTTAAGATTATAAGTGCTGTAGCTGAGAACTTCACTTCACCCTCTCCATCCACAGGAACAACTTATTTTGTATAGCATTTATGTGGAACCTTTCACACGGGCTAGTGTCTGGGAGTGCTAAATCCTTGAGAAAGCTTTAAGTTGATACAACCCTGAAATCTTATGTTAGTCATGCCCACATTCCACACATTCTTCCCTCATGATAGCAGAATAGCAATATCATTGGTGCACATGGCAAAATGGGTGCATGGAGCAGTATTGTAGCCACGTCCTCGCTAATTATCTCTCTTCAGAAATTCTCTCTCATCCATTTCCTTTCAGATCCGGCTGCAGAGAGATAACTAGCTCTAACTGCGAGTAACAGAATGTGCTTAAAATTTTAGGAGTGAAAATGGTTACATATCACTTGAGTCATCAACTATATCGTAGACATGGCTATTAGCTGCTCGATTGAACTAAATCAGTTGTATGTCAGAACTCCGCATGATCATATTCATTACCAACAAGAAATAGTCATAATTCTTTACACTTCATTAAACACTAATCATGTCAGTGTTTAATAGGATAGATAAAAATTATAAAATGTGCGTAAAAAATGATGGGCTGTTGACTGACAACCTCTTACATCCTCCCTGCAAGGGCAATGGTTATAGAACACCATTTAATCACCAAACGGTAGATCAGAGAGAGTGCGGTGGGAGAAGTATTTAAGGTGACTGCTTTAATGAGTGTTGTTGTGTTTTGTTCTGAGCTGCTCCAAACTAAACAGGTTCAAATTCCCAACCAATGTTTTTTGGGTACTAAAGATTGGTCACCTCCCCTCGTTTAACGGCTCGGCGTCGAGCCATGTTGCTGTTAAACACTCCGAGACGTCACCCCCTTGAAGGGTACCATTACAATGTAAGCTGTTGTTGTCTGAATTCCCATTCACGTCACCATTTACACTATTGGCCTTTTTTTAAAAAAAAGATTTCACTTGCATGTTTCACATACAAACATTTGATCTTAGATAAAAGTTCGATCTTATGTAAAATAAAATAAGTAAACAGCTCCCTGATGGAGTAGTGGGTAAGGGCACAACTCTGCACAACACAAAAGCTTCAATATATGAGAGAACAGTCGGGAGCCTCAGAATTAGCCTAGTCACCTCTGGTTTATGGGAGGGTAAATCAGTCTGGGTTCTCACTCCTGGTTGCTCACTGTGGAAACCAACTGGAAAATGCAAGTGTTGGGGCAGGATCATGGTTGAATGGCCGGCTGACACTGACTGACTACTGAGGCTCAGACTGGGATCAGACCACTGACATGAGGTTTCAAGAAACCAACATGCACCGGTGAAACTATCACTCAGTAGAAGGGGAGAAAGAAAGAAATCAAAATGCTTTCCAAAAGGAGAAATGGGAAGAAAGTTGGAGAATACATTTAAATGAATTTGGAGGGTTGATCAATCGCTGGCGTATTAGTGATTTGGATTTTTATTTAATAATAATATTAATAATAATCCTTGCATTTAATATACTTTTCACATCTGCTGGACGTCTCAAAGCGCTTCACACAATATACTGTAAAATGAATTGACTGTATGTGTGTGGGCGAAACGCGGCAGCCAATTGCGCACAGCAGCATCCCCCACAAACAGTCGCGGATTGAAAATGACCAATTTACTACAGTTTTCGGTGCTCAATTGCTCAATAAAGCTCCTGTTTGGAACTGTAGTGTGTGGGTTACCAAGGCCAAAGGGTTGTTGGAATATCTGAGATACCAGAAGGTTGTAACTCCTTTTTGTGGCCTCAATGAAACTAATTGTAAGACCTTGTGCCCAAGTATTGCATTACAAACGATCGAATTCAGTCTCGTACTGGGTGCCATACTGGGTCTCCTGATATGACAACATAAATCAAGCTACTCCGAACAATAACTGTAACTTTTCATTCTTTCAGCCTTTCCACAGGGGCGAGGATAACAGTTTGAAACTTAAGATCTCATTTGTCACCGGTTGGACAGATCACACCATCTGCTTCAGTACTGGGACCTGATTCAAAACGTCTCCATGACCCCAAAGCCGCGGGGTTCCTTGACCTTACATTGTTATTGTAACAGGCCTTCCCTGCAATGTGTTGTTTGGCACCAACCTCACAGCAGGAGCCAACATTCCAATTGTCCAATTCGAGCGTAGACTATCTACCGCCATTGCTTGCCTTTGACTCCATTCCTCACCAAGACCCAGCTAGTATTGTTTCGCCCACAAACTATACAGTCAATTCACTACACAGTATATTCCGTGAAGCGCTTTGGGACATCCAGAAGACGCGATAAGGCGCCTTATTAAATGCAAGGATTAGATTTATTACTATTATTATTATTATTTCATCCTCTAGACATCCCTTGTATCCATTGTTGACTAGTACTGCGAACTTGGGTTCTGCGGCTTCCCCCAGCTTCCATCCTTTGCCATGTTCGGGTTTGTACTCCTACCCAAAACTTTACTGTTCATCTCTCAGTTCGCCTCAAACTCCGATGGCAGCCAGCCATTCTGTCACCTCCAGTTGTTTGAAACAGTTCTAACTCCACAGTTTGATCAAAGTGCACACACAACTCTGGGAGATGTTTCCCAAACCGGGTTTATGTAATGTGTATTCTGTTATCGAAAGCAAAGGGAGTTGCCCTTAATTTGTCATATTAGACCTCCTACCAATTAGCTCCAGAAAAGAAAACCAATGTAACCATCCTTACACCTGCTTACGAACATATTGTAAGCGTGTGTAGGTGATGCTCATTAATATTCATGAGTCCTAAGTTGGAAATAGGGAGAGAACTCTTGTGAAAACTAGACATAATCAGGTCAGAGTCTTACGGGAAAATACTAATAATGTGTTCGCTATGCAGAGCAGTGGGATATCACAGCTGAGACGGCAGAACGTCAGTCAGCACACAAAGGAAGGCAACGCGGAAAGTTGAAGTTGCAATTTGGTGTACGTGCTATTTTCATTTTTTTAAAACACAGAAATAAGTAGGCAAACTTACTTTGTTTACAAAAAAAACGAACTACCTGGAGAATAAATCCCGTGGGTCTATGATTTTTGTATCCAGTATATACAACGGTTGGTTCACTACTCAATAGCTTGTCCAGCTATGAAACTGTGCTTGTTTTCCATCCCTTAACCTGTGTTAAGCACCCATTGGCTGCACAGTCCCTTGCAGGAGACTACAAAAACGCACATTAGAACAACGTACTGCGTACGTCTGTCTATCTTTATTTTAAAACAAGTCATCTTAAATTGTGGTCTGGGGTTCACTTCCACTTTAAAAGATCCAGGATTTAATTGCACAGTTTGATTGTGGCATGGGCCGTGGTGGGGGCGAGAAGGCGAACCATTTTCTGATGCAAACTCCTGTTGTTTTCGTGGCGTTGCTATTTATTTTCATCATCTGCTAGACCTTCCGTACCCTTGCTTGTCACTGTTCACAAATCCAGTGTTCCACAGATTGTTTATCACAGATGCAATCGTGAAACTTGAAGACTCGTTCTCTCATGCTCCTGTAGCACAGTTCAAAGCCAATGCAGATCAGTAGTCTTGATGACTTTGACCTTTTCAATGCTGTATAAAGCTTGTATCAGAAATGAAATATTGAGTGTTGCGGAATCACTCCTTATTTTCTGCTCGACTTAGCGCGAGTCATCCGCATACAATTTTTCCAACTCTACTTATGATTGCACGGCACTATTTGAAAAGAGAAGGGAGTTTTTCCCGAGTGTCAATCTGGCCAACAGTCAATCCCCTTAATAAAACTCACCAATTACTTCATGGCTGTTTGCGGGACTTAGCTGTGCATAAGTGGGCTGTTGCTTTTGCTCACGGGTACACAGTATACCAACGCTTTACAATGAATCCTGTGAAGCGGTTTGAGACATCCACACGACATGAAAGGTTTCTATGTCAAATTTACGGGCTATTATTCCCCCCAAAAGCCCCCACCACCACCAAATTCATGAGATGTCACTGCGGGTTAGCTGCTTATTCCGGTTGCATACTCTACATTGCCACCTATCGCACAGAAAAAGGAACAAAAAAACATATCTCTCTGTGATGTAGAAACAATTTCATTTAAGTCTCAGAATTATACTCTAGTGACATGTTTTTTTTAAGCAATGAATAAACCTATTATTTCACCATGTGTTTTTTCCGTTTTTATATTCAAAAGTGTTAATCGGTGAGTGTGTGAATTACAAACAGCCATTGTAACGATAAGACAATTTTCCTATTTTACTTCTTGAATTTCACATCCATTTCTCATCACAGCTACCTTTTCTTAATTGTTAAAAAAAATGTAAACTTACTTATGTCCATCGATTTATGTCTCTCAGCATCATTAAGTATTGAGAGAACAGAAAAAGGCAATTTGTTCTTAATCGTTTGCTAAACCTGCTCTGTAACTGATTGCTTGGAACCGGTTTTTCTTTTCTCAATGAAACCACTGTTCTTATTCTCTCCTATCCCTTTTGTAATTATCAAACTCCTGTGGCTTAGCAGATAGAGCACTTGTCTTGCAAGCTGGGAAGACCAAGCTGGGGTAGACCTGTGTTCAAATCCAGGCAGGTCAGGGAGAAACCTTGGGCAAGTTTCCTTACTCCACACGCCTAAAAATAATCTGTCCAAAAAAAACACAATAATAAAATTGGTCATTTCAATCCACGAATGTTTGTGGAGATGCTGCTGTGCGCAATTGGCTGCAGTGATTTGCTCACAAATATACAGTCAATTTACTTTACAGTATATTCTGTGAAGCGCTTTGGGACGTCAATAAGATGTGTAAAGCGCTATATCAATTGCAAGGATTAATATTATTATTATTATCAAGAGGTAAAAGGGGATTTGTAAATTTCTACTCCAGTGTTACCACACCAACACGTTTTGCCACGTGTTGCTTATAAGACACTCTTAACGTGCCTCTCAAATGTTTAAGCGCTTTGAGATGTCCAGGAGATGTGAAAAGCACTATATCAAATGCAAGGATTGTTATTACATTATTATTAAATATTTGCATAACCCAAATCTGTGCAGATGCTTCATTGAGGACCAGTGATTAAAGTGAGCACATTTTATATATATATATATAAAAAGGAACATATTCCTCAAAGATATTTGCTGCTATTTAATTCAACCTGCGGGGGTGCACTTAATGAAGTTGTTTTTTGCCATGGGCAATCCCATTAATAAAAACCAAATTAGGGGGAAGCAAGAGTCAAATTACATCCCGTAGGTTGTCAGTTATACACATTATGAAACAAAGGGTAGATTAAAAATGGTTGACGTTTGCGAAAATGTAACAAGATTACGAACCATGTGAACTTGTGTGCTAAAATATTCATATTTATTATGCTACATGTTTGGAATATTTATTTATGTTCTACCTTCGACCGTTTGAAACTTGGGCCAAAGAAAATGGTTCAAATCTCTCGTGCTCACAAATACTTCTTCCCTGAAGGGTCAGTTGAATGACCCTCTCAGGCTGGACAATCCAAAACTAGAAAGAAAACTAGAAAGAATTGTTGAACGTGAACAGGTTGATTGCTTCCAACATCAAAAACCAAATCAGCAATTGACTTTGACAAGACCTACAGCCTCATTGTTTTCCAGTAAGTACTGAATCTGGTACGTGGAGTTCAGAATTAATTGGCCTCCGTAAATTTAGGAACTGGTTTCCAACCTTATGATTCCCTCTTGTCCCTGGGTTTACCTCAAACCATAATTTAAGAATCATAAATAACTATCCTTTTGTTTGAAATATCGTGCCTTTCACATAGGGAGAAAGATCGTTTGTGGGCAAATGTGAAAGCCAATTTGCAAACAGCAATATCCCACACACAGCCATGAAGTAAGTAACCAATGATGTGTCAGCTATTGTATTATGAAGGAGCCAATTCATTCAAAGTTGTTAAAATCTTGGAAATAATACATCCCTCTAGAATTATTGCACTTGATTGTACAATGTTGCCATTATGTGTTTGCTTTTATAACAATCCTTGTAATTGAGACGTATCAAAGCGCTTCACAGAATATATTGTAAAGTGGATTGACTGTATATGTTGTGGGCGAAACAAGTTTGCGGGCAAACTGTAACTGTTGGCATTCATTTTAGCGGACAGACTACCTGTGTTAGACTACCATGCAACTCCCACCTACAAATCAGCCAAATCATCGTCTGTTGATTCGGAGATTATAACTCAACGAGCAGCTCAGGCATATAGACACCAGGTTGGTTCAAAGTTTTATCCAGATGATGATTTTAATCAATCTCAGCTGGCATGGCACCATGATGCTAATTGGCTTCAAGGCTCCAGGTTTGGGAGAGATAAACGAGTTGGAGGTCGTTTAGTCGGGGTCCTGGGCGAGGACAAGGACAGGAATGGGCTTGCGATCCTTCACGCTGTGAAGATTGGGTGCCTGCGACTGAGGTCAGGTGAATGACCTGGAACCTGCAGAACCACAACCCAATGGAGAAGGGACTTAAAAACTAAAACACTTTGAGAAGAACAAGAGGGAAGGAAGAGACAGACAGAGTTAGAAAAAATTCTGCCCCCCTTTTTTTTAATGAAGCATTCTCTCTGAAGGCCAAAACTGTCAAAATGTAATGAATGCAATTGCTCCAGATACAATTTGGCTATTGTTATTTTGCAATGAGTGTGAATCGTCTGTGCCACTGCTTTTTTTCTGGGGGCAGGAGAGAGAGAGAGAGAGAGAGAGAGATGTTATCAACACAAGAGGGCAAAGTTGTGCAGTGTTCGCTCTCTCGCTCGCTGTGTCTTTTTTCCATCTAGCAAAGCTTCTGATGCAGTTGGGAGCCTAACTCGTGTGCGCGACTGCCAGGAATGGCGGAAGGCGAACCGGATGGACCGTGGTCTTTGTTTGACCAGGAATTCTTATGTTCCTATTACGTACGCCAGAGCTTGGGGTATCTTTAGCCCGCAGAGCAAAACTACATTAATAGAGCGCCCTTCACGTTTGGGAGGACGCCCCAATATAGAGACTAGAGTTGACTCACTTTGCAGCAGCTTTTGTGGGGACGTTGCTGTGCGCGATTGGCTGCCGCGTTTCGCCCACAAATACACACGGTCAATTAATTCACTTTACGGTAGATTCTGCGAAGAGCTTTGAGACACAGTCTGGAAGACGTGAATATATCAAATGCAAGAATTATTATATGAGTGTGTACAGGGTTATTATTATCCAGCAAAGTCTAGCGATTGGTCGTGTTCTTGTGCTACTTTTCTGCTCCTAGGTGGCGCTTTGATTGCAGAGAAAGACAGAGAGAGACAGAGAGAGAGAGAGAAGGGGAAAAAAAAGGGAGAGAGATAGAGAGAGAGAGAGAGAGAGAGCAAAGCGGTCTGTGGCTGGTAGGCGAGTGAGTGAGAGTGAGTGTGTGAATGAATGAATGTGGGAGGAGGAGAGAGAGAGCTGCAGTTAGCTCTTGCTTTCTCGTCTGTGAGTGTGGCATTAAACCTGGGCGAAGTCAAGAGAGTTCCTTCGCTCTGTTTCCTCTGAGATGAACTGAGCTAAACTGAACCAACACCAAACAGCTAAAAGATTTCGCTGGAGGCTGGAGCAGAGAGCTTCACCGGGCAAGTCAATCACTACCTTCCCTTCCCTCCCTCCCTCCTTCCTAACCCAACTTTTATCTCCCTCCCTCCCTCCCTCCCTCCCTCCCCCCAACCAGGGATAATTTCAATATATATTAATTTCCATCATCCCAGGAAATTTTGGAGGAACCTTTGGAATTTTCCTGCCAGGAAGAAAGTAGATGGAGTGAGTCTCTCTTTTTTTCCCCCCCCCCTAACAGTCAAGAAGAGCTGTACCAGCTTTAAAAAAAATGTGACCGACAAGTACTTTAATTCTTATTATCTACAGCCATATATAAACATATATATGTAGGCGAAAAAAAGAGGAAACCGAGAGCAAAAAGGAGTTTTTTTTGTAAATAAAACACCTTTTTTAAAAAAAAAAGCAACAATGAAATGAGTGTATCGTTTGAGGAAATGAGTGAAGAGATTGAACTGTGACCAACCACAACAACAACAACAACAACACCAGCAGCGTCTCTCCCAACACCAGCAGCGTCTCTCCCAACACCAGCAGTGATTAAAGATGGACTGAAAGGGGAGTGGAGTCGGATGCGGTGGGAAGTTTGAAAGAAGTTTGATCCAAAGGAGCTGAAACATGCAGTCGAATGAACACTTCAATATATATCTATGTAGATAGACAGACAGACAGACAGATATCTGGAGGGATTGGGGTGGCGTGTGTGGAGAGCAAAGCGAAATACCGGTAGAAGCTTTTAAATATATATATTTAAATATATCAACATATATTTAAGCGTCGCAACTTCAAAGAGTTCAGTTCTCTCCCAGCTCTTGCGTTTCAACTGGTTTATTTATTTATGTGTCAACATCTTCCCTTACAACCTAGTTTTTGTTGGGTGGGGGCAATGTATGTATAGATCCATCCTCTCTCTGTGTGTGTGTGTGTGAGTGAGTGTGTGCCTTTTTCCTTCGCCCCCCCCCCCCCCCCCCCCCAAGTGAAGAGAAGTGAGGGGGGTGAGTAAAGGTTCAAGGGATTTAGCTCCTCAACAGATCTTCTGTCTGTCGGCTCATTGAGAATCCTACATCCAACACAGTCGGTTCCTCCACTTGGATAGCAAACTCCTTGAGACCAAAGCAAAGAAAGGAGAAGGAGAGAGAAGGAGAGAGAGACAGAGACAGAGAGAGGTGTCCCTGCCTGAGAAGGGGGCTTGGGGTGGGGGGAGAGAAGAAGAAGAAGAAGAAGAAGAAGAAGCGACAAGCAGAAGAACTGGTGAAAGGAGGATCTATCTATCTACTGGCCTGACTGCTTGAGACAGAGAAGGAAAGAGACAGAGAGAGAGAGACAGAGAGAGAGAAGGAGGAAAAGGAGAGAGAGAGAGAGAGAGAGAGAGAGAGAAAAAGGATTTAAAACTGCAGTTTGACAATGTTGAGGAAGCCAGGACTGGAAGGCTGGCTGCTGGTGGTGTTCCCGTTACTTCTGCATATCTCTGCTACACAGGCACAAGGTAGGTGAGACTGTTCCTACAATCCTGAGATAGACAGAGGGCAGGGGGAGACACACACACACACACGAGACACAGAGAGAGAGAGGCACAGAGGGAAGAGGGAGAGGTGGGGGATGGAGGGTTGGGATTGGGGATTGGGGTGGGTTGGGTGGCATTACTCATGGAGTAACAAGCCTGGTTGTGTGAGGATTTGTTTTCACTAGGGGAAAAGATTTGGGGGTTGTGTTATTTTTATTGTTGGTTGTTTGTTTGGGATTGGGGGTGTGTGTGGGGGGGTGGCATTGGGTGGGGGGGGGGGACGGGGACTGTGGAGTGTGTGGAAGCAGAGAGAATTGAGTTGGAATAACGTAAGAAAGGGACCTGGTGTTAATACAGTAAATGGTCGTGAAATAGATGCCCATCTCCCCCAGACGTTTATGCCAACGAGTCGTTTTGCTGGTTCCAATGTGAGCAGGGAATTAAATATATTAAGAGAGAGAGAGAGAGACACACACACACAGAGGCGAAGATAAACATCAGTTCAGTGGAAGGATAATCTATTCTCACAGAGGATATGTGTGTGTATATTTGCGCTGTGCAATTGCGACGTGAAGGCGATGAGACAAATCGAAGAGTGTGTTAACTGCGCTGTTTCATAGAAACTTCATACCAAAAAAAATCCCAGAGTCGGTTAACAGATGAAAAGAGTCGAGGGGAGGGCATGAATGAAAGTGTGTTGTGTGTCTGTGTTTGGGAAGGTGGGGAGGGGATGGGTGGGGGGGTAAGAGATCAGTAACTACAGCATTTTTTGTAAGGAATCACAAAAATAATAATGAGGTGGTGGGGGGGGAGGAGGGGGGGGGATGTGTGGGGTGGTGGGGGATGTGTTGCTAACCTCCTTCCTCAAAACTGAACCTCAGGTAATAAATCCTGATGGACTCGGAAATGGGGACGTGGAGAAGGGTTGAAGTGATCCTTCTTCCACCAGTTTTGTTCTCCCCTCTCCTCCCTCTCCTCCTTCTGTTGAAAGGCAGGGATGGATGGATGGATTGGATTAGATGGATGGATGGAATCGCCATTGGAAAGTGATGCTGATCAATAGCCAGTGGGAGAAGGTTGCTCATTAAGCCTTAGAGTTGGGGTGGGGGAGATGACCTACTGGAAAGAAAGAGAGAGGGAGTGAGTGAATGAATGGAAAGCAATGAGTACCATTGTAATGTGTGAATGCAGGGGTGACAGTTACACTCTCAGTTGATGGTTGTTTTGTTGCTGTTGTTGTATCCATCTCTGGCATCTCTTAAAAGTATAACGACTGTAATTTTATGTTTCCAAAAAGAAAAGTATTTAAAATTTAACGGGATTTGGGACAGTCCAGAGCCAAGAATGGATGGCTGGATTTGTTTTTATTGTGTCAGTCAGCAAAAAAAAATACAAGACACTTTCTCTCTCTTGTGTCTCTCACTTTATTGCAAGTGGAAAGTGCATCCAGATTTTTTTTATCACTGTGCATTGATTTCTTTCATTGATATTTGTTTATATATATATGTATATATAAAGGAAACCCTTTTAAGAATTCATCGCACAATCTTTCATTAATTATTATTTTACTTGTAATCGCATTTGGGAGGGTTCCCTTAAAACTGATCAAGAGAGGTATATCTGTTTGTCTGAGCGGATGGATGCTTGTCTGGGTTGGTGTGATGTGAAGCTGACAGAATTAATTGACTTAGCAATATTGAATTCCAAGCAAGTTCGACTCTGTCTCTCGAAGACCTAAAATTGCGATGGGCTCATTCCTTCATCTGGAACAAAACCCTTCCCATTCCCCTTCCCCACCAGGAACATTTGCTGTTAGATGCATTTGGAGGCAACAGATACAATGTTGGGAGCTCTGGTGCTGTGCATTCAAACAAGCTTACTTCACTGCAATATTGTGTACACCTGTTCCTTACCCTTTGATATCATTCACTGTGTGATTTATTTGAGCCAGACATTCATTAGATGCAGAGGATTGATCACTGATGATCACACACACACACACACACACAGAGATACCAATTGCCCCCTTTTGAACAGGACAACCAGTTATTCAGCCAGAAAAGTGACCCGGTTTAAGGAATGACCCATTCCCAATTGTAAGTCGTTTTGTTCCCGAGGTTTGCATTTTCGAGTTGTGCAGCTCAATGAAGATCAATTGGATCTTTTGTTATCAAGAGTAAAACTCGGAAGGATGAGTCAATGAAATGGTCCAACTCAGCAAACCTGGGTGGGTGTCTTCGAGTCGCTCATTCGTTCATAAAACAAATGGTGCTTCTTGTTTGGAGCTGAAGAGCTATCTTTCAATGATTGAATCTCTGTCGGGTGTAGGAATTGTGATTACAAAGTTTGCGTTTTTAAATATCAAATTTCTGAACAAAATGGACATTACAATGTGTGGAGCCCTGTGGCTCAGTGGTTTGGACCACTTGACTTGCAGGCGAGTGGCCTGGGTTCGATTCCAGGCAGGTAAAAACAATAGGCAAGTTTCCTTACCCACACGTCTGATAATCTCTCAAGAAAAAAACAATACTGTAATAACTTGTTCATTTCAATTCATGTCTGTTTGTGGATCGCTGCTGTGCGCAATTGGCTGCTGCGTTTCGCCCACAAATATACAGTCAATTCACTTTGCAGTATATTCTGAGAAGCGCTCTGAGACGTCTAGAAGATATGAAAAGCGCTATATCAAATGCGATGATTATTATTATTATTAGTGGTTCTGTTTCCCACACTTCCAATTTCCTCGCCCCCATCCCTGATCCAGCTGACTCACTCTACGAATGCATAAACACAGGACGCAGTGATCAATCTTAATGTGTGAGCCTTGATATTTGACTGTGGGTGACATTCAGGCCAAAACTGACCCCCTGATTTCATTCAGTGCCCACATTTTCATTGGGTAGGAAACCATGACTGCTCTCCTCTTTCTCTCCTCCTTACCTTGTCCTCCAAGGTGCTGAGATGCACCGAAACCAGTCCCAACTCTTACCCCAGCTGAAATCAGCTCACTCGGGGTTAGATTGGAGACTGAACCTAGCACCTTCTGTGTTTGTCGATGATCCATCATTTAAAATCCAATCTGCTTTCCCGTGTGTTTTTCCATCCTCTGGTTCCTGGATGACTTGAACCTTGTCTTTGTTGGGTGTACAGGAGGTGTCAGCAGGCTGTGAGTCCATGACACATTCACTAGAATCCCATCCTCAGATACAAACTCGAGATAATAAAGTTCTATCAACTTCAGCCGAAAAGATGAGATTAGATTTCTTGAAAAATCACATTGCAGTCAACGGCAAAAGCTTGGCCCTGATCGAATGTGTTGCTCTGTGAACTTTCTCAGCAGCCAGAGATCAATTCTGTACGAATTTACACAGGTTTATCTATCCCCAAAACGTCAACAATGCAACCACAGAACCTTTTAAGTACATTGCAGAATTAAAAAGGACATCTGAGGGTGTGTTACACAAAGCTGAAGCATAATTCAAGGTTGCAATCCCACCCACAAGACCATATGCTAGTGTGTCAGAACATTGCATTGTCTCACAGTCATCAATCCACTTTCACACACCTTTCATTTTAGAAATTACATGACTGCAATTTTTTTTGCAATAGCTGTGATGTTTTTTTTACTCTACAAGTCTTCTGGTCTTGTCTTTAAAGCTCGCTTTCATAGTACCAGTCAGCGTTCAGTTGTGCTTCAATGCATATGTGGTAATACTGTACTTAGTCTACTGGCAGGATGAAATTTACAATATTGCTGACAAAAAAAAACCTTCTGATCTCACTGACAAATGGCCACAGGAGCAGATTATTTTACTGGAAAGTAATGGTACTATTTTTTAACTGAGATCATTTCTCTTGTATATTCTGTGTCTACCAGTATACTTGGCTACTTCTCATTCTGGGGTTGTCGGAAATGTATGATTGCTGATAAATAATGTCATCTATTAAAAAAAACACTTTATTTCTTTGCTTGCATTCATAAAAAAAAAGTCCCTATGTTGTGTTGTTGTGTGTGTGTGTATGGGGTGGGGATGGTGTGAAGACGATCACGAAATGTAAGATAAAAGAACACAACAACAAAATTACATTTATAGAGCGCTTTTCACGTCAGGAGGACGTCTCAAGGTGCTGGGACATTCAGTCAGTACAGATAATTTGTAGCTTCAGGAATCAGATACTCCAGTTGATAGAAGTAGTTTTCAGAAAATGGAAAGACTAAACAACATAGGTTATGATCAGATTATAATGGATGTTTCATTTCCGATGAGTATTTTCTGAAAGTGATATTCCTGTGCTCTGGTTGCTTTGTATGTGGCAGATGATGCTTTTATAATTTAGCCTGACTGACACCGGATCTCATTGTTCTCCTGTCTGGACTGTGTCACATATCTATTGAATTTTTATCAGTTTGATAATGTGTTGTCCTATTGCGCACACGCTGGCCTCGGGTCAATGAACCATTGATGTTTTTTTTATTATTCTACAAACCGAGGGACAGAAAGCACTCTTAGCACCTTATTCATTATTGCTTCCAAATAACAAATACACAGGGGTGGATGATAGATGGATGCATTTGGCAATGTTGGCTATGGCTTTGTATGAACTTCAGAGGAAAATCTCTATTCCAACTACTGTATTTGGGATGATTATTGATCTATTTAAAATATACCCAGTGTATTGTTTTGGGAGTGGGGGGAGGTGGGGGGAGGTGGGGGCTGGGTGTCTGATATATGCGGAAACGCATCACCATTGCTCTAAGAGTACGCTAACCAAACTGAGAATCCGATGGATCCTACCGACATGTGACAATTCTAGAGATCGATTATTGGAATGCAAAGAGCACTTCCTTTCCCTGTGAAATAATCTGTTTCACTTAGCAAAGTGGTACAGGTACTGTTCTTTCGCAAACAGGCCAGGTCCCTTCTCTCTCTCTCTCTCTCTCTCTCTCGTCTGGCATTTCATCCTTGAGACTGGCTGCTTTCTTCTTCCGCAGGGCCAAGCATGATTAAGTCTATCAACACTTGGCGAGAGAAAGGCCTTTGGAACTTTGCGAATCATTGATTCAGGTTTTGGGGAAAGGACTCATTCAATTTGAAGTGTGAACAAACTTGTCTATGTCTTGCAAACTATGTTAGGGCCTCGACTAATTCTTGCCCAAGTCTGCACTGTTTTGAAAATGCTGTTTTTCCAGTCATAATGGAATTGATAACCGATAGCTCTTAAGTGCTGCGGGGGTGTTTTTTTTTAATATATATTTATGTACACACACATAGACACACACAATGGCTGGACTGCTTTTAAATTTTTCACAATATTAACACAGGAGGAATGCAACATATAAAATAGAACTGCGTTGCTGCAAAAGTAATTGATATTCCGTCCATGTCAATGCATGCAATCATTGATTTGTTTGATGGAGTCAGGTAATAAGGAGATTATGTAGTACAGTTGCACACCAGTGTGTGTGATGTATACACTTTAGCTATGGTTCAGGTAGACCTTGTTTTTTTTTTGAGAATCCATCCATTCGAGACTTGTTTCAGCGTTGTGCCTGCCCAGCATGTCTCGAGACACCGCATGCAAATGAAACTGGGGATGGGTTGGTAGGGGGGTAGTGGGGGTGGAGGGTGGGGCGGGGGGGGGGGGGGGGGGGGAGTGGGGAGGAGGCTGCTGTTGATCAGTTCAATAATTGATCGAATGTTGAACTTCAAAACCAGGCCTTTGGCATGACGCTCGAGAGGAGACAAGTGAACAGGTAACATTTGCATTTGGTGTCAACGCTGGTTTGTGCAATGCTGCATTCTGTATCCCTGCGTGCAGTTGTCAGCACACTCTCTCTCTCTCTCTCTCTCTTGTACCTGCGGTGTGTTTTTCATGTCATGTGAGCCTGTTTAGTTTGATGATGGGCCTTGGCGGAGTGAGGGGTGGGATGGCGGAGTGGTGGAGGGGGGAAGGCAAGAAGGGTCTGTTGCTCTGTTTCAGAGCTATTAGTTTGCATGTTTTTCCCCATAAAGCATGAAATGTTTTAGAATAGAAATAAATAGAAGTGTCCAGGAATCCTGCATATGCGTTTGATGGCTGATAGATACCATCGATGATGTACCAATCTTATTTTGGCTGCTGAAGATGTCTGTATAATTCCAATTTATTTTTCTTTCCACACGTAACCACAATATTGTAGGAGAGACATTTGATTTATTGTCTTCCAACGGACCAAAATTGTTCATTTTTTGGGGTAGAGAGAGACAGAGACTCCCCAAAGTAGATTGTGCCCTCTTAAGCAAGTGCAGAGAACCTCAGAAACACATAGAAATCAAGTCACATGAATACGACCACGAGAAAGTAATGAAATATCTATTTACTGGCCACAAGGTTTGTTTTAGCGTTTGAAATGGCGGCAAAAATTAATGATCTTAATCTACTTATTGAAACTAAATTCTGCTAAATACCCAATAATTATTCACCGTTGATTTAATCACATTATGTTCAAAATTACGATTCACTGGAACGCACTCGAGTATCAATCTCCGGACCATTTCTTGGCTTTATAACCTGGTGAGAGAATAGTAGAGATCTTTTTTTAAAAAAAAGTTTGGTTTTAAAACATCTACTGTCTGCAGAAAATGAGCATATTGACCAGATCAAATGTCTGAGTAGTCCTACATTATAGCAATACGGCCAGCCTGTCGAAAGCGTAATAAAAAACACTCGCAGGCTTGTGACTGTAGAATCACAGATGATCCAAAGTAAATTAGAGAATCATTGTACGCGTCCCATTTCAGCACCGGTTTGTATCCAGCCTCCGCCAGTTTAATGGCGTTGTCACGAGAGCGGATATGGCACGAGTCAGCAAACCAGCCAGGTATGGCTTTCCCGTTCCCCCAAACCGTGCATTATAATCCATCCGTGTACTGGTGACAGTCTATGGCAAGCCTGAGTTGGCAGGCGTGCGTTTCCTATCGCTCTCATAATGCGCCATTGATGGCGACTTGTACAAATGCCACAGACGGATACTGAAGCATCTCTGCTGGAGAGAGGGAAGCAAATTAGAAGGGAGTTGCAGCTGGCCATTGCTTCGGCTTGTCCTTCCTGCCAGCCTCTATATTGATGGTGTTGATAGCGTTCTGGCTAGACTACACGCTGCCCTCTTGCCAGTAAATCAGACACCGTGGGTGGGGTGGGGGGTGGGGGTGTGTGAAATAACCCACAGTGAAAATGCGTGTTTTCACATTAAAAAAAGGGAGACAAATTCTTTACTCAACAAAGTGATGACAGCCTTTGGACGTTTACATTTTTTGCATCAGGTTTGATCACATGAAAGATTTTCTGCATCAATCGCAGCATGAGTTGCAGGCAATGTATAGATCCCTCGATAGCCACTCCAAAATTACACTTTAACTTCAATCTTATGTGAGAGATCCTTTGTCCCTTGTATCCTGACTGAATGCAATTGCTCAAATTGCACTGAATTCTGATCAATTCTAGATTGACTGGTATATATTAAGACAGTCCTAACTCAATTTACTTTGGGGGTTTAACCATTAAAGAGATGAGAATTTAGCTTTGTCAGTCTGTGCTCTGGGATGGAATTAACCAAGATCGCAGAGATGGCTGGATAATGTAATGCATTGTTTAAATTTCATTCAAAAGTCCTGCCCACGCACCCACTCGCTCAAATAGAATTGGCCATTCACTTCACGAGTGCTGTGGGACATTACTTGATGCAATTTGGCTGCCACATTCGCCTACAAAAATACTATACAGTGAATCCGGTAAAGCTCTTTGAGACGTCCTTCTGATGTGAAATGCCCTCTATTAAATGCAAACATTGTTATTTAAAGGATTGCAACAGGTTTGCAATCCACGACAAGGTTGGATGCATGTTTTCCTTAATTTTGTTGACGTCCTCATCAGAACAGCAGTTTGTCTTCAAATCTCAGTTGAGGGTTTGTATGAAAATCTGATTTCCATTTGCTGCACTCAGCCACTGAAGCCTGATGCACATAATCACATGGTCAACCGTAAGTTCGTTAATACAAACAGACAACAGGAAACATAGTTATTTACTTTAAAAAGTGCATTAAAATTTAATGTGTATTCAGTACAGCTATCTGGTGTGGTGTTTTAATGCATTTGATCTGTTGCACACTGGGATGTGGGAGTGCACTGAATCCACGAAAGTACATTCATATTTTTAGCCACGAGGCATAATTAGAACAAGACGATAATCACATAGTTTATTGCAACTTGCAGCAAAAAATAAAGATAGTAAAAATGTGCCACAAGTAATTACTCGATTAAATATTAAAGGATGATATCCCTTTACTTTGAACCACTCGGAGTGCAATTTCCACAGTTTTGACTTACCATCTCTTTTGTTTCATATTTCACTCTCTGTTGGATCTTTCCAGTTGCCTTGGGACGTCCTCCCGACCTGAAGGGCGCCATAAAAATGTCGTTTGTTGTTGCAGTAGTAGTCTCTTTGGTTGGAATGAATAGTACAATACTGGAGGTGAACGAGCACCGAAAGCGAATCATGTTCTGTTTAACTGCTAACAAAAAACACAATTTGTCTTTGTGAGAGTTTTAAGTCTTTGCGTTTCTTCTCATTTTGAGACCCGGTTATGTTGAATCGCATTGAGTGTACGCTATGGAAACAGGCCATTTGGCACAACAAGTCTCTGACAGTGTTTATACTCCTCAAGTGCTCCCTTAGCCTTCCTAATCCCTGTTTTCTCTTCTCCCCCCCCCACGTACGCATTGAGTTCCCTTTGAAACACATCGATGTTTTCAGTCAAATTTCCAAGCGACAACAAAATTACATTTGTATAACAGCGCCTTTCACGTTGGCAGGACGTCCCAAGCATCTGAAATGGTCAGAAAACAGAGTAAATCTAAACCTAGGTTTCACCCACAAAATATGCAGTCAGTTCACTTTACGGTATATTCTGTGAATCACTTTTGGAGACGTCTCAATGATATGTTAAGGGGCTCTATCAATCAAATACAAGGATTGTTATTGATATTATCATTTCTATCCATTGGTTTATAAACCTGTGAATAGCTTGTTGAACATATTTCGTCACGCTGGGACAACGCTTAATTTGCGCCAAATTATTAAACATTTTGTGGTGTTATTAAATGAACCATTACCAAATTAGCAAACTGTACAAGTCATTTAGCTGGTCTGTCAGATTATAAGCAAGAGGCAAACCATTAGCTTTAGTACTTCACTTTGAGAGGTTGCACTGTTTCCTCCCACGCCCCCCCCACCCACCAACAAAGGGCTTGAGCTCACAGCCACAGTATAGACAACTAACTGTGGTCTTTCGGGCTAATTTTACCTTTCGAGACTGCTGGATTACATCCATAATGGGTCCTGATTATGACTGTGTGAGTTGCTTTTCATAAAGAATGATTGGATGGTTTTCTCAGTGTATGGCTCTCAACTCCCGCAAGATAACACAAGATTGCGCGCAACCGTCTATATTTTTGTTTACCAACAAATGGTGTGCAGAAAAAATTCATCAATTCATTGATAGTCCTAGATAAATACATCAACGTGTGGGTCCAGCATGTATTTTGAATTTCATTCCTTGATTAATTTCAATGAATTCATTCAGGCCAGGTTTTAATTAAGGCATATTGGGGCTTATAATAATAATAATAATAATAATCCTTGCATTTTGATACAGCATGTTTCCCATCTTCTGGATGCCTCAAAGCGCTTTACAGAATATACTATAAAGTGAATTGACTGTGTGTTTTTAGGCAAAACCCAACAGCCAATTGCGCACAGCAGCATCCCCACAAACAGATTGAAATGACCAATTTTATTATTGTGCTTTTTTGGGGGAGGGATTATTATTAGGTGCGTGTGCGTGGAGTAAGGAAACTTGCCCAAGGTTTCGCCCTGACCTGCCGGGATTCGAACACAGGTCTCACACTTGTAAGGCGAGTGCTCTAACAACTGAGCTACAGGACTCCTTATTTGGGCAAAAGTTGGATAATCCCTTATAAATGTACCACTCGCTGGACCAAAACATTGAATAAGAAGTGGCTTAAACCTTCCAACCATGTCACCAAAATATTTGACTTATAATGAAGATATGCTTGTGTTGCACAAAATAATTTATGGCAGGAGGTTTGCGCATTGGGAGTGTAGAAAAAAATTGGAAACTTCTCCGAAAGGTGGCTCGTGACTTATTAAATTCATACACGCTCGCACGTGGCCGACATATAATTTACCTGTTCGGGTTTTTTTCCCTCCCCCACCTATCTGAAGTGCGGTGACTGTGTTGGGCCATGATGCTATGCGATGATGCAGTGCAATGCAATTTACGTTTACATCTCGGGAGGACATCTCAAAGCAGTTCAGTTTGTGAGGGTGAAAGCCAGAGGCCGCGGTGAGTGGAAAGGTAATAGTAATCCTTGCCTTTGATCTAGCTCATTATCATGTCATTGAGGCATCGCAAAGTGCCTCACAGAATACCATGGAGTGAATTTGACTGTATATTTTGCGGGAGAAAAGCGGCAGCCAATTGGACACAAACAGTCGTGGATTGAGTGACCAGATTATTGAATGACTGAATCCGTGACGGAAGAGATACGTTTTAAGATGTGCCTGAAGAAGGGAGCGAGCGAGTCAAGGGATCCTAGGATAGAGTTCCAGAGAACGGGGGGAGAATGGCTGAAATTATACGAATATGGGCCGAATATGACAGAGTTCCTGAAATAGGTCAGTGTTTGCCAAAGGGAAGCGAGTGGCCAGGACAGTGTGATTTAGGGAGGGTGAAGGTAGCGAGGAGCACAATCATTGGAGAGATTTGAAGGTGAGGATGAAGATCTTGAACTCAAGACAGATTTTATTGGACAGATGCAGTCAGACTAATGTGCCTTTTTAAGCAGTGGAGGCACTGTACATAAACTTTAGTTTGTGTTGCAGAATGATTGGGATGGCAAACAACAATCCCAAAACATTTCTCCACTCCCACCCTCCTCAAATTATCTTGGAACATTGTTCACTAAAGTCCTATCACTTTACAGTATATTCTGTGAAGTGCTTTGAGACGCCGATAAGATGTGAAAAGCGCTATATCAAATGCAAAGATTATTCTACGATAATCTACGGGATTATCCACTTTAATTGTTGGGCACTTGTTTTAGCTGTGGCCTAAGGTATTTCATATAACAAGATAGTCACAAGTAGTTGAAGCTGCGATAACACACCATTGCACAACTTAATCCAAACGCAATTTTTACCAACGAGTTGTCAGATCGTGTTTGACATTCCGTTGCCAGTCGCGAGATTCCATTGAGGACTGACACCTCATACTCAACACACTTTAATAGCTGAGAAGAAAATACAGTGCTGTGGTTCTCTTTTTTCAAATGTACAATGTAACTTTCTCTATCAATTTTCTGATGTGCTGCGAGAATATATGAACCGCCTGGAGCCTCGCATCCTACCAATTTTTGCTGCAAAATTCCTGCCACAGTTTTACTTACCCAGGAAATAAAAGCTCGTGAGCCAGTGGTAAGGATCAGAGAAAAATTGCGCTCCAGAGATCGAATGATGAAATTAATCCAGTGTGAAAAGTTGGAGGGAAATGACACCTACAAGGTGATGAGTACCTTCAATCAACCCAAATGTTGGAGAGTTAAAAAATAATTTGGCCTCTGGAATCTCCTAATAGTGCAAACGTGTGATTGAGTGCATTCAGGTTTGGAATTGGAAACTCCCAAGATGATTAAACCACAAGGCAGTCGCTCTCTCGCCTCTCTGTTTCACTGCAGAACGCACTCAATCATCCACTGCGTTTTCATTGCAACTGTAAAGAGAGACACTCGAGTTCCAATAGGTTTTGCCACAGTTCGATAGGACTTCGGTGACTGAAGACTCTAGTGTTCCAGAAACCCCCCCAGAAAGAAAGCTTTTTCTGTAGGTCATGCTCATTCTTATGTTTTTAAATAAAAGGTTTCTAAGCTTCTTACCCATCCCTAAACCCATGCCTCACATATTACTGCTAGCGTCTGCAAGGGAATGGCTCAAGAATTTTATTTTCTGCCCTTGTTAGGACAACTGGTTATCTGACATGAAGCATCATTTTGTGGGAGGAGGGGGGTGGGGGAGACTGACCCTGTTCATTCAGGGTCACCTCATCCGGCCGCGTGTTTGCAGTGTGTGTCCTGGATCCCAGCTGTGGAGTTCCTGTAGCTCAGTGGTTAGAGCACTCGCCTTACGAGTGTGTTCGAATCCAGGCAGGTCAGGACGAAAGCTTGGGCAAGTTTCCTTACTCCGCGCACACACCTGCCTAATAAAAATCCCTCCCAAAAAACCCCCCACAATAATAAAAATTGGTGATTTCAATCCACGACTGTTTGTGGGGACGCCGCTGTGCGCAATTGGCTGCCGCGTTTCGCCCACAAATGTACAGTAAATTCACTTTACAGTGCATTCTGTGAAGCGCTTTGAGACGTCGATATGATGTGAAACGCGCAGTATTCTAATGCGAGTATTATTATTATTATAAACTGATCAGACAGGCTGAATCGGGTAGGCAAATGATTGACAGTTAGTAGTCAAATTGCAGACTTGGCAAACACCGTTTCACAAACTAGTTCTATTTCATGACACCTGTCGAGGCCAACACTTTTTGGATTGGTAAGTGTTCATTTACCAGGGCCAGTTTTTAATCTCCTTTCAGAAATTTGTTGTTGATGGCAAAACCGTCGAGCGTGAGCCGCAGCGAGGAGTGAGTGAGGATTGTGTTCGACAGGTGTTCTTTGATGGCTGGGGGGTGGCGGGGGGTAAATCAGCCAGAGCATTCCAGGCTTCAGGAATGCGTGATGATCCTTTGCAACAGATGAACATTTTTCCAGGTGTCCTGTAAGATTGGCTTCATCACCCCATCGCAGTTTTGCTGGGTGTAAAAAGGCAACAGAAAACTCGGGAATCCTTTCTCCACGAAGGAGGTCAGTGGGTTGGCAAACAGCTGTGGATCACTCAAATTGCATATGACAGCATATATCAGCCGAGCTGCGTCCAAAGGGAGATTCTGCAGGGATCTGCACATTAAATTCAGTTTCTTTTGAGTGAATATCTCCTTAGTTCAAATATTGTATATATATTTTTAAGCGGAGTCCATTTTAGCAAAGTTTTCCACCTGTGTTTTATTTATACCTGTTTTATTTATCCCTGAAACCCAACCTAAGCTCGATAAATTGTTGTGAAATTTGAGATAGTTTGATAGGTTTTGATTAATGAGTCTTCAAACACAGAGCATATCACGACAACAACAACGGAAGCAAAATGACACTTGTACGGCTCCTTTCACGTCGGGAGTATGGCAGTAAATGTAAATCGTGCTCTTGAGGAAGGTGGCACAATTTTATTCTGTTTGCTTCGCAGCAAAGAATACATTTGTATTTCATTGTGTGACACCACTCATCATCTCAAATGATCTTAGATACTTTTATGTACCTCAACGCATTGTCAGGTGAGGGTGGAATTTTTAATGCACCACATAATTATCAAAAGAGTACCGTGCGTTTTGTTGCTTTCAAATTGCCTCTTGTGCCAACACCACAACGCAGGCAATTAAAAATTTTTTTTTATTATTGCACGTAGCCGTGCGTGCCAGTGTCATCACAAGAAGAAAAACAACCTTGATATTTGTGCTGCTCCATAATGCCCACACATTTTTCTACAAAGGCACAAGAGGAATTCATTCAGATTCATATTGTGTCGTGCAAAACTACTCTGCTCGACAAAGGAAAATGGTGAAGAGTTAACTTTGAGATAAATTTATGCGCCCACGACCAGCGCACATGCGGGGAATGACATTCAGTTCATTACTTTTAATAAAAGAAAAGTTTCAGTCCATTGAGTTTATTTAAGAAAACAATTTGTAAAAAAAATATATTCAGTGATGGTTTACGTTTTAACATGAATAAATTAGGTCGGCTCACACTCGGGGAGAGAAAACGGTTTTATGCTTTCAGTACGTATTTTAAAGTGCCCTTTCTGCCGATGAATATTCAATACAGGGTGATACGCAAAGCAAGAAGCGCGGTTGGGTGACCTACTCCCCATTTACCTTCCAACACAAGTGACCAGTTAAAAGGGTGATTGATCGCACAACATTTCTTATATTTCACACTTGAAATTAAAACCATTGCAATGGGCTAGATGAAGGAAGCACTTAATGCAACACAAAATGACATTTGTATAGTTAGTGCCTTTCACGTCGGGAGGCGAAAAGTCCCAAGGCGCAAGGCAGTCAGAGATTTGGACCCGAGCTGAAGTTTCAGGGTTGGGGAGGGTGGAGGGCAGAAAGGGTAGGAGGATGCCTGAAGGTGCGGTCGAAGAGGAGGGTTTTCAGACGCGACTTGAAGGAGGCGAGGGGGCGCGGGAAGGCTAAGGGAACGTGGGATGGAGTTCCAATAAGCAATGCGGTTGAACCAATTTCCCAATAGGTGTGTTGCAATACCAATACATAAAAGGATATGTCCTTTTAGGAAGTTTCCTATTTGGCCTTTATAAAGACTATCTCTAATATACAAATGCACACAAGATTCATCTCAATTTTAAGCCCTTGTGACTTGTTTTGTGTCAAGAGATTATCCAAACACCAGCTAAATTATCATTTTTTATAATTATGTGACAACTTCTTTTTAATTACCTCTTTTTTATTTACTGGAGTTTTGTGTAGGTTTTTTTTTCCCCCCTCTGTTGATGAGATCATAAGTGGCAGTCAAGGCCACAGGGTGATACTCTCTGTATCCATTAGTGATCTGTTAAAACACAGGCAATTAGGGCAAATTTTTGCTAATTAAAAAGCCAGAGATGGTTTAATTAGCCTCTCTTTGGGGGAGGGTGGGTGGGGGTGGGGGGCGGATAGATTTGAGATAGCGAAGAGAATTTATGCTCCGCGGTTAAAGTTTACTCGGGGAGGTGGAAACTTTAAAATAGAACTATGCACGGCAGAATTTCATTTCAATTAGATCTTCAAAACAAGGGAAATGTTTATGGATTAAAATCTGTGAGTGTGTGTGTGTTGTGTTGGCGTGAAATATTTTCATTGATTGTGAAATTGGAACAACATGGTGAGATTATATACTTATATATTATATACTGATTATTGTATATCAGTTTATTTACACAAAGCCCCCCAAAACAACAACAACTTTGGCTTTAGGTCGCAAAGCCCGCAAAGCCCTAGTAATGATAAGCTCTGTAACGTGCTATGGAAAAACTATAAAATACCAATACAATCAAATCGCTTTACAGTATATCGCTGTGAAGCACCTTGAGGCGTCTCGAAGTCCTGATGAGGCGCTATTGCAAATCCAAGAATTATTACAGTATATTTTAAGGATTATATAACACTGACTATCTTTTTTTAAAAAGGATTAAATACCATCACAGGAAAGAAAAATAAGTGTCAGAGTGAATGCCAATGCTTTCCAAGTGAAACCATGGTAAACGTGTGCAACAATTTGTGCTGTGAACAGTGTTGATTTTGTTTTGAGAGGGAGTTGGATCGATGTCCAATGTTGGTGGATGTGAGATAGTGAAAAGATGCGAAATTTACTAAGAAGACTTGCTAAATTGTGGAATAAAGGCTTTTTACAGGCCTGCCCATTTCCTTCGTTCCTTATAATGGCGGATCGATCATTAATCCAGTCTGTCCCCAGCTCTGGCCAAATAATTGTTGTACAATCTGTTTTAGGAATAATCTGCATGAAGGCAACAAGGTAGGGTTAATCCTCATTTTAAGGAAAATGAACCGTGACATAAAAGGCACTGAATTATGCCATAAACTGTGAGCGGTTCCTGGGGAGAAAATGTATGTAAGATCACATTCTCTTTGACCCTTCCTCGGGCTGAATTTCATCATTCGTAGCCATACACCTCAATCTTGCAGCCACTTGTTCATCGTACCCAGTGATAATATAATTGCATTTAATAGAGCAATTTATTACATCTTTGAGTGGTCCAAAAACGCTTCACCGAATTCACAAAAGTGAATTAACTGTACGTTTTATGAGCAAAACAGTGGATATGTTTTGGTGATTTTTTTTTATTTTGAAAAATCCCCATGGCCAGCATCCAGGACATCCCGTCCAGAGTATAGCAGATCAGCACCTTCTCTACTCTTGTGCTTAAATCTACGCCTTAAATTCCTGCCTCAGAAGAGCAGCTCCAAATACTCCAATGCGCTCTTCATCATGGACCCATTCAAGGAAATCATAATGGGCTCTCTCTGAGTGAAATGCACAAGGTTATTCAAAATGAAATTGCATGTACAGTACTGTACTTAGGTTAGCTTTACGTCTGACAACAGCAACAACAAAATTACATTTGTTCATGTCGAGAGGACGTTCCAAGGTGCTGGACAGTCAGTGTTTCGGACCCGAGTCGAGGAGGATGGAGTGGAGAAGGGAAGGTGGGGAAGGGAAGAACTGAGCATAATTGCAAGAGCACGGTTGCTAATGCCCTTGCCACTCCATTCCTTCACTGCATTTTTTATAAGATTGTTTTCTGGCTCTTATTAAGGTTAACAAAAAAATAATTCAGGAATACAATGCGCATTGGGCACTGATTCACTGATTTGAAATTTTGGTGTTATTGTAGAAGTATAACCAGTGTCGCGCACATCGGTGGCCAGCCTGTACTAGGTGTTCATGGAGGTGATCTGTCTGATTCCACTCAGGATTGAAATCCAGTACTTATTTTCTCATACAGAGTACAGTATTGTACATCCATTTCATGTTGATTATATCGTACCTTTGCTATATCATTTGTCATTGCTGTCAGCGAGTGTGAGAAAATCACATCACATTTCAATTAAGATTTTTGAATCCCCCCGAAAAGATTTCACCCGAAAAATCCATGAAATTCACAGAGCGTAACGCGCTTCAGCAGTGATAGTGCGGATTTATTCCAGCGGGATAGTCATTATCTGTCCTACACACTCATTATCATCTCTTGCATCATTGGGCAAATGATGGTCAGCTACAGGACAATAATGAAGATGTTACCGTCAAAACTGATGTGATCGCTGTAATGAAGAAAACAGCAATTAAGGGGAAATGTTTTTACAAGCAATGTGAGCCATGCATCTTCCAGAAGCTCAGTCAGTGCAGCTCAACCACAGGGAAAGTGCAATTAACTCTTAAAATCCCCCCCCCCACCATTTATATCAGTTAAATGGCAGTTAAGGATTGGGGGAGATTAACGATTTATATTGTGAGATGGATTTTGTCTTTCTGCCCACTTTCCCCCCACCCCAACATCATCAAAGGATGATGCCTTTATTAATAATAATAATAATCAATGCATTTGATATAGCACTTTTCACATCTTCTGGGCATCTCAAAACGCTTCACAGAATATACTGCAAAGTGGATTGACTGTATATTTGTGGATGAAACACGGCAGCCAATTGCCCACTGTTGCGTCCCCACAAACAGTCGTGGATTGAAGTGACCAGTTTATTGTGGGATTTTTTTCTTTCTTGTGGAATTAATATTAGCCATGTGGAGTAAGGAAACTTGCCCAAGGTTTTGCCCTGCTGGGAATCAAACCCAGTTTTCTCGTGTGTGAGGGCGAGCGCACTGGACATGGGTTCATTATAGCTTGTGCCATAGGTACAGAGACCGTCTCATTAATTTTTGCTCGTACTTTATTGAGATCCCAAGACAGACATGCAGTGCAGTTGAATGACTCACGAGAATCATTGCACACTAACAGCACATTTCTCTCCAATGAAGCTTGACACACTAAGTGCGCAGATTTATAAACTATTTAAATAATATGAAAATTAGGTACTCAGTAACCTCGCATTCCTAGTAAGTGTTATTTCGGAAAAAGAGAGAATATCTTGTGTATTCCGAGCATGCGGGACAGGCAAAAAAAAAAGGCAGAATTGAGCAAGCTCTTAAACACCAGAAACCGGTTTTCTGTAAGTCCTTTCAAGAACCTCAACAGCACCCAAGTTAAGATTGAATTCAATAACTTGCCAATTCCTGGATGCGTACTCTCACATGCCAGATAATTGGAATAAATCTAGATCCAGTTGGAATTTCTCCTCAGTGACAGCTTCTGGGATTATGTTAATTTCTCCTCCTTATGGGGGAGTTTAGGGGTCTATGGCTGTTGTGAAGATCAGTGGCATAAGAAAACAGTTTTTTTTATTTGAGCAACAACACATTTGTGGGCTACATGTTTTGTACAGCCACACACACCGCACCCACACACCTACCCTCCCTCCTCCACACTCCCTCCCTCCCTTACCCCCACCACTTTAGCTTCTGACTTGCTCACGTGTGTTATCAAGAAATAATGCGCTGACATTCTTTTCCTGTTGGTTTAAAGCTCTGAAATGTGCATGGTATATATTTTGCAGTCGCCACTGCACACATAGAGAATCCATTTGCGAAGGCGGCTGTGAGTGTAACAAAATATATTTCAATAATGGATTAAAATTCTCTGTGCTGTGCTGTGAATTGTTCAGAGTTCATCCTATTCTGGGTGCAGAAGCGTAGACATAACTACTATAGAAAATACCTCTCTTCCTCATCAAAGCTCACAGTAGTCAAAGTGCCGTTACATTTCTCCGCGGAGTAATAATTTGTCCTGTAGTGGCCCCTGGCTATGTTGTCGGACATCCATTGTAGGAATGTGCATGTTATACCACTCAAGACTCTGGCGCTCAAGCCAAGACCCAGCTGTAAGAATGGTGGAGTGTAAATAAATAAGTCTGTTTGGAATGAATTATGCCTTCAGGGCAGGAAATAACAATAAGAAAAAAAATTGAAATTGAAAAGAATAAGTGAATGTATAACTAATTTGCGATGTGTCATGCCAGATTTGTTTTTTCCTAAATGTGTAAGGATCAGACACATGAAACTTGTGATTCTTGTATTCCTAAAAATCTAGAATCTGCTGAGGCGCGAGATGTTAATGTTTCTTGTTTGACGATGAACCATTTTAGTTTAAAAAATGCCATCCTTATCACATTACTTATTGACATAGATCGGTGTGGTCTAACTAACCTTATGTCTGCTGACAGCAGGTGCCCTATTTGAGAAACATCTGAGGGCCACATAAGTTTCCCTCTCAATTTGGAGCTCTGGTAGCTCAGTGTTAGAGCACTTGCCTTACAAATATGAGACCTGTGTTCGAATCCAGGCAGATCAGGGCGAAATCTTGGGTGAGTTTCCTTACTCCACACACGCGCGCCTAATAATAATCCCTCCCATAAAAACGCACAATAATAAAAATTGCTCATTTCAACCCACAACTGTTTGTGGGGGAGGCTGCTGTGCGCAATTGGCTACCGCGTTTCGCCCACAAATATAGTCAATTCATTTTGTGAAGCACTTTGAGACTTCGATAAGATGTGAAAAGCACTATATCAAATGCAAATATTAGTATTATTATATAATCGCACCCAACTCTCTGGCAGAAAGAAAGCAGAAACCCTCTGGCAATTCAGCCTTGTATTTTCCCTGGTAGAACACGTTATCTAGGTGTTGCCTTCCCTTTTCCTGCAAAAAGGCCACAACAAACCTTTTTAGCATATAAATAGGGCAATTCTGGTAACCGTTGTCATTGATTGTGCTCTCCGCCTGTCTATTTTTATTTAGTTGCTATATATGCTCAGTTCCCAGTCGACCAAATATGTTGATGTACGTTAAAATTGTAACAGGATTTTTTTTTTCCCCCAGCATTGGATAATTTCAAACCATTTCAGATAAGTACGTAGTTTCTCTTCACTGTTCTTGTGCAGCGTCTAAATGTCTTGTTATAGTAATTTATGCCGTGCAATTCAATGTACAATTCTTTTCCTATTTATCAGAATTGACGTATTGATATTCTGTTGCTGTACTTGGTACAGGAAAATGAGGGGAAGCTTTCAATCAGTCACACTTTAAACAATTCTGAACAGAAACTGCTTGCATCCGAACTGTTTGGAAACACTTTGCGCCAAGCAGAATCTTGCTCTATTACTGTGTTTACTGTAGTTAAATTCACCTATGTATTTTCTGACAAAGGGTCAAGGACCCGAAACGTTGACTCGCTTTCCTTTCTCCATGGATGCTGCCTGACCTGCTGAGTTTTTCTCCAACTCTTTGTCTTTGTTCCACCTATATATTTGTTGGATCTAGTCAAACGGGTGATTGGTCCAAAGTGGTTGTGACGCAACTAAAACTGATGAGACCAGTTGCTAGATTTTTAATCCATTGTACCCTGCGTCCCTATAACAGACTTTGAAGTAACAGATTCCGCTAAAAATCTTGGTAAATCCCTCAACTACTTTTCCATTTGATATTCATACTTTGGGGAAAAAAACGGGTGATGTGATATTTCTCTTTATTAATTCCTTCAACGTTTGCACGTGTAACAGGATTTGGGTGAATTCTTCCAGCAGAAACCTGAATTACTCTTAAATCGGATTAACAGCGACCAATTTTTTTTTCGTCAAAGACTAGGGCTATCTCTTTTGGGACGTTTTTGTGGAGATGGAGGTAATTATTTCCTCTCTTTGGTCTTAACCCCACAGCGAGTATAGATAAATCCAAGCAGAAAATACAACGACGCTTCTGACAAATGGCTAATTGGTTTTATCCCAATTTATCCCAATTTTATCCCCGAATAGATCTCCCTATCTAGATCCAAAGCCATCAACACCGTTTGGAGCCAACTACGTTGCCGATTCAACTACTAAATAGAGTCGGTCTCTGGATCGAAGAGCGTTTTTTGCACAATCAATAATGGAAGCTTTAGCACTTCCTCGGAAGACAACCCACAAATAGATCCCACATCGTCAAAAAAAACGTTTAGCTGGTGTTTGTCCAAAAAAGATTGATTTCCTCTCCTGTGAATTGTGGCCGTTATCAGCAGCTTTTAATAGATGTAAGATTCCAGCCAGGCCCCATCAGAGTTCCCCTTCACTGCTGCATGTATCAGTCTTCCATGAAACTTTGCCTTCTGGCCCCTCCTGGACTCGCATCAATTAATCTTCAGCTTCAGAAGGGTGTCTGAAAGCTCAAGCTTGACATCTCCCATGGAGCCAACCCGAGGATTTAAATCCAGTCATGCATACATTGAAGTATCTACCAAAAAAGTGTTGACTACTTTGATGTCTGCCCAAAGGTCAGTGGGATAATCCATTGGTCAATCTATGCTTTTCTGGCATAATGATAGGGCAATTAATAATAATAATCATAATGATATTTGAATTTAGTATAGCTCCTTTCATGTCAGAAGGACATCCCAAAGTGATTTACTTCACAGGAATTACTTTGAAGTGGATTGACTATGTGTTTGCGGGTAGATCCGGCAGCCAGTTCCCACACAGCAACATCCCACAAACAGCCAGGGGTTTGTTGCCCAGATCACTGAAAATCCCTTCTCGTTTTGAATAGTGCCACTGTGTCGTAAACCGCCACCCACCCCGAACAGACCTCGGTTTAACATCTTGTCCGACAATGCAATACCCCCCCTCCCCCCACCCCCAACCCTCCCCATGGTTTCGCCCACAAATATACAGTCAATTTACTTTTACAGTATGTTCTGTCAAGCACATTAGGACGTCACTAGAAGATGTGAAAACAGCTATATCAAATTCAAGGATTATTATGACTATAATCACTGCATTAGAATGTCAACTTAAACTACGTAAATTCAAGTCCTGACTTGGGGCTTGAATGCGCAACCTTGTGACCAAGCGTTGAGAAACTGAGCGAGGTTGGTACCCCCCTCCCACTCCTTCCCCCCCCCCACCTCATTTTATTTCTACATGGAAACCCTTCAGACTTTATAAACCCTAACCCTCCTAAACCCAGCTTAAAAATAAAACTACATGGGAAGGTTTTGGAAAAACCTACACATGAACACTGAATCCAACCATGAGTGAAGTCTGAAGGGTTGCTATGGTAACTGGAGGTAATCTACTTGGGAGCATCTGAGCTCGTCCAAAGTGTCTTCTGATACGGTTAAATACTTCTCTTCTTCACAAGCAGTGTGATGGTTTATAAATCAAAATCCAGTGCAGTATTTACAAAATTCTTGGTCGCGAAGTAATTTTGCTGTCCCAGTTTGCTTTTTTTTTGGTATGCGCGCATGTGTGTGTGTGAGAGAGAGAGTCTGTTTGGTTGAGAATTTATTCCATCATTTTTTTAAAAGTATTTTTTTTGCCACTTTGGCTGAAATCAGTATTCCTGTGCACAGACTGTGAATTGAATAAGGCAACTTGGGTCTATGGGATTCAGTAGCTTACCAAGGGTGATGCATTTCCCCACTGAATCATTAAAGGAATCTATTCCACTGATTATACCGAGGGCCTAGATCCATCACTATACATCAGCCACTACTTTATTTGGACTTTGCACACACTTGGTATTGGCGTTTCAAAGCTTCACAGTTTCTTTGATTGTCCGGTACAGTAGCGTCTAGCTCACAAACCCCCATACTAGATGTGCACACGGCAATACATTTACAGGCAGTTTGGCTGTTCATATCACTAAAAATTACAAATGTTTATAAGGCATTTCTCTGTGGAGTGCCATAATGGCTCCTAAAGTTTTACATGAGCAGCTTTACTGTCTGAAAGAATAACACAGCGCTGCATAGGATGCACCAAGCAGCAGATCTGGACACATAGCAGTGAACATTCCTGAAGCACAACAGCTCTCGTAGCCTCACCAATGTTTCCTTGGGGGCTATAACAAGTGGAGGTTGTTTAGTTAGTAACTGCTTGTTTTAAGTGGCGGCTTGGTGAGCAGTGGCTGAAACTGATCATTAGCCTGCTGGATTACAATCACACTGGGAGTTCTCTGCACATCATAGCAGGGGGAAAAAAAACAGCTGCATCAGGTCTGATCACCCGGAAAGCATTGTAAAGAGAATCCATTCCTATGGAGCTAGTCATTATTTTGTCACAGTATGATCTTGTGACCTTCTCCCCCCCAACAAATTCCTCCAAACCCCACCCCCCCCCCCCACCCCCCTCCCCAATAATAAATTGGTGATTTCAATCCACGATTGTTTGCGGAGCAGACGCCACTGTGCGCAATTGGCTACCACATTTCGTCCACAAATATATACAGTCAATGCTCTTTAGAGTATATTTTGTGAAGCGCTTTGAGACACAGTCTAGAAGATGTGAAAAGCGCAATATCAAATGCAAGGATTATTATTATTATTATCATTATCATTATTATTATTATTATTATTCTCTGCTATATTATGTAGTTGCCAGCAAGCGATTTGCAGAAAACACTTTTTTGGCGCAAAACCACAATTAAATGTCCAGACTTTGCATCAGACGCGTTGTCGGAGTGCACTCGACTGAGAAACAGTGGTTCCTTGGGGAAGGGGGCGGGCTAGTAAAGAGATTTCACCAGAGTCTGGACTTGAGCGAATGTTTTTCTGATGATTGAGCGCAGGCACCTCTTCAATGCGTTTTTTTTCCCAAAGAAAAGAATTCCCCCCAAATGAACGAGCTCTGAAATGGATCACCTCGACTTCAACAGAAGGAAACATCATTAGGAACTCGTCCCTTAAAGCAGTTTCCCAACTCGTTGGACCCACAAGAACCAGAGAACAATGATACCACTGGCAAACACAATCTTTTTTTTTATCTCTCTGACCAGGTGACATCCATGTGTGTCAACTTTCTTTTTTTAAAAAAAAGGTCACTGGATAGCATTGAAACCAAACCCGTTGATTTTTTTTTCTCTGTTTCATTCCCTCCTCTCTTCCCCAGGGGAAGCTTAGTCAAATTACATTGCTGCATTGCTGTCCCCCTTGCCCATCTCTCCTCCCTTCCTCCCTCCCTCCCACCCCACTCTCCTCTGCCCCTCTCCCTCAGTTTAGATCAGTTGACTTTGCACAGGTACCTGTAGTCGATCCTCTCAGGGTAGCAAAAAATACAAACCACTTTAATAACATTTTCCTGATACTGAGATGTTTAAAGATTTTAATCTAAATCAGATTCTGGAGAGTGACAAAGTGGTGTACTCTGGAGACATCAAATTTCACAGGCTTTCTCTCTCTCCCCCTCCACCACACACACATACACACACCACACACAGAGGATTACTGTATCTCAGCTGCCCTAATATTGTAATTAACTTGGGTTTTTTCCTGCTTCAGACATTTGCCACCTGTTGTCTGAGTCCTATTGAGAAATGGGAAGAATGCTTTTCTTCAAAGTAAACCCCAGAGTTAGGATTGATCTGTTGAGGCTTTCAGAAACTCTATCTGCATCGTGAAGGGAAGCATTTGTGGTGACGCAGTCACAGCTAGACACAGCTGTCACAATCTGGCATTAATTTGTCTCCTGTGCCTCTTAAGCCTCAAAACAGTATAGGCGTCTTTGTGTCGAATCTTTATAATTTGTTGACATCTTTGTCCACAAGTTGCGAGCTATTCTTGCCCTCGGAATATATAAGTATGTTTCATGTGTGTCTATAATAGGTAGATAATGGAGTGTGAAAGGCTGTGCTATCGATTCTTTGACAGAACAAATTATTGTAGATCGATTTCTGATAGGAAATTATACATCAGGACCCAGCACAGTAGAGTATATAGTTTAGGGCATGACATGCCTGCCAGATTGTGAATGGGGAAACTGGATGGACCTTTGTGGCCTAGCAAATCCTTATGTTCTAACACACTTTGCCAGGCCAGACTTGGTGAGTTATTGATACCCATAATGTTTTGGTGGATGTAAACCTTTCTCGCGCAACTTGGGTTTCACGACTGGGTTAGATTTTTTTTTAATCAGTCTCATTTTCAGTTCTCTTGACCTTGATCAATGAAAGCACTGATTGTGAAGTCACCCCCACTGAGTGTGGCTTTTCAGACTGTGTGGCTGCTCTGCCACTTGTGCCCGATCTGTTTGTGAAGCTACGTTTCCTTCTCTCTCTCGCAACAGAACTTCAGGAATGCTGCTGGGAGATAAGACTTCCTACGGCAGTGAAAGTGGATTATTCCCCTGTAGTGGTGTATTCATACTGCAATGGTTATTCACTAACTCGTGATGTAGAGACTGAAAAGATGTGTGTTTTTTTCTTAAAAAGCGCCACAGAACGAGTGTTCAAAGCTTCAAGAGGTCAATGTGTCAGTCAAGATATGAGGATGATGAGATATTGTGTTGTAAACTGAAAACTAGCTCTCGCGCAAAACATATGCCTCGAGTATTAGCTTGGCACTGGGCGAGCTCCTACTGTGATCTTATCATGCTATTTTCTTTTTTTTTTGAGAAACCATTTCACGAACAGAAAATGTCAGAACCAAAGGCAAACCAAGAAATGTTTGCGGAGGGTGTGGGGGGGAAATTCCTCGCGCCACAATGAAGCATCTCCTTGCCGAAGCAAAGGGAAAAATGCATCTTTAAGCTTCAAGAGAGAGTTGCCCTTGCTTGTGCTTGAGCTTACAGGGCTGCGACATTTCACGAAAGGTTTTCAACCAAGTATACCCTCAGCCCCTTTTGAATTTTGGGTGTGGTGAGCAGCAATAAATAATTGAAATTAAATTCTTTATTGGCGAGAGTGAGGCGGTATTAACTTTCCCTTGCGAAGGCGGTGATTTTGGGACATCTGGCATAGCGACCTAAAGAGTTGCCACATGCATAGATTTAGACAGTCTAGGTTCTGACTAGCTGTCTGGAAATTTCGAAACTTTTTTTCCACAATAAAAGTGCAATATTTACTTTTTTCCGCTTCATAGAGGAATCATTTCGAGCTTTTCGATGTTTTTCTTTTACACACACACAGCGGGGAAAAATCTCATCTGGGCTCCACGGAGGAATCAGGAGTAGATTATTATAAAGCACAGTGGGAATGATTGCTGTTCGAGACAGGAAATCGGTTTTGGGAGAGGTTGAATGTTACATTAATTTTGTGCTTTCGTCACGCTCGCTGTTTTGTGGCAAACCTAGGAGGTGAAATAAGCAAAAGGGTTTGTTTCATGGTAAAACCGCATTTTACTCCATGATAAATAAATTACCTCTAGTTTTGTACTTTAATTTTATTGTGAATAGTGACAAAACCCTTGTACAGAATCAAGTTTCTGCGGAAAATTACACATCCTTGATTGTTTTTAAACCCAAGTCGCAGAAATCCAGAAATGTCATCTTAGTGTGAGATCTGCAATATTCCATTCATATAAACTTTTGTCGCATATTCAGTTGATCTTTGCACAAAAAAACACCCGTTTTCCAAGACATCTCATTTTCTCAACCTGTAATTGGAGCGTCTGTAATTTGCTAGACAAAGCTTTCATTCCAATGAAAATGTCAAATTCATTATCAATAATAATACCACCACCTTTGCATCCTTTCATGTGGAGGGAAGTCGTCAAGGGCTTCGCGGGATTGCGTATTACACTGTGTGTTTTGTGAAACAAGGGAAATATGAACAAAAAACGCCAAGCTGGGCACCTATGGAATAGAAATGTTCTCCAGGTGAGCTGCTGCGTGCAGCTTTATTTGCAGTTTCAATTAATACCAACTGTGATCGAATCCCAAGACATATTGCCATATTTGTGCTGGTTAAACTGTGATTGGGAATGGGTTTATTTTTGTGTGCAGCTAAGAGTAGCAACAACTCTCACCACAGGCACAATAAGCGAGGCAATGAAAGCTACGGTGATAAATAGTAGGTTAGACAATTCCTCTGGACCAGAGTCTTTTGTCTGTCCACAGATCTGCTGCTGTGAGATCCAAACCAGCAGAAAAGATCCCTTGAACTTCTGATGTTGTGCGTATTACCACCACGTGCGTATTACCACCTTCAGCCACCACGTCTCCAACCTTGAACTCTCTGCCTCAAACCCTCTGCCTTTCTCCTTCTTTATCTATCTTTAAATCCAACCATAAATCCTACCTCCCCACCCCCATTCCCCACTCCCCGTTTGCTGAGTGTTTCGAGACATTATTTCTGCCGAAAAACGGGCGCAATATAATTTGTAAGTTGTTGGGGAAAGTTACATTAATACATTCTGTTTGATCTGAAATCAGTATTTGGTCCCTGTGTTGCAAAGATAGGAAGCCATCCAGGATGTTACTGCCTGAAACTATTAAAACTATGATCTTGATAGCAGGCTTCTAGTTTCTAAATATCTACCAAGTGGGGGAGAGAGAGAAGAGAAATACATGAGTGGGATGGGATGAAGGAAAATAAGGAAGCAGACTGACTGAGGGTACAATGTTCTATTGAGATGTGGAGGCAGCTGGAGATTGACTGACTGATAGAACGTAAATCAGGACAAGTGCAAAAAAAGAAGAGAGATTGCAGGCAAAATAGCTACGTTGCAGATATCGGAATGGGGGTGGAATAACAAGCAGGAGAGAGTGTGGAATTGGAAGTTGTAACAATGTTAAGGTAAAAGTTTCAGTTCACTTTGAACTACATGCGTTCATTGGCTGCTTCTTGTGGGTAGTTTACCGCTGTGTAATGCACAGTTAGTAGCAAATTTGCACAGAAACACTGAGAGTAATGGTGCTGTTTTTTAAAAAAAATCGAAATAATTGCAGTTTAGTTGCAATGAATTGTTTCTAGGTTTGGTGATGGTGAAAGCACCACAAATTCCCCTCAGGCCTAATGATAATTCATTTCATTCTACGATGCAGCGTAGCTTCAATCCTAAAACAATAAGGCAATTTAAACCCTACTTTAATCTTGTTATAAAGTCAACAATTACACTGTCTTAATAACTGTGCCGTGATTGAATATTCCTCTGGAATTCCGCCGAGCTCCCATCAACCAGTCTTATCAATGTTGAATATCAGAATGCCTATTGATAACCTGGGAAGGTTGAAGCCACAGAGGTAGCCACAGTGGTAAATTGTTAGTTTATAGCTGCTCTTCCCTGTGGTGTAGACTCGTGAAACAACAGGTCCCCTGAGAAAGAGGCAGAACATTGACTGGCCAAGAGCCTGGTGTTGGGAATTCTAGCACTGCGGATAATTTTGGCACTTTCCGAAACACACTGCCTGGCTCTGTCGCAAATCCCTACCCTGACATTTTGAGGGAAAAGTCCATATCAGATAACACAAAGTTGTTTTATTTCATTGGCAAGTTTGAGTACAATAACAATCCTTGCATTTGATATGGCGTCTTCACAGCATAAAAGTGTAGTTTGCAGATGAATGAGGTAGCCAGGTGTCCCACAAACCAACAACAACAACCACAACATGACACGTGTATAGCGTCTTTCACATGGTCACATAGCCCATGACCAATTTTATCTGAGGGATTCTTGGCCAGGCAATCCGGAAAAACTTCCTTCCTCTTGTCAAATAGTGTTATGGGATCTTTAATATCCAACTGAACGGGAACCTCAGTTTAAAGTCCCCCAGTAAATGTTGCCTCCAGCTGTCTAACTCTCCCCCAGCACTGTATTGGAATATCAGCCTCGAACAGTGGTTTCCAAACTGTGGGGCGCGTTTCCCTTGTTGGCTGGTGGTGGGTGGGGGGTGCGCCTGGCTTTAGAGTCTCGAGCCCCCGAGTGCGTGTGAGCCGAGTGTGAAGGGGGGGTGGGGGGGGGGGAGGCACAACAAAAAGTTTGCTGAGTTAGTGGAGGGGGTAGGGGGCCTCTATTTAAAGTTTGGAAGCCACTGGCCTAGACTGTGAGCACAAAGTCCCAATGTGCAGCTTTCAGTTTTCTGACTCAGAGGTGAGTGTGCAACCAACTGAACTAGTCTGACACCAAATAGCTAACACCTAATACCAATAGCTCTAATGTAAATCTAAATGCCTGGAAATAGCTGACAGCTGTGAAAGAGGGATGAAAAGGGATTAGGGAACCCTTTACTGTCTAATAGAATGAAGATTAACTCACTGAGGTTTACAATATCTCCTCTGTATTCTGTTCGCATTTGCATTATTAAACTAATTCACACACAGCTGAATCAGATTTATCCATGCTTACACAAGGCAAAAATATAATTAGTGTGTGTTTTTTTCCCCCCTCCCTATTTTTTGCAGTGGATGTCCTCTCCCCGCATACAAGCGCGCATACAATTGGAAAGGGAGGATGTTAGTGCGAATTGGCTTTTGTTATTCCTGCGTGTATTGCAGAAGGCTTGCCTCTTTACAAGCCTGTGTACAAATACATCACATTTATCCCTGGGTGCAGGTACCAGGCTCCTCGACTCAAATCTGTGCTATTATTTTTAAACTCCTGCAAGGTAACGCCATCCTGCAAAGCGATTTGTGTCACCGATGGAACCAGTCCACTCTGTTCCCAGCGACGGCAGCGTCTGTTCTCCGCGTTGCCGACCCTCACTACTGTACAGAAATGTATTCTCCCCACCGTCCGTCGAGAAAATGAATTGCAGGAGACGTTTAAAAAGCAAACCCAATTTAAAACCGAAATAAAAAAAATCGCAAATACCATTTGTTATTCTCCAGTAACCCGTAAGGACACGGGTTCTCTCAGCACAGGCCAATTTATTTTTGTTGGAAAAAATGTCGCTTGTTGTTCGGAGACCTGTTGAATAGCATACCCCAGTGGGAACTAAATTGACCCACTTACCAAATTTGTCGTATTTAACGACCACGGTGAAAAACGGTCGTTGCCAAAGAGAAATAAATCATTTGCCAGTGTTAACTGATAAACAGTTTTCAGCACAGTGCAGAGATGTGGAGGATGATAGGAACCTGTGGAATACTTTAAACAGTATTGTCTTAAGATATTGGGAGGGTGGGGGGCTGGAATTAACAAAATCCAAGAACGTGTTTAAGGGCAACCACAGTTAGGATGTAGACTGGGCCCTTTGGCTCGTGACATATTCTATTTTAGACACCGTGTTAAGCAATTAAAAATATACAGACGCAATGTAAATCTAAAACTATCTTGTTGTAACTACAGTGTATCAACTCTATTGATGCAATGCAGAGCTGTGCACAACTGGCTTCTGGACGTCTCAAAGCGCTTCACAGTAAAGTGAATTGACTGTATCAATATATGTGGGAGATATACTTTACAGTATACCTAGTGAAGCGGTTTGAGACGTCTAGGAGATGTGAAAAGACGCTCTATATCAATGCTATACCAAATGCAATGATTATTATTTTATCTAGTGAAATCTGTCTGGATGAGGGTTCTTTCCCCCACCTGTTTTCTGCTCTCTAATTTCACATTCTTTGTGAAATACAAAACTGGCTTGATATCGCCGGGTCCCGATTATGAATTTGTCCTCATTGTACAAAAATCTGAGTTGGCAACAGATATAAGGTTTCTAATTGAAGAGACAAACTTCTAGTTGGGAGAATGCTTAGTTATACTCCACAATACTGTTTGTTGCATTGCCATATCCTGTAACTGTGGGAAATGTAGTAGTATTTAACACATTTTGGAGAAAATGATTTTCTTTTGTTCTCCTTTGGGCCCTCACCAAGCATTGAGAGAAACGTGGCAGAGAACTGGATTGGGGAATTAAGGGAAAACTGTAGCCATCTGAATCATTGCATAATTGTAATTGTCCTTAAGGGACATACCTACAGACATTGCTTGCTGGTTTTGTTCAGGAATCAATTACTGCTGTGTTGTGCTTTGCAAGTGGGAGTCAGAGGTAGCCTGAGAACAGATTAGTTTGTCCAGAATTGTTTCCGTAGTGCACCGTGACTGGGAGAAAATTCATCCTTCAGGAGGCTCCAGGCTGATACACAACGTCACCGCAGGCAACTTGGGGGAAGAACAAGAGCACAAAAGCATGTAACGAGAGTCAGAGATTGCCTCCAACCAATTCCTCCTTTCGAAATGCACCGTTTGTACATAAAAGACACAATTCTCTTGAGAGCAACTCAGTGTAAAAACACACATGAGGTTTCACACAATGCGTTAGTAGGGAAGGGTCTGTAACATGCCTTGTTGTGGCTTGAGCTTGGGTTGGAAAATGAGAGAAAACAAAATACGTTCCTTTCCCTAGAACCTCTTTGAATATTTTTATTCATAAAGACTCTTCAGAAACAAATCCTCAATGAGGGATTTTTCACTGAAAGCCGGACCTTGGCCATCTCTGAAACTGAATGCCAAGAAGTTCCGAAGCTCCTTTTCTACTCAAAATTTCTCCGTATCCATAAGACACATGTCCTTAGAAACTCTAAAACATTGCTTCCATATCTTCTTATGAGATATCACAATGAGGTCTCTAATTTGGCTTAATAAGAATGTCAGTATAACTATAAGGAAACAAAACAATAATTTAAAAAATTGGTCACTGCAATCCACGACTGTTTGTGGGACACTGCATGTGCAATTTTGGCTGCCGCGTTTCGCCCACAAACAGACAGATAATTCACTATCAATGGCAGGATTTATTACACATTTATTATTAACTAAGATGAAAATTCTGTTGGCAGTTGGAGGGAAAGTGGTAACCCTGTAGTTAATAATAATAATCCTTGCATTTGATATAGTGCTTTTCCCGTCTTCTAAACGTCTCAAAGCGCTTCACAGAATATATTGTAAAGTGAATTGACTATATTTGTGGGCAAAACAGTAGCATCCCACAAACAGTCATGGATTGAAGTGATCATTTTTTTTTAGGGATTGTTATCAATCTTATGAGGTAAGGAAGGTTTTGCCCTTCCTGGAAACAAAACTAGGTCTTTCGCTTGCGAGGCAAATTCCTCCAACTACCGTTAGCAAAGTTATATGACAGATACAGTAATGTGTGTGTGTATATTTAGGTTTGTAGTGAATATCATGGCTTAAATCTTTTCAACAATGTTTGTATCTGCAGACGCGGTTTGGCAGACTGTGTGATATTATTATATTAACTTAATGGACATTCTAAATTTTTAAGATAATATTTGCACTGGCTGGACTGTTGTAAATATGGTAGTAAATAATGAATTGTTACTTTTAATGGATCATTTAGAAAGTAATATTTGCAATTGTAGAGAATCGGGACAATAAATCTGGTTTAGTGTGTGGTGTGATTGCAAAATTCTCTGATCATCGCGCAGTGAACTGCTTTGGCTTTCCGGAAATGATTGGAGAAGGAAGGGATAGATTAAGAGGACATTTCAAAATTATGAAATTGACTCAGTAAGTCTATATCTTTCTAACATTGCCAGAAACCCTTGTCCATGCATTCGTCACATCAAGGCTTGGCTATGGAAACTCCCTCCTCGTCAGCCTTCCCGGCTCTTCCATTCACAAGCTGCAGATCATCCAGAACTCTGCAGCTCATGTCCTCTCCCGCACTCAGCTCAGTGACCACATTGTGCCCACCCTTGCCCGGCTCCTCCGGCTCCCCATCCCCCAGAGGATCGAATTCAAGATCCTCGTCCTCACCTTCAAGGTCATTCACGGCTTTGCCCCCTCCTATCTCTCCGATCTGCTGATTCCCTATCAACCTGCCTGCCTCCGCATTCAGTGGTCTCCGGTCTACTCAATGTTCCCCGCCTGACCCACCCTACCATCGGTGGCCGGGCTTTCAGCCTCTCTGCCCCCACTCTCTGGAACTCCATCCAACAGTCCCTTGGCTTTGCTTCCTCCCTTCACCTCCTTCAAGGCCAATCTCAAGACCCTCCTCTTCGATCGTGCCTTCTGCCGCCCTCCCACCTCTCTCCCTCCTCTCCCCACCCCCCAAATTCCCCCCACCACCACCACCCTGGCCCTCGCCCGTGCTTGGGTCCTGACCCCTGTCTGTTCAGCGCCTTGGGACATCCTCCCAACCTGAAAAGCGCTGTATCAATGTAATTTTGTTATTGGTGTTGTTCCTTCACTGGGAAGAGTTTGGGGGCACTGGGACAAATTGCACTTTGAAATGCGGTGCAATAAAATAGCTGCTAATTTTCTTTGGTTACCGCATACATTGCATCCAATCTACTTGGTTCCCAGAAGAATCTGTTTCTGATCTGCGATCGGTGAGCTTGTACGACACTGTACATTGTACTGCTTTAGAGAAAGCATATGGTGCTTAACTAATGTGGCGTGCGGCAAAATCGCAGTGTTGTGTGTTCTTTTTTCAACCTGAGAGATGCCTAGCTTTGCTTTGCTGAATGCAGGAGCTAAAACAAAGAAATTGTCCCCATGCGTTTTCCCATCTCTCGCCCATTCCAAACAGTTGTCACCTTTGCTGTGATTTGCCAGCCTACCATCCCTGATCGTAACGTGTATAAATGAACAAGATGCATGCCAAGCCTACCTTTGAGGGCTATCATTAACGATGCAAATGTTCAACATCAATTTTAATGAGCAAAATAAAAATGTGTTACAATGATAATACTGTTCTCTGGTGAGTTGAACAACATGCGATATGCACATCTGTGTTTCACTTGAGGTACAAGAACCATTCTGGTTCACAATATTACAGTGTATATGTATATATCGTATCTATATCATTTAAAAAAAAATCATTGTTGACATTGACCCACAAGATGTGCAGTCACCACACCACACTGTTTAATGCGGTCTCAAATTCCCTTCGCAGCTTGTGCCAACGAATTTCCACCTGGGTCTAGGTTTACTCTAAAATTGGCAAACTTGAGAGTGGCGAATTCTCAAATCTCCCTTCTGCAGTCGTTCTTCTCAGCAAGCCCAGCAATGCGAAGGAATTTACAGCGAACCGCTGTCCAAGTTATGGATGTACTGTATTTGAGACTTTGCCAAAATTCTGGAAGCTCTGAAAATGTTAGGATCAATGGAGCGGGTTCTTGGACTCAGGTGGAGTCTTTCTCCCAAGTTCTGTCGTTTCCTTGCTTGCCTTCAGCAATGCACTGAGAAGATGTTGCTTTGCTGTCTATTGCATCTATTAGCAACTTTTTTTGTTTTTGCTATGTGTGAGTGGCAGGGCCTGATTGACAGGTTTGTGCTTACCTCGGGACCTTGATCGTTTAGCTCCATCACCGCATTAATCCCAGAGCTCAATATACAACCAGTGGTTGTTTCGGCAGCCTAAAGGGGGTTGAAAAAGGTCACCAACAGTTAATTTATTGTCAGTCAATGTCCAGCCATCGCAGTAAGCCTGGCTTCCCTATCACAGCACAATACACAAAGGCCCATTGTATATTTAACCCCCCAAAATTGCTTTGTGTGTTTTTTTTTAAGCAGGCTGTCGGTTTCAAAGAAAAGGTCGATCTGTGAATTGTTGAAGAGGGAAGAGTTAAGGCATTATGAAAGGTCTAGGAACTGTGTCCAGTGGATATGAGCCTGGATGAAGCCAATAATTGAGCGCAAATTGGCCAACATCATTCCGAGAGGCCATAAGAGTGTTTGGTGCAGCCAATTGTATTGTTACATTTCAGTGGGAGGGAGCCTATGGAGTATTTGTCTATGAAGGAAACATCCTGAAGCAGAAAATATCATTACTTAAAATGACATATTCACCCCTCTCCTCACTCAAACCCCAACCTCAACAAATCCATAATTACTCAATGACAGCCCAGCGCCTTGGGACGTCCTCCTGTCGTGAAAGGTGCTGTACAAGTGTCATTTTGCGATGGTTGATGAAATTCAGTATCCGAGATGGATTCATCAGTAGACAGAATGCTTCCTTGTCAAATCTAACGCTTTGCCATCTTGAGGTTGAGTGGTTATGCAATGCATGTTTCATTTTGTTTTCACGTCTCTGTACTTCCAGTTATCACCACAGTGAGCCACGCCATCCATCCTCTTGATATGTCTGAGGTTGCCAATTGTTGCGGTGACAAATAAGGTGTAAAGCAGTGAAAGACTCAACAAAACTGTACTGCAGGAACATAGACAAGATAAGTTCCCCTTAGGCATTGGAGGCGAATATGTGGGGGGTTTTTTCCTGCTGGCTGGCCAGATAATCTTGAATGCTATTTACAATTTGGTGGGTTACATTTTGTACAGTGAGCCTATGGTTGGAACATTGTCATTTAAAAATAATAATAATATAACCCTATAATTTGATATTGCACCCGATCACATTTTCGGGACAAAGCAAACTGCTTCATAGAATATACTGCAACGTAAATTGGCTGTATATTTTGCGGGTGAGACATGGGATCGTTGCAAAATAGCAGTGTGAGCGCACGCACCATATCACTGTGCCAGCCCCGAGTTGGATTCTAAACGAGAACCCAGGGCCAAAGGGATTGTTCACACATTATTGTCAATTTTACTTTTGTCTTGTGCTGTTTCATTTAAAAATCATTTTAGACCAATTATTTTCAGTAGATCTGCTGTTCATCCAACAGCCACTTCATTCCAATCTACCATCGCCTGTCGGTCTTGTAATGTGTGCAGATTCACCTTATCATTTTCCAATCAACAGCCCATTTAGCTCCCTCTCCCCCTGTGGCTGGGTAATGCAATAATAAATCCTTGCGTTTGATAGAGCGTTTTTCACGTCTTCTAGAATGTGTCTCAAAACACTTCCCAGAATATTCTGTAAAGTGAATTGACTGTATATTTGTGGGCAAAACGCGGCAGCCAATTGTGCACTAGCAGTGTCCCCAACAGTCGTGGATTGAAGTGACCAATTTATTATTGGGGGTTTTCTGAGCAAGTTTTATCAGGTGTGTGGAGTAAGGAAACTTGCCCGAGATTTTGTCTTGTCTGGAGTAGAACCTGGGTCTATCTCTTGCGAGGCGAGTTCTTTATTTAATTACTAAGCTACAAGACTTCCGGAGGTATCATTGTGATTGGTATCTCCGGAAAAAATCTGGCTGACTTATTTTTTGATTTGCAAAGATCTCTTCCTCTCTCTCCTCTTGAGACCCAAACCCCCGTCCGTCTGAAATCAAACAGTCACGTGACAATTTTTGTAGAAAAAAAGAAATGAACGAACTTTAAGTAATCAGCTCAACAACTCAGAAAATCTTCCTCTGGAAACATTTTACTCCCCCACCACCACTGAAAGCAACGTAACAACTGAATTGTGTTCGCGGTAACTATGGGTGTGTGTTTAGGGAAATCAATACAACAAGCGGAAGTTCCATAGAAATTCTGTCAGGAAATTAAATACGTATTTTCAAGAATTCAGTAGCTATCATCTTTTTTTTCATGTTGTGGTGCACAAAGCTATAGGGTAACATCAAGCCTTCATCAATCTTTTTTTTAACCATATGTTACAGTGACTGCAGACACAGTCAACGAGGAAGCGAAAATGCTTTTTTTTTGTTTCACATTTAATAACCAGAATTTTTACAGAAATATTTCCTGCGTGCGGAGAAAAAGGGGTACATAACAGTTACCAACCTTCATATACACTTTTGTACTTTTAAAAATTCTCATTTCTAATTTAAGTGGAACGATTTCCTTCCAAAATAAATCTAATAAAGTCTTAAATTTCGTAGTGAATATTGAGGTCACTCTTCAATGTAAGCTGAGATCGTATGGTGAGCTAGGTAAGGGATTTGCTGAATATCATGTTTGTTTCAGGATTACAGATGGGTTGAATGCACTGGTCTCTTTCATGAGTGGTGGAAACACGAGTGTTGATGTAGTCCATTTCATCTACGTGTGTGATTTCCGTGCAGTAGAAAGAAAGCTTCAGAATTTATACCATATATCTAGTGCTCTTTTCAGGTTCTGTTCATACACTATACAGTACTAATCTTATACTATACTAATTCCCTTGATCTCACCCCTCTCAAGGTTCTCTCAAAACATACCTCCTGAACTGTGTTTCCCACTTCAAGACCCCTCTCTTCGACTGCGCCATCAGTCACTCACCCCTTCCCTTCCTCTCCCTTCCCTCCAACCACCCTCCCTCATCCCGACCCCAGCTCGGGTCTGAAACACTGACTGTCCAGCGCCTTCGAACATCCTCCTGACATGAGAGGCGCTGTACACATGTGATGTTTTTGTTGCTTTTCCCATCTTTCACATCCCTACTTTCCGCAGATTCCAATCCCAGCGAGCTTTCTCTGCCCACACAGTACTGCGAAGCTCTGGGAACAATCCTCACGTGAAAGGCACTGTTGAACACGTGTGTTGGCATTGTGGTTTCGTGCCCTGTATTGTATTGCGAGATTGGGACACTGGGTGCAGCTATGCGGAGACAGACCGACCGACTGACCGACCGACCGACCATGACAGTTGACATCTCTTTACCATGGGCAATTTGGTGAGGGATTTGCGTATGTTGGTTATTGGGAGGTGGGGTGTGCGTGGGGGTGGGGGTGGGGAATTCTCAGTTGAATTCATTTCCACTCATTTCCACTCCATTGTTTCTTTTCGCAGTGCCAATTTTTCTTTGAGATTATTGACACACTCCCGGATACATAAGTGCGGGGAGGGGGTGGTGGGGGGAAATGTGTGCTGTGCAGGGAATTGGCGTGGCTGCGACATCTGCGAATCCCTGATGGAAATGTTATGTGCGCGTCTACCTTGAAGCTGCTCAATAGACATTGGGACTGCTGGTTGCTCACTGGAAGGTAGTTCTGGTCATGCACACAGAGTAAATTCCACATTCCATACATATGAGGCAATAAATATGCCGACGTGCCGTTATGGCCCACAAAGCTCTCCTGACTCCTCTAGCCGCACAGGACATAATGCAGCTCATTGTTCTGCTTAAATCGGTTCATAACGAGATGACAGAATATGTTAGCATTTTTTGCCGAAATGGGTGAAATTAAGTTGAGATTTATCTGTGCAGCCGAAATGAGCTGACTTGTTGACCTGCAGAAAAAGACACAGTCACTCACTGCATTTCAGGTTAGTAAATCTGGCAAAGCGCTTTGAGATCTGTGCTTAAAAGGTTAACTAAACTTATTTCGCAATGGCAAAATAGTTTTAGCTAACCTTGCTCACTAGCTGTACAAGCTTGTTTGTGACCGGAATAATCAGTAGCATCTCCCTGTAAGGAAAATGATATCCAGAAATAATTGGGAAAACTTGTCATTTACAACGGTTTTTTTTTCTCCCAAATTCCTGACTGTCCAGCACCTTGGGACGGGCTACGAAAAAATGTACTTTTGTGTTGTATTGTCATTTCCAAACCTGTTCTTTTCAAGTCAAGAGTATCCAAATGGCGAACGCCGGTGATGCATTCGTGTGAATTGACCTTAATTGAGACAAGCCTATATAATCTGCCTTTATTAAGACGCATGGGAGCTGCAGGAATTAAAATAAAACGAATTGCAGATAAATCACAACATTCAATTGATTTCTAATGACTGTCTTCATAGACTGACTGAAGCAGTCAAAAGCTTATGACAATCTTAACAAATGCCCATGGAAGCATTTTAAAGACTGGCATGTGACAGGCTTGCTGACATAACTTGCTGTATTCTACATTACAATACATTAGTCACCCGTTTTTTTCCCCCCTCCCCTGCATCAACAAGGAAATGTTTCAAATCTTTCTCGTTTATTTATCTATACATTCTATACAAATAGACCCAGTGTCTCCCACTTTCTGTGGGCCGTGTGTCCATATAAGACGAGTTGCATTTTGATTCAGTCACAATTACGTCACGTTGTGATTTTGAACCTTTCCAGATGCGAATGCTCTTCAAATGTGCCTTTGTTGCCAACCTCTGTAAGATCGCTTTGAAGAGAGTGAAGAAAAGTACGTTGAAGGGGCGGGATTGGGGGGGGCGAACAAAGTTTTACATTTCAGGTTGAAATGCGGCAGCCAACTGCGCACAGCAAGGAACACAAACTATTCTGTAAGACTATTAATTAGAACAGACTGATTAGCTCAGTCATGGAGAATAAGAAATAATAGTAGCTATGCATAAACCGAAGTGACGTCCACATGAAATAAAACACCTGTCAACCAACCAAATACAATTGAAAAGCAAATTGATTTTACCGGTTTGCTCTTCCATTAACAAACATCTTGGCCTTTATATTCACTCTTTCTGCCGCCCGCCCATCCTCCTGTCCCCCCGCCCGAGAGACATTTACACAGTAGCTCCTTGCCAATATTGCTTAAAATGCTGCCATTTCCGTGGTTGATTGATAGAGCAGGACAGGTGGCCACGGAAGAGATTCCTAACAATCGGTGTTGAGCCACCGTCAGCCCTGAGTGTGGATAAATACTGACGATGTAAATTTTCACGTGAAAGAAAACGGTGATTAAAACATGAGTGACACTTCACCAGGATGTCCAAGTGCAACAGAGCCAAAAGAGACAACAAGAATGATCTGGGGGCAGGTAGGTGGGTGGGTGGGAGGGGGGAGAGGGATGGGTGTGGATGCGGTTCGGGGGTTGGGAGAGGAATAAAAACCCTGCCTGCCAGCAACTCAATAAAGATTGAGAAGACAGGACACCATCTGCAGGAACTCACAGCCTAAGGACCAAGGGAGAATAATTAATCGAGCGTGAGGTGATCCGAGCTCTTTCAGTCCGTTTCGTTGAACATAGCAAAACATTTACTAGCTCCTAAATTAAGGTTGGACCATTTCCCTTCGCAATGACACCCCTCACTCTTCCTTCCATTCATTGTAGGACTTGCCATTAAAACACGTCAGTCAAAGTGCTACAATTTTGGGGGCATTGTAATGACTTGGAGCACTGTATATAAATACTTATCCCCCCCTCGCCACACCCCCCCACCTCCCCCCAACCCCCACACCACCACCACCACTCTCACCGTATTCTTTTTAGGTTATTTTTCTAGCACTCGTGGACTGTTTCTAACTGTCGTAACTGACTAGTTCTCTGTGACTGATCCTGTGATGCTTTCTTCCCTCTCTCTCCGTAGGGAGCTGGTATTGTGTTGCCTAACCGTTGTGTGTTTTGTATGGTGGCAACAGCGACTTGCTGCTGTACACATGGCCTCAGATTATCTTGTACAGGGTGGCGTTTCAGTCGAGCGCTAAAGGTACAAAAGATAATCATTGCAGTGACATTACAAAGCACAACTTGCCCTGCAGCAAATTCTAATTTACCATCTGCACGGACCGAGTGTATTTGCAGAGTGTCAGCTGAATATTGTGTGGGTGATGTTATATTCCCCATGTTTTTCTCTCTCTTAAGAAAATAACTCCATATTTGTATAGCCTGCAGCACGGGCACCTATTTGGCTTGAGAGCTATTTATTTTCACGTCCCTTTGCAAATAACACTAGATTATTCTTTGAGCACAATCTGGTCAAAAGTCCCACAGGATCATGTCAATTTGCTACACAATTTGGAAGGATTCATTGGAGATATATTTTGAAGTGTTTTACATGTTGACACTTATGCACCCAAACAGGTATATCAAGTATATTACGTGCAGCTGTGTATTTCAGAAACTTTCTAGTGTAAAAGACTCTGTCCTAGATTCCAGTGTTACATATATATTAATGTATTCAGTGAAACACTCGATGATGTGATAAGGCGCTGTGTCAAACGCAAGGATTATTATTCCTTCTGATTAAATATGTGAAAATAATGACTTGTGTTTCACAAGGATAATAATGTATTGTAATAATAATAATCCTTGCATTTGATATTGCACTTTTCACGTCTTCTAGACGCTTCACAGAATATACCGTAAAGTGAATTGACTGTATATTTGTGGGCGAAACGCGGCAGCCAATTGCACTCAGCAGTGTCCCCACAAACAGTCGTAGATTGAAATGACCGATTTATTATAGGTTTTTGATAAACCTATACTAAATCTAAAAAGGATGATAGCAAAGTTAAAGGATTATTGCTGTGAAAATAAGCTAGAAACAAAATATGTGTTATTTCCCTTGAACAGAGAAGAGGCGATCTCATTTGCATTTGGATCCCATAAGAGGTATTTGAAATTCGAAGTTTCGAGAGTTAGTTAGCATGCGAAGGGATATCTGAATGTGCAATGATTTTCCACAAGTGATTATTGAAATTTGGACCGTGACATTCGAAAGGGTTTTAGTAGCAGTATGAAGATGAAATGGTTTGTTTGTGTTGCTCAGTAATTGAATGATGAATATATATATATTCTGTCCATCTGTGTCCTCTGGAGGCTCACAAACAGTGAATTACTACCCTGCAACATGCGAACAATACTGACTTTCATTCAGGTGATGGAACTGCTTCATAGAGCAAACTCGGCCCTGACTTGTTTCGGGGGAAGCAGTACTTTTTTGGACAAGAGACTGAGTCATGATCTCTCCACATAGCATAAAAGACAAGACGTTTATCTAGACAGGTGCGGAGATAGTGTTAGGTCTCCGGGGTATTGTAATGGCACAAACAGTGGTTATTTTAAGATGTGTTTTATGGAAAATCAAATTGAATTTCATGTTGGAAGGCGGCAGATTTTTATAAGTGTTCACTGTTTCAAATTCAACTGTGTACATTACTTTTCCTCTCCTGCTGTAATGACTAACATTTATTTTGCCAACCTTTTCATCGCCTTTTTTTTGAAAGCAGGAAGAATTCAGCTCACTGTCGCCACGAGTAACCCCCCCACACACACAGCCCCCCCCTCCCCCACACATCCCCAACTCCAAACTGAATTCCGGACTGTTAAAATCTACTAAAAACGGAAGTGAACCACTGAATTGGAGTGAATAACAGCTACTCAACGAGTAAAAAAAAAGAAAAAGTGTTGCCTTCATTAAAGTTTTAAAATGGGCCCTTTCAGTAAATGCAACTTTGAATTCAGTCTGAACAATACCAGTCTTCCCAGCCAGCTTCAAGATATTACCTATAAAAGCATTTCCAATTGAATGTGTCTACATATTTGGTACAAAATAAAAACCTTGTTCATCTTTTTTATACAATGAATGGAAATTTCTGATTGAAAAAAAAACTGTTAACACTTCAGGTAAGTAAGCACTCTTGGAAGATAAACCTTTCTCGGTGATATATTGAGAGATATCTTGTCATTCTCCCTGCGAGACTCAATACGTCTTGTCCTCCTACCCATCAAGGCTGACCCTGTGTTTAAGAAAGACTTGATGATGTTTCATCCTTGCAACTTAGAATGTAATTTGCTCGGCATGATTTGTCTAAATGCATCCTACCTCCTTCATACAAGTACTTCATTTGCTGACTATCTCCTTTTAGCAAGTGCTCCTTTTTAACTAATAAACTCGATGGCAATTAATATTGTAAACTATAGACTAATTAATGGTATATTCCTGGTAGATGAAACGTTAATTAGCAAAACGGCAACTTCCACACACATTTTGCCAGTCAGCAGGTGCAAACATTGAGGCTTGAGATTTTCAAAGCACTAACCTTTTCACCCCCTAGTTTTAATGTGTGGCTTTTTGCTGAATTCAGTGTCTAAAATTCTTTGTGGCGACTGCTGGCAAAGCAATCACTGTAATTTGTGACATTTAACGCTCGATGATATCCATCGCAAGCCCCAGCGATGACACCGTTCAGCCTTGGAAGCAGAAAATTGTCACTCTAAAATGCAATTTTGAGTTAAAAGTCAAAGCTTGAAATAAACTTATGCATTTTAAGCAGCGCCACTTCCTCACTTAATGACTTAACAATGACAGGCAACATTTGTTTTCCATTTAATATTAAGTTCAGGCTCAGGGTACCGGAACATTGTTTGTGCACTCAGAGATTCCACGCGAACGGATAAACCAAACTCATTTTGTTCATCATAAATTAAAGCCAAATCATTAATTGGCAAGGAATCATCTTCCTATAAGTTTCCGACATGGTTACAAGTCGGCTACTGCAAATAAGATTTTATTATTATTATTCAGAACCTGGATGATATCGCTGTGGCACAAATCATGAAAAGGCTAGTAGAGACTAATGGTTTGATGGTTGCAAGTTTGTGCTTTAAAAAAAACAGTCGATTGCAAGCATGAGAGAAGATGTGGAGAGATCAGGGAGTTGTAAGATCCAGGTATCTTGGGGAAAAATTAAGAGTAGGAGATCACAAGTTTAATTTTGACACGCTAAGGATTCTGGACAGGGGTTGAAGGCTCGTGCAGAGTAGAATCACCAACATGGAATAGTTCTGATGAATAGTCTTGTTTTTGTGCTGTAACCCTCTACTTAATTCTATGTAAGAAGGGATTTCATGTAGGATAAGTCTTGTTGCACCTTATCCCATCATTGAGGTACCTTGTGCCTGGCAGAATGCACTACCAATACTACTGTATCTTGTGAAAAATTTATATTCCGGGAATTGCTCTCGCAAATCAAATAAACTGGACGTTAGTTGTTGCTGGAATCTAATTTGCAGGTGGTGCTTACCATGTGTGAGCTCGGGCACGGAAAAGTGCCCTTAATTATGTAATTGGTAGAACGTGCGGCTAATTCCCTGCCCGCGCAAGTGTTTGCACATTTGTTCGTGCAGCCCACAAATTAGCCATCAATGGGGACCCTCCAGCTGGACGCCTCCTTTGGCCCCCGTCCAGTTTCACGGAAGTTGAAACTGAGTTCAACGAGCCACCAGAATTTCGGGATTTCGCACTGAGACAAATTTGTGAATCTCGCACAATACTAGATCTAGATCTCGTTGACTCACTGAAGCCCATTGGCATTGGTCTCACTGCGGAGGCAACAAGAATTCACTAATCTGCAAAATACGTAGCGTCTCGGGATGTCCTTCTGACATGAAAGGCACTCTATCAATTGTTGTTTTTGTTGCTGAGTCGTGATTTCAAGAGCGGTTACGCGGTTACTGCGTGGAAAGCTCGGTTGAGTTTTTGTCCAAATTCCTTTTTGCTCTGTTATTTTCCTTGGCATGCGGTTCGCTCTCTACAAAACACTTCCAGCTCAGACCTCTTGTGCGAGCACTGCAAGCCCCCAAGTATGACAATGTTTGACATAGATTTCAAGCTCCCCCAATCAAGAGCGGTAAAATATCTTACTGAGATTGGCACCGATTTATCGTTGTATGGTTCTGGCAGAGAGAGAGAGAGAGAGAGATACACACACACACACACACACACATACATATATATATCAGGCAGATGTAAGCAAATTAATCACGGGGCTCAATTACAATGTGTCAGCTCCTGGTGCTAGAGATCCTCTCTGATTTGGAATGGAGTCTTGTCTGAAGCCAAGTTCCTCTGCAGAGTTGAAGTTACTTAGTAGGTACACGGTCACCCACTTGACGCGTTTCCCCCTGACTTGCCGGTTTAACGAGCAGTGACAGGAGCACAGGGATTGATACTGTAAATAACAAATTGTGTGCAGCATCGCGCCATCAATCAAACTCTTAGCTCCATTTACCCCCCATGGGAATGGAAGGCCACTCGTATGGAAAGCTAAACCATCAATAGGTTTGGTTCCAAATTTGGGTGTTTGATTAATTTGGGTGAAAAACCAATGACAGCATTAGCCACAGTTTCAAGCAATGTTTTTTTTTTGCCCTCCCTCTCCACACAACTGAGATCTGTTTGGCATCCATGACTGTTCTGTTTCGCTAGCAAAGATACAAATGAAATGATTGGACGTTCTCCTGACTTGAAAGGTGCTTTACAAATGTAATTTTTTCGTCGTCGTTGTAATTATTAGCAAAACAATAGCACCAGTAGTACCGCTTGTCATTTCAAAGTCTTTTAATTTGTGGGGAGTGGCTTTTGATAGATGTATATTAAGTTCAATAATGAGGTTATTCAGCAGATATGCTTCATTATGTGACTTGAATTGAACACCACATTTGGAGCATTATTCATTGTCAGATCATATCAAAAGAATATAACCAGACTGCTGAGGTAAAGATTAGTTTTATAGTCACTCGAGCCACTTTACGTTGAGTCACTATAAACAATTCAGTCAGTTGCGGATGTGTACTCTTTACGTAACCTGGTATAACAGCAGAAATTTGAAATCGTCTTTTCGAGAAATCAATTCAGAATCTGTGAAGGGAGAACACAGCCAACAGTACATAAAACAGACTGAAATTACATGTTTTCAAGATACAGCAGTCGCTGTCAGAAATACTCGCAGCATCAAAAAATGTCCCGGAATTCCTCCTTTCTGAATAAAGGGTCTGAGCTGGAAGTGTTTTGCGGAGAGCAAACCGCATTGAAAGGAAAATATCAGAGCGAGCGAAAGGAATTTGGACAAACTCAACCGAGCTTCCCAATGCAGTTCTGCAAAATGTAACTGCTCTTGAAATCGTAACTCAGCAATCCCATGTCGTTAAATCTTTCCTCATGAAGTCCTTTTGGTTCTCAGTACAGCTTCCTTCATTCCCCGAGTGAACATCTCAGTTCCCTCATTATTCGGCTCAATCAGGATGAGCATTTAGGTGATCCTGACTTCACTATAGTCCTATAGCTCGGTGGTTGAGAGAACTCGCCTGACTAGTGAGAGGAACCTGGGTTTCATTCCCAGGGAGGACGAAACACTGAGCAAGTTTTCTTTTCTCCACATGCCTCTGTTTACCCAGCAGTAAGTAGGAAACCGGTTGCCAGTTGATTGGCGGTTTGCTTTTCCTAGAATTCTGTACGGTGCGCAGGATGGAAAATGTTGTTTTAAAAAAGAAAGTTATTTTTAAATCAAACGAATGTCCCTTGGGTTGGGTTAAAGCCTCCCACCTCTTTCAGAGATGCTATCAAATAACTGTGTGTAAACGCTAACAAGATTAACGTGTTGTGCCGTTACGATGATTGAGTATTTACATTGCCATCAGACAGACCAGACCGTCCATAACAACTTTTAATAGAGAAGTGGATGGTGATTTGGGGAGGACAAGTTTGCAGGGTTATGGGGACAGAGCCCAGCGGAGTTGGATTGACTTTGAATAGCTCTTTTCAAAGAGCCGGCACAGACACCATGGGCCAAACGGCCTCCTTTGTGCTGTAAAATGCTGTGATTCTATGACTGGTAGACTGATATGATGGTAACCGCTGACTGTGGAGGTTGTGCAGATGTAAAAATAACATGATCTTATCGTTGCTGTGCTGAATTGATGGTAATTTCCTACTGTAAAACTGGAATACCCTGAAACGTGTACTGTAGTTATTCTGTCCATGGCTCTGAGTGTTTACTTTGAAGGGCCACAGCTCTGGTTTACAGCGATTAGATCATGCAAAGATCAGTCCGTGTTTAGAGTTAGATAAAACGCACCAATGAATTGCTTTTGTTCGTAGCCTGGTCTTCATATCCGCTGCAGCCGTGTGGTCCCCATATTCCACTAACATGGAAAAGAAAATCCTTCTAATCCCTGTGATAGAAGCCAATGTAAGCAAACCAGTCGCTTGTGGTACAGAGCTTTGTGAAACGGCAATAGTACGAGCGCGTGACTCACTATTTTCTGTAAAACATTCAGTTGCATTCTGTGCCTTGTTCATCCCACACATTGACTGATTACAAGTCAAATGTGTTTTCTCTTTAAAGAAAGATTATGGTGCCACGATAGTCTTATTCTCCTTGCGCAGTTGCCATTTATGGAGAGGTATTGTGCGCGCTCCAGTTCGGAGACTCGGCTGTTTTGGGAGGTCAGTGAGGAGACAGGATGTTTGTCTGCACCACGGAGCCAAAGTTTCTACTTTTCAAAATTATAATAACAGTAATCTTCAAGGAATGGATGGAAGTTACAGCAATTAAAGAACTGCGACTGAGCCAGGTCCAGGTCTGAAGGAGGACAGTTTAATCATTGGGTGGTGCGCACGGATGGGGCCTGACGTGTTACACAATTTCAGAGACAAAATAAGATCTGGATTCAGAAATCCGTACATCGAGGGATTCGCTGATGTTCAATCCACTGACGTACAATATGAAACACAGTACAACATGACATTTGTACAGCGCCTTTCGCATCGGGAGAACATCCCAAGGCGCTGGAATGTCAGAGATTGGGACTCAAGCAAGGGGTGGGACGCGGTTTGGGATCAGGTTGGGTGGAGCGCAGGGAGGATGGGAGGATGGCTGAAGGAGCGTTTGAAGAGGAGGGTCTTGAGACGCTCCTTGAAGGATTCAAGGGACGGAGCGAGGTGAAGGGAATGTGGGAAGAAGTTCCAAAGGGCAGGGAGGAGAGGCTAAAGTTCTGACTGCCGATGTTGGGGCTGGCCAGCCGGGGGACGTGGACCCTATAACAATGTATTTTGATATAATATCTCTCCAAATATATGGTGCACGTGTGAACTGGGTTCCTTGGTCGCTGATTTGGTATCTATTTATTTGATCAGTAGCACGAGTGAAAATACGAATGTCAGTAGCTGGAGAGAAGGAGTGTTGGTAGCATTTCTGCTGAAGTTCACAGTACGTTCAATGAAGTAGGCATTCAGACCATTGATCATTCAGTGGGATGCTGTATTGGCGACTCTGTGGGCGTTGATTTTTTATTGATCATTCACAACTGTGACCATCATTGTACCTCAAGGAGACTGTTCTCCAGATCCCCAGAGCTTTTTCTCATGGATGAGAAGTCACAGTTGAAAGCTATCGCCATTGACCTCCAAAGTTCACACGAGCAGTGGTTCTTCGGTTGAAGAGCGACTTTGAACAAATTGCACAACAGGGCCGAGCTTTCTGCTGAATATAATGGTTACAGTGATGCCTGGCAACAGCAAATCCTTGTCGGTTACCCACGGCAGGCTGTGAAGTTTGAACTCCCAAAAAGCACTCAGTGGAAAGCGATTAGGAGCAGACATTTGGTCCGATTTCGATTCAGATAAGTCGGTAGTTGTCTGAATATACATTGTTGCACTTTCCCCACAAAATATACAGTCAGTTCATTTTACAATAATAAATAATAATCCTTGCATTCGATGTAGCGCTTTTCACGTCTTCTAGACGTCTCAAAGCACTTCACAGAATAAACTGTAAAGTGAATTGACTGTATATACATGGGCGAAACACAGCAGCCAATTACGTACAGCAGTGTCCCACAAGCAGTCGTGGATTGAAATGACCGATTGTATTATTTATTTTTTGGAGGGATTATTATTAGGCGTATGGAGCAAGGAAACTTGCCCAAGGTTTTGCCTTGCCTGGAATTGAACCCAGGTCTCTCGCTTGCAAGGCGAGTGCTTAAACCACTGAGCTACAGGACTCCACATTAATCTGAGAAAAAGACCATTAAGGCACAGTTTTGTGATGGACCTGTGTGTGTGTGGTTGGGTGGCCTATTTTGTTAATAAAACCGGTTTTAAACTGGTCTAATGTGGATTTGACTGAATGTATCTGCTTCACTTCACCATTCAAATGCCTTCACAGTTGGATTTGAATAAATTCAGAGTTCATTTCCTGCTTTGAAGGTAAACTTTGATGTTTTTTTCCCACCAACCCACCATGATATTATTGGAGTGAGCAGTTAGCTGGCTTGAGAATATTCTATTTGATAAATTTCATCCTCAATTCATTTTAAATGCTCAGTTGCAAGTGTACTTAGTAGTAGCTTCAGTTTTGATCATTTTTCTGTGCAGGAATTGTGCCTAAACAATGAGTTTTACCCCCATCGATCACTTGATTTCAGAATTTGCAGCATCTTGCTTGCCTTGGCTTTAATCTTCATGAACTCATCATAGTGTGGCATTGAAATTCTGATCATTAGTGAGATTTCCAACTTCGCTAAATGTGTGTGAGTGTATGGCAATTGGGGAAATGTGTGGCTTCCATTTAAGCGTTGCAATTTGACCTTGTAAGATTATTAACTTCACAAGTTTTTTGGGGGCATGACTGACAGAGCTCAACCCCTGAGTCTTAGATGGTGGCCACGCTTTCGTCTGCAGGAAACCTTGCCCCAAATGCTGCTGTCAGGTGTACTCTTCAGACACCGACTGAAATCCCCTGTAAATCAATTCACACTGTACAAATGCATTGTATTTGACTCGGTGGCCGGCTTCGAAACCACTCTTTTCTGTGGCCTGCGATCTTAATTGTTATTTTTTTTTGACATCTTTAAACGTTGAACTCAAAAATAGAATACACAGCAGCAGAAAGTAAAGCTGCCAGTTCCGAATTGCCTCATCAGAACTCTGCCACAAGAATGGATTTTGTGCGGATGCTTCCGAACGAATGAACGAACGAACAAACCGACCGACTCCCCACGAGCAATATTCAATCTCCCGAGTGTTATTTGACACACGTATCGCTAACAAGTGTAGTGTTTTCCCTTTGCGAAGGCAGTTGCATTTTTATATCTCATTTGAACATAACAGGACATATTATTTTTTTGACCCTGTAGAATATTGCAGTTGTTTCGCACTCGCTCACTTGTTTTTTCAACCCCCTGCCCCACCCCCCCACACCCCACCCCTACCCCCCCACTCACCCCACCGAAAAAAAAGTATTATTTTAACAGTTTGTTTGGAGGAAAACGATCTCACCATTTGGAAGTTCGTCTTGTGGCTTGTTAATGTGCTGCATATGGACTGTGAGAGCTGGGATTGCAAAGCAGCCTCAGAATTTCTCCTCTACAGATGGCAAGTTGGGGATATTGGTCATATTGCCAGATGCGTTACCGAACAAACATGCAACTCACATCTGATGGCAAGGGAGGGAAAACTGGCAGCATTCCCACCCTCAGTTCGCTAAAAATAGCCATTTTATTGTTGCGCGCTCACAATGGGATGTTAACACCCAGCGGAAGCCTCAGTAAATCTACCTGTCATTGAGCTTACCAGCCTTAGTTATGGTTATCTTTAGAATCCTAGCGCCTTTCACACCAGGGCGCCTGCTCAAAGCGCTTCGCAGAATTTACTGTGAAGTGAAGTGCAGTGGCTCTGTGTGAGCTTGCGGAGAAGCAGGAATTGTGCGGTTGTCAATTTTCTTTAAACCCAATTGGCTGCCACGTTTTGCCCACAAAATCCAGTCACCGCACTTGACGGTATATTTTGTAAAGCATTCATTCCGAGACGTCTCAGCGACTTGATGACTTCCCTGCATCAAACGCAAGGATTCTTCTTCTTATTATCATTAAGTTGGTCAGACTTGCAAATACAGAACAAGGAAAACCTTTTGGTAGGGCTGCACACGATCACTTGCAATTGCATTAAGTAAAATAAGTACCCAAATTGTATTGTTAGTTTTTTATAATCGGGCAGCTGAAGCACATGTTGGCAGAGAAAGAGAAGAGGTTCATTTGTTGTGGTGTGAAGCTCCAGCGGCTTAACTAGGACATTATTGTGTTTTCATGCTGGTTTTCATGTGTCTCAATATTTGACTAGTTAAGTCAATTTATAAGACATCACAATTGCCAGGACAGTTGGTTAGCAAGCTACCACTAACGTGTTTGTCCGTTGTAATCAACATTGCCAAGTAGTCATGGTTGGAAAGCCGAGAGCGCAGCTGAGTTCAGTTAATTCACAAGATCACAAGAATTGTTCTGATCTTATCCATTGTTCCATTGGTCCCACCGTACTTATCCTCCCATCAGGGATTCAAGCTGTTTTTAATTTAGTACAAACCACAAGCCAATGAATTCTCTCTTGGCTGATGGTTAAAGATAGCAGTCAACAGGAAATCCCAGTATAATAATGCAATGACTGAAAGCTTTTTTTGTTTGAAGATCCCAAAGAGACCATCTCTTCTGCATAATTCTGCCACACCATCCTGGTCCCTGCTCAGTAAGCACTTTTAATATATATATATATATATATCTACTTGTAGTGTGCATTGTAATACATAATTAATATCACTCAAAACTATTCTTAGCCTTTTTATTGTTTTTTTCATCATTAGCTGGCAGAGGAAAAAAAAGTTTCTCAAATGGCGAAGGACATTTTGTATCAGAGTTATAAGATTAGTGATATTTCATAGATACTAGTAGTGGAAGTACTGAAACTTGGCTTGACAGTTTTCACTGTAGGACAAGATAGAACATTTGTATTCCGAGAGCAACATATGGCTGCCCGCAATTCAAAACAATTGATATAAGTAGGCAAACGATGTACCGTATAGTAATTGAAAAGTCACTGTGCTAAACCAAGTAAGGATTTCAGGCATTGCATTGTCAATCCATTTCAACACTTCAAATAATTAGGATTAATAATGATTAATTATTGTTTTGCCGATGGGGAGGTTGAGATGGAAGCCCAGTCCTACACAACCGTAATTTTTTTTAATCAGGTGCGGGATTCAAACTTTCCATCAATAGGGAGTGAGTCACATCGAGAAGATTGTAATCATTGCAGCCTCTATTGGATGTGCTGACAAATTGCTTTGGTCCTGAAGCTGGCGAGCGAGCGCACTGTTTCCGAGACCACAAAGGAGATCCTGTTTATATCGCCATGGCTTTGTGCTGGTGAATATTTTTTCAATTTGCACTGCGCCGCTTTGTTGTGCTGCTTGTCAATACTGAATTATTGATGCCACTTTACACGGAACAGATAAGAAGAGCTCATTATTTGACAAGCCAACTCCATTGGTCTTTACCGCAAATTGATGAATTCAGACCTGTTGTTCTCGGATCTGTTTTATTTTAAATCACATCTGTACAATATGACCTTTCAGTTAATTTATGTGTATTTTGCATAAATCCATTGCATACTCATTTGCACTTGTCGCTCTTGGAATACGCAATCTTTCCTGGACTATAATTTAATGGAGAAAAAAAATTCAGTAAATCTTAAAAAAAAACTCTTATCCTCTAACAGCTCAAATCATAGCTTGTGCAATGCTGAATACTGCAGTGAGTTATTTTGTTAGCTTATTAAGTGAAGTGCTGAATGTTCTGGGCATAAAATAATACACAGCAATCTTATTTTTTTGACAGTTTTGAGGGGAGTTTTGCCACCATTTCCTTTACGGAGTTAGAATCTGATCTGGTCAGAACCTGGATTAGAAATATTGGTCAGGGAGGAGTGAGAAACCCAGCTTACGAAGTCAGTGTCGAGGTCTTATATTCTTATCATTGTTATTAACGAGCAGCAGACAAGCCAGGTTTTCTGACCTCTCTATAAGTCTTTGCTGTAACTTCTCACGCGACATCGAAATGGTTTTGGCAAAGCCTTTCTTCATTTCCTTTAGTTTTAACTTGATAATAATAATAATAATAATCCTTGCATTTGATAGAGCGCTTTCCACATTTTATCAACGTCCCAAAGCGCTTCACAGAATACACTGTAAGGTGAATTGACTGTATATATTTGTGGGTGAATCGCGGCAGCCAATTGCGCACAGCAGTGTCCCTCACACACAGTCGTGGATTGAAATGACCAATTTTATTATTGTGGGTTTTTTTTGGACGGATTATTATTAGGCGTGTGGAGTAAGGAAACTTGCCCAAGGTTTCGCCCTGACCTGCGTGGATTCGAACACAGGTCTCCCCAGCTTGGTTTCCCCAGCTTGCAAGACAAGTGCTCTAACCACTGAGCCACAGGAGCTCCACAGTGATGAATAACTCCAAGCATTCCGAGACCCTGCTCTGCATGAAGGGCGCGATACAAATGCAAGTTGTTGTTGTTGCTGTCATACTGCACAATCCTGGATTGTGGTAGATGCATGTATGAAGAAGTAATTTAAGTTTTTTTTAAAAAATCACCTAAAGACAGAGATGTGTACGTCACAGAAATAATGTCAGTTATTCCTGACTGACAGTTATTTCAACATGTCAGTCAGGAAGCTTCATAGACAGACAAAATGTGCTCTCACCCCCAGGATCTAACCATGTGCCTAGACATCGTCTAAAAAAAATACACAGTCACTAAAGATTACAGTAAATCCTGTGAAGCGCTTTCAGACGTCTTGCTGAAAAGTGGTAAGTGCTGCGTCAGATGCAAAGATAATTACTATATTATCGTGAGCCTTGGGCAAAGCAAGAAAGGGAAAGGTTGACATGGGAATGGAAATTGGTTAAGAGCTGCAGGGTCAAGGGTTCGGCCGGGCACCTCATGCTGGATGAATCAATATATTTCAAAAAAGCAACATTGGCCCTTAGCTCCTGAAAATAATGTGTTGAAATCGAACTGGTTACAAGGGAATAGTCATGCGGGGGAAAAAAGATGAAGCATGAATACAACAATGATACATCAATCTCTACTCATTCAATGGCTTGACCGCAATATCTTTTACAGTAAAACACTTATTAATTGTATCATTTTATCCTTGAAGTATAACCTTGTCCATGCAATTCAATGCCATTGCTGCCTGTTTTTCATTCGTCTGCTATGACTTGATTGCTAGTTCAAAGTGTGACTTTATATATTGATGTTGTGATATGCCTGTTCCTATAGTTTCTTAAATAAGAGGATGTTTGTTCCTGGAGGCAGCCCGAACCAAACTAAAGAACATTTTCAGTTTATTGGATAATTTCATGCTTCTTCTCAATGAGAACATCTTTACAAACACCGTACCTTTGAAGCTTATTTTTATTGTATGGTACATATCCTGACATCCTGTATGTCACAGAAATAATTGGCTGTTTTCACATGTCGGTCAGGAACCTTCATAGGTACGTTGTATTTATAATGGATTGCTTCCGCGAAGAATGATTTATTTTGTTTGACTATTACCACTGTGCTTCACTGTGGATTGATCAGCTCGTTGTATCCTATGTGGAAATTGGGACACAAGTGTTTTTTTTTAAAAAATCCTTTCTGCCGTGATTATCGACGACAATAAAGTAACATTTGTAAAGCGCCTTTCACGTCAGGAGGAAGCCCCGACAGAATCCACAATCTGCTTTTTCTCTCTTTTTGAAGTCCCTTTCATTTAAAAAAATCCTCCTTGATTTTTTTCCTCTCCGTCACACAGGGGCGGGCGGGTGGGTGACTGCACAGCTTTAGAGGATTCTGAGACTCAGTGATCGAGACTGTCAGCGGGAGGGGGCTGGCTGGGGTGGTCCGACCTGCCTCCTTACTGTCACTGTTCTTATTCTCTTATCCTGTGTGTAGGCGGAATGCATAGCAGCTGACAAATGCCTCAGCTGGCCTCTGAAGTATGAAGTCACGCAGCACTGCAGGGGAGCAGGGCAAGTAGTGGTTTGACCTCTACCAAGTAGGTTCCAATTAAAGTTACTCCCTGCACATTTCCAGGGAGCTTTGGAATGGTTTTGCGGAGGACATTCGGCACAGATGTGAGAGACCCATTTCCGCGGAGACCTCGAGGCTCTTGTATCACCCGGTGAATTTTGCGGCTGGGAAAGCCAGTTATTTTGATTGACAAAAACAAAAGTCATTCCTTGTGAACATCGCTTGTCTGAGCACATCCAGCGACTTGTTTCGGAAAGTCAAAGACGGGGCTGGCAAATTGAGTCCGGTGACCTTTCGTTCTAATAAATCGCGTTTTGATGGACCCGATTAGGCTTTTCACATGAATGTATTTTGCGAAGATCCTGACTGAGAATGCCCCCCAAACAAAAACCTCAACCTTTCACCTCTCACAAAAGACCCAGATGAGTAGGCGTTGTCCGGTAATAACCCGTGGAAAGTTTTTCTTGTGACGTTGAGCGAAAGATTGGTATAATTTATGGAGAGTGTAGCAGCTGTTGAGAAAGAGGGATGGCTGCAGTCATCTGAGTAGAGATTAATAGAAAAAAGGGGGCAGTAAATAGTAATTAGAAACTGCTCTTGACCTTCACCACTGGAATAGGAGATTGTCTGAAACGTTTGCGTTTGTAGGAATGTGTTACAATTAGGAGGGAATTTCTTTTACTAGAAGTAAAAGTTCACAGAACAAGGTGTGGATGAATAAATATACAGTACAAGAAATCTTCCAGAGGCTATCTATCAGAAACTGCATCTCGACTGAGGAAATAGCTGATCACTGAAACTCAAGCTATTGTAGATTCAGTGTTTACCTGTCCACCCAAACTGATCTGTAACCTTGAATCATTGCCTCATTGGGTTGCATGTGAAGTCCTCAAAGCTAGAACCATGAAATAATGCTTCAGAGGCAGGCATGTTAGGATTAGGAATACAAAATGGTGAAACTATGAGAAGAGTGGGTGAAGGATTAAACGGGAAGCAGGCAAGGAAAAATACAGACCATTTAAGTTGTTTGGAAACTCAAACGTCACTGAGGAAAGGGAGAAAGGCTTCACCAAACAGAGCTGTCTGATTTTACTCCTTCTTTCAGTAATGTAAGGGGATGCTTCAAACAATTACATGCCTGAACATTCTAATGGACTCTCCCACTACCTTCCCAAAGTCACCCCTGATATAATGGCTCTAGAGGTAATGTAAACCACATTGTGTAACACTGTAGTTTATACAAACAAAATCATACAGTGAAGTCCTGTAGCTCAGTGGTTAGAGCACTCGCCTTACAAGCGAGAGACCTGGGTTCAATTCTAGGCAGGGCGAAACCATGAGCAAGTTTCATAACTGCATATGGCTAGTCATTATTATTAGTAATTATATCCCTCCAAGAAAAGAAATAATAAATTAGTCATTTCGATCCATGACTGTTTGTAGGGACACTGCTGTGCGCAATTGGCTGCCACATTTCGCCCACAAATATACAGTCAATTCACTTTGCGGTATATCTTGTGAAACGCTTTGAGACGTCTAGAAGATGTGAAAATCACTATATCAAATGGAAGGATTATTATTATTATCTATCTTTTAAAAATACCTGAGTGTTTCCTCTGAAACTGTTTATACTACAGCAACTTTTGTTTATGCACGATAACGGAGAGATGTAAAACACAAGGAGCTTTATACTGCAGGCAAACATACTGATTGCCATGACAGATGAAAAGAGTTGGAGAGGACAGAATAGGTATTTGTATCGCTCACAACGCCTTGAGTTCAAGTGCATTGTGAGGCTTCAATCGAGTAGCCTTAAAAAAGGAGAAATTGTTGGCTCTCGAGATTTAACCAAAGGTTTGGTTTCTCGAACAAACCTCAGACACAAAGCGAATCTAGACACCTACGCCCAGAGTGTCACATAAGTGCTTTCTTTGTACGATTAGGTATGTGGCAAAGCATTGTCCAGATTAATGAATAAAGCCTCAGTAATCCGAAACAAGCACTCAATGGAAGCAGAAGAAGAACAAGAAATATCTCTACAATCACATAGCGTTCATTTCCTCTGTGAAAATCAGCTGACATTCTGTATAAAATCTCACAACTTTTCCGTCTCCAGACTCTGTAAACTCTCCCTCAACGCTCAGTGGGCCACCACTGCAGATCATCACTTCTTAAACAGGGGGTTGAGTTCCTAACTCCCGACAAAGCAATTTTGTTTTTTTAACTCTCTGCGGCACTAAATATATGTATATATATATATATTTGTTCCAATATTTAGAGTCGGGCTAGGAGGGTGGGTTGCGCATGCTGATGTCAGGAATACTGCCCACAAATATACAGTCAGTTCACTTTACAGCGTATCCTGTGAAGCGCTTTGAAACATCTAGAAGACGTGAAAAAGCGGTATGTTCAAATGCGAGGATTATGATTATCAATGCTGAGAAGCTAAGCGCTATACACTGGGACGCTACTCTGCGTGATGGGGGAACATATAAATACTTGTATAAATACAAGTTATTGTAAGTGATTGAGGAATGAAAACCTTCCCTCTCTTTTGTACCTGGCACGGAGCGTTCCCGGGTCAAGTGTGGCAGAAGCAAAACCGCTCATCTAAAGTCGTAGCAGTGTATTTTGAGATTCCAGCCTCTAGATAGCATTCCGCTGCTTTACCAGGCACAGTCTCTTAACATTACCAATTCCCCCACTGGCTTTTCTTAGATTTCAATTATTCTGCACCAAATTGCCAATCGTGTGCTATTTACTTGTGACACTGGGAACTGGCCTGACACTCCGCATTCTCTTTCACATCACTTATAGACAGACAGCCCTTTTGTAGTTGTCACACCAAAACTTCTATCACATCGAATCATGCGAGATTGAAACGCTGAGCGGCGAAGGCATTGTTGCTCTACCACCCAAGCAGGCGCGTGTTTGAAAGTTTGGCGGTGCATTAAGTTTACAAACCATTTATGGGCAACTATCATTGAGGCTTTTTTTTATGGGGGGGGGGAGCGGGATGCGGGGTTGGAGGAAAAAAGTACGAGATGCCCCTCTAACAAAATCTAAAATGACGTTTCGCGTTCTATGAATTGAACGCGCCTGTCGTTAGTGTGGCGTTCCAGCAATCTAGGTTGTTCCCATTGTGTCGTCTGAACTGGGCCGTCTCCACCACCATTAGAATGTCAAGATGCCTATCTCAAAAAAAAGACAGCATTCTCCCCAGCCAGCCTTGGCCTAATCAATAGCTATTCCTGTGCTGAAACCTCCCATATAAAGGCTGTCCCGCCCTAAGCTAATCTCTCGTGACTATAATCTCTCCTTCCATCTACTGATCAAATGCTTATGCCGTCACTGGGGAACGCAGTCTTTGAAGGTTTCCGTGACTGTCAAAGAGAATCAGTGTGGCTTTCTTTTTTTAAAAAAATATTTTTTTAAATAACCAACAACTACCCCAGTTGATCTTTGTCTTGTAGAGATTTTCAGCCAAAGAATATCTAGATTCAGGCACGGGACTCTTGAAGTGCAAAAGGGAGAGGAGAGTGAAAAACAATTGACCAAAATTGGCTTGAATGATACTGGGAAAGGTAACATCTGGGTTTATAAATAACCAACTGTGAGCTCCAAAGCTTCAATTCGATAGAGATGCAAAGATGGCATAAACCACAGGGGACCTAGTGTTTCGAAATGTTTATTCCCCAGCTGTCTCTGGCCAGGAATTTTTTTCTAAAATTCTAAAACATAGAAACAAGGGCACGACTGAAAAATGGGTCTATCAACATAGGTCTCAGGGGAACCCAAATCAATTGTCTTTTTTCTTAAGCAAGCGGTGATTGAAATATTAGTCCCTTGCCAAACTGTTAACTTGAGGTGGTGGTGGCGGGGGGTGGGAAGAACTTGTATTTTGTAACCTGTGGAATGTCATTTCTGCTATATGGGAATCAGACATATAAAAATATTGAAGGCTACCCTGATAATGGAGAGGTAGGGTGACGGACCCAGTAAACCGAGTACATATCTAGACTGGCATAGATCAGATATCCTAGTCCCAACACATATTACCCAGTCGCTGATGTGTGTGTGTAGCTATATGTGGCTATGGCTCGAATCACAGGTGCCTATTTCCCTTAAATAATGATGTTGGAAGTGTACAACGGCATGAAAAAGTGATGAGATGGACCCATAGAGACTCGAGTGTATGTTGCCACGCAAGATTTAACTCGCCTTTTCGTAAATAAGCGAGGTCGAATTGGAAAGCGAGATGCTCTCGCTCTTTTGGGGGGGATGGAGACGCCGCAGTTTCTTGTCATTGAAAATGTTTTCTCGGGTGTAAAATGAGCAGCCAAACTGCAGAAGGGAAGTGCTTCCAACGCAATTCGTGATTCATTCCATGGACACTGTGTGGGACATGTGTGCAAATTGCTTGCTGCAGCGCCTATATTAAAGGGGAAAAAAAGCCACGGTCACAGCACTTTACAGTACAATCTGAGCATATCTCCTGACGTGAATGGCACTACATCAAATGCAAGGGTTATTAGTTTTCTGTAATCATTACCCTTATGATTGTTGCTCTTGTCGCTGTAATACGTTTCCAGTCCGGTTGTCTCTCTTTTCTTTGCAGATTGATCCCTCACTTTCATGGCCATTCGCGGCCTTGCCCCACTCCTATCTCTCCAACCTGCTGTCCCCCTATGAATCCGCTCGCCCCCTCCGTTCAGCGGGCTCCGGATCGCTCCGAGTCCCCCGTCCGACACTGCCCCCTCACTCTGGAACTCCATCCCACAGTCCCTTCGCCTCGCTCCCTCTCTTGCCTCCTTCTACACCGGTCTCAAGACCCTCCTCTTCGATTGTGCCTTCTGCCGCCCTCCCAACTCTCTCTCTTCCCTCCAAACTCTCTCCCGACCCTCCACCCTACCCTGCCCCGCTCCCTTGCCCGGGTCCCAACCTGACTGTTCAGCGCCTTGGGACGTCCTCCCGAAACGTAATGTTGTTGCTGTTGCTGTTGTTGTTGTTGTTGTCAGTGGAAGGGCTGCCTAGTGAATAGGTCAAGTCGAAGCGAACGGGACTCTCTCGGCGTTGCCACGTCAGTCAGCCCAATATTGATTCCACGCAGTGCTTACTATAAAAGACCGAAAGGGAGAATTTGTCTTCTCTTTCCCGGTACATTTTATAGGACACAATTATAGGGAAAAAGACATGCTCCCAGCGGACTAGTAAAACAAGCAGCTACAAGCAAATCAATGCTGGTTCAGCGAGGATCACCTGTCCAATGCCGTGAACATCTCGGCTTCACTTCCGCGATTGAAATCTCTCGTGCTTTTATTTATTCTTTTGTACGATGAAGCCTTTTTGCACTGAAGGGAGGAGTGCAAACGAACAGCATCCACAACAAATTACACACGTGTCGCGCTTTTCACGTCGGGAGGACGTCGCAAGAGGAGCTCCTGTAGTTCAGCAGTTAGAGCACTCGCCTTACAAGCGTGAGACCTGTGTTCGAATCCAGGCAGGTCAGGGCGAAACCTCGGTGGGTTTCCTTACTCCACACACAATCATCCATCCCCAAAAAACCCACAATACTAAAATTGGTCATTTCAATCCACAACTGTTTTTTGGGACACTGCTGTGCACAATTGGCTGCCGCCAATTGTTTCGCCCACAAATGTACAGTCAATTCACTCTACAGTATATTCTGTGAAGCGCTTTGAGATGGCAATAAGATGTGAAAAGCGCTATTAGAAAGCAAGGATTATTATTATTAAGAGCCAGATTGATCGTTTGCAGTTGTTCATCGAATACCGTTATAAGACCTGGATAATGATGTGAATTCGACGCAGGTTAAGAAGATTGCAGTTCAGGCTATATGAGAAGCATTATTTAACTTTAGCTTTAACACCGAGCACGGACATGTTGCGTGTAAACGATGAGAAAGAAGTGTGAATTTTGAAATTGGCGCATTTTATTTCAGCGCCAACAGGGTTAATAGAAAGGCTTCCGTTATTAACACACTCCTGACTATAGTACGGTTTTATAGCAAGGCACCCAGTGTCAGCATTATTGATGCCTGCCTGGTTTCGACTGTTGGAAACGATGGCCAAGAGATTTGTAGGGACCTTTTTTTTTGTTGGAACAGAGGCTGAATTGATTCAAACCTCATGCATTTAGATTGCAGGAGCGCGAGCCATTTCCTGGTGAAGCCACCTCTGCAAGGTGGTCTCAGCAGTCTGCTGCAAGGCTGTTAGAATACCGGGGCAGCGTAACAACCCAAACACTGACTTTATACTTGCTTGTGTTATTCTGCAGGAGAAATCACAGCCTAAATGAGGCTTGAGATTGATAACCAATCTGAAACACTTCGTATTTGTGTTGTAATTCATATCTTATAGGCTTTTTTCATCTTAACGTTCACGGCCTTGCCCCCTCCTATCGCTCCGACCTGCTGTTCCCCTATGAACCTGCCAGTCGCCTCCGCTCAGTGAACCCCCACACACACACCCCCCTCCCCGCACCCCCGCCTGACCAGCCCAACCATCGGTGGATGGGCTTTCAGTCTCTTTCCCCCTCACGCTCTGGAACTCCATCCCCCAGTCCCTTCAAGGCGAGTCTCAAGACCCTCCTCTTTGATCATGCCTTCTGCTACCCTCTCAACTCTCCCTCCCCTCATAACTCTCTCCCTCCCCTCTACCCTGTCCTTCCCCTTGCACGGATCCCATGTAAAATAAAAACAGATCACTGGGAACACTCAGCAGGTCAGGCAGCATCTACGAAGAAAGGAAAAGTGAGTCAATGTTTCGGGTCCACGACCCTTTGGTCAGAACATCGTCTAAAAATTTAATTTTGTTGCTGTTGTTGGGCAATCCAAATATCATTCTTGTCAAATACCAGCAGAAGAACCGACGGAGAACTGATTCGACCCCGACTTAATTAATTAAAAGCTGCAAACATTCCCTGTTTTTTGTTTGTTATGGCAAAACGATACAACCTGTTCATGTGATCTGATGATTGTTTGCCTTTGCGTATGTAATGTGATTATAGGCACGTTGCAGCGCTTTCTGCAACAAAATGCCACATTGAGCAATGCCTCCCTGGGTTGATGTGGAGGAAAGTCAATTGGCGTAAATTGATCTGGTCTGTTTGATCTGATTTGGTTCAACTTAATCATCTATAACCTGAGGAACTGTGTGCAAATGGGTTGGCCAACGTGGATTTTTCCTGCGGGATTGCGAATGTGCAGACTCGCACAATACTGGCATGATTGTTTGCAGTTAAACCTTGACTAAGACTTGGATATCCAAATGAATTTTACCTGGGTTGAGATATGCAGAAGGTTGCTGTTAAGGCTGTGCAATACTATCTACCACCACAGGTGGACTCTGCCTTTATAAGGCACAATTTTTTTTTCCCCCCGAATGTGTTAATTTGGGGCTTGATGTTCAGAAAAATCTGCAGAAATGAGAAGGGAAATTGTGCCACAGATATAACAGTTGTTAATTGCTGAGCCTTTCACATCAACCTACGCAAGCATCTTTTAAGATTTATAATTGATTCAACGTGAGATGATTGTTATGATAGCAAACAATAAATACTCCTTTGCATTCTGTTATTGTGGCTCATCAGGTCATTTGAAAACGTCTCAAAGCGTTTGATGGGATTTACTACGCAATGACTGTGCGCTCTGTAGGTGAAGGTGGCAGGAACTTTACACACAGCAATGTCTGTCCTTTACCCCCGCTCCCACTTCCTCCCCCCAAAATCCACACAAAATCCACACACACACACACACACAAAATGAATGACTGATTTATACAGAGGATTGTTGGTTCGGACATTGAGAGAAACTACCTCTTGTGTGATGACGGTTATGTTTTTATCAAAATGCAAGGATTCGGGTGTGATGTGTGTTTTTCAGGGTATCTGGGCAGGGCTGGTAACAGATGTAAGAGAAGGTAATTCTATTGATTCATTGAACATGCTCCTGTAAAGTATTTCCCAGCTGGTGTGCAGATGCATTTGCCAAACAGCAGGCTCTCTCCTCCGAATGCATCAGGTCTTAATGGTAAGCCCTCCTTGCGGCAGCTTGTGAGAAAACGACCCGCTGGAAATAAGACACCGCCAAGGCTACAACTGTAGACGAACGGTGGTTAACTGATGTTGATGTCTGTTGTGCAAAGGAACCGCTGAGGTTCCCGTGCGATTGGAGACTAGCTCCGTTCCAGTTCATAAAGAACATCGATAACCGAAGCTCATCAAAAACGCGCGGTTTAAGCTCAATGATAGTTTAGTTTTTTGCGTATTTGTCTTCCGAGGGAAGAAGCATCAGAGAGTGACAGACTGCCGAGCACTAAAGGAGATTATGAAGGTATATCGGGGTAATCTGGAATTAACCCCTTTGAGCATTTATGCTAACAGTAAGGAAAGGAAAACACCCTTCATGACCGAGATGGGAATAAAACACCCTTCGGAACCGAGATGGGAATAATAATAATAATAATAATCCTTGCATCGATATAGCGCTTTTCACAATTTATCGACTTCTCAAAGCGCTTCGCAGAATATACTGTAAAGTGAATTGACCGTATATTTGTGGCCGAAACGCGGCAGCCAATTCTGCACAGCAGCGTCCCACAAACAGTTGTGGATTGAAATAACCAATTTTTATTATTGTGTTTTTTTTTGGACGGATTATTATTTGGCATGTGGGTGTGTGTGGAGTAAGGAAACTTGCCCAAAGTTTCGCCCTGATTTGCCTGGATTCGAACACAGGTCTCATGCTTGAAGCGAGTGCTTTAACCACTGAGCTACAGGATTCCGAATAAAACGAGTTGCATACTTATACGGCAGAAACTAAGTGTCTGCTAACGACAAACCTAAGTATCAGTGAGGAAATTATGAGGTGTGAAATTATTGAGGTCAGGAAACTGATGATCTGTTATGTGGGCGAACCTTTTAATCTCACCGTTAATGTTCACGTTTCAGGTAGCTGCAGCCCCCGAGAAATAATAGCCTGAAATTGGATGTTCAAGGGAAGTTAATTGTTTAGCTCTTGTGTAATTGCACAGTCTGAATCATTGGAATCAAATGTTAACATGGGAATACAGAATCAAGAGAGTATGGAGTGGCAAAAGATCTTGTGGCCTATCGATCCTATTTCCTCCAAACACTCCCACGCAATCGCCAACATCCATCTGAGTTGTGCTGAGTGTGTGTGCGTGTGTGTTTCACTCTTGTTACCGGAGCATTGTGAGTCTGTTTGGACGCAGGTGAACTTGAGCCAGCTTGGCTTCTATGTGCTCCGTGGGCAGAAATGGTGTGTGCCGGTAGCTCCTCCGAATCCATTCGCTGGCACGCGAGCCAACAATAAAGAATGCAAAGGCTCTATAATGCGCTTACTAACGGTGTCTGATTAAATTTTTCGTTCAGTTTAAATACAAAACTCTTTAATATTTCAACAGAACACCCAAATCCAAGATTAAAAAAAGTGGGCAGCACAATTTGTCAGCATCAATGGCATTTATTAAACGTGTAGAATATCTAATCTAATGTTTTTTTGCACCCACACCGCCTCTCCACCCCCCTACCCCCCATCCCCACCACCCCAGCAGTGTTGGTATTTTAGTCAGTTGCTATTTTGTTCTACAATATGTCCAGAGGCAGTAATAATCAAAACAATTACATTCACGTGGTTCAATTTCGCTGTTCGTTGATGTATCAACGTGTACCTACTGTGCTGTAGCAGTGGGATACATCTTTGTGTATCATTCCTCAATCGGAATGACAGGAAATCTGAGAGCGTCTGAACTCAAGATTGCTGTTGCTGGGTGCAGGCGACTGAAACACACTAACAGAAGCCAAAGTCCGGTTCGGTCCACAACAGCAAAGACAGAACTGAAAGATACTCTTCCTATCGCGACACAAAAATATGTCTTTGGGAAACTTGATACTTAATAATACCGTGTGTTTTGCGAATATTCCTTTGAATTGGAGATCTTTGCATACTTTTTAGGCTTAAACAAACCACCATGTGAGACACAACTGCAATCAAAGTATTGGATTCACTTATACTTATACACAGTCGATCACACCATCCTCCTCCAACGTCTTTCCTCCCACCTCAACCTTCAAGGCACAGTCCTTGACTGGTTCCATTCCTACCTGACTCACCGTTTACACTTTGTATCTTCCAATGGTTTTTCCTCAAACCCCCGCACAGTTTCTCACGGCGTCCCTCAGGGCTCTGTCCTCGGCCCCCTCCTTTTCACGATTTATACGCTCCCTCCGGGCGATGTCATCCGCAGACATGGGGTAAATTTCCACATGTATGCAGACGATACCCAGCTGTATCTTTCTGCCTCATCCCTCAACCCCCAGACCATCGATGTTCTGACAGCATGTCTGTCCGACATTGAGTCCTGGACGAGGGACAACTTCCTCCAATTGAACGTGAAAGGCGCTCTATCAATATACTTTTGTTGTTGTTAAGAATAATAAATCCTTGCATTTGATATAGCGCTTTTCACATCTTCTAGACTGTGTCTCAAAGCGCTTCACAGAATATAACGTAAAGTGAATTGACTGTATATTTGTAGGTGAAACGCTGCAGCCAATTGTGCACGGCCCTGGTTGATGGGCCCAGCCCCGGTGCAGTTTCATGCACAATATTTAGTGTCGATACGAGTATTATCATCGTACCAGTGTATTGACCAGTCACGATTGTCAACCGTTCAGGCAGCCAAGCGGTTTGGATGGAGCCAATAGCTGTGATAATTCCATGCCTCTGACATACTTTCCCATCCAGGCAATTAGCTGAATCAAAATCAGTTTCGCCACATATTAGCATTTGGCACACTGATGAATGGCCAGAGCCGGTTCCTGCCTCCTGAGACGTTGTACGGACACATAGGCTCTGTGCAGCTGTTGCCTGAGTTCCAATGCACACATTAAATTGGGCAGCAGCCCGAGACTGATGGAAAGACTGTAAGCTCGGGCATTTGTGCTTTATGTCTTAAGACAGATGACAACCTGGGTTGACTTCCCGACTGACGAGCTGCACACTGATAATAAAAAACATTTAATTCTTTCGCACAGAAGACATCAGAACAATGGGCACGCAGTTTAATGTTCTAGAAAATTCCTGACGCACACCAATGTGCAGCCAGTTGTCTATTTTGCTTATTAGGTTTATCGATCAATGCTCTGATTATTTTCTTCTTGTGAGTTGTTAATAAATTGGCTTATAAAGGAATAAAATTCTGCAGGCTACTGCGTCAGGCAGAATTAATCTTTTAGCTCCCGTGAAGGGAACCTGCTGAAAGTGATGTTCTTTCTCAACAAATCCAAATCATTACCCCGAGGGGGGTACACGATGGCCTGAGAGGCTTTCAATAACTTCCGTTCACCCGGCTGCTTGAGTGATGACGCTCAAAAGGTTAACATTTCAAACTTAATTAATCACAGTTTCAAGGCAAAATCAAAGTATTGCTGGGAGGATTACAAAGTTGTAAATCGAGGTGAACTGCGAGCTAAAATCTTGCCTTCCGAACTGTTTGTGTTGTCAATTTTCAGATTGTTTTCAATGTTGAGGCCACTGCCGTGTTGGATTGCTGCTAATCAGCTCCATGCAGTTTGTGGCTGCAGGTTTTTTTTTTGCAAAAAAATTTTTTTTCTGAGTATTCAACTCCACTGTTGCAACAGATTTTTTCCCCACAGTGAAACACATTTTCTCTACACATTGCATCTATTTTTTTATGCATGATTTAAAACAAATGGCATGTACAAATGAGATGCGAATAAAAATCTGAATGTGAAACCATTTTACCATCTGCTTTTCTTCCCCCATTATAATTGTAAATCATGATAATTTTGATTGATTCGTATAAAATATTTAGACAGCCCATATTCATGCCTTTTTTTTTAAAGACTGGAAAGCTGGTTCAATTTAATTGTACTGCATTAAATATGATTATCAATCCATAATAATTTTTGAAAACAGTTGAACTGTCTGACAATCTGAAATCGTTGAAGTTTCACAATGCAATATAGTTCCATTATATTGGTGTTATTTGGCAGTGTTGTTCTGTGTTATGAATTTACAACCACTGGGAACCAGATTGGGTTTCCAAGAGTGTCATGTTGCATCTGTACTGCTGGACGCTCTTTGAAACGGGTTGCAACAGTGAAAGGGAGGTTTACAGAGGGAGACAGTGTAGATATACACTGTATTTATTTTCTCCAAAAGTCAATTTTCCTCAGGCCTGAGGAGCGCTTTGCAAATTTATTTATGAGTGTAAACACATGCTTGAAATCTCGTGAATCAGACATTGAATGACAGTTGCTGTTTTGAAGCTGTCGTAATGATAATAATAACAATCCTTGCATTTGATCACATCGTTGAGACGTCTCAAAGTGCTGTAGACCACCCCCAGAACTTTGAAGGGATCAATTTTATTCACACTGAGGCGGACGTGACATAACGACAGGTTAAAATCACGCCCTTCACACAGTAGAACGTCTCAGATTAAAACGCATAGCGTTGTTTGCACAGTGATTGTCGGGAAGTGACTTTTTGTAATCTTTGTTACTTGGCTCCCCTTGTTTTATTTTGAGGGGATGGGGAGGGGTGGGTATTAATCTGTATAAAATCGATTGGTGGATTGGCTTTCAATATCCTTTTTTGGTCCCAATTGAGCAAATAGGTGTGCAATCATTTTGGCTGTTAGTTGAAGGCCATTTGCTTGTTATTGGCAAAGTTCTGGTGATAAATTAATAGCAGCTGATGCTCAGTCAGGTTTTATCTTTTCTTTGGGGAAGCAAGGTGGATTCCACCTCTTTTCATCACTCACCATCAATTCATGAGATGTAATCCCTTTGTTTTTGTAAATTGTAATAAATAATAATCCTTGCATTTTGATATAGCGCTTTTCACGCCTTCTAGACACTCTGAGATGCCATTCGGTGTGGAGGGCGCTATATAATCCAAATTGTTTTTGTTGTAGACGTCTCAAAGCGCTTCACAGAATATACTATAAAGTGAATTGACTATATTTGTGGACGAAACACGGCAGTTAATTGCGCACAGCAGCGTCCCCACAAATAGTTGTGGAATGAAATGACCAATTTTATCATTGTTTTTTTAGGAGGGATTATTATTAGGTGTGTGGGGTAAGAAAACTTAACCAAGGTTTCGCCCTGACTTACCTGGATTCGAACCAACAGGTCTCACACTTATAAGGCGAGCGCTCTAACCACTGAGCTATAGGACTCCACAATTCCAGTTTATCTACCTTGTTTTTCTTGGTTCAGTTTGGTTATATGAGAAGCATTCCAATGAATCTTGTCCACACTGTCAATAATGCTAGGGTAATAGAGAAAACATTCACCTTGTTTGCTGCACTCTGCTATTCTGATTCTCTAAATACTGTGTCCATTCTGCGCATCTGAGGATGCAGGATTATTTAATATCATTTTGGGACCAATAACTATAGTTGAAACAATTCCAATGGGATCTTTGTTGCAGCATTATGTCAATTCTTAATCAAATAACATCCTTCCTTTTGATATAGTGTCTTTATCGCAACATCATTGTTTGAAAGCGCCTCACAAACTTTACTTTCAAGTGCAGTGACTGCGTACTTTACAGGCAAATGTATCAGCCAATTTGTGCACAGATGTTATTATTGCTTTATGTTTGGTGGCAGTATGTGTGGTATAAATGAAACATTGCACTCTGATCGGATTTGGAAATTGAATTTTAGGGCTCTCTGTGTAATAATAACTATTAGTGTTCAAATATTAGCATAGGGTCCCGTAGCTCAGTGTTTAGAACACCTGCCTGATAAAGTGAGAGATGTGGGTTCGATTCTAGGCAGATCAGGGCAAAACCTTGGGCAAATTTCCTTCCTCCACACTCTTGATAATAATCCCTCAAGAAAAATAAATAAATTGGTCATTTCAATCCACAACTGTTTGTGGGACGCTGCTGTGGGCAATTGGCTACCGTGTTTCGCCCATAAATATGCGGTCAATTCACTTTACAGTATATTCTGAGAAACTCTTTGAGATATCGAGAGGATATCACTGGGGACTAAGAGAGGTTCTGGTAATGACAATGAATTTACAAATAGTTTATATAGGGTTGAGACTTTTGGTTACCTGGAACATGATGACGTAAACCAGAATTGCAATCACCTTGATTACATTATTAGTCCTGAATTAATAATAATGTAGTCAAGGACTGCATTCCCTGACTACATTAATAGGTGGAAATTGTTAGTGGGGTGGGTTCAGTCAACCAGCTACAAAACTAAAATTGTTGTTGATTTTTAGAATCTCTGTGGATTGTATTCTATTTATTATTAGGTAAAAAACACAAAACTGAGAGAGAAACATACTCAAATTCTTTGCTTAATCTTATAACATACAGTATTTAAGTTCCTGTCCACCGTTTCTCAATGCTTCAAAGTAAGAGTTAGGCATTTAATCCACTGCATTCTTTTTCAGCGCCTTGGGACGTTCTCCTGGACGTGAAAGGCACAGTACAAGTATAATGTTTTGCTGTTGGTGTTGTTCGTTTGATTGAAAAAAAATCCTTTATTCTTTCTTGCATGTTTTGCCCTTTCCTTTCATTTCTGTGCGTCTCTTGTCCCTTTCTGTCTCGTTTCTATTGTTTGCTCCTTTGTTTTTTTTTCTTCCCACTCCTCCCTTCTGTTCTTGATTGTACACCATCTTAATTAATTAGCGGCTTAGAAGTGTTGGCGAGAGCACGGAGCGGGGCCCGGAATGAATTCAGCTGTTATTGGCATTTACTGCTTTGCTTCTTCCCAGTATTCGCTTGCCCCCTCTCGTATCCACTTCAAGTTCTTGTCAGAAATCCATTGCGGGTTGTCAGTGGGGAAAGTGTAATGGTAACTTCACGGCCAAACGCTTTGAGCAGAAGGAACATTATTTTATTGAATGCGACTTGCCTGTTGTGAACAATTACTCGGTTACTTTGGGAGTCATTCTTCAAGCGTGTCTGCTTGGTAATTGCGTCTGATTCTTTTGGTCATACAATATTCTATTAATTCTTCAACCAATTTAGTATTAAATATTCATAACGTGTTTTGATAACTTAGTGGTCAAACAACTTCACCAGTGAGGCCACCGATGTTAATACCCCTGTTAAAAGGACCGCAGTTCATTCAGATCCATTTTCCCCCCCCGACCGATGTTACAATGTTATGGTTCAGATAATTAACTGAAGGCCAAAATTAGTTAATAGAACCATCAGCAAATCAAATGTGCGCAAAGGCTTCACTGCGCTCATTGCAGTCGCTTCAGAATACATCGACAGGCATTAAATTGTAGTATTCAATCATAGTTGCAGTTACAAGTTTAATATGGGGCAATTGGTTCTGCAGCTCAGTGGTGAGATCACGCGCCTTGCAAGCGAGAGACCTGAGTTCAATTCCCAGGCAGGGAGAAAAGTTGGGCAAGTTTTCTTACTCCACCAACTTGTTTACTTAGCAGTGAGGAGGAACCCAGTCGGTAGTCGATTGGCAGATCGCTTTTCCAGGGGTAATAATTCCTTCAAAAGAACAATAATAATTTGGTCGCTCTTTCCATAACTGTTTATAGGGCAGCCGTGCGCACAATTGGCTGCCGCGTTTCGCCCACAAAACCTATAGTCAATTCACTTTACAGTCTATTATTAGAACGCGGCTTGTAACTGACAACACTACCAGTGCTGACACCAACGCAAACTGTCGCCAGTTCCGGTTGTGATCGCGGTGGGTCTGTGCAGCGCCAGACATAGTGTCCGCTTGTGATCTGAGCTCCTCCGCAGCTTGAGGCAACAGCGAGATTTCAGTAATGAGAATGGTTCAATAGGCGGCTGAACTGAAACACCCAACATTCTGTGCCATGTTACCCAGCTCGTTTCCAAACATCTCTTTCACGTCAAAGAAACGCACCGCTGAATAGTTTGCAGTGGTGGGGGGGGAGAGGTGGGGTGGGGGGGGGGGGGGGGGGGGGGGGACTTTCTGTTTCCTGACCATCTCTATTTGCCATACGCCTCACCGTATATTATGTCATTTGTTTTCTCTCTCAGGATTTTTTAATTAATTAGATGTCAGACTTGAAATATTGCTGAACCGAAGCTAATTGTTTTTCTGACACAAATCAAGTTTTGCAGCGATGCATATTCACACAGCAAGTTTTTTTAATACCTGAATATCAAACTTGCCAGGAATGGCAAAGGAGGCAAATTGTATCACTGCGACCCTTACTATCTCCCATCGAGCAAAACCTACCGATAAAAGTGTGACATTATTAGCCGCCTTGATCAATCAAAAAACATTAGCCTGGCGCCCCCCCCCCCCCCACCCCCCCACGCGAGTTAAAGGCATTCAGTGGCTGAACATTAGCAATGAGTAAGAATCCAGTCTTTTATTTTTTTTAAAAATATCTGCCTCTGCCCAGTGAGCCTAATAGTTGATCTTATGACATCTACTCCAGGAAATATTTAAGCAATATGCAATTAAAGAACCTGTAGCAGAACTGATGAGCTTCATCAAGCTATCTGCAGCTAGTTCCACAATCATAGTTCTCTTGTAGCCTTCAGCTAGTTTTATTTCTGCCAAGAAAAAGTGCTTCGATTTCTGCAGTCGCTGCTCACTGTGCACCTGAGCAACAGAAAGACCTCCTCAGATTTGTGCTGCCTTCCATTTTTTTCCTACCGATAAAAATGTGTAACGCAATCGTTCGCTGCCTTTAACTCATCAGCCACCAAGAAGTCTGGAACATATTCAGTCCTCTTACTCTTCTTCAAACAATTTGGGGGCCCCGAAATGTAGTGGTTAGAGCACTTGCCTCACAAACAATGGCTGTGCCCAGTTGCCTTGCCCCCCGTTTCGCCCATAAAATCGAGTGAATTCACTTTACAGTACATTCTGTGAAGCGCTTTAAGACATCTGAACGATAAGCATCAATCGCAAGGAAGGATTATGATTATGATGAGTGCAATTGAACAAACCGGTTTCCCAAATGCTGGGAATCTGTTTTATTGCTGCAATGTTAAACCGACGTAAATATCGATGCTTTGCGAAACTATTTTAAGCAACAATGTTTGAAAGCTGCATTTTGGCTTCCCGCCAGCGGATCTGAAATCCATGTTTTTGTTTTGATAAAATATTCTCCCCTTAGAATTCACTGTCTCGTACAAATTGTTGGATTTTTCTTCCATCAGCCGCAAAACGCAGCATTATAATCAATGCAGACCAAACTTTCTGTTGCGAGGCGGGCGGTGGGAGAATGTAGCCGAGCGAACTGACACATAATCAATCCTGTTGTTAATGACGATTAAATGTCACGTTCTCCCACTTTTAGTCTGTTTAACGCTGTACAGCAGCTCGGCTGTCCCGAGGCTGTGCGATCCCGGGTGTTTTGTGCGCAGTACTCTTCTGCAAAATCTTGCCGCCCGCAACTCGCTGTCTCTTCATAATAACCGCGAAGATGTGGGGGGGGGGGGGGAGTCGCAAGTGATGCTTGCTCCGAGACTCTCGGCAGTTCTAAAACCGGATAAGAAAGCGTGACTGAGTGTCGAGATATCTCTCTTTTGTTTGAGTCCCAATAATAATAATCCTTGCGTTTGATAAAGCGCCTCGATCACGTCTTCGAGATGTCTCCAAACAGGACAGCGACAACAAAGTTACATTTATAGTGCGCCTTTCATGTCGGGAGGACTTCCTTGGCGCTGAACAATTAGATCGGAGCCCGAGCAGGGGCGGAAAGTCTGGGTAGGAGCGGGGAGGGGTGTAAGGGATACCCAGGGGTAGATGCTCTACTTATCTCCATTCTGCATTTTCCTTTGCGCTCTTGTTTACCAAGCTGTGAAGCCAGCTGTGGACAGCACAACAGTGCACTTTCGTGAAAGAATCTGGTGGGGTGGGGTGGGTGGGAGAGGTGGGGGGGTGAGTAGGAAAGCAGAAATCTAACAATGGTTCAGTTTGATGTACAGTAGTAGATTAACAGTAAACAATCTCTGGCTCGGCAAGCATGCAGACCTCGATATTAACTGGCAGCAGATCAGTTTGTTCTGTCCTCGGAAAGTGTCTGTTTTATCAAGGCCTCTGATGCTACATGCAGTGTCATCTGCCAGGATTGTGTCGAGTAGGTACCATATCTATCTATTGTGTGTAAATATGTTTTTATATTACTATGTATATATATATATATGTGTATGTATCCAAGTTGCTATTTCACAATGTGCATCTAATTAACACAATGCCCAGTTAACCCAAGGCATTGGGTTAACCAAATGTTGGGAATCTGTTTTGTTGCTGCAATGTTAAACCGACATCGTTAAACCGACAAAGTTAAACTTTCCAGAATGATTTCTGAAACCCTTTCCCCTTCTTTAAATCGTCACGCAAGCCACGACCGTTTGTGAGACTCCGCGCCTGCCCGATTGGCTGCCGCATTTTGCCCGCAAAGCACGCAGTCAGTTGATAGTACATTCTGTGAAACGCCGGTGAGACATCTCAACAGCGTCACCTAAGCGCCGCATCAAATACAAAGCTTGTTGTTATTATGATTATGATTATTATTATTATTAATTCGCCGTCCATTCCTGTCGCAAGTCTTTGGGAGCCCATGAAAGTCGACCTCTCTTGCGCGTTTCGCTTTGTGGTGAGTATAAACGGTAGCCTTGAGTCAAGGCAATTTTGTGAGATCGCAATCGATTTGTGAGATCTCCGAGCGCATTACAAATAAAATGGATCGAGAGTCCGGGAAAGGGTTGCCATAGAATTAGATAACGGGTTGCTGAGCTCGGTGTGTAAGTAAAGAAAGCGTTTTTTTTTTTCTCTCTCTCTCCCTCTCTGCTTCCGCCACATTTCCTCCAGACTACACCATCTGACAGCTGCAGTTTTGTTTTAATTTGGTGCTGTTGATGCTGCTTTATAGTGCTGACATCAAAATTATACCTTTGCAAAGTTTGCCCACGCCAGCAAATGTGCCGGAAACAGGATGGACGCTGAATGCTCCTGGGTATTTTATCATTAAGCAAAGCATTTTCTCCTTGAATCTCTTGACGGTGTGATTCCTAACATAGGTTAGCCGGGCGTCTGACACATGCAGCAACAACAACAACAGCAGCAAAATTATACTTGTATAGCGTCTTTCGCTTCAGGGGGATGTCCCCAAGGCGACACTGGACAGTCACTGCTTCAGACCCGAGCTGAGGACGGGTGTGTGGGGGGGAGGGGTGGGGGGGGCGCGGAGGGAAGTGGGGGATTAGATGTTGCCAATGGGTCCATCGAAGAGGAGAGTCTTGAGGTGAGACTTGAAGGAGGCCAAGGAGGGGGCAAGGCAGAGGGACTGTGGGATGGAGTTCCAGACGTTGGGGCCAGAGTGGCTGAAGGCTCTCACCTTCAGCATAGGGAAATTTCCCTCTCTGGAAAGAAATGCTTACTTTTCTCTCCCTGTAGGGACACACCCTGCTTTCTGAATCTCGGAGAGCATGTGGCGCTGGTTGGTGAGAGTCAAGGCCTGGGGACCCCAGAGTGTGCGTTGTGGGGATCTAATGGAGTTCAGACAGCTAAAATGGTGGCTTCTGCTGCAAGAAATGACTATCTTTTTTGATGGATTGCTACTCCTTATTCGTGTGACAGAACAATTAGAACAGAAAATAGTTTTTTTTAAATTCTCACCGATAAGTGGATGGTAGAAAGCAAGTATGATGACAGCATAAACATTTTTTTTAAAATTTAAAACCCCACTGATTGTGCCTAGCGAGGCAAAGGCTGGTTGGAGATTTATAGGAGTAATTTGTCTCCAGCTTGATGGAACATTGTCACTTAAGTTAGCAGTTTCTGTGGCATAGAACCCGACATAATTTATGCTGGATATAAATTTCAAGTGGTGCAGCGAGTTAGTTTGCGAATCAAATTAGATTTGCGGCTTTGAGTGTGTGTCGTCGTAGTCCACCACCACCACCACCACCCCCCAATTAAGTTGTCCTTTTCATTGACTGCATCAAAAGGGTTGAGTATTTGCTAATATTGAATCTCCAATAGAACCGTGTTCAATTTGTGGCTCTAGCAGAGATAAAATAGCGAGATAAATTGGAAGAATTATTACGTTTGTTCATTTTGTTCGAGGGAGAGGTAACTTCAAATTTAAAAAAATCCTCCTGTTTAAACAAGTCTTTCTAGCAGCGGTGGATGCCGCTTAATCAATTTATTTTGGGGTCAGCCGGGTGTCTGACACATGCGGAAACCCATCACCGTGCTTAAGAGTATCCAAACCAAACTGGGAATTCCTTGCATCCACCTACACGTGGTAATTCCAGAGATACCTCTGTGTGCCCTCACGAGGTTCTGTTATGCCAGCTTCAAACAGCAAAAAGCCCAGGGCACCTTATTCAACTAGTCTATGACAATTAATTTAATATCTTAAACCTGCAGTCCCTTCGCCTCCCTCCCTCCTTCGCCTCCAGTCTCAAGACCTTCCTCTTCAACTGTGCCTTCTGCTGCCCTCCCAACTCTCTCTCTCCCTCCCCTCTTAACTCTCTCCTGCCCTCCCCCTCTCCCTTGCTCAGGTCCTGACCTGACTGCCCATCGCCTTGGGACATCCTCCCGATGTGAAAGACCTTGATGTTCCTGCCTAATCCAAAGCACGTTTGACCGTGAAGTCTATCAAGGTGTTTTCTCATTTCGAACCTCACACACACACTTGCAAAACAGACAAGACAGCTGTGTGAAGTCAACTAAGCTTTGCCTGTACGAGAGAATAAACGAAATATGTGAGTCAACGCGTTGCTGAAATCAGACAGCGAGACGTTCTTGCATCTCTCCGAATGTTGTCTGAGTTGCTCGGGCAGATTCCGTTCCAAATTGTCCGAGACGCTGGTGTTGCTGACGGAGGATTGTAGGAAAAGACGCGTGTTGTTCCAGTAATTGAATGCCATGGATTGGCAGCAGAACAGCATCGAGTGCGGGACAGATAATGCTAGACGTGAAGAGTAAAAAAAATACGCAATGCTGTGTTTACTAAGTGGCCCATGATGGTTTTCAATAGCCATTAAACGCGTGGGAGGCAGTTATGATGGTGCGATATTCGACACTTCACAGGTGGTCTCCAGGAGTCCCAGCAATAGCGGAGATCACTAGTGAAGAGAAGCTAAAATTATAATATTTCACTGAACGTCGGGGATGAGGATGGCACGGTTGAACCTGTCCCTCCCACGAGCCCTCACAACAGGTTTATTTTTTGTGACGGTTTACGGCTGTTCGTCGGAGAGTAGCAACGCTACTGTTGGACAACATGCCAGTGACATAGCTCACGTCGCGATGCTGTACTCACAGCCAAGCCTCAATTGTTCTTCTTGAACATTATTAGTATTATTATTTGATGTACGATAAGGATCCAAAGCTGCTCCGCGTTAGCAGGGACAAAGGACAAAACAATTTAGTGGTGTTGATGCTCAACGGATAAAAATGTATATTTCTTACAAAAAGCACTCCAACCAGGATCTCATTCTTTCATAGCAATGATAATAACAGTAGTAATCCTGGAATTTAATATAGCTCATGATCATGTCATTGAGACGTCTCAAAGCGCTTTACAGAATGCACTATCATACAGTGAATTGACTGTATATTTTGCGGGTAAAACGTGGCAGCCAATTGTGCAAAACAGTGTCCCAACAAACAGCCGTGAGTGGACCAATTTATTTCTCTCCTCCTCCTCCCCCCGCCCTCCCACCGCCTTCTCCTGCCACTGCCGTCATTTAGGCTGGAAATCTTCCCATTAGCCATGGTTCGATCAATAAATAGGATGTCTCTCACTCTCCCTTTCTCTCTCTCTCTCTCTGCCCAGCAATCTTAGTCTAACCTCCTTTCATTGATGAGGTTAGACCAAATGCATCGATGAGAATGGTTCAGAATTTCCACAAAGCATCCATCGACCCGCTGATGTGATTCGCACAAAATCCGACTTCAAAAGCTCGCCCTTATTGTTATTCCGTTTTTCTTCCCTTCCTCCTCCTCCTCCTCCTCCTCCTCCTCCTCCTCCTCCTCCTCCTCCTCTTCCTTTGGGAGTTTCGTCTGGTTAAAATTTACTTTAAAAGCCAAAATCTGAAATGACTGCAACAAACAACGGCGCCGCTTATCCTGAATTGAATTGCCACAGAGTTAAATGATGTCAGTGACGCTGAGATCAGACATAGTTCCCGAACAGTGGAGCCTTGGCATCTGAGAGGTGCATTGGAGCTGTCGTGTGAATTCCTTCTAATATGGCGAGGGCTGCTGCCATTTGCTTGTAAAATGTCAGCGAGGAAGCTGCTGACTGTTACTCACTTTTTACAACTGAGCTGTTCCGAAGCTCCGTCACTTTGAGATTTACATTTCTTTAATGGACTGTGTGTGCACTGACACCAATAAATCGGTCGAAACGTTGGCACGAGCCGCTATACAACCTAATTTTAATCATGCAAACGTCCCATTAAAATGCCGTACAGTGTTGTTTCGAACTCTTCGGGGACCAGGAAAGATCCATGCAATCCACAGCTACTGCTGTGCACAATTGGCTGCCGCGTTTCGCCCACGAAAAAATACAGTCAATTCACTTTACAGTATAACAACAACAACAACTTGCACTTATAGAGCGCCTTTCACGTCAGGAGGACGTCCCAAGGCGCTGCACAGGAGGCGTGTGACCCGAGCTGGGAGGGGAGTGTTCGGGAGGGGGTAAGAAACGTGGGGGAGGTCGAAGAATTAGGGGGGGAACAGAAGGCACGGTCGAAAAGGAATGTCTTCAAACTGGCCTTGAAAGAGGAAAGGGAGGAAACAAGGCGGAGGGATTGGGGGATGGAGTTCCAAAGGGTGGGAGCGGAAAAACTGAAGGCCCGGCCTCCAAATGTGGGGCGGTTCGGACGGCTCAGGCAGTTGTTACGTATATTCTGTGAAGCGCTTTGAGACGTCGATACCATTGGGAGCAGTTCTTCAGCCACCCTGCCCACGCCCTCTGAAACTCCATCCCCCAGGAAAACACGAGTAACTGACAAAGTAACTGGCACTGAACTGGGGCTGAGTCACGGAGAGGTGTTACAAACCTTCTATTGCTGGCAGAAACCTAGAGTGCTAACTCTGTAAGCCGAGTGATTCTGTGCACCCTCAGCCCAAACTCTCAGTCAAACGATTTAACCTTTAATACTCGAGGTATATCTAAATTGGGATCTACTTAAGTGAGCCATAAGCTGTTACGCATTGATTCGTGCAGTATACCCACATCGCATCTTGAGACGCGTTTCCAAACATACGCTTTACCATTTTCTTTCGCTGGAAAAACTCGCCTCGTATCACAGTGGAGACGCTGGGGATTGCAGTAAACAAAAACCCTCTTGTTCCGACCTCCCCCACATCTACAATCTCGTACAATACTGAGAGTACAGCTGTGTAAAGAGAGCGCGCTCTGAGAGAGACAGAGACAGTAATTGCTCAACAGCCATTTCGGAAAAGATTATCAGAAAGCCTTGGTCCTAAATAAACTTAACTAAGCTCCTGGAACAAGTGACGAGATAATAACCCAAGGCAAACTCTAGGCTATCACTCTCTCGTTGTTGAATTTCTTGTATTTGAGCTCAGTACAAATGCAGCCCTAACTGTAATTAACTAACATCTCATCTAGCTGCTCATCAAGACAAGCTGGGTGAACATTTATATGGTGTTTATCCAAGCTCCAAGGGAACCATTTGGGATCAACTTAACTACCCGTGTCCCAAATCTGGTTATGATAATAATAATACTAATAATCCTTGCATTTTGATACAGGGCTTTTCACGTCTTATCGACGTCTCAAAGCGCTTCACAGAATATACCGTAAAGTGGATTGACCATATATTTTGTGGGTGAAACGCACAGTGTCCCACAAACAGTCATGGATCGAAATGACCGATTTTTATTATTGTGGGTTTTTGGGGGGGACGGATTATTATTAGGCGTGTGGAGTAAGGAAACTTGCCCAAGGTCTCGCCCTGACCTGCCTGGATTCAAACACTTGTAAGGCGAGTGCTCTGACCACTGAGCTGCAGGAACTCCTTTATATGATGTGTAATGGATGGACTGCATGTTTTGTGGGCAAAACGCGGCAGCCAGTTGCCCAGAGCGGAGTCCCACAAACAGTCGGATTGAGTGACCAATTTACATTATGTTTGGAAGGAATTATTACCGGCGGAAAAACCTGGCCTTAGACTTGAGACTTAGAGTTTTAGCGTTGGGCAGAATCTGGCGAGAATTTGTTAAATTCAGCCTCAATTTGGAAGCCAGGTTTTTTCCCCTGAAAACAGGTTTCTAAAAGTGCCACTGAATTTAAGGATTTTACAAAATTCTGCATGATTTTCAATTCTTCTTCGACTCATCAATCATTCAATAAAAGCCAGCAATGGTTAATCTTTTTTCATATAGTGGACGTATTCATCGCTGTGTTATGGCCACCACTCCCCCCACCACCGATAACAAATTGGTCAGTCACTGCTCAGCTGTTTGTGGCAGATCGCCATGCATCAATTGGCTGCTGCGTTGCAGACAACTACACAGTCACTACACTGTGCAGAGACTCGGTGAACCACATCTGAGATATTTCGATATGAAATATATCAAAAGCGAGGACGTTTTATTAAAAAATTATTCACAAATGTCCCAACAGTACAATCTGGGCGAATGTTTGTTGATCTTTTGTTTATTATGATTCAAGTACATTCGTTATACAGTTATTCTAACTAAATTACCAGACTTTGTCGAAAGACATTTGAAATATAACCAAACTCTTAGCTACTCTCGGTTCGTTCCTCAGCTAGGCCCCTTCTTCGCTCAGTTAAATTTCCAAAGTGCTCTGTGCGGTTTTAAAAGCAAAACACATTTTGGCACATCCGCAAAAAAGTATCGAGTAAAAAGACCTTTTCAGCAGTGCCGGGAATTCAAAAGCAACCTTTGTGTGTGTATGTGTGTGTGTATGTGTGTGTGTGTGTTTTCGCCCGTGTCAACTTTTTTTTGAACACAAATAGGAACAGAGTTTCCCTGTACGGACTCAAACGAGTTTGCGTCTTCACACGGCGTAGATTAGTTGCAGGAGGTAACTCCGGTTTTGTCAACACGCTCCATCGCTGCTCAGAGGTTAGCGCTACCGATTGCCAATTGCCGTCCTGGAGGGTTGCATATTTACCAATAACGCTTTAAGGAGGTTATGGATTCATGAAACCAGCCCAACTATCAGGGATAGATGCTTATCTGTGTTGAAGGGCCTTTTCATCTCACTCTTTCTGTTAGTGGAATTCTGCCGCTTTGTATGGTTGCCCCTCGGAACGGGTCAAGTAATAAGTTTGCTTTAATGAGCTTGAAGAGAAGCCCATTGCATTCGTTTATTCAGCAGGCAGCTGTGTGCGATACTAATTATGCCCCACACACCCATTGTACTTCAATAATCATTAAATCCTACTCAGGAGGGAAGATCAGAGCTGTAATTATTTGTGCATCAAGTAATAGATAAGAAAAGAAATGCATTCTCCTTTGATTAACGTCGGAATGAATAAAGTGCTTGAATTAATTATAAGTCGGTGTTTTGTGCATTCAGAGCAGAGGCATGTGCTGGCATGGCATCACATAGCAAGTGCCTCAGGAGGGTTTTGGGGTGAGGCTTTTGGGCTGTGTCTTAATTCCTGTGAATAATTAGTCAGGTAATATTTTTCGTGGCGAGTTGTTTCACTGAAGACAGTTTTCACTTAGCTCCAGCTGGAGGAGGATCAAAGATCGGGTTTGTGGAGCGAGCAGCGGTGAGAGTGGCTTTCAGATCCTAACGGGTTAGGCAGCAAACAGCGATGATTGGATGCGCTGCGGAAAATTCCATGGATTCTGCCTTTGGGTTGCAAAGTGGGAACGGCGTCTTTGGCTGGCGCAAGCCGTTAGAAAGGACTGATTGTGCTCAGGTAGCCACAGACTGAGCCGATTCATGAGAGGCACAGGAGGAGAAGGGATCCATTCAGCCCATCGAGTTTGTTCCACCGTTTGTTTGTTTTTCATCCCAATGCCCTGTACCTATGCCATTTTGCTGCACACAAATTGGCTTTCGGGTTCGGCCCACAAAACACACAGTCACTGTACTTTACACTATATCCTATGAAGCCGTCCGGTGTGGAGGGCGCTATATAAATCTAAGTTGTTGTGTTGTTGTTGTTGTTGGAAGCACTTGGAGGCATCCATCCAACATGAAATGGGCTGGATCAAACTGTAAGGAGATTTCTAACCCCCCCCCCCACCACCCATTTATTTCGAAGCAGTTTGGTTTTTCTCCTTTCTGTTTGCCGATTACTGATTGCGGGCGCGATGTAAATGCAAGTTGTTATTGTTGTTGGTTCTCATGGAGGTGGGAGCCAACAGCACACAGTGGAAGAAGAACGTCGTTGGTTTGGGCAGCAGCGGGCATTAGTTATGGTGATGATGAGTGACTTGGGGGAGGGGGCGGTGGGTGTTTGAGGGGTTTTTAGTCCCAATAATTGCTCCACCGCCTCCAACCGCAACACACCTTTCTGCTGCGGCTCGGTGGCTCATCTAATGGCGTGGCTGTGAAGACTTATTTAAAGTTTGTCTGGTGAACGTTGCGATTGAAATACTGGACGCACCCCTTGATGGGTGAGGGAAGAAAGCTGCACGCTCTGTAACTAACGTTAGTGGAGTGAGGGGTGGCAGAGTACATGTTGGGTTGATGGTACAAGTAAATAGAACCAGCAGAAGCTGCCTTTATAGTACAATTTGTGAGTAACTGCAATTAATTTACAGTTCAACAACTTGTTTGTCCAACAGCTTTCCTCCCCTCCCTCCTTTGGTAACAGGAATGGAGCTGGTCACACACTTGAATGAACTAAGCAAAGACATCAGTTAATGAATGTCACTGAGGACTGATACACAAGTGAGGTTTGATTCGATGCCGATTGAATTAGTTCCTCCAACAGATGCGGCTCTTTTCTTATGCAGATCATTTTTAATAAGTCTGATCCGATCCCAGGATCTGAAGGCGTTGTGAGGGGACAGCTCAGTTGGTGTAAACTAATTTTCTTCTGTTTCCGTTGAATTTTTGTTTTTCCCGTTGCTTTCCCTTAATCATCTGGGCGTTCTTGGCAAAGGTGTCTCGTCTCCTTTGCTCGAAGCTGGAATGTATTGCAGACATTCAGAGAGTGAGAGAGAGAGCCCAGAATGTCACCCAGATAATTACACCTACCAAGGTCCTGACTCCAGCCAGGATATGCTCTGGCATATTGCCTCGGTCTTAACCAGCTCTCGTATTCAGGATCGGTCGCGCACAAAGGAAACTCAAGAGATGTGCTAGCAGGGTAATAAACATGGAGTTGTTGCAATTTGTTAAACATTTCTTTTAATTCAGGAGGCAGGTTCAGTTGTACTTTGCACAAACAGCGACAGACAGAGCAGTCCGGCTGGAATCTGTCTTTCTGCAGTGGGTAAATTCCTCACGCACCTCTGTCCAGTCGCCTTATCACTTACTGAGCGAAAACAAATCAGGCCGTGTCTGCCCTAATAATTCTTTCCCGAGACCTGCGGATCACTTTAGCTCTCGGTCTCCTATTCTTCCTTCCGCAAATCCGCAGGTCTTCAAACTCAAACTCGGCAACATCAGGCCACTTATTTCCTCTTGTGTCTCATTTGTCTGTCTCTCTGCACTGCCCTTTTCAACCGTTATAATGTCCTACCATTTCACCTCTCACATAGGTTATAAGAATGCAAGGTACATAACGACAAGCACCTAATATTACATTAACAAAATAATAGCAGTCCGTTGAGAAGGTTGTGTGTGTAACCAAAAAGAAATCATTTGAAACAACTGCAAACACCTTCTGTGTGGGATAAATCATTAATCCACAAGAGCCTGACCAATTCACTATTGGAGTGAGTTTCCCAGGCTTTCTGATCCCAAGTCAGTAGACTGAACATTAAAAATTTCAGAATGCAAGCTGGAATCCTCTTCCATTTGTCGTGGGTCTGAAACATTGATTGTCCAGCGCCTTGGGACGTCCTCCCAATGTGAAAAGCGCTATTCAAATGTAACGTGGGTTGGTGGGCAGCAGGAGTGCTTAGATCGTTGCCGGAATGCACTGAGTCGACAGGAAGCATAGGCGGTGGGCATGTGGTTGTTGTTTTTGCAGCTGTCAAGGCTGATGGCTGTCACTGAAAATCTTCTCTTGCCCCCTCCTCCCCTCCCAACCCATTAACACTAACAGCAATATAGCGCCCATAATAATAATAATAATAATCCTTACATTTGATATGGCGCCTTAGCACGCCAACAACAACAACAACAACTTCGATCTATATAGCGCCCTCCACGCGGGATGGCGACTCAGAGCACTTACGATGTCGTTGAGATGTCTCAAAAGTGCTTCACGGAATCTGCTGTAAAGTGGCGCGACTGCGCATTTTCTGGCCCAAACACCGGCAACTAATTGCCCTCCACTCGGGGGAGGCTCGTGAGTCAATGGATGTTAACATAGCGTCTTCCCCTCGTCTTAACCCATTTCCAACTCGGTACGTTTCTCAAAAGACTCAGTGAGATTGCTGCGATCAGCATTCCACACGCACGCCAAAGCAACATCTTTGTTAGCAGGTGCTCGCTCGCCTGTTTGTCCTCGTGCAAAACATGAAACATTGGGAATAATTAAGAAAATCTGTACCAATTAGGAAAGCTGTAATTTCAACAAGAAAATGAACAAAGAAAGATCTATGCCGTCTGCCAATAATTTGTAAAGAGGCTGATTTTGCTTCTAGCAAAATAACAGATCATTTGTTGAATGTACACGACTGGATTTTGAACTTAATGTTATACTGCGCGCACCTAATCTTTCAAAGTAGTCTATGCGGAAATAGTAGTGAACACGTGGGAATGATCATAGCAGTTTTGTCATGCCAACCAGAAACTCTCAATTGCAGAAATTCTCTGGCTAACAAACTAAAATGTTAAGCGTAGATAATGCTTAGATTCAGGCCATGCGGCTCGACCAGTCCGTCAACAGTGTTTTTTGTCCCACATGTGTCTCCACTGTTTTTTTGCTGAACCCTTCCATATTCCCCCTAAATGGTCTGTCTCCGTTAGTTAAGCCACCTTCCGATTCACATCCAGGTATGAGTGTTCATAACTAGGAGAGCAGCGGGAAGCTTGCCAGACAGTGATCTCGCTGGGAAACAATTTTATCTGTTTCACCTCCAAGTGCACTCGCAATACATCCTATAATAATCATCCTTGTATTTGATAGCGCGCTTTTCACATCATCTCTCTCAACCGTCTCAAAGCGCTTGACGGAATATACCGTAAACTGAATTGACTGTATGTATGTGGGCGGAACGCGGCAGCCAATTGCGCACAGCAGTGACCCCACAAACAGTGGTGGATTGAAATGACCAATTTAGTATTGTGCTTTTTTTTCTTTGAGGGATTATTATCAGGAGTGTGGGGTAAGGGAATTTACCCAAGGTTTCACCCCTTGCCTGGAATCAAACCCAGGTCTGTCGCTTGTAAGGCGAGTGCTCTTAACCGCTGAGCTACGAGGACTATTTACAGTCCAAACTGTAGGGTTGGAATTATATACTGTGAAGCACTTTGCGATGTCTCGATGGTACGATAAGGAGCTATTATCGAATGAAAGGATTGCCATTACTATCAAGCATGGTGATGGGCACACACATATGTAAGACATCCCGATTGACCAAAGAAATAATCATCAAAGCATTGACCAGACTCATTGTAACTGTTGCAGGTTTAAGCACTAACTTTGTATACTATCACCAAAATCTAGCCTTGCAAAACGCTGCTCAGTTAGTGTAGAGACATTATGGATTATGTTAACTTGAATTTATGAAATGTATTAAGATCAATGAAATTGGCCGTACAGAGTTTGTGAAATGGAGAATGTAGCCTTTTTTTTTGGTGTAATCTGCCGTCTTCCTTGAAATTAAAGATGATAATTCTTTGTACAGCTAATCCTGTGTGAATAGCTGTGATCTTTAATCACAGCCTTGTAAGAGATGTTTCAAAAGATTTATTTTACATATTCCTTTGCAAACAGCTGGCGTTTGGCGAGATTTTCTTTCACTGCTAATGTGGCTCGCTTCTTCCCGGTGAGCTAAAGTTAATTTTTTAATGCTCAAAATGGTGTTCACTTCAATGCAAAGTGAATCTAAAAGGCACGTCCAAGGGATCAGGAATGTCATTCTAAACGCTTAATCAAAAAAAAATTCAAATAGAGAAATGGTCAATGTTACTTTTAAATTCTCATCAACTTTGAATTTGCCAGCTGGTTAGAGACTAGTAATTCTCCAGGGTAGAGCAGAAATAAAGGGAGACATTCTTATCTTTATCCACCTATCCCCAGCTGTTTGATCTTTTCGTTTCCCTCTCCTTCAGCTGCCACACTTTCAAATCCAGGATACCTTCCGCTTTCTCTCCACCTTGCCCTTTCCCTTTGCCCTTTCCCTTTGCCCTTTCCCTTTGCCCTTTCCCTATCTGTGTTTTTAAAAAAGAAAAACCTCTTCAAACACACCACTGGTCCCCTCCCCCACTCCCCCTTCTCACTTGCTCGTCGTTCGGCTCGCATCATTATGTATGTTTTTGAAAAGATATGCAGAGTCAGTGGCTCAATTATCCGATTCCCCGAGACACCCACAAGTGTCCAAACCTGACCACAGGTAAGATACTGTGGGACACAACCTTCGTCACTTAATAAAGGTTTACAGATGAATATGATCTGTGTGCAATTGGCTGCTATGTTTCACTCACAAGTATACAGTCAATTCACTTTAAAGTATATTCCGTGAAGCGCTTCAAGACGTCTAGAAGAGGTGAAAAGCACTATAGCAAATGCAAGGATTATTATTATTATGATGTAGTTACTGCTCTGAATTTCAAATGCATATTTGCTTTGTGTTAACGATAAAGTCTTCGGCTGTTGAATAAATATGCTATCCCTCAATCCACTGACGTCTGCCTGTGGTGAGAGACTGAATCCAACAGCTGAGTAATAAATTCTTTCAATAGATAGGAATGAAAAAAGATAAATAAAAGTAGCCACTGGTGTATTTGATCATAGGACATCTTTTCATCCCATTTCTGTGGGTTTTTTCTCTCCATAGCTCCTGAATACCCTTACTTCCCCAAGTAACTTTCTGGTTCTATTTTGCTTTTTAAACATCCCACTTGGTTCCCGCGAAGTAATTTTGCCTCTTGAAGAACATTGGCGTCAAGATCCATTTACGGGGGCTATCGCACGATAGCCCCCTTCTTTGAAACCGTCAGCAGCACAGATCGCTTCGAAACACACCACCTAAATGAGGGGCGAAAGACGGGGAGGGAGAGAGAGAGAGAGAGAGATCTTGCAGTTTGCTATCCTTTTGGAAGGTTTGCAATCATGATGTGAGTGATGAAAGAAAACCATTCACGGAGACAAAAGGAGGTCAGTGCAGCGTCTAGTTCTGAGCGCGTGCTACTGCAATGGAACTTTTAACAAACGAGTCAGAAATCAGAAATTGTGGTTTTGTGCACTGAGTATTTGCATACAGGTGGTTGGCAGGGAGAATCAAGCCTTGGCTCCAGCCACGATCTTCTTTGCCAAGCACTGGCCTCCACTGATTATTGTAAAATATTCCCAATGAGGACAGATGAATTTGCATGTCGCTCGGGATCAGCAATGAAACATGCGGTCGTCTGCATCGGATCCTAAAGCAAAGGGGTCAATTTTGCGAGATTACAGATTGTCCCACTGCTCTAGTCTAGTGTAATGGACGACTGGTGCCATTTGCTGACGGACTCGTCACTAGAAACTGGATGACCTGTGTTCAGAAAACGAGAAAAGGCTTTGGCTTCCAATCCTGGGAAGTAGCTAACATATTATTTTCAACTCCTCCAATGAAAGGGCGTCCAATTAAGCTAACTTGACAGTGTCCAATTTATTGGATGTGAGTTGTTTTTGTAAGGGCTCACGTTTGCCACTGGGTGGCACTAATGTGTGATATCAACCTCACCAGCAGCTTCTAGTGGCAGTGAAGGATCACTGCATTGTCAAATGCGTCCTGAGTCTCGATTGGATTTGGTGTTAACATGGCTTGCTTTGCCCCAATGTAGCAGTAGATGTGGGGACAACCAACAGAGGTTATTAGGGTTCTAAACTGTCATAGTCAGCAAGTTATGAAAGCTAATTTGGGAGATTTGCCAAAAGACTTACAAACTGAAAAAAAAACTTTGTAATACAGTTACTTTTCCTACTATGCTTTATCCTGCCCTGATCCTTCCCACCCTGCTCTTATCCTACCTGACTGTACAGCGCCTTGGGATGTCCTCTCGACGTGAAGGGCGCTATATAAATGTAAGTGTTGTTGTTGTTGTTGTTGTTGTAGTATTTTCAGACTGACCCTATTGGCGCTCTGCTTAGATCCTTTGATTCCACTTCCAAGAAACCAGTGAAAACAAATCCGTACGAACCCCTCTCTTCCACCCCCCGCCCCCCACCCCCCGGACCCCAACCAGCAGGACATAGGTAGAGGAGAATTCCAGAGAGTCAGCCTGAGACAGACACATCCAGATGTCTGCAAGATCTGCCGTTCACACATACATTTTTTTGCCAATCTCACAATATCATGCCTCTCCAGATAACCTGACTTGAGAACCCGCCTTAACATGGGAACCTCTGCTTCTGTGGCCATAGCATCAGGTGCAGTCCTAGGAGAAGGGGGGATCTTTTTTGTTTCAGGAGAAACTTTCTCTGTGTCAAATCTTGTGTTCACTCTGGCATAACCGATTACCCTATTACCACCTGGCTGACAGGCAGGGAGTTGTAAAGAATCAGATTGTGTCTACGAAGGACAAAAGGTGAACTAGAAGGAGTTCTGTACCTGCAAACAGTGACAGGTAAGGATTTGTACATGGATCCGAGCTCGTTCGTTCTGCAAGTTGCCCATTGCTTTCGGTATTGTGCCTGTGTCGGAGCGGAGTTGTATTTGTGTAACTTTGAAATTTCTCTGCTTGTTAGATGTCAACGTGTGGTTGGAATCCATTAATTTTTTATGCCAGTCTGGGAAAAATAATCCGACCGATTAAACAGCGTGCATGTAGAGTAATACTTTGAGATCCTGTGGGCTAGAGTCAGGTTTCAGCGATACATCATTAAAAGGTACAAGCTGACAGCAAAGAGGAGCCGGGAACATGGCCAAGAACAGCAGTGGCTGCGAAGGAATGGGAGTTGATGAACTTTCGATGATACGGCAGAAGATTAGACCACCAGCCTAGGCCCACCGGTCACCTTGACTAAGCGAGCCTTATCCACGAGCTTTGTTTGCTCACTTCAGAGCCTGCGCATGTTTTTAACTCGTCTTGGAATCGGAGCGATATCTGAAACCACCCGTGTTTCACTGCAGAAACAGTTACCGAGCTTGTCAGTTAAAAAAAATTCCTAACGCAACACTGAGACGTTTTGCCGTGTTAAAGCGATGTAAAAATGCATGTTCTTCTTGATCCTGCGATAGATTCAGCCCTGCTTCTTGACGTTTCTGGATTCTACAAGCCGCAACGTGCTGTAGTTCGACTCTCTTATTACCTGATTAAACGTTTACAGGGTAAGAGGGAGCTCATAGTTTCCCTGGCATGGAAAAGAATTCCCCCTCCAGTTCACCGTGTACCGTGATAATCTCTTGTTACCAGAGAAAGTTCAAAGTCCAGTAATTGGCAACGAGGACGCTTATTTTTTTCCCTCGATTATCAATTAACGGAACCTTTCAGCCTCTCAGCCGCCAACCTTTGGAACTCCGTCCGACAGGCCCTTTGCCTCGGAGCTCCCTCCCTCCCTTGCCTCCCTCAAGGCACGTTTCGAAACCCTCCTCTTCGACCGCGCCTTCGGTCACCCTCCTTACCCCTCCACCCTCCTTCTTGAAAACAAAATGCAGTCAGCTAATCCACAACTATTTGCAAGACACTGCAGTAAGCAATTGGCTTCCACATTAATTCAGTCCATTATACAGTATATTCTGCAACGCACTTTGAGAGCTCAATGATGTGATAAGATGCCATGTTAAATGCAGGGATTATTCTTATTATGTCCAATGACGATTTGGAGTGGGTGGGGGGGGGGGGCGGAGTGGGGGGGGAGGAGGTATACAGGCAGTTTAAGGCCAACTCATTGTGTCAAAATTAAAGAGGAGGGAAAAGAAGGGTCACAGAAGGAAAAGAAGGGCGGATCAGCCATGGTCTTATAGACTGGTGGAACAGGCTCGAAGGGCTGGATCGGCTACTCCTGTTTCTATGTTTCTACACCGATGCCAGGCATCAATACGGTGGGACATGCTGACATGTCACCAGCTCATAACGGGCTCTTTTCCCGCCCCACGGCTTCCAATGGAACATTTTTGTTCATCATCACTGAGCAAACGCAAAGGTCCAGCGAGCCCTTGTCCGTGGCTGCCAACTGAGTGCAAAGTTTGTTTGTTTGTTTGTTTGTTTGCCGCAAAAACGTTCACGGTGAACCAGTGCAGCGCGACCAAACCAGGGAAGAAAGTAGTAGTGACGGATGGCATATAAGGCAACAGGGGCAACTTCAATCAGAGAAAGGATTCCTCGCCCTGTAACAACTGAGCAGGGACTCAGGCTGATCGCGGTAATTGCTGCCTCTCTGTGAATGACTGTTTGTGCACAATTGTGAGCCAGCGGCGGTGGAATAGATGAGCGTATCCAGCGGTTATTGGCGCAGTGTGAGAGAGAGAGAGAGAGAGAGAGAGAGAGAGAGAGAGACTCTGGCTGACAGTGTTTTGATTCCAGGTGAGATTCCAACGACTTTCGATTTCACAATCATCGTTCTTGTTTCCAAATCCTTCCTGTGCCTGGCACCTCCTGACCTCTCCGATCTCTGGTCAGCACACCTCCCCAGCCCCCCCCCCCCCCGCCACCCCCACCACCCCCACCCCCTCATCCACCCAACCCGCTGTCTCCGCTCCACCGGGCTCCAGTCTTCCGCACGCCACTCGTTCCCTCCATTCCACCATTGGTGGCTGCGCCTTTCAGCCACTATGCTCCAAAACTCTTCCTCTATCCCTCACACCTGAAGATCTTCCTATTCAACTGGGGCACTATTCCTGTTATTGGAGTCTGTGGTCCACTCCCCCCAGCTCGGCTCTGTACTCCGCCACTGTCGAGCGCTCTGGGAACTCGAATTGTTGTTCAGTGCAATGTTCACTGGTATTTTCTGGAGGTGTTGGGGGGAGGAGTGTTGGGGGGGAGGAGGTGAGAGAGAGAGAGACAGAAGGGAAAGAGACGAGAGATCCCGTTAAGAGACTTAAGATTATCGAACAACAAAAAAAACACTGTGAAGAAGTCGTACAACAAAAACCTTGTTCAGGGAAGCAAAGAAACAGCTACAGATTGCAAAGCATTGGTACAGCAGAAAGTAGTGCAGGAAACACTGAAGCAGATAAGCCAACAGTTACAGGAGGAATTGCAATCTTAGCATAAGGGAGAGCGGGAGGAAAACTTCACTCAGGGGAGAATGGGCTTGAAGCAGAACACTGAGGTTTGAGGAAATTAATTAAAGTTAATATTCTAGCCCACGGGATTGGCGGATTGCTTTCCCGGTGGGTAATAATCCCTCCCCCTCCCGAAAATAAATTGTGGGACAATTGTGCAGCTGGTTGCTGCGCCTACACCCACAGAACACAGCCAATCCATTTGATAGTGTATTAATAATAGTTTTGCGGTTGATATAGAGCATTTTCACGTCTGATATTCCGTGAAACTCTTTGAGGCATCTCGAAGACGTAATAATGCACCATGTTAACTGTAACGATTATTATTATGGGCTGTTTGGGGGCTTGATAAATACTTAAAATTCCGCCCGTAAAGGTTTCTTATCAATCTTCCTGCGCTGCCCTGTAATTTTACACTTTATCGCTGTCGCATCTGCTTTTGTTTCTCCTTCAGATTCGCTCATTAGCAACATTTCGCACTCAACGTCATTGTTGATCAGCTAATCTCCGGAGTTATCGTAATCACTTTTTAACTTTACTAATGCCTGCACTTAAAAATCCTGGCCTTATTTGCACCTCTTATTGTTCCCGCAGCATCCATGACACGCAAATCATTCTACAATTGTCGTGTTTGATACGGAGACTTTCACGCCAAGAGGGTGTTTCAAAACCCTTCGCGGGATTTGACTGCAAAGCGTAGAGACTCTGTATTTTTCGTAAAAGTGACAGTGAGTGAGGGAACGACAGAATTTAGTCATCTGAAATCTATTGATAAGTCTCTAAGGGTAAGACACAATCTGAGGAGTGCGTGTCTGAAAATACAGCACATCCTTAGTTGAAACAGTAAAAGCCATGTTTTTTTTGTGACAGGGAATTACAAGATTATAGTGTGGATTTAATATCATTCTTTGAAATCTGCAATGTTGAGGTTTGGCTCTATGACAAGAGGATTAATTTATTGGCCGCCTGATTAAATTTTCTTTATTGATTATTTGATTAATTTTCACAGTAGACTGAAATGCCTAAATTAATATTCCTGAAACTCTCACAGCCAGGTGCTAAGAACATTATGGCTAATGAGGATTTATTTTTCTTACTGTTTCCTGGTCCACAGCGGCCAGATTAGTTCAGAAACATTCTCTGAGTATTACTGAAATTAATGAACTTGATGGAGTTAAAATACTCAGCAGCTGCCACCTTCTGTGGTGCAGTCTTCGTAGAGCACAGCTCAGCTGCCTACAAAATACTCAGTGACTCGACACAACAACAACAACGCCAACTTATATTTAGACATTGGACGTCAGAATGCTTCACAGTGGCAGAGTTGGACTCTGAGCTAGGCAGAATGGTGAGGGCCAGAAGACCATTGGTATGGTTGAAGAGGTGGGGTTTTAAGGTGAATGGGAACATGCACACGTGCACCATAGCCTCAATATGACTCTTGTGGAAATATCACCTTGGAACTGTACTTTCTACTAAGTGAAATTGCTGTCCTCAATTCACAGAGAGTTTTGGTTTCACCATATTGATCAGATTTTGAGTCAGAGTTATTATGGGTCCAAGCCCCATGTAAAAGGCTTTGAGCTCCTTGTCTAGCCTGACATTCCTGCGCAGTGATGGGGAGTAGTGTATTGTTGGAGGTGCCTTCCTTCAGATGAGGCACTGAACCGAGGAATCGCAAACAAAGCCAAAGCTTTGCTCTCAATTGAACGAGGGCTAATCCGCGCTCTTACTTGTAACCTGTGATTAATCCGGCTACATGTGGCAAAGGGGATCTGGACAAATATTACCGCGGAGGGGGAGGGATAGTTGAGGGCGCGAGCAGCAGCCGATTAGACCTTTATGAACAGACGTGGCATGTGTATCTCCAAAATTAACATTCCTTTTGCATATCCTATCCTTCTGCCTCAAGCTGTAAAAGAAATTGAAAGCTGGAGAATGAACTGCACAAAACAACAGGCACAACCCATGAGTCTCTCATAATTCACAGTAATTTGCATCTCAGTTTCGCTATGGCATCACTAATTTCCTCTTGATATTGTTTTACGTCGGAGGTACTTTGCAGTAAAATTCCATGTTTGCAGGCGGTGTTTTGAATACCAATTGATCCATCATTTGTGGACACACAAAAAAATCCTCATTTAAACCTAGAGTATTGCACGAAGAGTGTCTGTGAACATTAATTTAAGCTTGGCCAAGGCTTGTGGAGTATATAATTAGAGTAATGTATTGTACACACTCCAATATCCTGTTTCAGTAGTAGATGGCATTTAGTTGGGATCTATTGATCGCTAATGAATTTAGTGCTAGTCAAAATGGCACCTGTTTTTTTGGACCATAATGTGCATCGAGACGGGTTCTGTTCTTAATACAAAGTGACGTGATCCACAAGGGTCAGATTAGCTACATCTGTGAGATTCCAATCAGTTAAAACAAGTTGAAATATTTCCCCGTGTACGTCCTGTGAAGTGTTTGGATTTTATTTCCCTTTCGGAATCTTAATGGAATTGTGTCACCCTGGTCTTCAGTTGAAGTCTGTCGTCGGCCATTCACACACCGCGTACCTCATGACTTACTAGATGGACATGATTGGGGGAGAGTAGAGAGGGGAGAGGTTGATGGGGGGAGAAATGTGTCATGACAATCTCTCTCTCTCCTGGGTGATTTTAATGGGTAAATTTGATATTTACTATACAAGTAGAGTAATCAGAGTCCCAGCTGTAGGTGAGACCAGTTCCTTTCCAGTATAGAACCAAGAACGATCCTGATGCAAATTCACATCTACTTTTCACCTTAGGGTTAGGGTCAACCTTCCAAACCTCCCCATTGGGAAAGTAAACCCAGAACAATGTCACCAGGCTTCCCATGGCCACAGACTTGAGGTTGTACAGGACAGTTTCAAGACAGATGGAGACCAGGAAATATTTCCTTTGTTTTTAACAACTGGGGCGGGTTGCCGGGATGGAACTTCATGGGCTCATTTAAGAAACCGCTTGATGCTTGAATGAGAGATGTGTGAGCCTAAAATCACTCAGGAGAGAGAGATTGCTAAGAGAGTGCTCTTATTATTAAATTAATATAATAATTTATGCTAAATAAGTTAGGACTTGCAAACTTATAATAATTTTTTTGTGATGGGGAGTGGGAGGGAGGTGGTGAGGTGGATAAGGTTTCTATCGGTGTATGAACCAGCGGCAAAGTTTACAAACTGTGACCTGAACTCGGAGAGGGTGAGGCTTCCCAGCCTCGAATAGCTGTGAAGAATGTGTTGTGTTTCATAATGTATACCGTGAAATTCCTGGGGACACTTTTGTTCTTGTTTTCAGTCTACTTCGTGTTTGCCAGCAGTGTGTGTCATGTTAAAGGCCAGGGATACCTTGCAATTTTTTGCCGGCGTTTGAAAGATTAACAACCGTGACATGATCACCGCAACTTTATTGAGTGGTAATCCATAGTTAATTACCAGGAAATTATGCTGCTAGTATAAATTATATTAATTGAACCACTGTCTCAGTTCATTCTCCAGAGAAGCATTACACTGGCTTAATAAAGGGATATTTGTAACACTAATAGATTTATTTGATTCTGTCAAATAGGAAGTCTAGGGTTGCCAGCTTCTGCTTTAGGGAAAATCTTTCTTAAAGGGGTTGAGAATGGGACGGTCTGAAGACTTTGTACTCTCTGATATTTTGCGCTTGATTCACACCCAGAATGAATCAAAAAGCAAAATGAGACTAAATTGCATTGCGTGCCTTCCATCTACTTGGAATCAATACTACTTGAGTCAGTCACCGCCCCCCTCTCTCTCTCTCTGACCAAATTGCCGGTTGTTCCCAAGATATGCCTGAAGTAAATAGACAACCCCTAAACTCCTATTCTCCCACCAACCACCTCCTCTGACCCACTGTTTCCTCCACGAGATGTATCGCACAACACAGATGTTGTGATTTAATAATTATAATAATCATAATAATCTTTGCATTCTTCTAGACGTCTCAAAGCGCTTTACAGAATATACTGTATAGTGAATTGTCTTTATATTTGCGAGATAAACGCGGCATTCCAATTGACTTACTTCTGAACATAGAGTAACGTGTGTACGGTTTGGACACTGTAGGATAAACCTATCGCATTCACCCAGGTTGGTGCAGGTTTAATTGGTTCATATCATTTTTTTACATTTCCATTACAACGTTACATTAAACCACTGAAAACGTGTTTCTGATCCAAACTGCATTCACCCTGAGTTGGCGTACACTGTTCGTGGTCAATTTGAGCCTTGATGTTTACACACTCTGCCCTGCGCAAGGAGGGGAGTGTGGGGGGGTGGGGGGGGGGAGGTGTGTGCTATATAAATGCAAGTTGTTGTTGTTGTTGCTGTAGTTTGGGCTTTGTGTAGTTCAAAGTCCACTCTGATGTACATTTTCAGATGCTCACATTGTTTGGAATTCAGTCCAGCTATTCTTTTCTCTGTCACACACAGCCAAATGCTGTGCTGTTCAGCTTCATTTCTCCTGAAAAAAAACCCAAACGCGATCCTTCAAACTCATTACAACATTTCAGTGCAATGATTGACTACGGGAGAAGCCGACTTGAAGTGCGTTTAGCTCCATTTACATGGCAACTCGTGTTTGGTTTTGTGCTGCATTACCAGCTGTTATGAATTATCCAAAAGCTATTTAAATTGTACTGCGCCCTGATGAGACTTTGTTGTGCATATGAAATAATCTTGCGTGTACATAATTCTCTTCTGCAAAAATAATCGCTGCTGAGTACATTTTCTTATCGTTCCCCCTTCCCCCCCCCCCCCCACTCGTACAATGCAGTACACAGTGACAACCTCCAAATTTGGGCGGAGTGGATCTTTTTCTTGCCTAATCAAGGTTAAGGGGGAATATAATTTATTGTTTTGAGTCCCAATGTGGTGCTTGAACCCACTTTTGACTCAGCAGCAAGAGTGCCAGCCTGTCCTTCCTCACCACATGTGTCTTCGCTCAGATCATCAGATCATCTATGGACCAGCGGAGATTGCAAGTCCTGAAGCAATATTTCCGTGAAACGTTGTGAGGCGACTCCAGTAAGTGATGAGGCTCTGTATAAAAATAATATATAATATGAATAATAATCAGAATATAATATGCTTTGGAGGCAGACGCTTTGTTTTAGAAAAATAAGAATTAACGGTGCCGGCTCCTGATTAAACCGAGGAGATTGCAATTACGCCATCGAGATGCCCAGTGGAGGAAATCAGAAGAAAGATGAGCCAGGTTACCCACTTGAAAAATAGAATTAATTCAAGCATTACACCCACACGTAGGATCCAATTCCATATGACTCAGTAGGTAGTACTGTTTGCAAGGAAATCTATCAGTGTTTTGCGATGTATTGGCATGCTTGAGGTCAACAGTCCTTCTTCTCATGAACTTCATAAAATGACTCGCTGCGCTGGAATAAGAAAACTGCTTGAAATGAAAATCTCTCCGGTGTCTTAAAAATTTCTACTGTTTGTTAAACGAGTCAACGACGGAAGCTTTTGAGCCGTTAGCCACCTCGCCCCCGCCTCCCTGCCACCCCTCCCTCCCCCCGTTATTCCCGATGGGAACTGAAAAGAGAAATCTGAGAGCACTGGAGGAGAAACGTGCTCGATTTGAATCAGGACACCTAAATCACTTTCTCACCAAGGAACGTTCCAAAGCACTTGACGTGAGGAAACTGAGTGGTAATGTTGCGTTCCTTCAACAGCAGGCAATCGCAAACTGCTCCTCACTCCACGTTGTACCATTGGAACTGTTTCCAGGAAGCTGTTTGTGATGGTGAAATCGTTGACTCAATTAAATCCTGTCTTAACTTTAAGCTTTGCTCATGAGACGTTGAGCAAGCAGCGATGTCTATAAATGGGGTCACTGTCTATTTTGCAAGTGAAACCTTCCGAGTTGATTTGGGGATAGTTGTATACAGCGTTATGTCCAGCATAGTCGGTGACACATGGCGGCAATGGGACAGATTCCATCTGTTTTGACTTATTTACCGGCGCAAATATTTCCTCCATTTATATCAAGTTCTGTTAGCAATCATCATTTGAGCCCAGTTTCAGATGTTCCGATTAAACAGCGAAGCAAGAAAAAAGCAGTACCAACAGAAGCCAAGGTTGACATTGACAAATGATTCTGTGTAAACGCGGAGTTTACATACATCTCCTTCACAGATCTTTGTTCATTATTGACTTCTGCAACACTCATGAAGAATAGTCCAATCACTCTTGGGGTGTTCGAGTGATTACTTATAAATGCTGCGGGAAACAATGATATCTCTTCTAGCGGTTAGAGCCAAGAGCACCAATTTATACTTCACACTATTCAAAGCCCCGGTTTGTGGCTATAAAAATAGTAATATAATAGTAATAATCATAATAATCCTTGCATTTGATATAGCGCTTTTCACATCTTATCAACGTCTGAAACTGCTTCACAGAATATACTGTAAAGTGAATTGACTGTACATTTGTGGGTGAAACGCAACAGCCAATTACGCACAGCAGCGACCCCCACAAACATTTCGTGAATTGAAATGACCAATTTTTTTTTTGTTGTTGGATTATTATTGTGCGTGTGCGTGTGGAATAAGGCAACTTGCCCAAGGTTTCGCCTTGACCTGCCTAGATTCAAACACAGGTCTCACGTTTGTGAGGCGAGTGCTCCAACCACTGAGCTACCGGACTCCACAATCATTTGCTCCCTATCATTTCTGACAAGTGCTTCAAGACATCTATGTGCTGCCTCCTCTCCAGTAGAATTGTGCAAACCACGTCACTGCTGTACTCCTTGCAATCAGCTGGGGTCGATGTGACGTAGTTAGAATGGGTGAAAAAGCCTTTTGAAAAGCCTCAAGATGAAAGGGGTCACATCGACTGGACGCATTTCTAACGAATAAGTAAACCCAACACTTTTCTTATGAATAACCAAGGCTCGCTTGGCGACGAGTCATATCCCAGGCGACTTTAAATGCCGAGGCGAAAGGCGCTATACAAATGTCATTTTGCTGTGGTTGTTAGTAACTGCACAAATGTCTCTCTCTGCGTTCGGAGAACAATGGCACGAAGTCCCAGGCAATTGCCTTGACGCAACAATAGGAATGCAGCCTTTCTTATTGTATAGCAAACGCTCTGATTCCCCTCTCTCCGCTGGACAGCGGTAGTTCGCTGCCTTTGCCTAGAGGAGAAGGTGTGCCATCTCTTCCCCCAAACGTATCGCTGACGGCTTCTAATCTCGTGTTTCTATTAAATGGACACAAGCTCCTCATTCTTTTCTGTGAAACGACTGCCCGCCTTCCAAACCGCAGGGTATAGAATCAATACTGGAGCAAAAAATATATATATTCCAAAAGCAAAGGCGCATTGTAAACTAATCCTGTCTGCGAGCTGACATTTACTGCTGCAATAAGCAACACTTACAGATATTTGTGACTGATGCATCTTTGCTCTGTGTTCCAGTGATCGATACTTCTATTCACAGCTCTTGACTTTCCCAAGACTTCATGTGTTCTATGGATTTTCCATTTGTTTGAGGGCGCATGTGGTACAATGAAGCTTTGAATAACAAAAATGTTTTTTTTGAGCGTTTGGGCTGGGAGAGTGAGCCACTGAGCTTTTAGGTTTAAGTTCACGCAAGCGAGAGTCCCTGGGTTTGAGTGTTTGGTTCCCGGTGGCGGGGGAAACTTTCGGACAACTTTCCTTCGTCCACACGCCTGTCCTAGCAGTAAGTACTAAGCTGGTTGTTAGTTGATGGATGGATTGCTTTTCCAGGGCTAATGCAGTCATCCCCTTTTTGAAAAAAAAGTAATAATTTGATCATTCAATCGGTGATAAGGCACAGTATCAAATGCTAGGGTTTTTGTTTTAAGAAAAAAAAAGAAAGTTGTGACATCGTTAAGATTATGTTGTACGTCTGCTGCTGTTAACAAGCCTCCTGACATGAAAGACACTATACAAGTGTTGTTGTTGTTGTGGCGTTCATTAGCGGGGAACATGATATGGGTATTTTCACAGCTGGGTACTCTTAATTTCTGTGCTCAACGAAAGGAGCCGTGCATCAAACAACCTGCTGCTTCATTTTATTGACGGAATGAAATGGAGGGAACGATTAAGAGAAGCAGCACTCCGCACTCGGTCCCGGAAGCACTGCACAAAGCTACACTTGAGTTTTTTTTAATATAGAGGCTGCTGTGAAATGGATTTAAAAAAACAGGTCTTGCATTTCACTCACCGCAGCAGCAGCAAGGAAACACTTCAATCTCCAAAGATCACCTTCTACCAATGTTGCTGTTTACTTTGACGGGAGGCAGACAAGTCCCTAGCCATCTGTTCTTTCGTTTGCGAATAATAGGAATAATAATCCTTGTATTTGATATAGCACCTGATCACATTGCTGGATTTATCATACATGGAGCCAGATTGTCTCTGAGATTTCGCCCGAAGCAATCCAAACACAGTATGGTACCACAATTGGCCTCTCTGCCCTTGTTTGTGAAGATGTATTTGCACTATGCAATTTGTTCGCTCGCAAAACACAGTCAATTCACCTGAAGGTAGAATCTGCGAAGCTCTTTGAGGTGTCTTGAAGACATGATAAGATAGGGCACTATATCAAGGATTGCAAGGATTATTACTATAGAATAGCCATTAACCGAGATTACATGCAGCATTACTGATGTCTCGTCCAATCTTACTGTATCACGGTATCCAGTTTGTTTGATAATGATGCAGAGAGTTTCGAAATCGAAACGAGAGATTTCGCGAGTTACAGGTTACTCGATAAGTGACTTCAGTGACACTGGGTGTCAACCACCTGGTTCTCTCAACCGACACTATATCAAAAGAAGCCTTTGTACTTGGTCTTCCCGACGTTCAGTGTGTTGTCAGAAACTGTATTGCAAGATAAAGATTACAGTTTATAAGATGGGAAACAACTCTGTTCCTCGGGAATTCAAAATTCTTCCTCGAGTTAAAATGTTCCGGTGTGCTGATACACGACTGAGTTGGAGAATTCAGTTGAAGTTGTGACCTTGATCACTGAGTCTGTGTGGCACTGATATCACAGCATTACATGCCAGCGTTCAAGTCTGTCTCCTGTTTCCAACCTCTCTTCAAATGAATCTAATATAGTATCGAGCGAGGGGAATAAGGTCTAATCCTGTTTTAGTCAATAACAAATCTCGCAGACATGCAGTTATAATTAAATGGAAAAATAGCTTTCCAACAAGACGGGAACAAGCTTTGTACTTATCTCAGTGGCAATGGCTTCAAAGGTAATATATTGTTTTTTTACAAAAACACACACAACAAAACTATCGGTTTGAAAAGAGAATTTTTGAAAAATCAGATTTTTGGTTCATAATACAGTATAAATTAGATGATTAAAATAACAGCTGGTTCCACAGCTTCCCTGTTGTGTGGTTTGTTTTGATCCATATTGTCTTAAAGACTCTTCTCTAAATCGTTTGGCCGTTCTACCCTTGATGTCTATATAGGTTTGCCAGTAAACTCACTCAAGTCTAACATGCCTTGTCCAAAGTCCACTTGAGGCGAAAAAGCACGATACAAATGTAATTTTGCTGTTGTTCTTTAATGGCAGTTAAGCCTCCACTGGCAACTTAAAAAAAAAATTGCCTCCTGTGTTGTAATTGATATGATATTGTAAGTTGTGTCAACGTGTTACTTTGTGCTTTGCTGTCACTCACTTTGTTTGGCTTTGTTTTCTCATTGGCACAAGCTGCTGTAGGATTTCCAAGGAGAGTGGACTCCAGACAATGGGAACACCGTCTGTCTGTTAGTCGATTTGACTAAATACTTTAGGCGGATTGTACTGAATCTCTGTAGAATTTACCCCCAATTCTCCACGGACTTCCATTAATCCAGCTGTGGGGACTTGCACCTCAACAGTACAATGTGGACTCATTCCAATGAATCCCTTACTGATAGATAAGTTACATCTGACCAGATGATGGGGAAAGCAGTCAGCATCCGCTAGTAGTCACTTAAAGAACTACACAGAGGTCTGAGATTGGCGCATTTGCTGACCGTTATAGACAGGAAGCTCTAATAATAACAATAAGAAGAAGAAGCATCCTTGCATTTCATAGAGCACTTTTTACATCTTCCAGACATGTTAAAACGCTTTACAGAATATACTGTAAAGTGAATTGACTGTATATTTGTGGGTGAAACTGGCAGCCAATTGCGCACAGCAGTGTCCCCACAAACACAGTTGTGGATCAAAATGACCAATTGATTTTTTTTCAGGGATTATTATCAGGCGTGTGGAGTAAGGAAACTTGCCCAAGGTTTCGCCCTGCCTGGAATTGAACCCAGGTCTCTCGCTTGCAAGGCGAGTGCTCTAGCTTCAGGCTACAGGACTCCACAAGTGGCACAAAGGGATAGGAATTATTCCTGATGTTTTACAATAGGAGGTCTAATCCTGCTCTTTCACATACCGTGTTATCAGCCTATCTGAGTACATTGAAATGATTGGGTCCAATTATTTTCAAATCCTAGAACATCTCACTTCATAAATTATTCATTCCTCGGTATAATGAGAATCAATTTGAGTTATTTTTCCAAAGCAATATAATTGTGTGTGTTTTTTTCCCCCTACAACGCAGGCATTCAGTCACCTTATTTTCAATGCATCACCATTTGGAATAAACTATATGCATAAAAAAGATATTTCACATCCGACTGTCAACATCACATCTTGTAGGCATCTCAAAGCGCTTCACAGAATATACAAGTGAAATGACTATATACTGTATTTTGTGGGCAAAACGCGGCAGCCAATTGCGCACAGCGAACAACAACATGTCACACTAATCATCGCAGCACATACAGGTTTCACAGAAAGTTTGAAGCGCATTTGTTCAAACAACAGCAAGAACAAAATTACATTTGTACAACTCCTCTCGGGTCGGGAGGATGTCTCAGGGCGCTGGACAGTCAGTGTTTTGGATTTATTTGTATCTTTTCGGTTTCGAAGACCTTTGCTGCCCCACGCTGCCATGGAAACCTTCCCCGGCAGAGAAATGTTATTTTCGACACTTTTAATTGATCGGTGTTCATTAAAATTCCTTAACAATCCCGGCGCTTTCGTCCGCTCTGTAAAGCATTACCAATAGACCCATCAATAGTGACCCATCAATGTACAGGCTGAGGCGATCGATGCTGCGTTGAGGGGGTACCCTCTGATCACCTGCCATTCGGAAATCAATGAGACCGGCTTTCAATTTCAACCACTTCGGACAGTAATTAGGAAAAAATAACTGCCTGTTTGCTTTCTCATTACTATTGACTTTGAGACAATTATGCTGCGGTGGGATCAAGTGTTGGAAACGCCCCACTGCTTTACATTGACACTTTCTCCATTGGCAGTGTCTACCCAAGTTGGGGGTGGGGGAGGGGGCGGGGGAGTGAAGGGCATGTGGAGATGGAATGATTCATTAGCTATTCACAGGCAGCTAATGGAAATTGATTTCAGATGTATGTGTGATCGAGACAAGTCCCATTTATCTCGTCCGTGGTTATTAAATACACATAGAAGGCATCGAAATGAAATAACTACAGTCTGGTCTTTCATGGGAGTTTTTTTTTAGCTAGTCTCGTTCACTGGCAATGCACCCACCAGCACTGATACCGAAATTCTTATCAATGGTTTAAATGGTCAGTTTGGCTCATTTGATAGCACAAGGGAGTGCGTGGGTTCAAGTCAAAAAGCTCAAGTCTTGAGCTTTTTGTCTAGGCTGACATTCAAGTGGGTTGTGGGTTGGGTGGGGTGGGGCTGCGGAGGAGGTGAAGTTAGAGCGTTGCATTGTGTGGTATTTCAGTGAAGTTGCTGAATCGAGATCGTTGACTGCCTGTCGAGGTGCACTTTAATAAGTAACTGTATTAAATATTCTATGACACAATTGCAACAGAGAAAGGAATTTCTCCTGGTGTCCTGGCCAACCAACCATCATCCAGAAAAAGTGGTCCTTCACAGGACATCACTGTGCACAAAACAACAGTGCATTTGCCTACAGCTTCACTGCCTCTTACCTTCCCCCACTTCCCCTCTCCCATCTTTCTGTCTCGTTTAGGGTCCATATACCCATCATCACCATGTAGCTGTGAGCCATTGTTAAAATTGCGGCGTTTACAAAGGCAGTTACGTTTTTTTTGCGCGATTTTGGTGGGGAAAAAATATTGCGATGAAAAACACTGAAATGAAGAGTACAAAGGGATATATCTTCTCCCTCTTTAAAGCATTCAGAGTTTGCCGGCAGCTGGCAGTGAGTTTCAGACTCTAATTACAGCTCCCACTTATACTGATCATAACCCTGCTCCATTCACTTTGTTGTCTCTGGTTATTATCGCGTTGGAGTCCTGCAGCTTTAATGTCAGCCATGAATACTGCCCATCCCTCCTCTCTGTGCAGCAGCAACCGGCTATAATCATCATGGTAACTGATATCCCTCGTGCTTAGGACCCCTTTCCTCTCCCTCGCCAACCCACCTCCACCACCGCCAACCCAAAGCAGCACTAGATGAACTGCCCTGGATCCTAAAACAAAAGGCTCCATTATACCTGGAGGAAGGTATTTAGCAATAGCTCTGCATTAGCATCAGGCTGAGTGGCTGCTGTCAAGATTAAGGAGCTGAGTACTACTGTCACAAGTCTGAAAGGAGCTGAACATTGCTCCGAGGCTGGCCGATTCGTTCTGTTTGCTTTGAAGTTCTGTTGGGCTGATTTTCTTTCGCGCCGTTTTCTTCTTCCTTGGTCCTCTTGGGTCACCCTCAGCTGTGTGTCCAGCCTCCAGAGCCGCGAGGGAACAGCTGGGCTATTCTGACGTTTCCGTGCGTTGTTACAGTACAGGGAGGAAGAATACCTGGTGCTTTTCTCCACCAGTGTGGGACAAACGGTTCCCGCACAAAATATACAAGCAATTAATAATAATAGTAATGCTTGCATTTGATAATAGTGCTTTTCACATTTTCTAGACGTCTCAAAGTGCTTCACAGAATATACTGTAAAGTGAATTAACGGTATATTTTGTGGGCGAAACACGGCAGCCAATTGCGCACAGCAGTGGCCCACAAACAGCCGGTGGATTCAAATGACCCAATTTATTATTGGGGGGTTTTTAGGTGTTATTATTAGGAGTGTCGAGTAAGGAAACTGGCCCAAGGTTTCACCCTGCCTTGAATTGAACCCAGGTCTTTCATTTTGCAGTGTATAGTGTGAAGCGCTTTGAGACATCTCGACGACATGTTATGGTGTTATATGAAATGCAAGGATTAGGGTTATTATTATATGTAAAAATAATAATAAACACATTTTGCATCAGATGCTTTTCTCCAAGCCCTTCATAGGATTTACTGTAAAGTACAGTAACTCTATTTTGCAAGCCAAACGCAGGCAGCCCATTTGCACATAGCAACGTTACACAGCGGGCCATGAAGTAATTGGTACGATGACAAGTGTAAATTGCAGACTGTGCGAGATTTAAATCAAAACTTTTATTTTCAAGCTGTAACATTCGGAGTTGAATTGGCCCGTGTGTCCCATCCCTTCCCCCACGCAACACAGTACAGTACTGGGATTCACTACACGAGTGGCAAATGTAGAAAAAAATTAGATTAGATTTGAATCCCACACAGTCAGCAATTTGCGCTTGCAATCATCTCCTACACTTTTAATGTTGTTGCAGGTTTTTTTGGGTCTCAATTATGGAACATTCCTAGGTTACAGAAGAACACTTTATATTTATCTGATTAAATGCTCCATCTGTGCTCCAAATTGAGTTGTGCAGCTTGTCTGCCGCCTGGTTGGCTCCTAGTGTCATAGAATTAGCATTCCCCAGTTGCTATCAGTTTTTATTTGTTCGGTAAGTAACAGAAACCATTTGACCCCAAAATCTGTTCACTTCAAATAATAAACCCATGATTTATTCACCTTGCATCATGGATGTGAACAGGTATTATTGTGAACTACAGATACCGCAGATTGCTATAAGCATATGAATTCAATTAAATCTTCCTTGCCAGAACTGCTGTGCTTGGGTGTGAGGTTCTTTTGTGTGTGGAAGTATGGTATGTAAATAACGATCCAGGCAAATCATTATATTAATATTCCTTGAATTAGAAATAGCCACCGAGCCATCTCAAAGCGCTTCCCAGGATGTATTACAAATTGGTGTAGCAGAGAGTATTTAGTATATGTTGAAGGACAACATGTGCATTTTATTATGGAATATATTGTCGTAATCTCTACTTAATATTTCAATTTCAACCCAGCTCGCTATTACTGTGCAATTACAGCTCATAATTCAACAAAGAACTTGAGTTGCAATGCAAACAGTTCTGTCCCACCATCGTTATTGCAGGTCCCATGGCTAATTAGGTAATTGTGTATTGATAAGTCACAATGTTCGCGGAAATGGAGCGTATTTGGGAAATAAAAGGCTGAATTACATTAGGTCATTTCAACTCAACTGCTGTGCCACAGGCTGGAATGAGAACAGGTTTATCAATGGGTCTCCACAACGCAGTGGAACAATTAGGTCCTTTGGGTCTTTACTTGCGTTGTTTCATTTTCGGGAAAGTGTTGAGACAAGCACAGTGTATGGATTTCACAATCGAGTGGAATAATCTCCCAACGCTCGTGAGCACTGCAAATGCTCTTTATTTTCCTTCAAAATGTATACTGTAGCATTTTTTTTTGTTGCTTAAATGTCCCATGCATCAAGCAAGGGCTTGTCACAAAATACAAAGGTAATTTTGAAACCTCATTCGTTACCAATATAGCAAATTGAACAGTGTTTACTAAATTCTTCCATTTGGGCCTTTTGAGTGAAACACATTAATCTTGCAAGCAAACGTCTAGTGTGTTTATTGCTGCAATAGTGCCATGTGTCTGGGGGATTTATAAAGACTTATACATGGGAGATCAAGTTCATATTTTAACTTGAAATCCACGCCCGATGGACGACTGTTGTCATTCAGTTTCATTGTAGTCTTCTATCAACTGGCTTGAAATTCCTAGACAGCTTGTAGTTGCGGCTTATTACGTTGGCACCACCACTCGTCTTCCCCAGTGCAAAGATCTGAACTTCTGGATCAAATCTAATGCAGTGCGAGGTCAGGACAAACTTGCCGAAGCCTTGATGATGAACGGATAAGTCAACACGGCTCCATTCACATAAATTCACTGTGACCCTTTGTGTCAAGTGGGCGTACCTTTGAACAGAGATGGTCACGAGACAAATGCATCGGCTTTGAGATGCTTTGACATGTTATTCTCAGAGAAAGACGCCATTATTATATAAACTGCAAAGTTGTTGCATCTAAATGCAGACAATAGATCAATGAGAGCTCAAGTTCCGAATTTGCTTTCGGGCAAGGTGTTTTTGTAAATCCCTGTGCAAACAGGAAGCAATAAATCCAACGGTCAAGGCACTGTGAAAAAATCGCCTTCCATCAGAAATAAGAACTGCTGATTAGTGCTTAAATGAAATGCAACTTTTATGCTTTTTGTTCATGAGCAATTAAAGACCGAGCTGGGAGGAGAAGGTAAACGGACGTGATTAGAGCAGATTGTTTCTTCCTTGTGCGGAGCTTGGGCCGACCGTAAATACAAGAGAAAATACCACCCACAGTAATATTTCGCCAAAAAGATTTGATGGTGATTATCTGTCCACTTCCCTTTAGAAGGCATCTGTCAAACAATATAATGACAATAATAATGATAATCCTTGCATTCGACGTAGTGCATTTATCACGTCATTGAAGCGTCCCAAAACCCTTCACGGAATCTACTGTAAAGTGGAGTGACTGTGTATTTGGTGGACAAAACGCAGCAGCCAATTGCATCCAGGGCATGGACAAGAAAGGGGATAATTCTAGGCAGTGCAGGCAGTGTAATGTAGAACGTAAGATAAAACTTAAGATTCGCTGCATGCCACCATTGAAGCGGGAATGAATGTACTCGAATATTCGGTGTGATCTCACTTAAAGTAATGGAATCAGATTCGATGTTTACACTTATGGAAGAAGATTGCTCTATTTCAAAAAAAAAGGGGGCCACCGGAGTGTAGTAAAGTGATGACTCCAGGTCCCAAAGCCAATTTTTGTGAAGATAATGTTGCCGGGAATATGTTTTGAATATTTTTCGCTCGAACGGAGCGTGCGAGAGGCAATTGAAGTGCTTACAAATTGAACAGTGTGAATTAATGTGGAAGACCTTTCATCTCCAAACTGAGAACCGAAGCTACAATGTTGGGGCAGCGAACATTTTGAGGATCAGGTCTCTCCCATTATGTTAATGGGGAGAAAAAAGAATCGTTAACTTATACAAGAAACAGCGTGATACATTTTTGATGATCGAGGTGTGGGAGAGTTAATTAGGTAAGAACGGTCTAGAATCAGGTTATTAGCGTGTCTTGTACCTAATGAGCAAGGAATCACACAATGACCTGCCTTCTGGTGGAATGCAGTAACAGTAATGGGCTGGATAGTTCTGTCATGTTCTTTTCGTTCTAAAAAAAACGCTCTAATCCTACACCATGTTTTGGCAGTGGGGCCTCCAATCATTGAAATGGGTGAGCACACATTCTATGAGTGAGTGTTTGGCATAGAGAAACATTGAGGACTAAAGCTTCCTGATGATTGACTGCAGGATACATTTCTGTACCATCTATTTGCTTTCATCTGTATATGCGCGGGCAATGGGGGTGGCGGTGGCGGTGGGGGTGGTTGACATACAATTTAAAATGTGGGTCTATCAAAGCCCTTTTAGTTATACAAAGTAAGGCTTAATCTAACTTACCATATCGCTTGTTTAATATTACCATGCAGTACAACATTGCAAAGCACCTTTCAGTTCGGGAAGACATTTGCCACAGTTGACTGGACAATAAGATGATAGCTTGACAGAAAGGTGAAGAATGTGGAAGTTGAGATAGTTGCGATATTGCTGCGCGAGATGTATCATTTGTCTCGGAAACGCACGTCCGTTTAAAAAAAAAACATTTGAACCGATGTGAATTGTTTAAATGAACAATATGTCCTTTTTTGTTCCGGTAAGACATTGAATAGCTTCACATTCGCAGACTAAGCCGATGGAGATGCAATTTATGTTAATTCATTATTGACTTCTTTGGAGATAATCTAAGCAATCTTTAGAGACGAAGGACCATTTGCTGGGGGGAATAATGAACGTAGATTCCTCTTTAAGCGTATTTCAAGAAATCCTTCAGTGGAAATATTAGTGCCTCGCTCCTAATAATGTTATCCCTGTGAAATGTTTTCAGCCGAATAAGGATTATGGGACTCGGGTTTAATTTTCTGCTACAGTGGAGGGGGGTGGGATTTAAGAGACATTAAAAGTCTGTTGCTGCCCATTCATGCTTTTTTGGTTCCTAATGTGTCGGTCTTGCCAGCTCCAAGCCATTTAAACACAACTACGAAAGAATGGCTTCGATCGATGTGCAGTTATCAGATCTCAGCTCAGGATTGACTGAGTTCCCTCAACTAGGGAGAGGGAGAAATAAATGACGAGAGTTCCCATTCCTGAGTGATCCGCCAATCTCGGTTTAGAAGGATCGATGTTAGATTTTTTTAAATTAGCTGTTGGAACCCCATCACCAACGAGCGATTCCCACAACACGCCAACAGTGCTTCACACATCTGCTTTGTCTTTCTAACGACCCCCAAGATACAGTTTGGCCTTCCAGTGGGGGAATTGTGTTGCTTTTCAACCCCTTGAGCTTCCCTCGAACCTCAGCTTCCATCGCCAAATATCAATATGGAAGAAAGATTTGGTCCCAAATCCTGGAGCTCAATGTTTGCTGAAAGCTGGGGAGGGCAGGGGGAGGTTGGGGTGGGGGGGGCAGCAGGTACAGTGCCTTATGGTATTTTACCTAACAAAAACCTCCAGGAACGTATCTGCTATCTTCAGTTCTTTCTCGTTTCCATTCATTCATTCTCTTCAGGCCCCCTCAGGGTTTTAATGTCTTCCCTGACTGCTCTCTTTACTGTTATAATACTGAAGCAAAGCTTTTGGGATTAAGTTGTGCATTTGCCCCTGTGTCCCTTCTCATTGCTCTCTTATCTCCACCGAATCTCTTTTTTTAACCTCTGTCTGTACAGTCTTGTATACATCGCAATGTCACCCTTGCCTTTCTCTCTACAAGCCTTGTAAATCTCCTGTTTTATTTATTCCCCCTTAATCTCCCTTTCCATGGAGTCGGTGACATTTTTTTTTACTAAAACTTGCAAACAGCAACAAAATTACATGTATAGAGCGCCTTTCACATCGGGAGGATGACCCAAGACGCTGACCACATTGTTTCTTTCTTGTTTGCTTGTCAACTGTTCCACACACACTCCGATGAGGAACATTGGTGATCCTTCTCAGACGCACTACTTGCCCAGCCTACAATCCCACAAAGAATTGCTTCGATCGATGTGGAGTTATCAGATCTCCTAGCTAGCGCATTGCAATTCTCCAGTGGATCCCACACAAACGTGTGCGGAGCTGGAACTCATTCTGACCTGTGTGTGGGCTGACAGGAACCTCAGAGCGCAATAAAAGCAAGCGGCTCTCTCCCTGACAGAGCAAGATGGGAGCAGTTTGTCTACAGCTTGTCATACGTGCAAATAAAACCTGACCCTTTTGACATTGATTTTTATATGCCAACAGTGCCCAATACCCTTCATGGAGTCAGAATTCATGTCTTTGTTTGCTATAAAACAAAACGCTGACGACAGGCTGCTAAGCCTCTCTTGAACGCGGCGGAATGAGGTGCGGTCCACAGTCTTTCAGAAGTGCCTTGTGTGTCATCTCGATTGAATGTTTTGCAATTATCAGCGCTGCGAGGCAAGGCAGCCTGCTCGAAAGAGGGTTTAAAGGGCTATTCGCTTTCTTACACTGATGACTGTGTTTGGAAGATTCCAGCACCCAACACTTTCTGGTTGATAACTCGGCTGAAATCACAGCCGATTCGCTGGATGACGTCATTAGATTACTCTACTCGCCCACAAATATACAGCCAATTCACTTTACAGTCTGCGCTGTGAGGCACTTTGAGACGTCTAGAAGACGTAAAAAGGCGCTATATCAAATGCAAGGATTATTATTAGTACTCAAACTTTCACAGTCGCTTCACCTACTTCACTACATCACTCTTGTGATGAGCCAGAGAGTCTGAATCTCTATCCTTCCAACAATTTAAGCCCTTTTCAGATGATATCAGCCTGGCTCAATTGTCAGCGCTCTTGCCTCTGAGACTAGAGATTATGAGTTCAAACCTCACGTCTAGGTTAACACACTCCCAACGTGGCATTCCCAGAGATTCTGACACCATGCCTATGGATGAAAAACCAAAATGGCTAGTTTTGGGTGGACGTTAAAAGATCCTGTGAACTGTTCCGAAGGAGGAGTCTGTCTCTTTTACTTGGAGACAAAGGAGAATGAATTATTCTGCAGTTCCACATGTTTCTCGAGCTGTATTTCAACTAAAGTCTGGTCATGGAGCCTGGCCTTGCCTCAAACAGAATGATTTAGAAGGCGTGCAGTGAAATGGCTCAGTGCGATTTAAGCCAGGGAGGTAATCCCTTCACATTGCTCCAGCAAATTTGAGTTGATCTTCCTGACACTTTTGCCTTTTCTACCCCCGACTAGTCAGTAGTGACGGGAGTTTAGTGACAGCTCAACAGTAGGTAAGATTGTGCTTTTGTGTTGTCAATCAAAACAGTTCACTGAATGGAAGTCAGTCAAAGGGTTACTACTTTTGGGACCTGGGAACCTTTATGTTTCCTCCAACCTTTGTTTCTGTTTCTTCCCAGCGCAAACAGACAATTCACATATTAAAAAAAATTATGGGGTGGTGGTGGTGTGGGGTGGGGGGGGGATGGAAAAATCTTTGTTTTTTTATTTCATATAAAGTAAAACATGTCCGTCTGCTGAAAGCCGTGATGGAAGAATGTTGGACTCTTTCCGGGTTGTGTTTGTTAGTGAAAACTACAAGACATGTTTCGACAGAGCAGTTAGCCTTTATATGGCTGCACATTTTCTCATCGGCATTTACTTTGTCTGCAAGTTTCCAGTGACTGACAGTAAAACGCCAGACGGTTGTAGTTGTTGCCATAAGACACACCGAAAAAGTTTTAGGCCTCAGATTTACTTGACCGACAGGGAGAAATGTACATCTAAGAACAAAACAATGCTGGGGAAGACCAAGGCCTTTGCTATTGCAAGCAATTGTCTGCAGAACTGTATTTGCAGCAACAGAAGGATGCTGTCACATGTAATATCACCACCTGTCATGAACATAAACAATTGTGATTTCAACCACGAAATATGCAGTCAATTCAGTCTGCAGCATATTCTACAAAGCACTTTCAAACACCTCGAGGACGTGATATACAAATAAAGTACAAGGATTGTTTTTTATCAATTTGTATGATTATTACAGTATTATCAAGTCTGCAAATCTCTCTGCAATTGCCAAGCACAGCTATTGAGGGTTTTATTTTATATCATCTTTGAACTGTAGTGCAAAAGCCTTTGACATTATAATCACTCGCCTGGTGGTTTTTAAATCAGGAACAATGAGGGAAAGGGACATGTCTCAAATGCAAATTTTCTAGGGATTAGTGAAAGGGCTGCTTTCTCCTGGTGATGCTCGGCTGAATCGCCGTGTTTGAAATCATTAGTTGGTATCTATTTGTATATTTTTTTCTCTCGCTCTCCTTTTTTTGAAAAAAAACCTGCATCAGAAATCATAGAGCACAGGCAGCAGAGAAAGAGTTTTATTTCCTGAGGAGATAATTAACAGCACATTGTATTGTCTGCCGACAGATGTACAACTGTGAGGAATGTCAGGAGCTGGCTTCGAACTCAAATTAAATTAAATGGTTGCCTTTTGATGAGTGATTTTTCACTCGTTGGATTAGCGTGGTGACATGGCAAGTGTTTTCATGATAACATGTTCCACAGCTGCTGTACAGAAGATTATCTTTAAAAAGCTCACCTCTCCCCACAACCCGCTCCTTCGCCTCCCCCCCCCCCCCCCCCCCCCCCCACCCCACTCCTCGCTCCCACCACCCCCTCCCTCCTCCCCCCCCCCCACCTCTCCCTTTACACAACCTATCAGACAAACATAATTAAGGTACAGTACTTGTTTTACACTGGGGTGCACAGTAGTTTTCCATTATTGCCTCCAAGAGTAATAGGACAATGTTTCGACACAATGAATTGCCCCAATAGGAAGATGTTCATCTACTCTGTCCACGCAGCATTTGAATCCAGGCTCTGGGAATGAAAGGACCGTCAATCTGTAAAGCAATTGAACACGGATTTTTTTTCAGTGTGAATCCGAATTGATGATATATTTTTTTTTCATTTGCAAATTGGATACAAGGTTCATGTTTGCATTGCTCCCCGTAATTCTGAAAAGCTCAGTCAAAGCATGTCGGATAATGTGACTTCACTGCTCTGCAGTTGTATTGCACGCCATGCATTTTTATTGCGTTCCAACACAATCTGCCACCTCCCCTGCTGTTGGCAATCTCTCTACGTGGCTCCGCTGGATGAAATATCTCACGGTGGGAAAGCTAGATCAGCGTTTGGAAAAATTGCGCTTTCTCCTGTCTCGCCCTCGTTTTCCAATAACAATGGTTCTTACTGAAACATAATCTCAGACACAGGTATAAATGACAATGAGTGTAAAAAGTAGACTTTAGTGTTCAGTGTTGCCTGCCTCCACAGTACCTTTATGATCTGCACCAAAAGATCTCTTATGCTGTCTTTGAAGCCATTGGATCAAACTTACAGGTGTACGGGGGACGAGTGGGGGAGCGAGACTGATTGGGTAGATCTTCTAAAGAGCCGGCACAGACATGATGGGCCCAAATGACTTCCTTGTGTGCTTTTAATATTCTGCGATTCTATGAAATCATTTGTGAAGAGGCTGTCAACCTGACTTAAAAAAGAGTGAAACTATTTTATGGGGATAGTGGGATGGAGATGTTTTCAGCCAGGTGTCTAACCCCCTCACTGGGGGTTAGGAGTATCCAAACCAAACTGAGAATTCCGTGCATTCCTGCAGCCATGGGAGAAGTTTGGCCTCTTAACCATTCTCGACTGTTAGCGACTTTTTCTGACAACACATTGCAATGGTGCTGATTGCTCCAATTACAACTAACTGAATGAAGGCAGAGCCAAGACTTGCAGGGTATCATTGACCCAATGCCACAAACTAAATCAATAGTAACATCCTCAGTCAGAGAGACGCTGCGTCGACTTGACGATAGCACTGCGGTTTCCCCTCAGCCAGAAACAAACCCTGATAACGAATGTAGATGGCAGGGAGCTTCTCAATTTAGCATGTAATGGACTGATTTACATGAAATTAGATGAGGTATATATAGACTCGGTGATGGGCTGCTTTCATACGAACCGTTCCTGAATTGAACATTATTGATTAATAACAGCTCATTAGAGAGCAGTCATGTGAGGCTGAGCCAAACCATATATTGATGATGTGGGCGAACGTGGGAGCCAATTTGCGCACAGCAATGTCCCACAAACAGCCATGAAGCGGATGACTAATTTGCTTCATAGCTGTATAGCCCACAAATATATAGTCAATTTTCCTATTCTTCTTCATCCTGCCCCGACCCCTCCCACCCTGCTCTTGTCCCTACCTAACTGTACAGCAACAACAACAACAACAACAACAACAAATTACATTTTTAGAGCGCCTTTCACGTGGGGAGGACGTCCCAAGGCGCTGCACAGGAAGCGTGTGACCCGAGCTGAGAGGGGAGTGTTTGGAAAGGGGTGAAACACGAAGGGGAGGTAAAAAAGTTTGGGGTGAAACAAAAGGCACGATCGAAGAGGAAAGTCTTCAAACCGGCCTTGAAAGAGGAAAGGGAAGAAACGAACCTTGGGACGTCCTCACGGCATGAAAGGCGCTATATAAATGTAAGTTTTGATTGATTGACTGATTGATTGATGACAGGAGAAACTTCCTTAACTTTTCAAACAGTGACTTGGGATCTTTACCTTCTACCCGAACAGGCAGGTGGATCCTCGAGTTAACCTCTCATCCGACTATGCAACAGTGTCGGGTGTCAATGTCAAGTCATCCAGTCTTGTCTTCCGCCCCCCCCCCCCCTCCCCCCCTCATCCCCAACCCCTGTCCTAAGCTCGGGTCTGAAGCAGTAACTGTCCAGCGTCTTGGGACGCCCTCCTAACGTGAAAGGCGCTATACAAGTGTAATTTTGTTGTTGTTGTCAACGTCCCGTGAGTGCAAAGTCCCCACGTAGAGCTTGAACTCACGACTTGCTTGACTCAGAGACGAGAGCGCTATCGATGGAACTAGGCTGACCTTCAAATAATACCAGTTTCTAGTTAAACGTCCATTCAATGTTGTGCACCCACACATCAACAGCCTGACAATCGAACCCTGACTTCTCCAATTCTTTACGGTTTCTATCGCGTTACAAAGTTAAGTATCCGAAGACCACAATGGCAGTTTTGTGGCTCCAGTGATGGCTGGGGGCTCGTATTTTTTTTTCCTTATTGTACACCATCACTGCCAACAGGAAATCAATTGTCTAATTGTCTTGTAATTTCGGGCAGCCTTAAGCATCTGGCTGGACCAGAACAATTAAGTCGATCCATTTTTTTGTCAATCTAATTTTTGTAAAAATTTATTAACATATTACGGTCGATTAATGAGCATCTCGGTAATTAAGAGAGACCATTTAAGAGAGATGTAATAACCCTCCAATTTGGTTCAGATGTGTCGTCGGTGCTTTGATGCTTTTATTTCCTTGTGATGGCTTTATTTTAAGCGAATGGCAAAAGGAGGCAGAGCAAAATCCACGGCTTAGAAAGTTTGCAAAACATGATGTGTTTGCCATACGCCATCTGGTTAAAATCGCCGGTGACTTTGGCTTCCAACAAAGACTTACAGATTGATTTGGGGCTCGTCTGCTCGTAGCTCGTTGTTGTGTATGCAATCCGGCCCCGGTTTGTGCCAGGCTTTCAACATCTCCTGATGAGCGAAGCCTTTCAATTGTCTCCAGGTTTTGATCTCACCTTCAGCCTCTCACTTGGAAATGATTTCCTCTGGTCTCTGGTTTCTTCCTCGCACACCCACCCACTCAACCACAGCATTGCTGTCTCATCAGGCAGAAATAAGTAGTGAGCAAAGGACCTCTTGCAAGGAATTTGCAATCAGATTGGATCTGACATGCAGCCAACCCTTCAGGGACAACTTTATTGATGCCATTTCTTTCCTCCTGTCCACACGCTCCCCCACACACGACCACCAAGAGTTAACACTGTTGTTAACTGCAGAGTGTGGTTGATAGGTACTTGCAAAAGAGAAATGTGCTGGGCTATGGGAGTAAGAGTGTGGGAGTGGACTTGTTGAATAGCTCTTATCAAAGAGCTGGCAGAGTAACGATGGGCCGAATGGCCTCATTCCGTGCTGTAAGATTCTGTGATTCTCGTGTAAATATGGCCAGGATGCGTGAGATTGTCAAGAGCCAGTGTGGAAACCAGCCCCTGTGGACTGTATAATCAGTACCAGCGGGGTTTTGACGGGGAAGGAAATGGAAAATAGCAGAGGCAGGGAACCTTATTTGGAGGGGGGAATGACCCGGTTTCCCAGCAGTTTGCTGGAGAAGGGGATCTGTGGGGGTGTGTTTGCAGCAGGTGATGGGGTTGCGTTCCGAGCGCTTGTCCTTTTGCGTTTTTCTCTTAAAAAAAAAGTAAAATAATCAAACCATTGCCTTGGTGGGCTTCCCAATGGCACCGTTTCTTTTCCTTCTGCGGGTGCGTTGCCAGGCAATATTGTGAGCTAAATGAGTTTGAGCTGATTACAAAATGAGTTCTCTCAGTCCAGCGCTGCTCGCTTAAGGAGCTTTCGATTTCATCAGGTGGGACCTCGGTGTTCCACCATTTCAATCCCACCAGTGCGTTTTGTTATGTCGTATTAATGAACAGCTTGCAAATTCTGGCAGTGCCCGATAACAGGCACCAGATGCTTGCTGCTGACGCCCGATCTGCCAAACGAGTGGACGCCAAACAAAATCAGGACACAATGTCGCCCGTTTCCTCTCCCATTTACTCTTTCACTCTTTTTGCGAGTGAATTCTCGTCGGGATTCCGCGAAGGATTCTGCTGTCCTCCGCGCTCGCTCCTCAGCAATTTCAAGCTCGATCGAGACACGGAATCCCTTAACAGGTGGTATCTCAAGGTGCATTTGACGGGTGAGGTGAAAACATGTCTCACACTATGTACAACACCAGTGTGAACCTAGTTTGGAAATATGTGTTCAGCTTTAGGCCTTGGAAAGGGTTAAAATTAAATGCAACAGCATTTGTTGTTTTTCCTTTTTGTGTCCCCAAACCAGCTCGTGTGTAATTACATATTCTCGAATAAGGTTTCCGACCAGCCCCTTACTCCATATTTATTATTCCAAGTAAAATAGCATCCACCTGTACCTATTTGGCAGCAGAGGGTTGCTGAATGGTGATTAACAGAATAAAACCTGGCTGATTTTATTTCCCCCCCTAGTGCAGTTTAGGAACATTGGGACCAATCGTAGTTTACTCAAATCTGAGTTTCGCCTCAGCTGATATTGCTCAGTTTGCACAGCGCAGACCAGGGATTAGGCTTCCGCGGCTAAGTTTCACTCGAACCACCACGGCAGCAACTTGAACTTATGTTACACGTAGCATGAGTGCGTCAAAGCAAATTTTTTTTTTTTACAAGGACAATAAAGAGCGGGGAGGGCAAGAGAGAAGCAGATTGGAGTCGGGTAGCTCAGCAGTTAGAACACTAGAGAACCGGGGTTCAATTCCCGGCAAGGCGAAAGTTGCACAAGTTCGTTACTTCACACGTCTCGGTTTAACTAGCAGTAAGTAGGAACCAATACTGCTGGTCGATTGGTGGATCGCTTTTCTGGGGTTTCATCATTTCTTCACAACAACAAAATTGGTCACTCAATCCACAACTGTTTGTGTGACACTGCTGTGCGTGATCGGCTGCCACATTTCGGCCACATAATATGCAGTCAATTCACATATGCTGTGAAGCACTTTGAAATGTCTCAAAGACATGATAAAGCGCTATATCTAAGCACTCTGATACACCGTCCGGCGTGTGGAGGGCGCTGTATAAATCTAAGTTGTTGTTGTTGTATATCAAATGCAAGGATTATTATTATATTATCTTGAAGTGCTCCACAGACTTGGGTTTCCATGAATATTCTGTTCAAGCGTTTGGTTACAGTAATGTGCACCGACATTAGATAGAGTGACTTTGCAGATGATGATGTGTACATAATAATAATCCTCAATAGAGCTCCTTATCACGTCTTCGAGAGATCTCAAAGGGCTTTGCGCGCATTGTTGGTGGGCAAAATACACTCATCTTTATTGGGGAACAAACATTTTGCTTCCGTTTTATTTCCTGAGGGAAATGCGATGCTTTAGTAGCGGAATTGGAACAGTGACACCCTGACTGATTACGCCACACGATGGTAGAGGAGTGGACTGTGATTGATGTCCTGTGGAATTATCAAGACTGCATGTGTGAAGCGAGTCACATAATCGTCGACAGTTTATGGCTGAGTGATGCACACAGGTCTCGAGCGACAAATAAAAGCCCTAACTTTTTTTTCTCGATCTTAAATGTGCCAGCGATAATGGATAAAGCAACAGAGGTTGGAAAGTTTCGAGCCGCGAGGTAAAACTTCGAAACAGGTCATTCATCGTTTGAGCAGAGGAGGGTGGTAGGGTACGGACTTGCGGAGTAAAAGGGTGTTGAACGGCATGGGAAACGGATGCCATGTTTCGCCCACAAAGTTGCACAGGCAATCCTCTTTACGGGATACTCTGTGAAGCGTTTTGAGATGCCTTGACGATGTGACGAGGCGCCCTATCGAATGCAAGGAATATTATTTTGTTCGCACGGCACCGGCAGCCTCAAGGTATTGCACAGAATTGGTCAGTCCCTTTTTGAGGCAATACGCTGCGAAACGCCGCAATCTTAAGCGTGTTATCGCTGTGTCAGTGCAGCTTCTACGACAGCTGGGTTTGTGCGGTGACAGAGTTACACTGTGATTTTCACAGTAAGCGGTCTGTAATTTTACTACCAGAGGATCAATATTGCATTCACTTAAACGGTAAGCGAACAGGAATTTTCAGCCTGCAGTACTGAGTTCCACTGTGTCTAATTGCACCGTTGGTGGGAAATGCTTCGGGAGCTTTGGGTTTAGCTGCAGGTCATCCTTAAACTTTGCCATTGTCTGCGCGCTGCCTTCCTCGAACCTCCCGAGGAGTAGATTGAAAGACTTAACTTATATTCATTCCTGCCCTCCGTTCATTAGTGTACCAGAGAGAGAGAGAGAGAATTGATTTGGATCAAAGCATTTCTCCTCGGAACAGGTGGTAGGAAATGATCACTGTGAGCAATAAAGAATTTCACTTTACAATTAAACTGAGCCGCAAGGCTACCTGCGAGAGAGGCCACCTGCCTGGAGACAGCCCATCCATCCCCGAGGTACTCATTACAGACACTTTGCATGTCTTGCGTTCTGCAAAGCGGGAGTGTTTTAAAAAAAAACACTCTTGAGTAGTGCGCTGAATGACCTAGGTGATGGCAGCCTCTGATATCCTGCCAGCTTCGAGGTACAACTGTTTAAGTACAATGAAAGATGAAAGGACAGGTGCCTCTGAACCGAAACGGTTTGGGTTTAATCGCCCTATTTCGTTTTATTCAGAAAACATTCCCCATGCAGTGAATTTTGATGTTGGTTCACATTGAAATCTTTCCTTTGTATTGTAATGAAAGTAAGGCATCGAACTGATGAGAGATTTTGCTGCCTTTTGCCGATTTTGTAGCGTAAAGCTCCCCACCCCTGTGCAATAGTCAACAGTATAGCCCGTAGGATGTAGAATTGAGGGTGGGAAGCACATTTATCTTCATTATTTGCTTACTTGTTTGAATCACATAAACACTCCGTATGTAGATCATGGTTGCACCACTCTTAAGTTGAATTGGTTCTGAACTAGCAGCCAAATCCAGCCAAGTGAAGTTGTGCAAAAGTGGCTTCATCCCAGTCATGGTCAGGGCCCGTAGTTACACAATGGACCTGATTAAGAGGCCGAAATCAGCAGCCTGCCTTACAATTTGAAATGATGCTGTGGACATAATCTCAAGCTGTGCAGATCCTATACAGTATATACTGTGATGCGCTTTGAGATGTCTAGAAGATGTGAAAAGCGCTATATCAAATGCAAGGATTATTATTATTATTTGGTATTATCTTGCAGAATCTCAGTGAGGCTCACAGTGTAGGATACCTCCAAGGCTAGGAGTCGAGAATTCAAAAAATGCTTAGGGTTAGACGCTGGCGATCACTTTCATGTCTGTAGATTGTGTGGAGGAGAAAAGAGATTCCGCAATGTGGTTTTGGTGACGATATAGAACGGAGGGGAAAAAAATACGTGGAGCAGTATGTTTGAAGCTTGGGTGGAATAAGAGAGTAAAGTTTGGCGGAAGTTTGTTTGGCTGCCAGAGTATCAATAAGATAATAAGAGTCTTTGAGGAGTTGATTGGTGGAGATGCCCTGCCTCCGCCTTCAATCTGTCTGCTTTGGCAGACTGCGTGGTAGCAGTAGAGAGACTTGGGAGGTCTCGCGATAGATAGATGTTACACAAGTCAAAGAGAGATAGAGCTTGTATTTTTCTTGTCCTTGATCACTTTGAAGCATCCCAAAGAGCTTCACAAGGAAATAGTAATTACTATCAAGAACAGTGACTTATTTCTTGAAGCGCTCTGAGACGCCATCCTCCGGTGGAGGGTGCAATATAAATTGAAGTTGTGTTTGGTGTTGTTGTGTACACAACCAACACCTCCATGTACGGCCATAAGGAGACGGACCAATACAGGATTTGGGGGCTCATAGTAGATTTCGAGCAATTGACTTTTCTTTTCAAATAATGCAACAGAATTGTTTACATTCACCTGAACAGGGATAGGGGACCTGGGATGCCTTTTTGACGTGAAAGGCGCATAGCTATACAAGCATAATTTGTTGCTGTTGTGAAGAAGGCCTCACAGTGAAGAAGGCAATGCATGTGTATCACTGGCTAAGAGTGGAAATGCGACAGTGGTAGAGAGTGTTGATTGCGGAGAACACTGAGCCCATTCTCCCAACTGGAGGATAACGTGCATCTGACAGATCGTTGAGGAAAGATAACTGCAAATTTCAATTACAAGCCATGTCAGTGCTCCGAGGATTATGCATCTTTCATTAACCTTGAAGTGATTTCCAGACACGTTTCCCAAACGGATCCTATGTTGAGCAGAGGGTAGGTAGGCACTGATTAAATGGACTGCAGTAAAAACATTTTTTTGTGTGTGTGTGTGTGTGTGTGCGTGTGATCGTTCCCCGTGTTTTTAATCTGTCAGAACCAGGAAATAAATTCATGGTAAAAAGGTAAAACTCAATTTCATACCCCACTCCTTCACTCCACTCATCTTCTGTGATCTGCTTTGCAATGGATTTATTTGTGGGAAGCGTTTGCTGCGCTGGGTGCGTATTCTTGTGCAAACTGGGAGAGCAAGGTCAGGTTTTGATGGAGATTTACAGCCTTGTATAGGAGTTGAAAATTGGTTTTTCATCGTGTGAAATGGAGATCACATCTAGCCGCTTAGCGCTGGCTGTAGGGGGAGAGCGGGGGGGGGGGGGGGGGGGGGGGGGGGGGGGTCACTGGGTCAGACGAGGAATTTACTGTATGATTGTACAGGAGCTGGAGTGGAATCTCTAATGTAGCTAAGAATCAGTCCTTCACTTGAAGGGATTTGCAGTACTGCTCAGGCTCAGTCATATTAGTGTTTGAACAACCAGCACATGGAGCCCATTTCTCACCATTTTGACAACAAACTTTCTTACTCGGGACACTTAGATTGAGCTGCTAATCAACAGAGGAATCGAGACGAAGGTAGCCCAGCGTAGTTGGAGGCTGCTGAGCTCGTTTAAGAAACATCTCGATTCCTCCATGGGAGGACGGCACGGTTGGTATTCTGGGAGGACAGGATCAAATGGGGCTGAAAGGCTTTCTTTATCTGAGCCTCTCTCAATTCCAATTCAGTGGAATCTCATTATCTAGGTTTAATGCAGCTTCACTCTGTGGACCAGAGCTATTGTGTTGCTAGACTCCAGCCAGCAGAGATTATGCTCAGGTTGGATCTGCCGGGATTTCGCTTGGAACTGCTCTGATTCAAGCGAAGGATAGGATTGAATTACATCAGCCTGACCAGTACAAAGGCGTTCTGGCTGTCAGAAAATAGCTGGAGACATACCCCTATTATAGGTGACCATAGTGCAGATTCTATTAAAATATTGCATTAGCAAAGAGTGCTCACTAAAGCTTAAGTCACGGTGCTGTTTATCACAGGTTTCAGACTTTTTTTTTGGAGAGGCATGAGAGGAGAGGAGATGGGATTAAACCACTTTCCAATCAAGCTGAAATATTCCTTGTGCAAATTGCTTTGTTCCGCCCCTGAAAGCAAATTGTATTGCTGTCCCATACTCGTTTGCCATAGCCTCTCTGGCTTTCAAGCTCTCGCTCAGACTCTTGCAGAGGAACAGAGCAGAAGACCCATGCTATCAACCTCATTCGAGGCCATTGCCGTGAAGATGACAAACTTAAAATCTAAGGCAAAATGAAGCAAATGCCCTTTGATAAACTTGCGAGTTTGCTTTCAATGATTGAAGTTCTGGGCAAAAATTCTGCAGTTTATTTTTTCTGAAAAAAAACGATCCCATAAGTCATGTACCAATTTTGGAACATGAAGATCCCTTTGATAATTTGCTAAAAGGATTCGCTGTCTGTATATATTTAACCGCTCACTGTTAACAAGGATATATGTGTCTCACTTTAATCAACCAAAGACTGGGAAACCCATTATCCTTTTCCCCATGTATTGTCCTAAAAGCCTCTCCAATTCTCTGAAGACCTGTGCTCTATGCTCGCTGGTTGTTAATTTCCACTTCTCGTGCCTTTGTTCTCTGGCATTCTGACAAGTTGGGTTGTAGTTGATGGGTCTGGACTGGAGGGTCCTCGCATTGGTTGCCCGAGGCAGCCTCGAGAGTGCAAACTCATCCTAGAGATGATTTGCTCTTAGGATCCCATGCATTTGATGAGCTACTGATAAAAAGGATTCAATCCTCTTTGTCAATACCTCGAGCAGAATGAGATGAAAGGAAATTGCGGTTGAGCTTTCCAAGGAATAGCGACGCCAGGAATTACCTTAAAAAAACTATATCGACAGATTTAAATCGACATTTACTCCTCTTGGTTCATTCCAGTTGTTTAACAAGCTTCCCCATTTTGTGCACTGATGTTAGCATCAAGTGACGAACTGGTTCTGTTTCATGTTTGATTTGGGTACTTTAAGATAAAAGCTGTCACTCACCATCACCGGGGAATCCTTCACCATTTTGTTCAACCCTCACCCCAACTCCCCCCCCCCACCCCCCAACCATTACCTCACTCACCCACAAAGAAGGAACTTGAGTATCTTTACAAGCTTTTGCACTTTGCATTAAAGGAGACAGAGGAAGCTGCTGCTTTCTCCTTGTGCTCGACAATACCTGTAGAGATTTGCGTAACAAATCCTTGTAAGGGACAAACTAACCTCTTTCTGATGCGAGGATAAACTCAAGTGTCGTTCAATAATGTAATCTTTCTTTTACTCTTTTTAAACAAAGCTGGCGGCACAGCCGTCTTATCTTTGTGTTACATTTCTCTGGAAGCCTTATGATTGGCAACTTGGTAACACTCTTGCCAGAGGGTTGAAGGCTTGTGGGAGGGAGTTCAAGTCCCATTTCCGACTCATAGTGTAATCCTGGGCAAACAAGAATGCCAGACTCGCATTCAATTTGCATACAACTTGCATTGATAAAACACCTTTCACGTCAGGCGGACATCCCAAAGGGCTTTGGATGAAATGTTAAACCAAAGTTTTGTTCCCGGAACCCGTTGTTGTGAGGCGCTCTGAGACACCGTCCGGCGTGGAGGGCGCTATATAAATTGAAGTTGTTGTTGTTTGTCTACCTCTTCTTCAGGCGTATGTGACAGATCTCATGGCAGCAATAACAACCACAACAACAAAATTACATTTTTATAGCGCTGGTTGGAAAGAGAAAGCAGTTTTTCCTTTTGGCCTGACCAATTTCATTGAATCTCCAGATTAATTGAATCATTCGCTTTGTGAAAGTTTGCATCACCTTTCTGTCTCAAATGGCTACAGGATTCGCCTAAAAAAAATGGTAGAACAGTCATCATAAGGCATCCTGGTTGGTGACCTGTGGATTTGCGCTTGTTTGAGTTGAGGATGTGTTTTTTGAGAGGGTGGTGGAGAGGAAGAGGAACAGTCTCCCATATCCCCACTTCAGTTTACCAACTCACAAAACGTTATTCAAACATCGATGAGGCATGGATTAGCATCGGGCATTGGGTAGGCCTCAGGTGTACAGGAATTAATACATCAAAGGAGACATTCTGACTCTCGACTATCTGAACAATTGTTCGGGGAGTGCAGTTTATTAATTGGGGTGATTACGGGAATCACACCAATCATTCATCCCCCTCACCTTTCCCAGTATGAAGTGTGTCAAGGTTGCCGCTCAAAGGGTCACAGTGATTTTGCAAGGCACTGTAGTAATAACTCAGAAACTCGTGTATATTTATTAGGGTCAATGAGTAAAAGTGACACTGCACTCACCGCTCAATGTGATGACCGCTTTGGCAGGTAAGAGTATCCAAACCAAACTGAGAATCATATATAATAATAATAATCCTTGCATTTGATATAGCGCTTTTCACATCTTATCCATGTCTCAAAGCGCTTGAATTCCATACATCCCACTCACACATGGAAATTCCAGAGATAGGTTGTTGGAATGGAATGCGCTCTCTCTCTCTCCCTGGAGGGACCCATCCACGTGCATACCACGTTCCGTGAAAGTATGAAGCGCGGGTTGGCAAGAGCCAAGGCTTGGAGGTCCGAGTGTATGCGATGGGGTTACTGCTGGAGTCTAACCAGCTAAAAACAAACAAACACATAGCTTGCCATTGATAGCACAGAGGAGAGAGGAAACTAGGAGTCCAAAATCACATCAGTCATGCAGAGGAAATCAAATAAATATTGTAATACGTTTTTTTTATAAAAAGATGAGGTGCCAGAATCTGTTTAGTATACAGAATGAAACCATGCATGTATTTTGATAACTTATTTATTGAAATATCACCATGGAAGAAATCAATCAGCTGTACAAAGATTGCGTATTTGCCATTTCCATTTTTTGGAAAAAATCTGTACATATTTTTCTTCAGCAATTTGACTTTTTAATTAATCAATGAAGCCGTGTTGTTGGGGTGAGACCAAGGCCAGGCTAGTTAGACCGAACTGAGTAACAAGCAGCACTGACCCAGGTGCAGAGAATACAAAGCAGAGCGTGAACAGGAACACTAAACACAACAGGACGGTGCTTGTGATTCAATTAGTGCAACTCACCGACTCTCTCATTGGGTTTTCAGTTGCCCCTTTCAGTCAGGCTGCAGTGACTGTAAAACCAAGGCACCCGATTAAAATTCCGAGCGTTTGTTTCATGTGACATTTATGTTGCAGGAAATGTTCGATTCCTGCAGCGTTCGTGTCCTCAGCCCGCCTGCGATGCTGTGCAAATATGTACAAGGCTTTCAGGAATTCCCCATGCACCTGAACACAAATGCGAGCGACAGTACAAATGCAAGTCTCTCTTACCCTCTCAGATGTCACATGTTGAGACAGCATCGGCGAAGAACAAGTTGGGGGCATTCCAATTAGCCCAGCTTTTAGTTTAATTGAATTCGCACATAAATGCATTTTAAATAACACAATGAAATCCTTGCGTTTGATATTAACGCCTTGCACGACTGGAGGATGCCTCGAAGCACTTCACACGATTCCCTTGGAAAAGGGTAGTGACTTGTTATTTTGGAGGCAAACTGCGAGAGATCTGCCTTCAAATGATTCCTACGAGCAGAAGGATTATCGGATGTCAAAATAAAAGACATTTTCATCGGGGGCCAGTGGGCAGCACAAAGGGCCGTGTGATTCCGTTTGCCGAAGCGTTTTAATACAATGCGCATCTGCAAATGTTCACAGGACTAATGGGGACCCCATATGTCGCTCTGAATCAACGCGCCTTTGGGAAATTGGTTCCAAAATATTCAAAAGACATATTTCACTGCACATCAATTCTTGCAGTTTGGACTGAATGTGCCACCGCCTGACACAGACAGTGCAGCTAATGTGTGTTCATGCCGCCAGTTTGCAATTGGGTGGTTTGAACCTTGCTGCATTAGATCCACTTGTCACCCAATCCATTCCCATTTATTTGGGATTGTTGGGTGTGGGACGCTGGCTGAATTGGCTAAGCCAATCGTCGATCGTTCCAACAGGGAATGCCAACAAGCTCACATTGACTTAACCCTTAGCCCTTTGTGGTCCAGGACTCAAACACACACTCGTGCAGAAAGAAGAACAAGCCAAGTGATGTTTTCATTCCTCAAAAAAAATAGCCTTTATAATAATATGATAATAACAAGGCTTGCATTTGATATAGCGCCTTTCACGTCTTCTAGACGTCTCAAAGTGCTTCACAGAATATACTGTAAAGTGAATTGACTGTATATTTGTGGACGATACAAAATAAACACTTCTTTTACTGTTGACGTTGGGTAAATCCTAAATTGCATGCCTGAAAGTGGCTTTTTGGCATTTGCCACCGTTGCTCTTTCCTCATGTCAGGCAGGAGAAGGCGGGTGTTGCCCTCACTGCCTGCCGTTGGTGCAGAGTCAACGCAGGCAGCGGCGAGCAAGAGCAATGTGCAGCAAATGGCTGCTCCCCCTTCCTGCGTAATGGGTGAAGGAGATAGATGGACACTCGCAGACGTTCAGCTTGGATTCCTCTGCTCTGCATTCCCCCATCCGATTACCAGGAGGAACGAGGGCCTGGCAAGCGGGACCGACCTCACATTTTGGTTGTTATGCTGTTGATAAATTTATCCCATTTAGCACTTCTGAACTCACCAAATTCATAAGTTTGAATTAGGTCTCTTTTTACCATGCACGAAAACCCCCCACTGTGAGCTTTAATGGGCAGGCGGTGAGTGAGTTAAATGATTTAGATAGTGCTCTGCATTGTAGAGATATTTTTTGTGTGAAAAAATCATGGGTTGCATTGACTTACAGTAAAAGGCATTAAGTTGCTGTCTAGGACATTAATAGAAAAGTTCTATCTATACTAGAGACAGGTTCTGATATGTGGGAAGAATCAGGTCATTGACCCAAACGTCTTTCAGTTACTGCTGTCAGACAAATGGATGGTTTCAATCGAGGACTCTGCTTTCAGCCTGATCTGTTAGCAGATTGAATCAGTCTTTTTTCTCAACAAAGCTTTCAGAAAGAAAGGCTTCTCAAATTGGTTTCTATATAGAGTATCTGTGTGATGTATCAAATAGTTTTGGGGGTAAGTGTATAAAAGGGCACAGTTCTGACAACTTTCCCAGATAAACTCGTTTAACCTTGTGAAATCGGTGGGATTTTACTTTTGAGTTACTAGTAACTAATACATTGCTATCCACTGGGATTCTTGTGTGTTTTACACCAATGGGAAGGGGGAAAGAATGTGTGTGCAATGAACATTTTCCAGCCTGGCAGTGTGAAATTGTGTTGCTGACCTCAAAAAAAACCAGAAGCTACAATAACAGAACGGCTTGATTCACTTTGACTTAAAATCCTATTTGTGTTTCTTTTTCTTCAACAAAAAATATATAATAGAAAAAAAACGCAGAGCTTACTGGCATGAATCATGGAGCGCTAGCGTTTGGTAATAACTGCAAGATGTAGTATTTTGTTCACCATCCCTGAAGCGTTAGTGGTCTGGGGGTATTATGGAATGAAACTCACCCTGGAACCAGAGCAGGAGGAACATGCATCGAAAGTAAAACAAACAGTTGAAATTAGTCCAGAGGAATGTGACTTACCCTCGTACCATCTCCTGGCTACGTAAACACAGTCACTACACTTGACAGCAATTACCTGTGAGACACTCGGAGACAACGTCATAGACTTTACAACGCTTTGTGCAACGACATTCGAAAGCAATACGTTTCGTTTGATGACCGTTTGAAATAATGTTCCTGAACACCATACTACAGTTTCTCTCAGAATCACAATGAACCAAAGGGCTTTTGGTAATTGAATATAAATACTCTTTGGAAAAGCATGTGAAACCTTTGTGCAATAACTTCCCTCAAGTCATTCGTGCTTCGAAAAGGTATACTGTTTAGCATCCCAAAATGAGGGCCTATTAACAAGTTTCTCTGGAAGAAATTAGCTCTCCATCCTGTAGCCTCGGGCTGAGAACTATAAGCTTTTACCAGTGAGAGCTTGAATGTCAGTCAATGGTGCCTGAACCCAAGCTCAGTTCCAGAATCCAGTGCTCTACCATTAAACCAGCTAAAATTGCTCATTGATTTATTTCTTGGCTGTTTTGGCTAGGGAGTTTTGCTCCGGGCAAAGACGGCTGCCGCATGTACAAAATGTAAAGCAGCACTCGGAGACGTTGTCCCGACATCTAATAGGGTCTGTAATCAAACGCGCGGCTTATTCATATTTTGTATTAATTAAAGCTGCTAAGTCGTGGCGCTCGTAAGCAGCCTCTTATCAGCTAATGGTGGGGAGATGTCTTCACACTGAAAAATTACTGCCCGAGGGGGGGTGTTGTCCTGGGATGGGGGTGTAGGGGTAGGGAAGTGAGAGGAAGGGGAAAGGTGGGAGGGCGGGGGGAGGAGTATGGTAAACCAGTAAATAATTGGAGGGAATCATTATTGGAATGCCTTATTGAAAAAACGAAGCCTTCACAGAGGAAGCGTTGAGTTTTGCCGCCAAACACTGTGCGGGACATGACTGTGCAGCGGTCTAGTGGGAAGTTTTATCAGATGCGGCACAGCTTCCGAATTATTCATTTAACCAGCGTAGTAGGGAATGCAGAAGCTGGGATGTCACATGAGAATATGAGATTTGATTTTCACCATCAATTCCATTTGTAACTTTTTTTTTCCGCTGGGTGACTGAGCTGTCAACTGAAAGAAAAGAGTATTGGAGCAGGGTGGTGTCAGGGGCCAGTTAATCTTGTGGTAGAGAGAACAGTCATGCACATCAGTTTGGAGAGCTCTATTGATTTCTGGGCGAGAGAGAGAGAGAGAGTGTGAGGCAGGGGTGGGGTGATTGGTGTGGGGTAGGAGGAGGGAGGAAGAGAATTCAGCTTTTATATTTCCTCGGTTCTTTCCATGCCCACAAAGCCTGGCGAAGAGACTTAGCGGTAGTATGATCTACGGCTTTAGCCTGCAGCAGGATTTAATCTTCTCCCAGTCGCTAATCCTCCAAAATGGCATGTCGCAAGAAAAACAGCAAATTACAAACTGTCGAATGTTGAAACCTGCGATGCGTTGGCGATCACTGGTGCTAATTATCACGGGGTGGGGTGGGGGAACAACACTCACTCGACTAAAAGAACCCTCACTGTGTTGGCTGAACGGCTGCAAACCAGGCCACTGAGTGACTGAGTCTCACCAGATGGCTCGCCATCTCAACCGCTCACAACTTGGTGACCAGTGAAAATCTGGAGAAATACCTTCTCCTCTCCTGTCACCCACCAAAACCGCGCCAAACGTTCCTGCCAACATTCCAGGTTTCAGGAATGACCCCCGGCTCTCCTGCGGAATTTGCCCGTTTGCGTTTTGCGTCCCGGGCGTCAACATTAACAACAACATTGATTTGTACAGCGCCCTCCACGCCGGACGGCGTCGGGCATTGGGAAGGCTGGGAACTCCATGGCTTGTAACACATAGGAAAGTAAATGAGCAGCTGGTAAAAAAAAACCACATTGCAGGCAGCAATGTTAACTCATTCAATGGCAACAACTTACATTTACATAGCGTCCCTTCACGCGGGGAGGCATCCAACTTTAGGATGGACCTGATAGTTCTTGGGAAAATTATCTGAGGCACCTAGTGCACAGATTGCAGCCCCAATATTTGGTGTGAACAATAGTTTTTCAAAGAGGATTGAAGAGTCGACCTATGAGAGTAAATCACACACGGAATCCCGAAATTATCTTCTTTATTGCCACTGGGAGGAATTTTATTGTTCTTTAGCAGTTAAAGATGCCTGATGCACAATAGCACAGTAGTGGCATTATGTTAACATCTACCATTAATCTACATTTGTTAAACATAGATTTTTTAAAATAAAGTGTAGTAGCATATTTGTGAGAAGTAAATGCACCTCCGACAAAATAAATCAACGTTATTTTAACACCTGAGAGTGTAACTTCACCTGCACATGAAATGACTGGGATGAAATATAGCTTACTTTCGGTGGGTATCAAGATGGTAGAATTAGAGGACGAGGTTTGGAATTGCAAAGGACAATAGCAGCAAGTTACCAAAACACTGGACTCATTTTCAAAACAGCCTGTTACCTCTTCATCAGTTAGGTCAGGTCAGGTCAGCACACACACACACACACACACACAGCGACACTCCCAACCCCCACATCCCCAGTTATATTCAATGGCGGATTTCAGAAATAGATGAAAATAAGGTGGTTGGCTGTGAGCATTTTGAAATTGACAGAGACTTAGTGCAGTTCAACCATTCTTTGTTATTATCTTTCGTTTGAGAGGATGGTGGGTTGGGGGGTGGCTTTAGGTATACCAAGACAGTAGAACAAGAGGAGAGGTTGTCAGGAAGAGTAGTTGAAGGTCAGAATACTGGTCTCATTTTGCACTAAAGTTGCTTGCTGCTGTGACGGTAAGTCACTAAAAGGGATATTGTGGATCAATGAGATTATCTGAACCGATCGTGCAATATATAGTATCTGATGTGTGTGTGTGTGAGTGCGTGTGCATGTGTCTACAAACAAACCACATACACGCATAGATAGACACATAGTTCCCCCACAGTAATGATAACAATCCTTGCATTCGATTATTCTGTCTGTGAGACGTCTCAAAGCGCTTCACAGAATATAACTGTCAAGTGAATTGACTCTTATTTCGTGGGCGAAATAAGTAGCTCGGGATGTTCTGAAATGACTGTAGCTGCTGAAATTGACTGATCCATTCTCTGCAATATCAGCGCAGGGGACGAGAGGAGCTGGAAACCTACAGGAACAAAAATCGAAGATAAATGAAAAATTGATTGTTTTTTTGCGGGGAGAGAGTTGGAGCGCTGAGCAGATTTCATTTCTGATAGTTAGTGGCAGCCGCCACCACCGGGCCCGGGAAACTTCGGGCAATGTGCCTCATCGTCTCACTCTTTGGTTTGTTTTTCACAGTATCAACAAATCAGAAAGATCTGAAGTGACATTCTGTCACACACAGTCATGCCTCGCTAATCTGCTCACTGTTTATTCAGCCAACACGAGAAAACTCACATATTGGTACCCATGAGCACCTTGTCACTCCGCCAAACTTGACTTGACAAAATAAAGGTTGTTGTTTTTTTGTTAATATCAAGCGTATATATATGTTGTTGCCCTTTTTCTCTCTCTCTTTCTCTCTCTGTGGCTCTCTCTGTCGTTTAACCCCTTCAGAGAAAGATTTTTCCTTTGTTTTGTTTTACGTTTTCGTTAATTTCAGCCCATCGATCGTCATAAGTGTTCTTGTCACCTTCAGTGACCTTTCTTTAGGCACAAAGGTATGACCCAAGCAAGATGTTTTCTCTCATCTTTTCCCATCAAGCATCCCTTGTCTACCACGTTCAGGCTGAATGGTGGCTAATTCCCCCAGCCAGACAAATATCCAAACAACTCGCCTTGAGCTGGCGAAAGGAGAGCTTAGGGGAAACGTCCTCGCACAGAGCCTCGTTGAGATGTGGAATGAATGCCCTGCCAAGTACAAACAGGGTTTGTCCCTATGTGGTTTTCCAGAGGGATGTAAACAGAGATATGAAAGTTAGAGACTTTGGGATTGAAAGAACAGCTTGCTCTCAGAGCTGGTGTACATTCAGTAAATATCTATGCCTCTAACTAATAATAATAATCCTTGCATTTGATATAGCGCTTTTTACATCTTACCAATGTCTCAAAGCGCTTCACAGAATGTACTATAAAGTGACTGTATATTTGTAAACTAGTTTTATGGAACGTTGTACATGAACAGGAGGCTAGAGGTTTGAACGGCTTGATCTTCTGGGTTTCCGTCATTTGAATTAGATCTATGAGTTCCAAGGTTTGTGCACTAAGAGTTCATTTACATTTCAAAAGCACCAATAGACTGAGTTTGACTTTGAGTTTAATGTGCGTCCCATGTAATATCCTATCTAGATAAATGTTTATTTCTATTATGCTGCAACTCAGAATGTTGCTGCCTGGTTCACCCCACCTCCTACGCACTGTACCCACTTCCCAAACCCGTGGGATAGCTGAACAGGGACATGCGTAAGTCTGCTCTTACCTAGGAAAATACATCAGGTCAACAAAAATAGGAACGACCAGAAAGAGCATTCGACAGTTTGAGTTCCTCAATAGCACTGATCTGTTTGTAGTAATTTCGCTGATTATTTCAAATATATTAATGAATTGAGGACAAGAGACTGAATCATAGAATTTTGCAGCACAAAAGGGAGGCCATTTGGCCCATCAAGTCTGTGCCAGCTCTTTGAAAAGAGCTATTAAAAGTTAATCCCACTCCCCGGCTCTCTCTCCCCATAACCCCTCAAACCCGTCCTCCCCAAGTTCAGGGTTGGTGAAGGGCAATTCTAGGTTAGACGCCAGGAAATATTTGTTAATACAAATGCCAATAAATAGCTGGAATGGGATGGCAGAGGCTCAGGTTCTGAAGTCAGTTGAGAAACAGAGTGGGTGATGTATTGGGGGAAGGCCTCAGAATTAGTTTTGTGAAGGATGAAATGGTTGAAAGGATCTTTTTCACCCAAACCTTTCTTGTAATGTCCAATTTTCCAGGAATAATGATTTAAAAATATATATATTTTCACTCATTCAGGACTTGTCCCAAGCACAAGTAAGAATAAATCTGCCAGTGCAGCACCACATATTATCCCCCCATCCTGGACAAGGTTACGAACTGGTTCCTTCCATCACTCGCTAATAAAAGCCATCCGATTATTGAACGCTTTTCTCTGCATGCTGGATAGAGAGCCTCAGGTGCTCATTCATCAGCCACCACACTGACTGACTGCTCGCCATCTACCTGACACTTAATTAATTCAATCACTCAATAAATCATGATTGCCTTTAATTGTCTGCTAGTACTTTTTACAGGCAGCCCACAAACTGATTGTTACAGCACAGAGAGATGTGAGCACTCGGTAACGCGTATGATTGATGCGTAAATTTGAATTGTTTTATTTTAAATAATAAAGTAATTTAGTTACACAGCAAAAACTGACAAAACACAGCTCGTGGAGTCTGCTAAATTGGCTTTTTGGAGGTCACGCCTTGGGACGTCCTCCCGACGTGAAAGGCGCTCTATAAATGTAAATTGTTGTTGTTGTCACAACCTGTTTTTAGCATGAGGAAGCTTCTCTATGGGAACTTCAACAGGCAAAATAATTAAGGCTAAGTTAGAATCAGACTTTTAAGAACATAAGAACATAAGAATTAGGAGCAGGAGTAGGCCATTCGGCCCTTCGAGCCTGCTCCGCCATTCAATAAGATCATGGCTGATCTTCTCACCTAACTCTGATTACCTATCCCCTAATCCCTCTATTTTTCAAAAATCTATCAGTCTCAGCCTTGAAAATGTTCAAGGACTGAGCATCTACAGCCTTCTGGGGTAGTGAATTCCATAAATTCAGTACCCTCTGAGTGAAGAAATGTTTCCTCAACTTTCTTTTAAAAGGCTGACCCTTAATTTTAAGACTGTGACCCCTGGTTATAGATTCTCCTCCCAGGGGAAACAGTCTACTTTATCTAGCCCTTTAAGAATCTTATATGTTTCAATAAGATCCCCCCTAATTCTTCTGTACTCTAGAAAATACAGCCCTAGCTGTAGCCCTTTTAGCTATTGAGGGAATGTCATCTCCATACTATTTTACCCACAAAATACATAGTCACATCATAACATTCCTTGCCTTTGATATAGTGCTTTTGCACGTTTTCAAGATGTCTCAAAGCGCTTCACAGAATATACTCTAAAGTGTATTGGCTGTGTTTTTAATATACATAACATTGATAGAGCAAAATCCTGCAATAAAACAGATTTAAGTACTTAATTCACTTTGCACTGATCAGATCAGTGTGTTCTGGCATACTTCAAACAAGGTGACTCAACTGAAATAAATTCTTAATTTCGTTTTTTTTAAAAACCCTCTCTTAGTTGACACAGGATCTTATCAGAATATGTCTTGTGAAGTGAAGGGAACAATGAGGAGCCAATAGATAGGCGAAGGCTTTTCAGCCTGAGAAGGAAACTTTTCAGTGGAACCTTACATAAAGGTATTAATAAAATGCACAGAGCAATGCAGAAAATACTACAACCATAATTTTAGATGTGCCAAAGGCATGGCTTCAATGAGGTATAATTTTTAAGAAAGGCACCCGGGTATATTTATTCACATTGAGGGTAACAGCTGCCAGGAAGGGTAGTTGAGGCTAGGGCACTCAGACAAATTAAGAAGCAGCTTGATCCTGTAATGAGAAGATGGTAGGGTTGCTATTTCTAGAAGGATGAGATCAATTAGGCCAAATAACTCTTTTCATCTCTACCTCTCTTGTGATGTTGTAAGTCCCGGACAGTAAGTGTACATCTGACCAGGGAGGGAAAATCACAGCTGATGCCACTGTTTACAACTATGCCCTACCTCCCCACACCCTCCAGCTCTCGTTTTGGATGGCAATGAAAAACAGAAACTTTTGTCTATTCCCCCCACCATCCTATCAGCAGATTGGTGCCAAGGCCAATTATGTAGCCTTTTGGTAATCTTGCCTGAAAGAGTCGGGAATTGGATTTTAGGCAAGAAGGCAAAGAAATCCAATCACGGTTGCATCGTGAAACAACACATGCTATTTTTCTTTCTTTTATTCAGACACTTCGAACAGGAAAAGGTAACAATTTATGGAAACCGTCACTTCACCAGTCACTAGCAGCCTTTCCAGGGGTTTTGACTCCTCTCGGTTCGCTCGAAGAATGTTCCGAAACATGTCCCGGGCAAGCTAGAACTGTTGGCTAGGGTGAAAATGCCTTTCTGTGGCCACTGGGATAGTGAATGAACCTGTACTTGCAGAGGAGAAAAACCTGTGACCTTCAGGTTTATTTTAACAAAAACAAATCAAGTGTGAGATTAGAGTCAGTCCTTCAGCAGTGACGGAGATTAATGCAGTGACAGGGAGAGACTTCAATCTGTAGAGCAAACAAACTACAAAGAGGGGGTGGGAGTTGGGGGGTGGGGGGAATATGAAAAGAGATACACAAAGAGTTGGAAAGGACATTTAAGAATAATAACACAACATGGAGATGGAATCCCTGTTAACAATATATGAGTACAGTATTTGCAGTTACATTCTAAGCCCCCCCCCCCCCACCCCCACTCCACCACACCTCCTCCCGCATCGTTTCAGCAACGATTGCATTTTGCCCACAAACCCACGCAGCCCATCCACTTTACGCAATCCACAAGACGCTTGGAGATGTCTCACCAATTATGATCAGGCGCTATATGAAATGCAAAGTTTATTATTAGTGTATTCGAGATCTGTGAATGTAAATCTCCAAATTCTCACTGTTGTTCTATTTACCAGCGCTCTAGGACACTGCCCTGCATGAACGACACTATAAATACAAGGGCAAGTTGCTGCCAGTCTACGCAAATCCATTTTTTTGCTCGGCTGAACTAAGCTTAATTCGCGTCGCTTAGCACTGGCTCACTACGTGTGTTGGGTGTTGTTTCAGCAATCTAAAGCACCCATCATCATGTAAGTCAAGAGAGACATAGACTCAACTCATACACAAATGAAAGTACCTGATTGATGATATTGTTTGTGACTGTGCCTGAGTTACGCAGTAATGCCCTGCAGCAGAGGACATGAAATGGTAGCTTTGCACCAGGATATGTATTATAATTCAATCTGCCCTTTGGTCAATATCATATCTTTTTATTGTATTATCTGGAACTATATCATGCACAGTAATGTTCTCACCTGTTGTAGATATTTTCTACCCCTTGTCCTCTTTTAAATTGCTCAGCACACTCAGCATTCTCTGGCTGAGAAGATGGGAGTGGGCAAATCAGTCTCGCTTGTGGTCCTACGGTTAAAAGTGTCTGCAGGGCCTCCATGCCTCGTGTTAGTTAGTGTTTACTTGTTTTATTGGGCTCTGGTGTGTGTAGAGACAGATGGAAGTTAACAAGACCCATGTTCATCACACAATGAAAGCCTATTTTGCTCAACTTCTCCCGCCGAAAGACTCGACATCAAGAGGAGTTCTCTGAAGACTCTTTTGTACGCAAACATGAATGGTGAGCAGTCTCGTACAGGCTCAGTTGCCTTGATGTTTCCTCACTCCACCCCCTGAGAATAATCCCTCCCCAAAAAACCACAATAACAAAATAAGCCATTTCAATCCACGACCGTTTGTGGGGACGCTGCTGTGCGCAATTATTGGCTGTGCGCGTTTCGCCCACAAAAATCAAGTCAATTCACTTTACAGTACATTCTGTGAAGTGCTTTATGAAGTCTTAAAAGATGTGAAAAAGTGCTATATCAAATGCACGGTTCATTATTATTATTATTAAGTTGTTGTTGTTTTATCGCACCTCCCGATTCTGTTGCATTGGGAGACTCTTTAAGAACTCATTGATCTGTGTTTCATTGCATTTGAGGCAGAGATGCGTAAATGGAGCAGAGCATTGATGGTCAACAGAAAAAGTTTTTTTGGGGGGGTATTGGCTAATGCTAATTCATGATGTGGGCAATCCAAATGCAAACACATCTCACTGGCTCGGTGTGGGGGGTGGTGGGGGGGCGAGTGGGAAGATTGATTTTGAAGATTTGATTGATTTGTCGGAACTAATTTCACACCACTGTTGTAAGGCAATGTGGCTGCCTGCCTGGATTTTTAATAGCGCATGTATCGAGCTATTGAAAGATGCTCCGTTTTAATGACCCCTGTGTATGGCTCGGTAGACAAGCTTATCAGACAGTCATGAAGCTAATGTGTGCCTGTACCGTTTGGAGAGAGGAGACTGTTTGGCGAGGGGGAAGGAATGGAACGCTTTGCACGTTTTCTCATTAGCCGTCGGAAAACTCCAGACCAAAGATCTCTCTCCGAAAAATAGACCAGGGCTCGACTGTGTTCTTCTGCTTTTAATGACTGTTCATTTCTGCGGACCTGGGGAATCTCCTTGTGTTTAAGTCTCTTTGCTTCACTGAGGTCCCCCCACCACCCACACTCTCTCTCTCTCTCTCTCTGGAGTTTCACACACTTTCCCTGGAGTAACTGCTTAAGAGAGAATGTGTAAAACAATTTTCCACGTAGCCAATCACTCCAGGAGAAATGTGCAGCTCTTTCTTTCCCTCCTTACATTGATTGCAAAAATAAGTGGCGCGTGTGCCTAGCCACTAAATAGTAATGTGTGCGCGTGCGTGTGTTCTTGTCGAAAGTGGTACTAAATCTTTACTATTACAGTATTTATTATTATTTGTTGGTCTGATTAAAACATAATAATAATCCTTGCATTTGATAGAGCGCTTTTCGAGTCTTCTGGCCATCTCAAAGCGCTTCACAGAATATGCCACCCTTTCTCCCAAATTTGAATTTTAAATTTGTTTCCTCACCAGTCGTTAGATGGAGTGTCAAAAAAAAATCTTTAAAAAAATTTGTATTCGATAAAGCACCTTTCATATGGGGTAGGATATCTCGTAGTGTTCTACTGTCAAGCCTAGTAACTGTTTATCGTATAGAACGAGGTGATGAATTAATCAGTCAAAAGAGTAGTGGGGTGGGTGCTGGGGTTTACAGGTCACTTGCATTGGACCCAACGTCTTGGGCTGAACCGTCACCACGCATTTCACACAGCGAGTTACTTTGAATCACAATTGCCGCTGCATTACAGGCTGACACGGTAGATCGCGTGTGGCATTAATGTCTCACGGCCAACAAGGAGACAAATGACCAAATTACATTTCTCGGGCAGCTTGAATAGCAGCATATTAGAGAACCTCCATCTGCGCACATACCCACTACCACTCTGTACCTTTGCGATGGAAGAGGATGTTGAATGGATTTGGCAAAGAATACGCGCAGAGAGAAAGAGAAAGAAAGAAAAAAAAGACAAGTTTGCAAAATGGAACAAAATGCCGAGAGATCAAAGAGCAAACGATTTCACCCACTCAAATGTAGCTTTAGTCAGCCCTCACTTTGTTGCTGTCGCAGAGCTACTTGAACACAAGGTGACATTTGCCACTAATCTTGCCTTTTCGTATTAATTCATTGCAATCAGGCGACCTGTTGCCCATCCATCATATCCAACACACGGAGAGAGAGAAAAGAATAAGTGTGGATGGGTTTTTTTTGGTTCCGTTTGGAATTCTCCCTCATTATTGATTAATTTGTAACCAATTTATCGCGGCCTGTTTATTTCGCTGCTGCCTTTCCTTCAATTGCCTTTTTCAAATCGGATTCTGGGAGAAACAAAGACATTCCAATTTCCCTCCCGAATGATTCAGAGCCCACACAATTACCAGCCAATCTCGCCAACTTGCTCACAGAAGTGCTCCAACACGAGTCGATAATGAATGGCTTGATTCTGCTTTGATTAATCGTCAGCCAATTCCGAGCCGCTGTTCGATAAAGTGATAATCTTAACGGGGGTCCAACCTGACTCACATTGCTCGCTGAGAGGAATCCTAATTGTGCTCGAGGACACAAGGCAGAGTTTCATAACCTGACAATGGGGAAATGAGGCAGCCATCTTCTGGGGGGGGTTTTATTGGGGGAGAAAAGTTACCGATTGAACAGTCTAAAATTACAATTAAAAATTGTAATTTGAGCTTGATTTTGTAACGCGGGCGGGGGGGTGGAAACGAACAAAAGTCATGCCAGCATCAGCCTTCATTCCCCTGCTTGTCGCTTCTGTTCCAATCTCTCCCCTTTTCCTCCTTTTCCCTCCTCTCGCTTTGTCCCTTTTCAATTGCGGGTTTCAATTTCACTTATTGCGGGTTGACCCCTATTTGAATACGTGTGGAGTTTGGCACAGTTGCAATCGCGTTGCAAAACATTTGCAGGGCCGGCTCAGAAGACTGAGTTCTTTTGAGTAAAGAGCGCTGTGTGGTTGTCACAATCCTTGCGTTTGATATAGAGCGTCTTAATCACGTCGCCAGTGACTCAAAGCGTTCCCCTGAATTTGCTGTAAAGTATTTGCAACTGTGCATTGGTACTGTAAACACAGCCAATTTGCACAGGAATGTCACGCAAACAGCCATGAAGTATGTTGGCGGGGGCTACTGTGAGAAACTTCTTTCTCTTTTCAAATCATGCTACGGGATCTTTAATGTCCACCTGAAAAGGCAGCCAGGTTTGACGTTTCCTCTGAATATAATATCTATATAATAATAATAATATAATAATACAATAATCCTTGCATTTGATACAGCACTTTTCACGTCTTCTAGACGTCTCAAAGCGCTTCACAGAATACACCGTCAAGTGAATTTTGACTGTATATTTTTGTGGGCGAAACGCAGCAGCCAATTGCGCGCGGCAGTGTCCCCACAAACAGTTGTGGATTGAATGACCAATTTATTGTGTGTGTGGAGTAAGGAAACTCGCCCAACGTTTCGCCCTGACCTGACCTGCCTGGATTCGAATCACAGGTCTCACACGCTTGCAAGGCGAGTGCTCTAACCACTGAGCTACAGGAGCTCCAACAATAAGGCACATCCGAGCCCATGACTGTGTGAATACCACGGCCCGACATCACTTTGGAGGGCTTAAAGCCCGAGCTTCCTTGACTCCCCCTCCCCCCCGATGCGAGAACTGTTACCGACTGTGACAGTAATTACTGTAAAGTCACTTTGAAATGTTTTGACACAAATACAAATGCGAGCGTCTTTGTTCTCGCTGGATTGAGTGTCTGGGCACTGCTCAGCATTCTGCGCCCTCAGGCTGATTGCATTCCGGGCGGCTTTGTTCACGAGCAGGTTGGTCTCTCACGGAGGGGATAACGGGTGAGCACGCATACACACGCACACACACACACACACACACACACACTGAACTGACTGTGCCTTAGCAATTCCACCAGCCGCTCTGTTGGCATCACTGGAGGAAGCAGTTACGTTGCCCGATATTCCCCAGCCCTCACGCTGACATGAAACCCTTCTATATAGACTGCGCGGTTCAGTCTTCATTGCTTGCTTGCTTTATTGCAGCATTGTACCCCACGCACCCCCACCTCTCCCCCCCCCCCCCCCCCACCACCCCCGACTTTCACGTGAAACAGGAATATTTCTGGCTATTCTATGACACAGCATGGCATTACGATCAAGTATACAACCAACGAGGTCTCTGAAGTTTAACAGCTTGCTGCAGGCAAAGTCTATCCCGTGGCAGACTGAGAGTAAAAAAACTCACGAGCTTTGGTACTTTACACACACAGTGGCCCAACTCGGTGTTTGATTTCTCTGACAAGGTTGAGATCAGAGTTTGGAGGTGGGTGTTCCTGTCTCCCGCAATAACACAGCCACCCCCTCACCCTTCACTCTTAAGATCTTCGATAAGGCCAGTGCATCAGCGCTTGACTTCAATCAATCTTGTTTCGACTGGAACTTATATACGGTATATATATATTTTTTTTACCCAGTTGGAAGTGACAGTATCAGAGCACTTCAAAGGCTTTCTTTATCTATCGGTAGCAGATGCGTATCTCAAAAGACCGCGCCATAAGAAAAAGCCGTGTATTTCCTTTCATCTTTGATTCTTTTTCGCTTCCTCCACTTCAGTCCACTTTTACTTTCAACCTCTCTCTCTCTCTCTCTCTCTCTCTCTCTCTCAGTCGGTGAACAGTGGTGACATGGGAGGGAGGTGCGGGGGGTTAATAACGTTTGCCTTGAACATGAGCAAGTGCAGAATAAATGAGTTTAATAATAATGCTGGCATTTGATATAGCACTTTTCACATCTTATTGACGTCCCAAAGCGCTTCACAGCATATACTGTAAAGTGAATTGACTGTATATTTGTGGGCGAAACGCGGCAGCCAATTGCGCACAGCAGCGTCCCCACAAACAGTCGTGGATTGAAATGACCAATTATTTTATTATTGTGAGGTTTTAGGGGACAAATTATTATTAGGCGTGTAGAGTAAGGAAACTTGCCCAAAATTTCGACCTTATCTGCCTAGATTCGAACACAGGTCTCACACTTGTCAGGCAAGTGCTCTAACCACTGAGCTACAGGAGCTCCACATAGGTAGTTTATAGGTAGGAATGCAACCTTATTAATAATAATAATAATCTTTGAATTGGACAATGTAACTGCTACTCCCTCCAGTGACGCCCAACAGAACGATTGGTGGAATTACTGAAGCAAAGATTATTATTATTATTAATAAGGTTGATGCAGTACTTAATCATGTATTTTGTGGCCGAGTCTTCCTTCCATTTAATGTTTGCGCCACATTCCACTCAGGAAGACAAAATACAGTCAAGGATATTGTGTGAAGCGCTTTGAGACCATTTCAACGATACACTGAGGTGCTCTATCAAATGCAAGAGTTATTATTTTATTTTTATTGTTAAGAAGCAAATTGCTGAAAATTTGTTCGGTGTAGAGAATCAATTGTCAGGTCCACAATGATAAGTTTTGAATCAGGGAGAAAAAAATCCCTAGTTGTAGAGTTCTGGGGCAGGAATAAAATGCATTCTCACCTCCCGCAAAGGAAGGATTACAGAAGCGTTTGCCAGCCTTTCAACTATTTTATTCTACACCTTTCTAGCTCAGAGTTTTCCCCTGAGAGGGTGTTCCGATTGATACAATATGAATTCTTGTCCGTGAGCAAAATCGCTCAGGAGACGGTTGTAAATGTTTCAACACCGATTCATATTTGTACTAAAATAATGATTTTAGTCCACAAGGATTCTCCTCAGGAAGGGGGAGGAGGGGGGGGGGGGGGGGGGGGCGGGGGAGAGAGAGAGAGAGAGGCCTGGGGTGGAATATTGTTTTATTGAAGCATAATACCCGCCGAGAGTCATAAGGGTGGTGAGGGAGTGAGGACGTGTAATGAAAGTCCTCGGGCGGACGCCAACATTATTACTACACTGCAGTTGTTGGTCTATTTGACGCCTCCAGGGCAACTCAAACCTTCCGGGACAAGCAACAGTTCAAGAAAGATGCAACCCTGTAAATCTCAAAAGGACGGTTGGCGACATTTGAGAAATTACAAGGGAGCTTGTGTCTCATTGTTTGAGCATCCGACTCTTGATCTTTGTTCGTTTGTGGTGGTACTTGGCGGATAATTACTGCCCCCCCTCGGGGGGAATTTCGGGACACAGGAATCCTGGTCGGGAAAACTGTGGTGTTTAAAGACTTGTCTCGGAAGCCAGAGATGGGAACCGAAACCCAGCAACAGTTGCAAGAGCGGAGGCTGAATGGGAAAGATCTGTGTTTTCATCCGTCTCCTGGTGTTTCAGGGATGGAATCAATGGCATCCAAGTCAGATCACACACAGACACTGCACATATACACACACAACACACACACTACACGTACATACACACACACACTCTAAAAGACGTGAAAAGCACAATTTCAAATGCAAGGATTATTATTATAATAACACGTCAATGTATTGGCAATCTGTGACAGACAGTTAACATGTAGTCATCAGAGGGATGAATAGTTTGCTCATACAGTGGTAGAAGTTTCAACCAAACCAAATGAGATGAGACCAATGCATTGACATGTTCAGAGGAATTACTAACTCATGTTGTCGAGTTAGTACTGCCCGACAAGCCCCCCCCCCCACCCCCCACCCCACATACACACACACACCTTGCGTTAGAGTCTCCAGTTAGTGAGAATTCACAAATGCTGAGCTTTTGTTCGGCAGTTCTGCAACGTGCAATTTCTCCTCTTGAGAGGAAAACAAGGGAGAGAACTTGCTTATCCCTGAAAAACATAGAAGCCAAGACATGGGGGTAACTGTATTTACCAATACGGAGCAGTGGACATCTTCCCGCTCTTTGCTGAACTCGGTTCTTTCTCCCCATCAGGGCAATGATCATTGATTTTCAGAGTTATCGAGAACCAAGTGAGAAGATCCTTGTCCCCCAGTGGTTATGGGTTTAGAGTTGCCAAAGGCAATTTCAGAAGACATACCAGGAAATGTTTCTTTATTTAGAAGGTACTTAACAACTGGAACAGGTAGCTAGGAAGGGTAGCCAGGACAGTGGGATGAATGATAATAATAATAATCATAATCATAATAATCCTTGCATTTGATTTAGCACTTTTCACATCTTCTAGACGTCTCAAAGCGCTTCACGGAATATACTGTGAAGTGAATTGACTGTATTTTTTTTGTGGGCGAAATGCGACAGCCAATTACGCACAAAGCAGCGTCCACACAAACAGTCGTGGATTGAAATGACCAATTTTATCATTGTGAGGAAGGAAACTTGCCCAAGGTTTCGCCCTGACCTGCCTAGATTCGAAACACAGGTCTCACGCTTGTAAGGCGAGTGCTCTAACCGTCGAGCTACAGGAGCTGCACGATGCTTGGACAAAGCGCATTATCACCTCAAAGAGACATCTTATTCAAGAGTTTCACAAGGACATACTGTAAAGTGCGGTGACTGTGTGAGTTATGTTGTTGGTAGGAGAAGATCAGCAGGATGCTGAAGGAGCTTGTTCATCCGAACTCACCTTGTGATTCGCACTCATAAATAGCACCAATTGCGTTCTACGCGTTATGACCTGGGAGGGCTTTGAGCAACACAATGTCCTTCGTCCTAAATGGCTCTCCGACCTTTTGTTGCAGATGATGTGCCCCCCTACTTCAAGACCGAGCCGACGCACTCGCAGATCCACTTGGAGGGAAACCGTCTGGTGCTGACCTGTATGGCGGAGGGCAGCTGGCCCCTGGAGTTCAAATGGCTGTACAACAACACCGAGCTCACACGCTTCTCCCTGGAGTACAGGTTGGTTTAGAGTTCATACTTATATTATAATTGTAATAATAATTATAATCCTTGCATTTTGATATCACGCTTTTCACGTCTTCTAGACTGCGTCTCGAAGCGCTTCACAGAGTATACTGCTCAGTGAATTGACCGTGTATTTGGGGGTGAAACGCGGAAGACAATTGTGCACAGCAGTGTCCCCACAAACAGTCATGGATTGAAACGACCAATTTATTATTGAGGGTTGTTTTTTTTCGGACGGATTATTATCAGGCGTGTGTGTGGAGTAAGGAATCTGCGGGAGCTTTGGTTAGCAGAAAGTGGATCGCTGTGGAACAGGCTGGGCTGACTCTCTCTAGGTCATTCATTTGGGGTCATTCTTAGCCATTCCTGTCCTCAGCCTTGGCATGTTCCACTGTCGCCTACGTCCCACCACTGTGTGGGTTCAGACACTTTGCCAAACTGCGCACGGATTGCTGAGTTTGATGTTATTTCTAAGCGTTTCGCTCCATCATTGATTTTGCTGGTGGCTTGTGATGTGAACTAAAGATTGATTTTTTTTTCTCTCCTCTGGCACCTCGGTAATTAGCCAACATGTCATAGTTTAGACGTTAACACTTCTATGTTGGTGGTGGTGGGGCCTGGGGGGTAGGGGGGTGGGGGGGGTAGGGAGAGGGTGGGTGGTGTGTTCTTTGGTTGTGTAAGATTCAATACATTTTGTTTTCAATTGAGAATGCAGTGCAGGGAGGATAAGTGTCCTCATAAAATAGCTGCTCTGCTTAAATAACGTTTTCTAGGAGGCTGCGGTAGGTTTGCTAAATTTTCCATCTGTTTAAAAGTGAATCCTATAAATCCCATTGGGTACAAAACTGCATCGAGTCTGGTTTGACCTTTCACAAAATTAATCACAAATCTCTTGCAGTATTTAAGCATATATCATTACAAACTGTGCTGATTTTTTTTTACTCTCAGAATTATTCTTATTCAATTATTGAAGGGTTTAGATGAGCAAGACAGATACTCTTAAACTCTAAAGTAATGTATAGTGTGCAGTAATGACTTCTCACACTGGACAGGATATAGGCTTGTAATACTCTCTCACCATCAGTTACACGCGGTATTACAATACTAATTTGCTTGCATCGCAAAGACAGTGCGTGAGAAGTGACGTACAGGCATAACAGATGATAGATCACTGATGGCTCTAAATTTCCTGAAGAATAATAATCTTTGCATTTGATTTAGCGCTTTTCACGTCTTCTAGACGTCTCAAAGTCACTTCACAGAATCTATTGCAAAGCGAATTGACTGTATTTTTGTTGGCGAAATGTGACAGTCAATTGCGCACAGCAGCGTCCCAGTCAATCGTGGAATAGAAATGACCAGTTTATTATTATTATTTTTTTGAGGGATTATTACCAGGCATGTGAAGTAAGGAAACATGCCCAAGGTTTCACCCTGCCTGGAACTGAACCCAGATCATCCCACCTGCAAGGCAAATGCTCTAACCACTGAACAACAGAGAACTTAATGAGCCTGTGTCGAGGGCAGGGAGGTTGATGCAGGTGAATCGGGCATCAGTACATTAGAAATTGAGCCAATCCAATGTATTGTATAACACTTCCAAAATGGCAAAACAACCACGGTTGAATTTCGAGAAGTTCACGATGTCTGCGTGAGGGGGGGTGGCGGGGAGAAAAAGCAAGATGGAAAGAGATTGTGATGTCCAGTTTCAATCGCGCCAAGAGTTGACAGCTGGCAGACAAGCTGTTTAGCACATCAACTGGGCTCACGAAGAATACGCTCGCAGGCTTGCCAAGCGTCAATCATTAAGAGTGACTGTCACTTGTCTCGGTATTAAAACGTGAACTATTTTAATGCATGTCACTCCGAAAAACTGTGGCACTCTAATGCTTAAATAAACTTGCAATCTGTGTCACTCCTGCTCTTCAGAAATGCCACACACAATGCATCACCGATGCAGAGCTCTGGCTGGTTATAATAATAATAATCCTTGCATTTGATATAGCGCTTTTTCACGTCTTCTAGACATTCCAAAGCGCTTCACAGAATATACTGTAAACTGAATTGACTGTATACTTGGGGGTGAAACGCAGCAGCCAATTGCGCACAGCAGCGTCCCACAAACAGTCCTGGATTGAAACGACCAATTTTTTTAAAAAAATTTGGAGGGATTATTATTAGGTGCGTGTGTGTGTGGGTGTAAGGAAATTTACCCAAGGTTTTGCCCTGACCTGCCTGATTCGAACACAGGTCTCACGCTTGTAAGGCGAGTTCTCTAACCACTGAGCTACGGGACTCCACTCCACTCATGTTCCTCTTCGAGTGTTTGAAAGTTTGTAGATGGTTAGCGAGCCCTGGGCAACACGCGTTCAAAATCTTTGCCTGTGATTTAAGAATAACTTAACATGCGGTAAGCTACAGGCACACAATTCATTGTTTTTCATTTGCTTCCAAAGTCACAACATTCTCCAATAAATCTTGCAAATCGCTTTGCAATACTTTTATGACGTTTTAAGTCAAACGTAAGTATTATTATATTGATCAAGATGCTTTAAGCAACTTGGAGCCAAGCAATGGGAACTACAGTACTGAGGAAACCCAAGAATTGTAGTATACAGTAATAATATATACCTTGCATGTGATTTAGCACATTTCACATCTTATTGACACCACAATGCGCTTCACAGAATATACTGTAAAGTGAATTGACTGTATATTTTTGCACGAAACAGCATTAAACATTAAAGTAACAGCATTAAAGGGACACAGCCAAACCACAGAACTAATTTCGACGTTTAGGAAAAGTTCAACCAATTTCGTTGACAGCAGAGATATCAAAGACATATTTAAATTCCTGTGACTAATCAAAGCCATGCCTCCCTTTTGCACTTTTGGAAATGGTCTGCTGTCAACACAATGGCACCATGTGCTCCTTTTCAGTGGCCGATTAGCACTCAAACAGATTATACATTTGAAAGGAACTCATGTAAAGCACCCCGCGCTACAATAGCAAAGTTATTTGGAGGAATGTTACTCTATAGTCAGCAGCCGGAGTGGTTTGGATGGCTCAAAGAGCTTAGACACGGCGAATCAATCAATCGTTGTAAATAATGGTATACTGGATGACTTCATTCTCAACAATGTGAATGGGAAAGCTATTAGTCTGCTGTTTAGGATTGTGTACATAAATAGCAAAACTGCACGCGGATAAAAATCTCCAATGTATTGTATTCTTAAGAAAGCAGTAAACAAAGGGAGATTTGGGAATGTGGGCTTTTGAAAATGCGTTCACTTTTTGTTTTGACATAACGCCAAGCAAAATTAATCACCCTGAATTTTTTTTGTTAAAAGCTAAAAATAATTTATTTTGTTCAGTCAATGCTTTGCCGCTGGCCTCATAGAAATTAATATCCGATGACTGGCAAAGCCACTGATTAAAGCTGAATTTGACTGTTGGAACATCTAATAACTCAGGATGTTGTGAAAATATATATATATATATATATATATTTATATAGGTATATATGTGTATATAATATATGTGTGCGTATGTCTATATGTGTATATAATATTCTAGTATATTATATATCAGACAGTCAAAAAAATCTATTAATATCAAGTTTACAAATTTTTAAATCCGAATCTATATCAAATATTATTCCACAAAGCTGGATGTGTTTTGCCTACAAAATACAGTATTTAGTCAATTCACGTTACAGTATATTGTGTGAAGAGCCTTGGGACGTCTCCATGATGTTATGAGATGCAAGGATGTGAGTTGAGTGCAAAAAAAAATGCAAGGGTATGATGTGTGTGTTTGCCTTGCCTTTCACACCAAACTGTTCCCTGGGTGACGTAATGAGTGAATCCAAAACAGCAGCAGCATGAATTGAGCCTCAGCCCAATGAGGCTCAATTCATGTCACAGGGGCAACACTTGTCCATTGTATTCATTGGTGTGCCAAGCACAAGCCATAGCTGAGAGGACAGGCATATAGTTCAGTAGTCAGAGCACTCGCCTTTCAAGCGTGAGATCTGTGTTTCGAATCCAGGCAGGTCATGGCGAAACCTTGGGCAAGTTTCCTTACTCAACACACACGCCTAATAATAATTTGTCCCCCAAAAACACACAATAATAAATTGGTTATTTCAATACACAACTGTTTGTGGGGACGCCGCAATTGGCTGCCGCGTTTCGCCCACAAATATATACAGTCAATTCACTTTACGGTGTATACTGTGAAGTGCTTGGAGACGTCTGGAAAGCGGGAAAATCACTAAATCAAATGCAAGGATTATAGATGATATACTCCGGGATAAAGTAACACTTCCTGGTTTCGGTCCTGAAATGCTTCCTTCCAGCTTCTGATAGCGGAACTTTTTTTGCTGAATATGAATTTTTGAACGACAGTCACCCGCATTCAGTCGTTTCTTTCTGAACAAGATCGGAATTTGGGTTTCAGTTTGGAGATGATCCTTTTTGTAAAAAAAATCACAGGCTCTACAAAGTCATTGCAATGTGATTAGACTATTTCTATGCCAGATTTGATCCCGTTGTTCCATAATTGTGTAATTTTCTGCCGTATCAAAAAAAAATTATTCCACACTTCACGGTCTATATTGCTGATGTAATTACAGTGGTTTATATAGACTGTTACCTGCAGTGAAGTATATAACACATTCTTCGGGAATGCAGGCATTGAAATTCCAATTGCAGGATTATATTGGGTGAATTATTGCACAGCAGCAACTGTAATTACTTGTCAAATGAGATCTTGTGCTGTCTGAGATAAATACAATATTTACTATTTTTTTTGTTTGAGTGAACCCCCACCATTTTAGGAGTGCCATTGTGACTGCCCTTCCACCCCCACCCCCACGGGAGAAACCTTGCACGATGACACTGCGACTATAGGATTTCATCACATATTTGCGTTGGGGACCAGCTCTGAGCCCCAACTAGGGATTTGAGTATCATTCATTGTAATATATTAAAATATGCAGCACAGAGACAGGCCAGTCGGCTCAATTGGTCTATGTCGGCGTTTATACTCTATTTGAGCCTCCTCCTGCCGTTCCTCAAAAAAGCTGAGTCCTGTAGCTCAGTGGTTCGAGCACTCGCCTTACCAGCATGAGATTTGTGTTCGAATCCAGGCAGGTCAGGGCGAAACCTTGGGCAAGTTTCCTTACTCCACACGCATGCACGCCTAATAATAATCCCTCCACAAAAATAAATGACACAATAATAAAATTGGTCATTTCAATCCACGACTGCTTGTGGGGACACTGTTGTGCGCAATTGGCTGCCGCGTTTCACCCACAAATATATACAGTCAATTCACTTAACAGTATGTTCTGTAAAGCACTTTGAGATGTCTCAAAGACCTGATAAGGCGCTATATCGAATGCAAGCATTATTATTATTATAATCCTTCCTTATTATTAGCCCCGATACAATTTGTTTTCTTCTAATTCATCAATTGTATTGCCAGTTGTACTATCAAATGGTCTTTTTTGTTGGTTAATGATCAAGAACCTTTGATTCGGTTCCCTTCTGTTCATGTGGGGCAAGGTACAACTGCTAACGTTGAAATACAGTAGAACAATGACTGCATCTGCTCGACCAACCACTTGAACTCAGTAATCTTGCCAGGGTAAACACAGCCATTATTTTTTAGATCTTCATCCATGGTCGAGTCACGTCTGAATCCACTTCTGCAAACCCACCTCGTCGCATATTCATATTTCATGCTTCCCTTTCCACTATGAGCACGTCAGCCTTTGTTATCTTCACAATTAGCTGGAGTGTTATTTTCTATTTTTAACACCGCGAGGGAGTTATTGTGTGATTTGTTGAACTCGTATACTAACTCCTGCCTCTCAACCGGTGTTTTCCACCCAATAGATAATTCCCCTCGTGAGTGACCAGCAGAATTTTGCTTCTGATCCATTGGCTTCGTATAATTAGAATCCTGTAGCTCAGCGGTTAGAGCACTCGCCTTGCAAGCGAGAAACCCGGGTTTGATTCCAGGCAAGGGGCGAAAACCTTGGGCAAGTTTCTTTACTCCACACGCCTAATAATAATCCCTCCAAAAAAAATTGGTAATATCAATCCATTACTGTTTGTGGGGACACTGCCGTGAGCAGTTGTCTGCTGCGATCACCCACAAAATATACGGTCAATTCGCTTTACTGTATATTCTGTGAAGCACTTTAGAGGTCTAGAAAACGTCTGTGTCAAATGCAAAGATTATTATTATTATTAATATTATTATTCTGCCTGTCGAGTGCACAACCTTCTGAGTATCATAGGTGCCAGGCATGCTTCCGACAACCCCATAGAATGGAACTGAGTGAAATGACAGTGAAAATCACCTCACCGAATTGTACCACTGGTGATAAAAGCATCCCAAAATGGCAAGGTGTACATTCAACAAAATATGAAATCAACACACTCTCTTGTGCATGGGAAGATCCAATATAGATGGTCGCCAAACAGGAAAATCCATCCAGCTTTCCATTTTGAGTTAAAAGATGGAAATGCACAAAAGTGCATTTTGTTACTTAGAGCAGGAACACAATCGCCACAAATTGTTGGCAGCCTTCACCTGTTAAACTCTACTTAGTTGTCCACGTTTCGTCCACAAAATACACAGTCTATCCACTTTCCAACATATATATATATATTCTGTGAGACGCTTTGAGATGTCTCAATGACGTGATACGGCGCTGCATCAATGCAAGAATCATCACTATTATCAGACTCCCCCCAAAATGTTTTATTGTTAAGGAATATAAAACATAAAGACTTAATACCTGACTTCAGTGAGTGTGTCTGGGTCTCTGAAAGTGGGCACTGAATTTCTAATTTCCCCCACTCCTTACCCCAGCCCCCACTCCACAAATACACGGCCTGCACGATGACGAGAAAATCAGACCTTCCACTCTTTCTTCTAGCGGGTTAAACGCTGCATTAATGAGAATTGGCATGGATAGCAGATTCAGTTGTGCACTTGAATATTACCACATTATAAATAAAAAATGAGGTTCCCTTCGAAAGGCTCAGTGGGTTCATGCACAGAGAGTGTTTGTGTTTGGGAAATTCATGGGTTCAATCTCTCGGCCTCCTACTGGAAAGGACATGTGTGGTCGTTGAATGACTCCGAGTCTGGACATCATCACATCACCCATTTGCTGCGGTGAGTAGAGAAAAGGCAGCGATTTTCAGTCTGCGCTTTAAAGTTATTGCCATTATAATTCATCCACACTGCGGAATTTGTTATGCACAAATTTCATATTCTGGCACTTGACCCTGGAAAAGAGCTATGGTATTTCGCAAGTAAAAAAATTGGCGAGTGTTCCAAGAATGAATTTTAATAGAGATATATATGGCACGGAGCCAGACTCCAACACTGAAAGGCAGAGGTAATTACACTGCTAACTGGTTTAGCAATGAATTGACCCAGAAAGCCAAGGTGAGACAAAGTTAGATACATTACCTTTACTAACTCCAGTTCCCTATTCATGGCCTGGAAAATAATTTGATTGTCATGAAAGAATGCTCTTTTTTCAAAAACCAAACACGTTTGTCCAGCAAAATAGACGTATGTAGTTTGTAACACAGATTGGACAATGGTGGCGTCCGCTTGAAATGATTCTTCTCTCAAACACTTGAAACAAGCTGAACAAGAATTCGATTTGCAATAAGAATAATAGTAATAAACCATGCATTTGATATAGCGTCTCATCACGCCATTGAGACGTCTCACTGGAAGGCAGTAATCCCAGCCACAAACCCTGGGAGTTTGCAAAAAGAAATCGAGTGACATAACTTCTATTCACGAATTCCCTGACTCGTGTTAGAAAATTGGGCAGCGGGTTTAAATCTTCTTCCAGAACAGGCAAAGGAAAGGGCACCCGCGCGCTAATGTCAATTGATCCTCGTGGATTTCAGAGCATAATATGAAAGGAGAAGATAGTAAATTAGCCACACATTGCTATAGGCTGTTATAAGCACCTTTAACACCACTTAAATAACAGACACTTTTGAAGAGAATATTTTACAATCTATTAAATTGAAGTGACTTGCAAGGGACGTGCCCTTCAGAAACGAACCGGTCCATCATTTAGCGAGAGAGAGAGAGATATGGTGTGTGCACCTGTGGAGTTGAGCGCAGCAGAGTAAAAGTCTGAAAAAAAATGCCCTGTATAATTATTTTATTAATTACATCATTATTGGACTAATAGACTTCATGTGGGAAGCAATTTCATGGACATAACTGGGGGTAAATCGCCATAGCAACTACTTCCTAATGTAATGTAATCCATAATTAATGTGCTGCATTGCAAATGGTACCACGGGAGGTACATTCGCTCATTGTTCAGCTAAAGTTCCAACATTTGTTTTCCGAAAGGATTACAATGGCTTGTTTTTACAGTGGCGTAAGTGTGTTATAATGATACATAATAATAGTGATCCTTGAATTTGATGTAGCGCTTTTCACGTCTTCTAGGCATCTCAAAGCGCTTCATGGAATATACCGTGAAGTGAATTGACTATATATGTGGGCGAAACGCGGCAGCCAATTGCGCACAGCAGCGTCCCCCACGAACAGCCGTGGATTCAAATGGCCAATAATTATTGTATTATTGAATTATTAATCATTATTATTGTGTTTTTTGGGGGAGGGATTATTATTAGGTGTGTGCATGGAGTAAGGAAACTTGCCCAAAGTTTCGCCCTGACCTGGCTGGATTCGAACACAGGTCTCACGCTTGTAAGGCGAGTGCTCTAACCACTGAGCTGTAGGAAAGTGTTTTACTCTTCCCATTCACCTCTACAAGGCAGCTGAAGTATACTTTCCCAGGTTCACCAAATCAATAGAATTGTTAGGTAAGGGTATCAAGGGATATGGAGCAAAGACAGGTGAACGGAGTTGAGGTGTAGATCAGCCATGATTTAATAGAGTGGCAGAACAGGCTTAAAGGGCTGAATGTCCTGTTCCGATGTTCCTATGTGTATTTCTGTCATCCACTGGCTACTGTTGCAAAGAACTTGGTCAGTTTCCATCCAGGGCATTAGATCCCTGGATGGAAACTGACCAAGTTCTTTGCTGAGACTTTGGTGAGGCCTCAGCTGGAATACTGTGTTCAATTCTGGTCACCACACTACAGAAAGGATGTGAAGGCATTGGAAAGGGTACAACGAAGATTTACTAGGATGGTGCCAGGATTGAGGGACTTCAGCTATGAGGAGAGGCTAGATAGGCTAGGGTTATTCTCTCTGGAGCAGAGAAGATTGAGGGGAGACCTAATAGAGGTTTATAAGATCATGAGGGGTTTTGACAGGGCAAATAGAGAAAAACTATTTCCACTCGTGGGTGAATCTGTGACTCGTGGTCACAGATTTAAAATAGTTTCAAGGCGAAGTAGAGGGGAGCTGAGGAGAAATTTTTTCACTCAGCGAGTTGTTCGAATCTGGAATGCATTGCCTGAAAAGGTGGTGGAGGCTGATCCGATAACAACTTTTAAAAGGGAATTAGATCTTTATTTAGGGAGAACAGGTCTATTAGGCTATGGGGAGCGGGCAGGGCAGTGGGATTGAATCGCTCTTTTCAAAGAGCCGGCACAGACTAGATGGGCCGAATGGCCTCCTTTTGTGCCGTAAAATTCTATGAAGCTATGAATCTATGAATCCCAAAATTTACTTTACAGTAAACCCTGTGAGGCATTTTGAGACGTTCTGTCGATGTGAAATGTGCTATATCAAATAATAATATTATATAATAACATTCCTTGCATTTGATATAGCGCTTTTCACGTCTTATCGACGTCTCAGTTTTTGCACTGCCCATTCGGGGGGAGGCGGGTGTAAGCTTTCACGTCTTATCGACGTCTCAAAGCGCCTCAATGCGAGTTTTGCAAAAATAAAATTTGTATATCCTCACTTCGATTCTCAAGCCGATAGTAACGCAGTTCTCTTCTGGAAGAAGTCAATTTGAGACAGTATCTTTCCAGTCAGGATCCTGACTGGCGATGTTGATCCAATCTCAGGAAGATATTCACAGAAACCATTTACAGCAGGAAAGATCCTCCATGGCCCTGACAGTCTCATTCTCCCAGTAAAACGGTGAAAATTGGAAGAAAAAAATAGGAGAACATCCACACACACACACATTCCTATATATACTCAAGGCACTAGAGTCTAATGAGACATATCACGATGGTAGCATTTCGTGGCCCTGGCAAAGTATTTTTTTTCCCTGTTTAAAGTAGAGAAACAAACCGTGTTCTGCTTCTAAATAGAAGCAGCTCGTGTTATTTTGCACTGCCGGTTGGGGGGAGGCGGGTGTAAGCTTTTTAAAAGAAGGCTTTTGCTTTACGCTGAGAAAAATATATCAGTGAAGGCTGTAGGAAGCCTCTTCCAGTGCAGTATTATTCAAAGATCAGCCATAATGGGGATTGATGGACATGCCCTGATCTCTGAAGGATTCTTCACTGCCTTCAAAGTCCTGGTTGTCTTCTCCATTCCACTTAGTTGCACAAATATCAATATGCGAGGAACCAAGAGACAGTTTCTTGTGTACTCTAAATCACTTTGGTCATCTATTTTTTTTATGGCTTTCCCTTCCTGCTTTTCTCTCCTTGTCTCCTTGAGAGGATTGAATCACGGTAGGAGTCTGACTTCATTAAGATCAAGACACCCTCTCAGATTTGTTGCTTGTGGTCTTAGACAGTGAGTGCCACCATAGCTAAGCCAAACCCTGCTTGGGTCGAAATCCCTGACTGCTCAGGGCATTGGGACGTCCTCCCTTCATTAAAACCGCTATACAAATGTAATTTGGTATTTGTATGTGTGCAGTAAACAGCACTGCTGAATGGACTTTGGATTCAGTTCTGGTGCAGATGTAGGTACAATATACACCTACAAAAATACACAGTCACTACACTTTACAGTTCATCCTGTGAAGCACTTTTAGATAGCATTCAGACGTGAAATACAATATAATAATAACCATAATAATGTAATGATTACTGCTGTTATTATTAATATTTGCACATAGTAACATGGCAATAAAAATGACTATTGCCCAACAAAACGTGATCACTGATGCTATTCACAGTTCAGACTTGGAGCCATCTTTTAAAAACTGAGAACTAGTGAATCAAAGTGAAGAAGTCCAAAGTGGTTTCACTGGCAGTTTTGCTTCTGAAGTTATTGAATTTGGGGGCAGATACAGTTTAATGTTGACTAGACTAGTAGCGGGGAAGACTTCTTCCTGCGCTCTTTCTCTCTCTCTTTCTCTCTCTCTCTCTCTCTGACCTGTATTCTGCAGAGAAAGGTTTCAGAAAAAAAAAATGACCCTGGGAATGTAAGCCTAGTGTTAGCCAACAGCTGTGTGTTGCCTCACTGTGGATCAGCAGCTCCCGTCGATTTGCTGGGACATCCTGCTGAGTATTCTAGTGGGTTGCTGTCAGTAATCATTACCGCCGAGTCTCTGCTCTCTGTGAGCATTGACGCTGGAGTCTGACAGTCCGACAAGACACTTCCCGCTTGCATTGATCCCGTCCGTCCTGAGTTCAGTACCTTTTTATTTAAAAAAATAGTTTCTGCCGAACCACGGCGGTGAGTGACTTGAGTCAAGGCACAGGATGGTTTCCACCTTGTGAAGAGAGAGTGAGCGAGCGTTCATGGTTTCTTTGCGTTGGTTTTATTTATTTTCCCCCAAGCGAACACTCTAACCTGTTTGGTGTGTATGTGGTGTGTTGTGTGTGTGTGTGTGTGTGTGGGGGGGGAAATCCCTCTCTCTCTCTCTCTCTACCTGTCTCTCTCTAACCCCCCCACCCACCCACACCCTTCCTGCTCGAACCATTTGAAAACGCCTCACAAATGTCAATCAGTTGGGAGTAACTTGTCGATCGAATGCCATGGTTCCAGCTGGTCACCACTTTGTGTTGTGAGACACAGTGGTAACAATAGGAATAATCGCCCTTGCGTTCGACAGGGACTCCTTATCACGTCGCTGGCAATATCTCAAAGGGATAAAGAGAATTTACAGAGAAATGGAGATGTTCTCGGGAACCCGGGGGTCGCAAACGATCCAGTGATTGATTTTGCTCACTCCTGTGCGCCGCTAATCTGTCAGATAATCTGATGCCTGCGAAAGGCAGTAAATTCCCGAGTACTTCCACTTGGTGCTCGGGAGGTCAGGCAGAGGTTGGCGTCTGTTTACCAATCGCGGCTTATTAATGGCAGCGAGAGGTTATTCAAGCCCAGAGAGCACGGCTAACCTTGAAGTGATGGATGAGGCATTGACTCTCACTGTCTCAAGTAGAAAGGGCCACATCAGCCGGTGCCATTTAACTTGGTGGGAATTTAATGCGTTGCATTTTCAAAAGCTGCTGGGGCCCCTGCCAGTCATTGAAGTTATTGACTCAACTATTTGGTCAGGTGAGATTGTGTACCAGTTTTAGAATAATTCATCAAACACTGTAAATTCTTATTAGTACGGCTAATACTATTAGCAATACTATCAGCATATGCTATGGCTCTGCTCGTTCACCAGGTTAGGCAGGACAAACAAACACAAACAAACATACCAAATTACGTTTAGAGGGAGCCTTTCACATCAGGAAGACGTCCCAAGGCGCTGAACAGTCAACATTGCAAACAAATCGCACACGGTTCCTTGATAAAGTCCCCATTTCTTCTAGATCTCACAGTCCAGGCCGACGCTTCTGTGCAATACTGGGAAAGCACTAGATAAGCTCTCCTAGGATGCTATCCACAAAGAGAACCAGAGTATTTTTTTTCTGACCGTCTCTGTTCAACAGGCATCCAGATTAATCAGCCGTTCACCAAATAGCTGCTTGCCTTTGCAAAAACCAGCTACGAGCTGTTGGGTTTTGCCCACAAAAATCACTCACTGCAATTGACAGGTTGACAACTAACCTGTACAAAGCGACTTGAGAAGTTTGAACGTGATCTGGTGCAAGACAAATGCAAGTTATAAGAATAATAATAAATGAATAATAATCCTTGCATTTGATATCACATCATAGAATCATAGAATTTTAATGCACAAAAGGAGGCCATTCAGCCCATCTAGTCTGCGCCGGCTCTTTGAAAAGAGCAATTCAAACTGCCCAGCTCTCTCACCATAACCTAACAGACCTGTTCTCCCTAAATAAAGATCTAATTCTCTTTTAAAAGCTGTTATCGAATCGGCCTCCACCACCTTTTCAGGCAATGCATTCCAGATTCGAACAACCCGCTGAGTGAAAACATTTCTCCTCAGCTCCCCTCTGCTTTGTTTTGAAACTATTTTAAATCTGTGACCACGATCACAGATTCACCCACCAGTGGAAACAGTTTTTCCTTATTCACCCTGTCGAATCCCCTCATGATTTTATAAACCTCTATTAGGTCTCCTCTCAACCTTCTCTGTTCCAAAGAGAATAAACCTAGCCTATCTAGCCTTTGCCCATAACTGAAGTCCCTCAATCTTGGTACCATTCTAGAAAAACTTTTTTGCACCCTTTCCAATGCCTTAATATCCTTTCTATAGTGTGGTGACCAGAATTGGACACAGTACTCCAGCTGAGGCCTAACCAAAGTTTTATAGAGGTTAATCAGCACTTCCTGACTTTTGTACTCTAACCCCTATTTATAAAGCCTATATGCCTTCTTAATGGCTTTGTCTACCTGTCCTGCCTTCAAAGAGTCACAAATACAAATCCCCAGGTCTCTCTGTTCCCTCACACACCTTAAAATTGTACTATCTAGCCTATATTGCCTCCCCTCATTTCTTTTCCCAAAATGTATCACCTCACACTTCTCTGCATTAAACTTCATCTGCCATGTGCCTGCGCACTTTACCATTTTATCTATATCTTCTTGCAGATGGTTACTATCCTCCTCACTATTTACTATTCTCCCTAACTTAGTATCATTTGCAAACTTGGAAACTGTGCTCCCTACCCAAGTCCAGATCATTAATAAATATTAAATAGAGCAGTGGTCCCAAAACTGATCCCTGGGGGACGCCACTGCACACTTCCCTCCAATCGCAGGATGGAAAAACAGCCGCTCACCACAACTCTCTGCTTTCTGTCTCACAGCCAGTAGTGGATCCACGCTGCCACTGTCCCTTTAACGCCATGGGCCTCTACTTTCCTAATAAGCCTCTCGTGCGGCAATTTGTCAAATGCCTTTTGAAAGTCCATGTAAACTACATCAACTGCGTTGCCCTCATCCACTCATTCCGTTACCTCATTGAAAAATTCTATCAGATTTGTAAGGCGAAATTTGCCTTTAATAAATCCATGCTGGCTGCCCTTTATTAGCCTATATCTTTCTAAGTGAAGATCTATCTTGTCCCTGATTATAGACTCTAGAAGTTTGTCACAGCAGCCAATCGCGCACAGCGGCGTCCCCACAAACAATCGTGGATTGAAAATGACCGATTCTTTCTTTTGAAGATAGAAGAAGTGGTGCTGGAGATTATTCCACAGGTCTGAAGGGTGAATCCAGGTTGAATACAGATAAATGTTGGCAGGTGACATGCAATATTGCAGTGTTTTTGGGGAAAAGTTGACCTGTTTAATAGGAATATTCCCCTACTGTGGAGAGAAGTCCTAACCACAGCCTTTGTACCTTACCCACCACAATACCCCCGATGGATGGGATATGTGGGAGTTGAAAGCACTAGGGAACTAAAGCACTAAAGACGAGTGAAATGCGGTGGCAATTTCTACATGTTGCGCTGTTCTGAATGAAGATGAGAACGGCATCAATACTGCATTGACTGCTCCTGGACTGAGATACCATCAGGACACCAAGGGCACATTTTGGCAGCGGGAAATCTCTGCCCTGTTTGTCCAAACAAGCACATTTTGAACTTTTACATTGATACGGAGCCTGCTGGGAGGGTAAGGTCGCACAGTGGTGGCAAACGAGTGGAAAACTGAACAAGATCTCACAGTGGGAGCGGTAAATTAAATCCGAGGAGAAGAAAAGCGTTTACCTTCCATTCTTTTTTGTTCTTTTTTGTTCTCCCTCTGTGCCTTTCCATTTTCTGGGGCACCGAGGTTGAACAGTGCAAAGTAGAGCTCCCAACTTTGTTATTCTCCTAGTTTTTAATAATATCGTTGCCTCCTCGGTCATTCTCTTTCTCTCTCCTTCTCTCTCTCTCTCTCTCTCTCTCCCCTCTATTCCCAAGCGCACAGCAATATAGAGAGTGGGAAGATGGAAAAAACACTTATAATATTTTCTCATTGACAAATCGGTGTGCACAAATTGGCTGCTATGTCCACCTACAAAAGACACAGTCACTACACTTTACACGTTGCACTTGTGACATCCTCCCAATGCAAAAGGACATTGCCGCAAATGTAAGGATTATTATAATTATTCTCTCCTGACACGGGAAGCCACACAAAATCCCTCCCATGAGCAATTGATAGCTTTTGAAGTTGAATCACTCAAAACAGTTTGGGGGTCATTGGAAGGCAGATTGTTGAAGGAAACAAAATGTAACTACTTTTAGCTTAAGAGTCCTTTCGTCCATTCGCTGCCAAAATCAGTCAGAACCCATGCGTCTCTTTTATAGATGGAAAAACAACTGGCAGTTCATCAAATCAAATCATTTCAAAGCGCTTCGCAAGTGTAGTGACTTTCTTGCACGGGGTTAAGCAGTGGCCGTTGGAGCCAGCGAAGCTCGCAAATAGCCACGAGGTTGACTATGTGTCACTGACTATACTCTCATCTCAGAAACTGTTTGGCCGTTCAATTATTTTTCAATCCAATGGGCTTCAGGAAACTACAGAGTGCAATTGACTGCGTGGTCACGCTGTCTGAAACGCCCCTGGGTTACAGTGGTGGAGGGTTGGCATCTCACCCGATGCCACCAACGCCAACACAGTGATGCGGTTCTCAATATCTTTTGCATAGTTTAACCCATTGAAATCAGCCTCTTTCCCAACATGGTGTGGGGGGGGGGGGAGAGCTTGATCTCCTGAACGAGGCCGCTGAATGTCAATAACAGCAGGAGGCAATGGGAGCCAGTGCGATAAATATTTAGTTTTATGCATCGCAGTGTCAAAAGCCTTCTGTGCTCCCCATTAGTTGTCGCACTTGATTTGCCGGCCAGACTGGAGCTGTAATCAGCAGATACATTTACACTAATGCAGTGCGGAGAGCGCCATTCCAACATTGATTTTATTCAGTCCTGAACGAACCTCAATGCCAGCCAGCAGCAACATCGATGGAGCCTATTCTTAGTTGTTAAAGCACCAGGCATCGATGCCGCTATTCCTTTGCGCCTTCTGTTGTTAGAGACTGAGTAATGCATAATGCAACACAGAGCCTCTGGATCAGGAGCCAAAGTTCTGAACAGGAGGTCATGTGCCTTTCATCAATTCTTCGCTGAGTCCATTAGTTGCATAATCCCGAATTAATACTGAAACATAACAACAGTCCCAGCATTTCATAACAGCGCCGTCCACATCAATAGGACATCGGTGATAGGGCGCTTTGTAGGCAAAACACGGCAGCCAATTTGCACTCAGCAATGTGCCCCCACCCCACCCCGCACAGCCGTGAAGCGAATGATGGATTCGCAGGCTTGCAACGATCCACACACACAGAGAGAGAGAGAGAGAGAGAGAGGGCGCGAGAGAGAGAGAGAAAGAGAGAGAGGTGTTTGTTTTCAGCTTCTCTTTGAGGATGGAAGTTGGAGATAGTACTGTTTGCAGGCGAGAGTGTAACTGCAGTAGGGTGGTACAATGTGAAGTGCGAGTCCTTTTGAAGCCTGTAACTGCACCGTTTCTCAGCAATTCATTGTATTTTCACAAGTTTCAATCTTGCTGTTTATTTATAAACCTCCCATCACTTCGTATCAATTTGCTGCAGGCTAAAACAAAAGGGCCCAGGCATGCAGGAAAACTCTTATCAAATATTTATCTTCTGGCTATCATTTGATCGTCTGAAACTTCACTGAAGCACTATTCGAGTGTCAAGTTTACAAGCAAAGCTGTTGCACTTGTTAGGAGCAAACTGTTAAAGCGTTTTGGGGTGAGGTAATTGCAGCTTTGATCACATTAACAAGAGGAGTCTTGCTATTAAAAAAAAATCCCATGTACAAAATCAAATGATAGCCCAGTGGGAAAAGGCACAGAAAGGACCAATTAATCTGGAAAATTGTTGATCAAGATCCGTCCAGTTTGCCTTCCACTATCCTGCCAGACAGACACATGCAACATGTCACGACCCAAACCATATACTGTAACTCAAGCTATTATTTCCAAAAAAGAAAATCTGTCTTTTTGAAGGAATCAATGCGTTCTGCTTCTGTGATCTCCCCGGGTAGCCTGCTCCATACATTCAGACTCTCTGTGTGAAGCGCAACTGTTCTTTTCGAATAGATTTGTGGTATCCTCGAGGTGTATCTGAAAACGGGGTAGACTCTTGGATTAACCTGAAGGACAATGCAATACAATACTCTCTGGTGCTGCAGATTGAGCTGAAGCCCCAATTCTCCTTCCCCAAAGGCCTCAGAAGTAAATTGAGTAAAACTGAGTAAAATAATCAGATTCCACATCTCATCACTGCTAACCATCACTAATTGAAGTGGAATGTTTCCTTGTTCAATGTATCTTAATGCACAAATGATTTGGACTTGACTTATTGCTCCACAGACCTCACTGATTGAATTATTTCGATTTGGTCTTTTCCCTACAGAGATTAATCTCTATTAAATTGTTTGGATTTGACTTGTTTTGTATCAGACGCAAGGATTATCATTATTATGACTTAATGGTTAAATCATTTTGATTTTATTTGACACTCCAGTTGTTAAGGATGAAATTATTTTGATTTTATATGTTCTCTTCAAGATCAGTCTCTTTTAATTTAGTAGTATTTCTTCATGACACATTTATCATGAGTAATAATAAGAATCCTTGCACTTGATATAGTACCTTTCACATTGGGAGGACATCTCAAATGCTTCACAGGACTTACTGACTGCAGTGACTGTACTTTTGTGGGTGAAATGCAGCAGCCAGTTTTCAGTGTTGTTAACTGTAAACATAGGGTCAGAGAAACGTACAAATTAATAATAATAATAATTCTTGCATTTGATATAGCACTTTTCACATTTTAACGACGTCTCAAAGCGCTTCGCAGAATATACTGTACAATGAATTGACTGTATATTTTGTGGGTGAAACGCGGCAGCCGATTGCGCACAGCAGCGTCCCCACAAACAGTCGTGGATTGAAATGACCAATTTTATTCACAGTAAAGTGCAGAAACGGTGTGTGTTTTTTGTGGGGGGGAAAAGTAAGAGAGAAATCAGGATGTGGTTAGGTGATGCCAAGCTGAGGTTTCTGATCAGATTCATCTGCAACTGATTCACTTTCTGAAACAGCTTAACGCAAGATCGGAATTTTGTCTTTACACCAGTATTTACGAAGGGGAAGTCACGAATGAACACATAATGGCTGGATCCTGTTCAGCAACGAATGGGTTACCACAGTCCATTTGGATTATGGTTTTCAGAGCTCTGAGCCCAAGTGACATTGCCTTCAGGAGGTTAAGATCCTCCAAGCAAGAACACTGGTTTTATTGAAATTCGGACGTACGTCAAACCTGGAGGCTGTGATCAATATTCTCGAACCTGCAAAGTGAAGGCTGGATCCTGAAAGAGAGAATGCCTGACGTATCCACAGTCTTGTCGATGAGAAAATTCAAGCTGAGACGATGCAGTTCCCCCTGCCCGTAAAGACTGTCATGAAAATCTACGTTCCTGTACTTTTTTTCCACCGCCACCCCTCTCACATTTTAATTAACAATCTCGCCACTTCAAAGGAAATCTCAAGTGGCACGCGTCTTGTCCGTCAAGCATATTAATGGTGTCCAGCTGGACAAATAAACCCTTAATGAGAACTCAGTTGACGAAAACACAGCCTTCAACTGTGTATTGGCACTTTGCGAGCTGTTCCTATCCTTTGCACTTCTATTTGTATGAAGTTAATGTTTTGCCAAGGCAGAAAAAGTGCAGGTTTCAGGGAATAAACGTGATCGATGTTCACGTTTTTTTTCTCTTAAAATGATAAATAATGGTTGAAGCCACCTGCCATCGCCAATTTTGCTTTCATGAGTAGGTGTGCCCTTCAGTAAGGGGTGACACTTGCTCTTTCCCCCAGGACTTGTGGTTCGGTAACTGTTATGGTTGATTATTCAGAACTCTGGTTATGAAAACCAAGATTTGTTGGTGCTGACAAGAGGTCCAGTTCAATAAATAATAAGAAGAAGAATAATCCTTGCTTTTGGTACAGGGTCTTATCATGTCTTCGGGACGTCTCAAAGCTCTTCACAGAGTATACTATGAAGCGAATTGACTGGGTGTTTTGTGGGCGATTTGTACTGATTTTGTGGCGTTTAGGAGGATTTGTTGGGGAGGGCAGGGAGGACAGGAAGGTGTTCAAACATCTGACTGTATGTGTTCTGTTGGCCAGATAATTGCCTGGATCAGACACAAGCTTTTCTAGCCCGGCTTTACCCTGCTGCTCGCTTGACACTTTTGACATGCTCTCCATACTTGCTTTCAAAGCCCAGGCGTATCTTAGCCCTTCTAAGCAATTCCATTCTCTAACCTTCATGTATGTGCTCTGTGCAAAATTGAAGCGGATCAAGAGTTCAGCGTATCCAATTATTATTATAATTGAAGTTGCATCGTAATCCACTTTTTAAAAAAACGAGACTCGCTCATTGTGTTACTTGTGACCGACCGGTTCGTCAGCAGGACTCCCATCAGCTAAAAGCACCGTGACAGCTCGCGTTAGTGACTGAGAAGCATGTTGGGTTTTTTTCCGGTGTATTATCCACTTGTAAGTGTTTTTCTCCACCACCACATCCCCCCCCCCCCCCCCCCCCTCCACACACACACACACACACTTTCCTGTCAAGCTGTCACTTAAAGTTTTTTTTTAAAAAAAAGGCAAGGAAAGATTACCTTCTATTAATTAAAAAAAAGGACCATTAGCAGTGGCGGATCACAAGTTTGAGATGGTGAATGTCAAATTTTTTTCATGAGTGTGACTCTGGGCGTGGGTGATTGGCACGGCCCTTTGATAAGTCAGAGTATTAGTCATTTTATATTTTAAACAGCCGTTCGGGGAATGTCATGGCTAAGTGAATCAGCATTCTTACTTCATTAACCGTGGGTGGAAGTGATTTATTAAGCAAGACACTGCAAAGGGGCTGGGCCATCACTGTATATTCTGGGGAGCAAGGAGGGGTTTGCCGGAACGACGGCAGTAACTCTTTTTGGGGTCTAAATCTGCTTTATTTACAAAGCATTTTGAGGGGATTCTGAACTTGTTAAGTTGTTGAATTCAATCTCAACTTCGAATCGGGTTAAAAGATGAGTAATCGCAAGCCGTTAACACACAGAAAATTGGCTTCAAAGGTGTCACTGCGTTTCCGTATTTGCCAAATTAGAGTCACTCTGAAATGGCTAGATAGACAGCAGGCAGGCAGGCAGGCAGGCAGGCAGACAGACAGACAGAGTAAATCTAGACTTGGGCAATTTCGCTTCTTTGCGTCTTTGCGTCTGAATGTGGATTTAGTTCACAATCTGAGAAATGCTGTTTGAAGCATAATCCATCTTCAAAAATCTAAAAATGCTTTAAATCTAAAATGCTACAAATAAGCAAGTGATTTTTTTAATAAAAAAAAGGACATTAAGCAGAGCAACATTGTAGAATCGCTCCCATTTTCTTATCCATCCTAAATTGGCAATTCAAGATGTAAAAATTCTTTACCCCGTTTGTGTAAAGAATTTTTCTTTTTTATTTCGCCTGCCTAAATAGTCCCAGCCACAGTTTCTTTTAAGGATCAGAAGTCCAACGAGCCGAGACTACCTCAGCTGGATTCTCAGTCTGTGCTGTTCAGTGTTCTTAAAGGGGTAGGAAATCAATAAGTGCAAAGACAAGATCTGTACCATTAATGCGAATAGGCAATTGTCGGAAGAGTAGGGGGGAAATGGGGGAATGGCAGAAAGTTAAACAAAACCACCAAAGCTACATTAAAAGATTAATTTAATAGCCAGACTTTCCTTCGGGGAAATTAAATACAGTTGAAACTCAAGAAGTGCAGCTCAGTTAACAAAGAGAGATAAGCTCCCCAGAAAATGATTTTCATATAGGAGTAGAATAATGGTATGAGAATCCAAAACGTCTATCTGCAGCAGAAACTTTAATTATTCAAGATTACTTTCAAAAAGACTCCAGTGTATTCCCTACCCCATTTGCACTTTGTCTTTTCATTTTTACGTGTTGGTATCGATGTCTTATATATTCCGCAGTTCTGTGTTTCTCCCATCTGGAAGCAGGTGATTCTGAGCGTTGGTTATTGGGTGATGGGGGTGGTCGTTGAAGTTGAACAGTTCAAGTAGGCTTTGGGCGAATTTACGTCAAATGCATTTGTCATTACCAATTGGAAGTAGACAAGCAGTAGCAGGAGCTGCCTCGTACTGTTTTGATCCCGATTGCAATTAATGGAGTCATGTAGCATATTGGTTAGAGCACTCGCCTCGCAAGCCAGAGACCTGGGTTTGATTCCTGGGCAGGGCGAAACATTAGGCATGTTTCCTTACTACACACACCTCTGTTTAACCAGCAGTAAGTACCAACCTAGTCGTTAGTCGATTGGGACGTCCTCCCGACGTGAAAAACGCTCTACAAATGTAATTTGTGGATGTTGCTGTTGATTGGTGAATTGCTTTTCCGGAGGTAATAATCCGTTCAAAACAAATAATAATTTAGTCACTCAAGCCACGACTGTTTGTGGGGGCATTGCTTTGCACAATTGGCTGCTGTGTTTCGCCCACCAAATGTACAGTCGATTCACTTTACAGAACGTTCTGCAAAGCACTTTGACACATCTCGAACATGTGATCAGGCGTTATCTCAAATGCGAGGATTTTTCATCGTGATTATTATTAGTAGTAGTATTGCCAAAGCGAGCAAATACGCAGCCAAAACAGCGGCCTTCAAATTTACCAGGGAATGTCTTGTAACGCACTGACTGAGAGCCATTTTTATTTCAATCTTTTCGATGACCAGAGACGAGCTTGTCAACTCCGGGTCAGTGATTTATCTGTCAGGACGCCCACTCCTTCCCCCCCCACCCCCACCCCCCCCACCACCCGGCCCTCAGGGCTATGTCGCCTGCTCATAACTCCCTACTCGCTAAGGAGGTGCCTGTGTGTCAGTCTGCTGACCCATATCAGGAGCTGTGAGCAAGTCGACTGGAGAGTATGTAGGACATGGATCACGTTGACAGATTTCAGCAACAAAACCTGGTTTGCTTACGCTATGAACAAGGCACACAAAACGCACGCGCGTGCACACACACACACGCACACACACACGCACACACGTACACACACACAAATCCCACTGACCGGTAATCTTTTCGTCTCACTCACAGTTGCTCTCTCTCTCAGATGTAGAGCTTTGTTTTAACTGGTTGATTTCGGATGAATGAAAGTTGATTATACACGTCTTAACCCCTCGGGTACCGGCCTCTGCTGCTCTTGGTGTCATTTAACAGAATTCACTTGCTGTAGATGGAAGCAATCTACTGATGACTGTTTGCTTTGCCAAGAGATTTTTGTATTTGGTCACAGGTTGTGCATCCATCAGGGTTTCTGTGCTTTTATTGGGGTTTCTCCCCTTCCAATCTCTCTCTCTGCCTTTCCGGGGAAGGTGTCTCGGTGTCTACTTCTTTTACTTTCCTGAAAGTCAAGATAGAATCAGAACTCGGATTGGAGACTGAATGATGTGAAAGTTATTCTGTTTCTGCCCACCTGTTTTTTTTTCCTTTTGTTTGATGGGTTTTTGGGGTGGCAACTCTTGCATGAAACAAATTCTCATTGAGAACAGTAGCTTTCTGTAAGTTCATTATCTATCGGATCTATTGGGGTTTTTTTTGTTGCGCTATTTTGTGTTTTTTATTCAAACATTCTAACCGAGCTGCTGTGACTGACCCGGGATGGATCCCAGCAAATCGGTGCAAACTCCACCCTGAAGAACCATCTCTGACCAGTGATGGCAACTGGCTTGGAATTTCATCGCCATCTTGTGTCTGACTGTATAAGTGCAAGTTGTTGTTGTTGACGGCCGTGGATCTGTAATCAGGCGGTGAGTCGGACTCCTGAGTGAGTTCATGTGAAAACCCGAAGGTTCTCTGACGTTACCAAACTCCAGGGTACCCCCGTTTAGCTTTCAACGTGTTTTCTTCTCGGGACACTTCAGTTGTATTCATTTCCGCGTTAGACTTAAGGAAGAAGTTATCTGTTGGTAGGATAACAGCCAAATGTTACATGGCCCCTGTCGATTCACAAATGGTTCTGTATCTTTAAACATCTTTAAACACAAGAACACGCGTTACACTTCTCAGCCGACTCACTCTTTCCTCTTCTTTCCTTTTAGATACATGATCCCGTCCCTGGATCGATCCCACGCTGGATTTTACCGTTGCATAGTACGCAATCGGGTCGGAGCTCTGATGCAGAGGAGAACAGAAGTCCAGGTGGCATGTAAGTTGGCCATTCAGCCCATCATACCTGTATTTATTAATCCACAAAGTAAGCATATTAATAAAAATATTCCATGAATTGTATCCAGGGGTCTTTGATGTCAGGAGGACATATCAAACGCTTCACAGGATATTACCTAATATAAAGTGTTGTTGCTGTTTGTACCCTTCTCCTTCCTTCCCCTCTACATCCTCTCCTTCACCCACCGGCCAGGTATTTCTGAGCTGTTATTAATCAATGGGAAACCTCTTGATATGTCAATGCCAACAATAGCTGCTCAAGGCGATGGGACTTAGACACATAGGAAGCTGTCACCACTGAAGTCATTACAAGATGTACATTCATCCTGTAATGTATACACGATGAACTCGATATTTTCTATTTGATTCTCGGGGGCAGGAGAGCAGTTGAGAGCCTTTGTCTCCTGCTGCTAAAAGCAGTTAATTGATGCAGGTCTCCTTTCTGCAGATGTGATCACGGTAGCACGACTAATTCCTTTTGCTTTGAGATACTGAGAGAACAACCAAAGCAACAACTGTTCTGTGGTTTTTTTTTGCTGTCTCAGATGAGAGAGCGTAACATATGGAGTGATTTTTTCTCTCTCTCTCTATTGCTCATCTATATCTCAAGAATCTATTTTGAGTAGAATGGGAACATTGTCACGATCCCCCTCCTCCGAACCCCCCCCCCCCCCCCCAATCCCGCATTAATCTAAAACCCACAAATCTAGGTGTTGTTCAGGGAAGAAAACGTCCCTGATGGATGGCAAACGCAGTTCTTAAGGGAGTCGTTTACATGTTCTGGGCCACTACGCGCCCCCCCCCCCCCCCACCAAAGCTTTGGAATTGTCTCTCTTTAGAACTGTCTCTCCGCCCTTCGCCTGCCTTTCCTTCCCTCAGATCAAGGCAACATAAATTGAGCTGGGGCTCGCTTTGCATTTGCGAGCTGCTGCCTATCACAGGGCCGCGAGGAGCTCGGGGGACCTTACAGCACAATTTGTAAACAGTCCATGCACACGCCAGGCATCCCTAGCCCCAGCCGGAGACAATTAAATATCTTCTAAACGCGCTGCCCCTGTAATTTGCTTCAGTGCGACGTGCGCCGATTGCAAAACTTTCCAAACTCTGCCAGACTTGGGAATTGATGGCGTTGTCCATCTAGCGAGTTGCCGAATATTTTTGTTTGATGAAATGATTGGTTACAAAGGCGCAAATCGCTCATAGCCAGCCGGTCATCGCTCGGTGCCAGCAGTTGAGCTTTCAATTAGGGAGCTTTCGACCGACGCGTGCGTCTCCTCTCGCGAACGAGATCGTCGGCTTTGGGCAGGTTACGTGATGAAGTGGGTGGGGGGGGGGGGGGGGGGGCGGCGGTCATCTTCTGCGGAGCAAGGAAGGGAGTGACGGCGTCCGACGGAGCTGCATTCTCCTGCCTTGACAGGTCGCGGAGGTAACTGTGGGCGTGGGAGAGAAAAAGTGGAAAGAAACAAGTCGGGCCAGACAATTAATTGGCGAGTCCTCTATGTCTGGGTTGTGTTTCCCCCTCGTACCGCTCTCTCACCAACAACTAGGACTTGTGTTAAATAGTGCCTTTGACATTGGCAAACATCTTCAGATGAAGAAAGCCCCTTCAGCCCCTCCAGCCCCAGTTGATCTCGTCTTTCCAGAGCCCCGTTGAGTTGTTTCTGAAGCGAGTCCGACATCTTAACCCTCGACCCTCTTTCTGTTATTGCTTGTTTCAGCGTCTCACTGGGTGAGCTGCAGATGTCACCGAACTGGGGTTACGGTGGGAGGTGGGTGGGTGACACTGTTGCTTCCCTGGAACCTGTCGGCACTTGGAACGATTCCTCACAATGTGCCTTCTTCCTTCCGGTGATAGGCACCCACGTCCACGCAACCAAACATCCCTGTAGCATTTCGTCGACAGAATGGATATTTCCCATCAGATTTCTGGCAAGCAGAGCAGAGCAGAGGAGACCTTATTGTTGCCATTAGACAAAAAGATCTCGAACGGATCGCTGGAGCTCAGCGTGGTAAAGCTGTGCCAAGATGCACAATTTTTAGCAGTGGAACAAAAGAATGAATGCTGAGGAAATTAGCAGTTACAGTCCTCTCCGTATGGTGAAAATTGAGTTTGGATTTATAGCTGCAAATATTCAGCCGCGCGCACACACTGAGAATCATGGCAAAGGGACAATGCCACCAGTTGCAGGTCATGTACACTCGAGTGGTGGGGGAAGAGGAGGGAGGGAGGGTGGGGTGGTGGGGTGGGGGGCGTGAGAGGATTCAGGGAACTTCCACTTCTGCTTAATCACCGAGTTAATGAGAATGTAATCAGGCAGCGGAGTTAATGAGTAACGATAATGGGGAAATCACAAAAGATTGCGGGCACGGTTTTAATTAGCTGAATTAAGCGCATTCCGTCAGTGCGCACCGAAAAGTGCAGTGTCGTATCTCACTGTCGAGCGATAGCAAAGTGGAGATTTGAAGGCAACCATGTTTTCTGCTCGATTCGTGGCTTTGAAACAAAAGGAAAAAGTACGTTCCTGTGTCCGGCCTCAGGCCCCACCGAGCACTCGCTTGTCTGAATATGTAGCTGTTTGGATGAGCTGCCTCTTTACAAATTAAAGCTCTCCGTAAGACTGTGCTTTCAATCATCTTTGATCATTTTCAATCCACGACTTTTTGTGGGGACGCTGCTGTGCGCAATTGGCTGCCGCATTTCGCCCACAAATAAACAGTCAATTCACTTTACAGTATATTCTGCGAAGCGCTTTGAGACGTTTAGAAGACGTGAAAAGCGCTATCACAAATTCAAGGAATATTCCAGTAGTATTATTATTATAACAGCCAGGGCACACTATTATTTAGTCCATGAGATGTAATGCTACCTGGCTGTTTTATTGCATGGGCATCGATCCCTTTCGCAGAATGGAAGCCATACCTTATAGTGATATGACTGACGCTATGTCAACCGTATATCATGCTGAGCCAGGTGGGGTTCTGTGGACAATGGTTCACTTTTGCGTAGAGGCATCAACAACAACAACAACTTCGATTTATATAACGCCCTCCACGCCGGGCGGCGTCTCAGAGCGCTTCAAGAGCGCATCCTCCGTCATGTCGGCCGACTGCGTCTGGTTATGCCAACTAGGATCTGTGTCCGCACCTTGTTGCAGGCTGCCTGCCTCGGCGACTGAAGGCAAACACTCTTCGTCACCCGAGGCAAGAGTTTTGTTTCGCTCTTTGCTTCTTTGATATCTTATAAATGTCCGGACACCCACACACACCCACACACACCCACACACACAAGGGCAACACGGCAAGACTGATTTTACGATCCTTCCCGCCGTGGTTCGGGCAACTCGTGAAAATGACCTCCTTGAGGTGAAGCCGTGCGCGGACCAGCGGAGACAGACGTCAGGAGCGTGATTCGCGAGGTTATTTGCACCTGAAGCGAACCGTCACACTGACAGATCTGCTCCTGTCGCTGATTGCAACGCTTCGTGCTTTGCCTGTTGCTACAGTCGCCGAGTGCTCGGATAAGTCAGGAATTTATTTCAAGCACTGAGAGACGCAGAATTCCACCGCGGGTTCCTGAAGGGAGCTCCGGGTTAGTTAGTATGTTAATTACATATTCAAATAAAACTAATCTGCAGACTCCTTCTATTCAACATGAGCCCCTTCTGTGTTGGTTAAATTTAATCATTTTTCCCTTTATTTCACTGTTCTTTTCTCTCGATAATGAAATGTATATTTAATGCAAATAAAGCCCTCCCGAGTTTTCTTCTTTCATGTTTCTCTCTGTTCCAGGCCATCCTATCAGGACTACCTACTTTAGCTCTGTTGTGCCCCATGTTTTTGCTCTACTCTACAAAAGCCTAATGCCATCCATTGGCTTTGGGTCAAGCCCATTTTTACAACCGAGAGATCTGGGTTCGATTCCAGGCAGGGCAAAACCTGAGGCAAGCTTCCTTACTCCACACGCCTGATAATAATCCCTCAAGAAAAAAAAACTGCAATAAATTGGTCATTTCAATCCACAACTATTTATGGGGACGCTGCTGTATGCAATTGGCTGCTGCATTTCACCCACAAATACACAGTCAATTCACTTAACAGTGTATTCTGTGAAGCGCTTTGAGACATCTAGAATACATGAAAAGCGCAATATCAAAATACAAGGATTATTATTATTATCAGACACCCAGCAGTCAAAAAAAAACACACAGAATTACTTGGAATAGATTTCAATCCTCTGTTTTGTATGTCAGAAACGATTGCCACTATCAAAATCAATACCGCAAGTGCTATTTTGCATTACAAGGCTGCGGGAAATTAAAGTTATTTTTGCAAACTTTTGCGGCTTCATACGTAAGCCGAGTTAAACTATCACAGTCGAACGGATGGCCCAGGTAGCTTTCGGGTCTTGTGTTTTACAACAAAATGGAACCTGAACATTCACTTCAGCCAAAGGAAATAAATGTCTTTGATATCCTTCTGCAATCTCCCCCATGTGAGTTCTCATTGTGTCCTCATGTTCATTTTTACTGCCATAATCCATTTACTTTGGGCTCTGTTTCTGAAGCATCTCAAATGCCTGGGGATCAGTGGCAGGTCGATTGCTATTGTACAGTAGGATACCCGTCTGAAATTGACAACAGGGTGGTTGGGAAAGGAACGCAGCCGCTTGTTAATAGACACATTTGGAATATGTAGAGGCCGCTTTGTGATTATTGTGATAATAACAACAGTAATACTGTAGTACTTGCATTTCATGTCGCACCTTATCTTGTCTTTGAGATATATCAAAGCGCTTCGCAGAATATACTGTAATATTTTGTGGATAAAATCCGGCATCCAACTGCACACAACTGCACACTGCAGAATCCCACAACCAGTCATGGATTGAATGACCGCATTATCATTATTATTATTATTATTTTTCATGCAGCAAACATTCCGGTTCGATTGAGTGCCTTGCGAGGCTGAGAGCTAAATTCTGCGTTGCAAGTGATGGCAATTAAAGATTTTTTTTTTCCTGAACACAGTATCGCAAACTGGAAACGTCTTTCAAGAGGCTACAAAACAGGGAAGTCATTGGCCGTAAATGGTCGAGACTATTGTTGTTATCAGTTGATTCGATTGACATTTTCTCAAATTGATTTTTTAACCCTTTCGGGGGCGAGTGATTTTTTTTTTCCGCAACGGCGGAAAGATTCAGGTCCCGGGAAAAGGAATTCAGTCCAAGTTCAGGCTACCGGTGTCACCATCGAATCGCTTCCTCCCATCAGTTGCAGCCGTGAGACCCAGAATCGAGCTCCCATCGATTCTGTTCGACAATAATGCCTTCATCCCCGCAACAGAGGATCCAGCTACTGGGGTGAAGTCTGCCCTCTCTCATTGTTAACGTAAGGGCGTTTTTTTCTGCCTGAAAGCGTCCGGATTGAAAGTGCTCATTTCCGCACAGGGTTCCTTACTATTAACGAACAAAGGAAATTCTGATTCCGGTATCTTGAGACGGATTCCACAGCTTTGCTTTGGTGGGTTTTTTTAGTGACGTGACTTGTCACTCGTCCTCCTCCAGGCGTGAAAAGGCGCGATGTAAATGTAATTTGTTGCTGTTTGTGTTTTTAGATATGGGCAACTTTGAGGCTGGGGACAAGTACCAGAGCGTCTTACAGGGAAACGCTGCAATTATCAAGGCTCCGAGAATTGGCAGCTTCCCCCAGCCCCAGGTTACTTGGTTCAGAGAAGGACGGAAGATCTCACCCAGCAGTCGCATGTAAGTACAGATAAGAAGGTCTTCACGTTTCCGCTTTTAGCCAAAGAGCCACATTTGTACCGCACTACATACACCGAACCATTGTCGTCCCTATTTTCTGCTCTCCCAATTTTCTCCCGTCCACTCCTGAAGGCATTTCTTTCCACTGAAGTGAGGTTTGCCTATCGCCGCCTCCTTGGCTAACGATAATAATATAATAATAATAATAATAATCCTTGCATTTGATACAGCGCCTTATCACGTCTTCCAGACACCTCAAAGCGCTTCACAGAATATACCGCATTTAAATTTATTATTGGCTGAGCAAGCGAGTGTTTGCGGGAGCTGGACACTAGAGAAATCAGTGCCAAAAAAGGAAGCTGAACAACATCAGCCAACAGCGATGAAGCCGTGTGAACCCAGTAGTTTCCAGTGCCAAGTGTTCATTCAGCTCAACCTCATATCGCTTCGACAGCTAAGTAAGAGGATGTTGATGATAATTTGTTGCAAGATGTATACACAAAAGGATGCTGATGTGAGACGCACTCTTCAAAGCCAAACTGATTACTGGAGTAAATAAACAACAAGTAGTTCACATCCCTCTGCCCCACAACTCCCCACCCCCCCACCCCGCTCACACACACACACACACACACACCTCCCTACCCTTCCGCCCCCTCGCACACAGGAAGAGAGAGGAGAAATTCCAAATGCAAATATGAACGCAGAGTGATGTGCTGACAGGCGAGGATTGAGTTATTGCACCGACGACCGTTATGCGGCAACAATGGCGTTCCTCCCAATTGCGACGGGAAAGGACGCGTTGATTGAAGTGAATAAAGTTTCCCTCGCTGTGGGGGCAGCAAAGTAAAGGTGAAACCTCACTCCGTTTAAAAGGTTAGCGTCAGGTACGACAATACATAATATTATTTGTGTGCTTGATATACTACTTTATCATGTCAACATTTCAGAGTGCCACTAAATTTACGCGGTGAGTGTATATTTGGCAGTAAATCCAGCAGGCAATTTGCTGGGCCACAACATCCCACAAATAGCCAACAACTATCACAAAATTATACATTTATATATTTTAAGAAGCCTTGCATTAATGTCTCAGCTCAGTGGTTAGAGCACTCGCCTTACAAGCGTGACACCTGTGTTTGAATCCAGGCAGATCAGGGCGAAACCTTGGGCAAGTTTCCTTACTCCACACACACTAATAATAATCTGTCCCCCCCAAAAAAACATAATAATAAATATTGGTCATATTCAATCCACGACTGTTTGTGGAGACGCTGCTGTGTGCAATTGGCTGCCGCGTTTCACCCACAAATATACAGTCAATTCACTTCACAGTATATTCCGTGAAGCGCTTTGAGACGTCGATAAGATGTGAAAAGCGCTATATTAAATGCAAGGATTATTATAACTGTATTACAATCATTGTTTACGGGGTCAGGAACCTGCGCTGGTAAACTTTACTGCCCAGTGGAATGACTCAGGGGAAAACCAAGAGAGTAGAATTGGGCCAAATGGGGCATGTGGGAGTTTGCCAGCGCGAAGAGGGGAAGATGAAACAGATTAAACAAATCCCGAAAGATGTTGGGAATTAATAGCGGAGGCAAACGTTAGGAGCGGAGAGAGAATCCGAGTTCAACGTTCATTAATCCAATTAAAAGCACCTCCATCCAGCAAAGCAGGATTTTCACTGGAACTGTTGGTTGCACAGATATTTGCCAAAGTAAACCGTAACGATTGCGTTAAATGTCTGTGACCCTTTGTAGCGTCGCTGTACAGAATTAATATTCACCTGGGTTGAATGAAAGGGGGAAAACTGCATTAATTCCCATTCAAGCCGTTGCTCTTTGTAGAGTTTGTTGTGCGTGATACGCTGGAAGCCGGCATTTTTAATAAAGACAGATGGATTCGGGAAGAGAATTCATTTTCATGCTGTTGAATGGAGATTACTGAGCTTTATCAGCAGTGCACTGTACAGTTGGAGACGAGGTGTAATATGACAAAAAAAGGATAATGGGCTGCTCTTTACACTAAACTTATCAGACTGCTGCAGACATCTGCCTTTGTTAAGATGGAATTTTACTATGAAAAGAATGAGACGTGAGCCACTGTCGCAAGTGTCAGAACTGCATTCGGGCCAAATTATCCAATATTTTGCTCGGCGCTTGAGTGCTTTATTTAGCTTCACAGCTTTCATCAAAGTACGAGCTGGCCAGAATGGGAAGACACGCAGATGTGCGCACACAAGCGTGTGTGAGTGCCTGTGTATATGTGCGCACGCGTGCGTATGAAAATGTGCGTTTGCATGTGTGTGCGCAGGCGCGTGGGTGTGTGCGCCCTCCCACATACACGTGCACACATGTGTTTGCGCGTGTGTGTGTCCTTGTCACTGTCAGGGCGAAGAGCGGAACACTTTCCAATTTGCACTTAGTGACAATAGGACGAGCTATCCAGAAACAGGTGTAATTCTTGAATGTGGTGAATCGCGAAACCTCGGAGAATACGTTTCGTAGCACCTCAGAGCTTTCACTCAATCTCTCGCAATTTTCGGTGCGAGTTGTTAGTTTTCTGTCCACTCGTCCTTCCAACTGACAATCGGCTTTTCTTACGCAAGCTTCCCTCGTGTGGATAAAGTCACCACTTTAGTGTAGAATTAAACCATGTAGCCCACAAGGTCAAGGGATTAAACAAAAAAAACATAGAGCTGGTGTGAGGTTAAAAACGGCCCTGACGGACTAAATGGCTTGAACATGTTGTTTGTCTGTAAGGAAGAAAGGGGGAAACAATGAAAGCACTCAATGTCTACAGCCTTCGCAAAAGACGTAAAGAGCCTTTCTTTAAAGAAAAATTGGAAACAGAAGAGTAAAACATGAACGATAATAATCCTGGCCTTAATTATTACGTTTGACTATTCCAATAAGAATAAATACAGCAACCGGGATTAATATCGTGAAGGTGACGAGGCATAAAGCGTAGGTTTCCTCGTTGTGCGGAATTCAAATGAGTTTTACTCAAATAAATAGATGATTTGAACTTCTAAAGTAATCAGGTGATGATATTAAAGTGATCATTATGCAAACTACATTGCTCCAAAGAACCTGTTTCGGCTGATTTTAAATGGCCAATTAAAGGTTATTTAATTGAAGTTTTTAAAGGTAATTATTCCCCAGGTAATTAAGTCTGCTAGCTTGCCACGTTTATTTTTCAATCGAAATAACGGGTGAGCTTGAATCCCACGCCGTGAGTTGAGGTTACAGGGTGCATCTCTCATGTTGAAATCTGCCCCCTGCCCTTGTGAGAAACCTTATCAGGAGTCAGCCAGTTGCATGTTGTTGAACGACAGTTGGATGAAAAGCTGTCCATTTAATCTGAAATATTGTGCAGGAAATGCACAACACAGGGAACTAAGAAATCGGTCGCTCACCCACGACTGTTTGTGGGGACTATGGCTATGCGCGACTGGCTGCCGAGTTTCGCCCACAAAATATATATAGTCAATTCACTTTACGGTATATTCTGTGAAGCGCTTTGAGACGTCTAGAAGATGTGATAAGGGATAGGTTCCTCCGCCTCGCCCCCATCCCTTGCCCCCTTCCCAATCCCCACCCCTAGCTCGAGTCTAAAATACTCACTGTCCAGCGCCTTGGGACGTTTCCTCCAGATGTAAAAAGCGCTCGACAAATGCAAATCTATTACACTATCAAATCTCTAACAAATCTCAACTACTGACATGCTCACTATAGCAGAACACCAATCAATGTGCTATCTAGTGTGAATGAGGGTTTGTGAATGCTTTTTTTAAAACACATCTTCCAAATGTGTCTCTCTACTCCTGCTCATGACCATTCAGCTGTGGAACTCTCAAAGCAAAATCCTGAATCATTAATAGGATTATTTGTTCCCTTCTCTCTGGCGATGCTGAAATCTGTTCCGAGCTGCGAGATTTTTCCAACGGTTTTCAAAGAGATGCAAAGTTATCGGAGGATCATTCTCGGGATTTTCAACTCTGAGGAGAAAATCCAGTGGGAAATGTCCATTCCTTAAGAAGCCTAGAACTCGGCTGTTATCTCTGAGGGTTGCTAAACCTATTGGTACCAGAGGGAGGAAGTGTCTTTGGCTCGCTCCGCTGTATTGTTTGTACAAAGAACATTAATTGCCTATATTGATAGACACTGTAGCTCAGTGGTTAGAGCACTGGCCTTACAAGCGGGAGACCTGTGTTCGAATCCAGACAGGTCAGGACGAAACATGAGCAAGTTTCCTTACTCCACACGCATACATGCCCAATAATAATCCCTCTCAATAAAAAAGCACAATAATAAAATTGGTCATTTCAATCCACGACTGTTTGTGGGACACTGCTGTGCGCAGTTGGCTGCCACGTTTCACCCACAAATATACAGTCAATACACTTTACAGTACATTCTGTGAAGCGCTTTGAGATATGAAAAGCGCTGTATCAAATGCAAGGATTATTATTATTATTTCTCTGCAGGCCTTTCATTTTTCCTTCTCTTTGTCCCCCTGACAGAGCTATTACGATGGAAAACACCCTCGTGATCCTGTCGACAGTGGCCCCCGACACAGGGAGGTACTATGTGCAGGCTGTGAACGACAAGAACGGGGAAAACAAAACCAGCCAGCCCATCACTCTGACTGTGGAAAGTAAGTGGCGCACAGACACAGGGCGAAATGACGTTCCAAATTTAGAGAGGGTGCATCGGCAAAGCAATGGCAAATCAAAGCAGTCCACACACACACCAAAGACAACATCCACGCCATAGGACTGTTAAAATGACAGCCCACCACACACGGAGCTTCACATCAAGCGAGGGTCAAAAGCCACGTCATAAAACAACATGACGTCGGGCCAGTTCAGTTTCAATACTCCACATGCTGTAAAAACGCCAATGCCTGTTAGTTTTAATGGGAATGAGGCACGAGGAATGAGGTACTGAACGGGTTGCAGAAGGGATCAGTCATTCAGCAGGTGGTTCCGTGTTCATCATTTCTCCAGCTCGGTGTGTTATCTGTATGTTCTCGCCCGCATCGCATCACCTGATAGTATTTCTATGTTGTGAACGAGTGGCAAGCAAGAAAGTGTCGCTCACTGGGAAACGAACAGATATTTTACCGAGTCACAATGAGTCTTTCAGGATTTATAATATTATCAAGGTTACACCGCTGTGAGCCCTTAATCATTTTGCATATATTACATCTGCTTAAAATACTTAATCAGCTTCTTTTTTTTCTTTCGAATTTCATAATGTCTAGGTCAGAGAAGATTACGTTTCACACATATCAAGCAGCGTCACTTCCAATTATTTTCCAACGACACTGTTAATCTGATAATTTCCGCAAAGTTCGGCGTTGGCCTAATGCTCTTTGAGAATTTGCTGTCTTAGTACTGGGACGTCCTGCTTTGTACAGGTTTGGCTTTCTGTGAAACACACGGCAAAGACCTGATGCAGTTCGCTTTGCTTGTGCCATGAATCGATAAGTTGATGTAATGAGGCATTTCACAGCATCCTCCCCTCCCTAGTTAGGAATGTTAATAATCGGTCTCTTGGAACTGGTAAACCAATTACCCACACTGTTGACTGGTTGAGTTCGAACGGGATGAAACTGACCCGAAAATGACGATTAGATCGATCGTGACAGGAAAAGATGTGAAATCTACGGCTCCGTACACTGGCGAGGTGACACTTCCATTTGATAACTATGTTCGAATCCAGGCAGCTCAGGGCGAAACCTTGGGCACGTTTCCTTACTCCACACGCCTAATAATAATCCCTCCCTTATTATTACAATAATAAAGAATCGGTCATTTCAGTCCACGACTGTTCTTGGGACGCTGCTGTGCGCAATTGGCTGCCAAGTTTCGCCCACGAATATACAGTCAATTCACTTTGCAGTACATTCTGTGAAGCGCTTTGAGACATCTGGAGGACGTGAAAAGCGCAATATCAAAATGCAAGGATTATTATTAATAACTGTTACTGTGGCTGTTCAGAGAGTATGGTTAGCAGCTGGGCTGGTTGAGAGCCACCCCCCCCTCAAAAATCTGCTATTTTTTAGGTTGGAGATTCAGACATGAGGGAGATGTCAATATAAACACCAAAGAGGTGAAACTCAACAGGCAGGAAATTGTGACAATTAGACAAAGGGAGCGGACATTAGAATGGAGGGATTTGGCTCGGGTGTAATACCTCGAAATAAACAAAGAAAAGCCATGGTTCAATGCAATAAAGCCGCTTTTCTTTTAATTGTTCATCAGTACAATGTTGCTGCGCTTTGTGCAGAGGCCGCCCCTTAGAGCGTGACTCTGTAGTGTTGCGATGGCTTCTTTAACCTGTCAGGTTGATTGCTGTTCAGCGACTGTGACATTTGCTTTGCTCTCTGTTTATTAATCTCAAACCAAACAATGGTGTTAAAAGTTCGGCCCGTCCCTCTGGCCTTCACACTATGGGGAAGGTTATGAATTTTAAATAGCTGTGAGCTGGCCTGCAGGTTTAAGATGATCCTGTCAGCCTCCAGCGGGAATTTCATTTGCAGTAAATCTCCGACGACGTCCACTGCCTCCACAGTTTAGTATTTAAAATTTGTTCTGACAAAGCCTCTGACAGCCAAAGTTCACCTCGGCTTGAGATATCGTATGTTCCTTGTTGTTTCATATTTAATATCCATGATGTATAGTGGAACTCCACATTAGATTCAGACTCCTGGACCAGGGTTTAAGTACTCTCATTGAACATATGTATATCTACAGTTGTAAGTACTGTACACTCAGCCCTCGCTTCACATCGCAGTTATGTTCGCGCAAAGTGCGACTTTAAGCAAACCCGCGCAAGAATGCCAGACGTTCACGCCTATGTACGCCTATGCCACCCTTGCATTTTGATATAGCGCTTTTCACGTCTTCTAGATGTCTCGCAGCACTTCACGCAATATACTGTGGAGTGAATTGACTGTGTATTTGTGGGCGAAACGCAGCAGACAATTGCACACAGCAGTGTCCCCACAAACAGTTGTGGATTGAAATGACCAATTTATTATAGGGTTTTTTTGGAGGGATTATTAGTAGGCGTGTGTGTGTGTGCAGTAAGCAAACTTGCCCTGACCTGCCTGGATTCAAATACAGGTCTCAAGCTTGTAAAACGAGCGCTCTAACCACTGAGCTACAGGCGCTCCACATCACAGCAACGTAATTCCAGTTAGACCTACCAGCTCTCCAGGGGTTAACACTCTTCAATGTTGGCATTTGGCTGATGTTCCTTTAAACTACTGAAGTTTCGCTCCTGCGGTTTACGATGTAAACAGACTCACTCGACTGAATTACTGTCTTGGATCTCACCACCAAACATCTGTTACCTCCGATTTCGCTCATGCTGAGGTCTTAATCTCAACTGGGTTAGGGCCGACTAGACGATGCCAAGTATCGCTGAGACACTCCCACGGATGGTGAGGTAAAGTGAGGTGAGAATCAAAACGTTGGTCAACGCATTGCTAATCTCACCCACTCGGTGACTTGGGACGTCCTCCCGATATGACTGACTGACTGATCGATCGATTCATTGACTGAGCTCCTTGTTATCGCAACTGGAATCAGAGGTTGAAGTTCTTCAAGAGCTGATCTGACTCTCAGCTGGCACAAATGGGGGCAAAATAACTCCTAAAAAGAAATGAGATATATTTCATTGGTTTAAATCATGTGCGTTGTGAGTAACTAATTCATTGGGGTGGGGGGGGGGGGGGTGGAGGGATAAACACGTTATTCAGTGAAACCCTAAACAATCATTTGCGCCTGCATAATAAGCGTCTCGCCAACGAAATATCCAGTCACTTCACTTTACAGTATATTCAGTGAAGCCCTTTGAGACGTTTCAAAGGTGTTATAAGGCCCTAAATCAAATGCAAGGATTATTATAACCTATTATCAAATGAGTAACCGTCAAAGTTTCATGACAATCATTTAGGATCACTAACACACGCAAATCATTTCTCTATTTGTATTCAGAACTTTTGTTCAATCAAGGGGTCGAGTGTCAATCACAGTGTAAAATAATAAGAACAATCCTCGATTTTGATTGAGAGAAAGAGAGGATTCCAACATAGTCAGTAATATAGTTGAGAATTCACTGTGTATTGCAGCATTTTGCCCATTGTAGCGGGGAAAGGAAACGAAAAGATGTATTGGGATTTAAACTGGAGTAAACCCACTGGTGTCCCCTTTTCATTGAGTCATTAACAAACTGCTTCTAGTTAAGTCAAACATTGACTCCCACCCATATTAGCCTAATGAAGTGAGTTAATCGTCCACCAATGTGACATCTTTGGCCTTCAGATTTCTGCAGACTGATTTTGGCAACTTCTCGCTTGAAAGCAATTAGTCGTGGTTCCCTCCTCCTTCCCTTCTCCTCTCAGCCCCCCCCCCCCCTTTTTATACCATCTGAACCAGCCCACTCCATCTAACATTGAGAAGTAACCCGAGACTCATTAACCGACTCAACTCCCTCCATCTCCACTCATTAACAACCAAACAAAAATAGATGCCGTGTCAGAGGGGAAGTGGATGGGCACTTGTGCTCTTCTGTCGGAGTGCGCAGAAGACAGAGAGCAGATTCGGAGAGCCAGCCTGAGTAATGTGAGCTGTCTCCACTCTATACCTCAGGGCAGCTTGCCTCCACCTAAGAGTGGGGGGGGAGAGCAAGATAAATTAATTTTTTTTTTTGGATTGATTTAAAGAGGTTCCCTATTCAGCGTCTGAAACGCTTTATAAGTTTTAATCTTCCTGCTTCTTCCTGTGGCTTTTTAAACGAACACTAAGAATACTGACCTGAAAGGAACTGAACCCCCTTTTATAGTCCACAGGTGGAGAACAGTGCCTCCAGGGGAAGGTGTAATCATTCTTGTTCGTTTTGTGATGCGCAGAGAGCGAAGTCGACGGCCGAAAATGAGCGTAAAAGTGCAAATCATTCTGTAAATTAACGGTACGCTGAGCTCTCTGTCTTGGCGAGGCCAATGTCAGGTGCTACGAAACCCAGTGAGAGTGGATAAAAGCTAAGAGCACATCAGCTCAGATCCCAGCAAACAGTTTCAGTGGACATTACGGGCTCGTTATCTGTTTGTCTGTTTGTTTAGCGGAGAGAAAACAATTGTTTTCAATTATCAGTTGCAAGACGTTGAGACACAATGGTCGGAAATTCACCAAATTGGCGCTATAATTAAAAAATATATATTATTTAATTGCCTGCGCTTCAAATTTCACTAATTCCTAAGGATGGGGAGAGTGGAGGAGGTGGGGGGCGAAAGGAGGGTGTACTTTTCAACACTTTTGAAAGTTGCCGTATTTTGAGAGTTCCCCCCCCACAAAAAAAAATCAAGTCACATTGTCCAGAGATCATAGCTTGAAATGTTTGCTGGGATTCGAGTCAGATAAAAAGGTCTGTATCAGAAACGACACCTTCCAGAGCTAAAAAAAAATACTTCGATTTAAAGATGATGCTTTTAAAATGCTTTTAAACGCCTTTGCAAATGTTTTGCTCAAACTCAGAGTGTACCGTATTGCTTTACCGGCGTTTGGTTTTCAAGGCCGCCTTGAAAAAACTGACTGGGAAAAGGGGCATTCGCTTGAGGTTTTAATCTTTCAAATCCTTTAATGGAGTTGAAATATTTTAACTTCGTAACTGTGTGCCGAAAACCGCAAACAATCAATTATTTTTCTGCGGCTAATCCCCCTGCGGCTCATGAAAAATTAGGAGGAGATGCATTAAAGCCCCACAAGAGAAGTCATTTAACTCCAAAGAATTTCTATTTCCCGGAACAAAATGTGCCGATGAATGTTATTCTATAATATCATGATGGATGTCACATCTCTACAGTGACAAGTCCTGCAAGTGAGTTTTGAAGGGTAATTGATCAACCTTCTCTTCTCTCTGAATTGGTTCTTAAATGAATCCTCAAATTCACCCGGAATCAAATGATTTTTGCGTCTGGTTGTTGCTTGGCGCCTTCTTTAGCGTCCTCTTGATGTTGGAAGGCGCTACATAAGTGTCGTTTTGTTGTTGTTGTTCTATTGAACTTGTTCTTAAAATGTTTGGAGATTTGAGGCTAGTTACTGTGCACTTCTGTCCACTGAGATTCAAATCTTATCTGAGACAAAGAAAGTTTTGAGAACACTTTACAAATGCAATGTACATCCTAGATACTTGTTATATGCCTTGGGGGTCAGGATAGACTGCATAGAGTATATTTGTCTATGAAACCTGATCAGATCAGGACAAACTGGAGGGATCTACTTTCTGGCTGTCATAGGAACTGGCTTCTGCAAAAAATTGGGAAGTTTGTGCTGTGAGAAAACTCAGTCATTTTCGACCAATTCGTCCCAGTCTTTGTCTCAGGTGATGGTTGGGTGGCAGATTTAATATAACGCTTTTCATGTCTTCTCAACATCTCAAAGTGCTTCACCGAATATACTGTAATATGTAGTGATTGTATAATTGTGGGATATAACTACTGAGCTACAGGACTGTGGCTTGCGAGGCAAGAGCTCTAACCACTGAGCCACAGGGAGAAGAAGGCTGCAAAACAGATACTGGAAGAAAGATTCCTCTAACATTTGCATGAGTCAAGGTCGGCCCAGGTTTTATAGGAAATGTGTGTTCTCATTCTTTTCTTGATTGAATATGGCATTGAGCAAGAAATATTCAATGAAGAAAATGTATTCTGCTGGCAGACCATAAAGGTTGTCCCTCAATGGTCTCCTTTCACATGTGGCAAAGGTTCACATCTGGAAGACTGGTGGCTCTTCATAAGACACAAAGCCTCCTCCCAATCCCTATTGAAGCCACTCTTCCTTCCAGTCACCAAAAAGAGTTGAGATTGGGTTAGGAAGATAAGTAATGATAATCCTTGCATTTGATGTTATAACGCTGTATCACGCGTTCAAGACATCTCAAAGCGCTTCACACAATACGCTGTAAATTGGATTGAAGGTATATTTTCTGGGCAAAATTCAATTGTGATATAGCGAAACCCAAAACAGATGTTTCTAGTTTCAATAAGGATTTGGACGCGAGACAGGAATTTGTTTTTGCAGCCTTGTTCTCTCTTTACTAAAGATGAGCCATTTCTGGCTTTGGAGCAAAGCTTTATTGCTGCCTGAAGGATCAGTCAGTTATCTGTGGACCAGAGCCCCAGAAGATTCGATGCCCCAGCAAATCTCAGCAGCTTCGTGATAAGATAAGAGTAAATTGATTCCAACATTTTTTTTAACAAAAATTCTACGGCAGCAAAGTCTGCCAGAAAGTTGCCAGGATCCCAGTTTCATATATCATGTGTGCAAAGTGCCTCCAGGTTCCAAATGACCATATGTCTTTGTTTGTTCTGCTGCCTTCGTTTGTCGTGCAGCCAGCAGAAATTCACATCTGTGCAGATTTATGTGAGGAAAACGAGGAAGAAACCATGGTGCGCCATGGTTGTGTGTGGGAAAAAATAATAATAATAATGTAACACTAGATTCAGACTTATCTCAATTTTGGATAGAGCTTAACAAATAACACTTCAACACACTTGAATTTACTAAATCGGGACTTATACTTAAGTTAGCAACTAAAGCACATCCATAAGTTTCACCTGAATGATAACATTTTATAAAATATACATGTAGTATAAGATTTGTATTGAATTATTAACCTTTTTTGGTTACCAGCGCCACTAAATCACAAGGCCAACCTTCATTTAATAAATAATGCAAGAATCCCCATCTGAATCTCACGTTGAATGGATGATTTGTTTGCTGGAATTCTTTTATATTTGTTCAGATTTAATAAACATTATTATCCCGGCTACTTTGTCGGCGCTGAAATAATTTTGTTTCCCCAATGGCTGCAAAGGGCTTTCCATCACGGTGACACGCAAAGGCTCGATAGACCGAACAGCTGCTATTTCTATGACTATGTTAACTCACAATTCATTTGAGTCCGTTCCAGGGTTCATTACCATTTAAAGATCACAAGGCAGGTACAGATAATAATAATCCTTGCAATTGATAAAGCGCTTTTCACGTCTTCTAGACGTCTCAAAGTGCTTCACAGAATATACTGTGAAGTGAATTGACTGTATATTTGTGGGCGAAACGCAGCAGCCAATTGCGCACAGCAGCGTCCCCACAAACAGCCGTGGATTGAAAATGACCAATTTTTATTATCGTGTTTTTTTGGGGAAGGATTATTATCAGGGTGTGTGGAGTAAGGAAAGTTTGCCAAGGTTTCGCTCTGATCTGCCTGGATTCGAACACAGGTGATCACACTTGTAAGGCGAGTGCTCTAACCACAGGAGCTCCAAATTAATATTCACGTGACATTGCCATGGGATTATAGAGAGTGCCTGGTACAATAACCCCCACCAACCCCCCCCCCCACCAGTCTGCCCCCAATCCCAAACCAGACTAGTTGTTTTTGCGAGATAGCAGGTTGGATTCACCAACTTCTTGATAAGTGAGCTGCTGTTAAAAGCTGCAGGCTCTTAATGAATTTTTCCCATTATAAACTCACACCAGCCAGAGTCAATTTGTCGGTAAACAGAGAACAAATAATACTGCGCTGAATTTTAATGAATCGCCCTGAACTAAGACCCATGTAACAAAGCATTAAATAGGTGTGACAATGCTTGGGCAATGGTCAACAATGATCAGGTACCACCGACGTAGCTCTTTCTATTAAGTGCACAGATTATCTTCCAGTTGACGAAGGTGCAAGAGCATTTGCTGCTAGGGGCCAGGAGGATGTGACTTTATTAGTCTCGATCCTGACTCACTCTTCCTAACTCTGCCAGATGTCAAAAAACTAGGCAGCAATAATTTGGCCTCCCTGATAGCCCAGATTGTTTGAGCTATCAAACTGCACGTCTACACACATCTCTCGTACAATATGTACCGCAATGATCAATTGTATTATTTGTTTTTGAGGGATTATTATTAGGCGTGTGGAGTAAGGAAACTTGCCTAAGGTTTCACCCTGAGCAGCCTGAAGGACCGTGGTTTCTCACGCTGAATCGAAATCAGCATTGATTGTATGCTGCCGGGATTTCCTCAAACAGGAAAATCATTGCAGGGCCTCGGGGAAAGAGAGGAGGGGCGCGGACGGACTAGTTGGTAGTTTCTTTTCAAAGAGCCGGCACACGCACAAATGGCTGAATGGCCTCCTTCTGTGCTGTTAAATCTATGATTCTATGAACGCAGCCAGAATCTGAGGTGTAATCCTTGCTCCGGCTGAACCCAAACTTAATTGCTGAAGATTTACACACTGTTTTGGCTCCACAGAACAGATTAAAGCAGATTAAAGCCTGGCTAATATGAATGGTCACCTGCAGGGTCAGAAATTGTAATATTCACAAACCAAATTCTCCAGACACTAACTAAATTTTCCGGTGAATATTAACAAAGAAATGTTAAGAATCCCAATCTTTCACTGTGCAAGAGCTGCTGAAAGTGTTCAGCGTAAACAGGGTCGTTATTTTTATTATTACTATTATTTTAATCAGGGCCACAATTGCACTGATATTTCCAGTCCACTGTGAACTACATCTTTGTTAATCCATTCACACACCATAGTTGGGTCTAAAATTGCATTTTAACTCATTGGAGGACAGCAATTGTGTTTACGTACTAAAAGGCAATGGAGCATGTACTGTATAACAATAACATGAACTTTGAAATATTCTTCTTGTTTCTCAATTCTTCTTGCAGTGCTTGTCGTTTGAAAATATACGGACACTTGATTTTAATAATACTTTAAAAATAATTTCCTTGCATTTGATACAGCGCTTTTCACATCTCTTCGACGTCTCAATGCGCTTCACAGAATATACTGTAAAATGAATTGACTGCATATTTGTGGGCGAAAGGCAGCAGCCAATTCGCACAGCAGCGTCCCCACAAACAGTCATGGATTGAAATGACCAATTTTTATTATTGTGGCTTTTTTGGACGGATTATTATTAGGTGTGTGTGTGGAGTAAGGAAACTTGCCCAGGGTTTCGCCTGATCTGCCTGGATTCGAACACAGGTCTCACGCGTGTAAAGCGAGTGCTCTAACCACCGAGCTACAGGACACTCCACATTTTCTCAGGGGTTTCATTGAAGCTGAAAAAAAAAACGAAATCAATTTTCACCCACGAATGGGTTAACTGGTTCCATTTGGTTTGTGATGGAGACTGAAAGATCCCATCAAGGGATCTTTCAGTCTCCATCTCTTTGTAACCATATTCTTTGATGCCTGTGACTTTGATGCATTCTTTCCTGCAACACACCTGAATAACTAAATGCGAAGTTGACCCAAGCACAGAATTCCAATTAATGTACCAAATCACTTTGTATCTTTCTGGTGTAGAAGTCATTGGCAGGTTTAGGAATTTATTCCGAGCTGAGTGCAATATATTCCCAATTTGTTCCTGTTGCTATACAAACAAACCTCACCTCCCTAAATAAACCCAGTCTCTCTCGTAGATGTACCTAACACTGGGAGCACACATGACAAGTCTGATCTTTTGATAAGTTCCCAGCCTTCCTAGTTCTGTACGTACAATTCACCTGTGTTAAACTTTCTGCGTCATCCCATCAGGGGAGGGAAGACAACAACAACAACAACAATTTACATTTATATAGCGCCTTTCACATCGGGAGGACGTCCCAAGGCGCTAAACAAGAGGCGTGTGACCCGAGCTGGGAGGGGAGTGTTTGGGAAGGGGTGAAACACGAAGGGGAGGTAAAAGAGTTTGAGGTGGAACAAAAGGCACGATCGAAGAGGAAAGTCTTCAAATCGGCCTTGAAAGAGGAAAGGGAAGAGGCGAAACGGAGGGATTGAGGGATGGCATTCCATAAGGTGGGAGCGGAGAAACTGAAGGCCCGGCCTCCGATGGTGGGGCGGTTCGGGCGGGGGGCTTGGAGCAGGCCAAGTCCTGTTGAACGGAGGGTCCGGGTGGGCGTGTAGGGGGAGAGTAGATCGGTTAGGTAGGATGGGGCAAGGCCGTGTAAGGCCTTGTAGGTGAGGACGAGGATCTTAAATTCGATCCTCTGGAGGATGGGGAGCCAGTGGAGACGGGCGAGGGTGGGGGTTATGTGGTCACGGAGGCGGGTGCGGGATAGTACACGGGCTGCAGAGTTTTGGATGGCCTGCAGCCTATGAATGGAGGAACTGGGGAGGCCGATTAGGAGAGAATTTCCATAATCCAGCCGTGAGGTGATGTACGCGTACACGAGTGTTTCGGCAGCGCGGGGGGTAAGATAGTTGCGGAGCCTGGCAATGTTGCGCAGATGGAAATAGGCGGTGCCGGTCAAGGCGCGGATGTGGGGGAGGAAGGAAAGTTTTTGATCGAACATGATGCCGAGGTTCCTGATTGGCTTTGTGAGGTGGAGAGTGCAGCCTTGGATGTTGAGGCTGGCAGCGCCCGATGTGCGGAGGTGCTGGCTTGAGCCAATCAGGAGGGCCTCGGTCATATTCACGTTCAATTGCAAAAAGTTGTCCCTCGTCCACGACTCGATGTCGGACAGACATGCTGTCAGAACATCGATCGTCTGGGTGTTGAGGGATGAGGCAGAAAGGTACAACTGGGTGTCATCCGCATACATGTGGAAATTTACCCCATGTCTGCGGATGACGTCGCCCAGGGGGAGCGTGTAAAGGGTGAAAAGAAGGGGACCGAGGACAGAGCCCTGAGGGACGCCGTGGGAAACTGCGGGGGTTTGAAGAAAAGCCATTGGAAGAAACAAAATGTAAACAATGGGTCAAATAAGAGTGGAACCATTCAAGGACTGTGCCTTGAAGGTTGAGGTGGGAGGAAAGACGTTGAAGGAGGATGGTGTGATCGACTGTGTCGAACGCAGCAGACAGGTCAAGGAGGATGAGGAGGCAGAGGGAGCCCTGGTCACAGGCGGTTAGGATGTCATTTGTGACTTTTTTTTGTCCTTTTGTGTTAAGACGAAGCAATGTTGTGCGAAACAACTAGTTCAGTCCGATTTGTCGATCGAGTGATCGTGGGTCATTGATTATGGATCACGCTGGTTTTCCTGGCTCTTTACAGCCACAGGATGAGGAGTGTTAATGAGTGTTTATTTGACGACTTCCCATTTCACGGTCTCACACACACACACACAAAAAAAAAATTGGCAGCATTCACATCTCCCCCACTCTTCCAAAGAAATTAATTTTTTCCTTTTTTCAAAAAAAAAAGAAAGTTTGTTTGGAAACAGACATGTGTGGTCTCTTTCATAACTCTTTCCTTTAAGGGATTTTTTTTGTCCTTTTGTGTTAAAGATACCGGTGGTCCAGCGGACCCAATTGCTCCAGCCATCATCATCGCGCCAAAGAACACAAGCGCAGTGTCTGGCGTGCCTTCGGTTACAATGGAATGCGTGGCCAATGCCAGGTGAGTGGTTCAATGTTGTCAATGTCGTTTCTTTCTTATTCATCCGGAGGGACGGTTGGCAGAGCGTCGCTGTCAGAGTCTTTCTTGTCAGACATAAACTAATCGTGGCAAGCACGGAACTGATTCGGAACGAAGGAGGGAAAGAACCGGTTAAGCAGAGTCAGAAGAATCCTATCATTTAAAAGAAATATATATAATGCAATAAAAATGTTTTGGAACCCTTACGAATCTGTAACCCAAGGCGGTAGCGTCAGTAAAGCTGAAAATTTGCTCAGCTTTCGTGCCGACGTACAGAATGAGCATCCCATTAAATGGTTCTCGGAAACATTGTTAGCTGAACCACTACCGTTGGCGTCGCTGATGAGATTGTTTAAAGGAAATGATAGGTTCCACTTCAAGAAGGTGGGAGATGCAAGTCTAGCGCTGATGATGTTGGCAGATGCCGAGAAATATTTTATGATGAAAACAACAGCCGCCCGAGGCGAACGCACCAAAGGATTACTGACAGTCTTTCTCATCATCCCTTTCAACACCTGTAATGCTGCAGTAGTTCCTGCGTGCTGCAAACGGCAAGGCTAAAGCTGGGGCTCTGGGACATGCTGGGAGATATTTGCTGTAGAGGAACAGGCGTGCATTGCTCTTCGCATCACAATTGCTCTCTCGCCCGGTGATGGTGCCTAAATACAATTGCTGTCCTCCAATGAGTTAAAATACAATTTTAGACCCAACTATGAAGGAACACTACTGCTTCGTAGAATGGCTTCACATTCATAGTATCCAGCATCATTGTGTTTACGTACCAAAAGGCAATGGAGCATGTACTGTATAACAATAATATAAACTTTGAAATGATGCCTAGCAGCAAGATTTCTTGGAGCAGTTTGAGAGTGAAGACAGAATCCTGATTGCTTGAAGCAACCAATTGCAGCAGCTCAGTCAGTTGAAGTGTCCCTGAAGCTATGCTACATCACACGAGCTATAGGCAAGATTCAGTTCTGCTGGGAAGCAGATCAAACACAAGAAAGATTTGTTGGCAGCTCCTGTTAAAGTCCACTCCTTTCCTCTAAACACGATCTTAACAAATAATGTCACGATTTTAACAGCGTGATTTGGAATTGTTGGATTTTTAAAAAAACAACTATTTAAGCAAATTTGAATGCAGTAAACTTGAAGTATTTTTTATTATAAAAAACTCTTAAAAGAGCAAGAAGGTGAATCTGGGTGGGGGGTGGTAGGATCAAGAACATGCGGTCGTGAGAATCCAAAGCAATCTGTTAAAATAGTTCCAACAAATCTTCGTACCATTTTCAGCCCATCAATGAGATGCGTTGCTTCACCCCATTTGCAATAAAACCAGAATTGTTATTACTTGAAAATTGGATGTTCTGATATCCCACTGTTGTCAGATGTCTCATTCGGTTTCTTCTGAACTAAATCGCTCTTGTCAGCTTCTAGCATTCAATAAATGGATTCTTCAATGGGGGATTGCAAAATTGTGAAGTGGTCTTGACTGCCAAACTCGCTTCCCACACTCGCTGAGTGAGCTGTGGCAGCTTCTAGCTGGAGTCCAAGTTGATTACTCCCACTTCCCTTCCGGGAGTTGGACTTGATCTGAAGTGGACGGGCCGTGCAGTGGAGAAGAAAGGGAAAAAAAATCAATCGCGATGACACATCCATCCCTTTTTCCTTGAACCTTTTAGCTGAAGAAAGTTGCAATTAGACTGGGGGCTGGGTGGGCGGGGAAGGAGGGGGAACTTAAACGAGAGAAGGAAAGCGAGGCACATTCGATAACATTGGACGCCTCATGTTAGCTTTGATAATTGGAAACCGTGCAAGACAATGACAGTGCTGCTTTCAAAGGGATAATAATAATAATAGTTATAATAATAATCCTTGCATTGGTTATAACGCTCTTCACATCTTATCAACGTCTCAAAGCATGTTTGGAGGGATAGATGTCCCACCTCCCTGTTCGGGTGGAGTTTAATGTTCCCATGGCACTATTTGAAGAGAGAAGGGAGCTTTGCGGGAAAATTGCTCTGTGCAAATTGACATCCATCTTACAAACACACAGTCACTACATTTTAGAGATAAAGTCTGTGAAGTGGGATCGAGGAATTTCAACGTGATAAGGTACTATAACAAATACAAGTATTATTATCAGCCTCTTTTGCGTTACAGAAATGAAAACAATTTATCAAAGCAACTGGACCTTTGGCAGAGTGTTGGTCACCATGCAATTGCACCTCATTCAGTATTCATTCCAAGCCTGTTGACACCTGAATGCACTGCGCTTGTCATGAGGTGTTGATCAGTCTCCCAGGACTTGCAATAATCTTCCAAACCACATGAATAAGCAAGGGTTTTGGAAACCGCCGTGAATTGTTCTCTTGAAATTTGAAATCCCGTTTTGTTTAAATTTGTGATTACATTTTTTTGTGTGCAGCTGATGTGTGGTAGGTTATTAATTTTCTATCAGTAATCCCCATGAATATGGAGCTGTATTTTCCCCGGGGGGGTGTGGGGGGGGCTCATCGTTTCATATCTTAACCCATCAGAATCATTGTCTCCTATTGTCTTTTCACCTCTGGGACAAGAGCTGTTTTCCCACAGCCCTGCCAGATGCAATGAAAGTCTTTTCTCTATTGTTCTTCTGCTGTCCATCACTTGCAAGCGCTATCACCCCTGTTATACTGTGCCATACAGTGAGGAATGAGGGGGGCATTTGGGATAAGAGTGCAACCAGTCAACAGTATGTCCTGTTGTTAGCTCTTTGAGGCATCTCGACGAAGTGAAAAGTGCTACATCGAATGCAAGGATTATTATCATTATTATATTATATTTACTCTTATCAACAACAGCGCTTCAGAGCAGATGCCAGAATTTGTCAAGTTCTCAAACAATCATTAATCTTTAATAATAATAATCCATTAAAAAAAACACAATAATAAAATAGGTCATTTCAACAGTGCGACTGTTTGTGGGGACACTGTTGTGCGCAATTGGCTGCCACGTTTTGCCCGCAAATATACAGTCAATTCACTTTACAGTCTGTTCTGTGAAGCGCTTTGAGACATCGATAAGATGTGAAAAGCGCCATATCAAATGCAAGGATTATTATCATGATTATTATTATTATTAATCTCGAGTATGGTTTGCAAACTGGTAAAACTGTGCAAAAGTTTTTAATTTGTTTGTTTGAACCGCGCGTGCTTTTTTTTTTCTCTCTCTACTCTTTTCTTTTCTATTCTTTTCTTCCAGGCCATTGATTAAACTCAACATGGTTTGGAAGAAGGATGGGCTACCGCTGAAGAGTGGATTTAGCGATTACACCAGGAGACTGACTATCCTAAACCCAAAAGTGAGTGATGCTGGATACTATGAATGTGAAGCCATTCTACGAAGCAGTAGTGTTCCTTCAGTCAGTGCGGGGGCCTTCCTGTCTGTGCTGGGTGAGTGCCTGAGAATTTCCTGATCCTGTAATGAACCTGTAACAGAACCACAGGTTGTGAAACATTCCGCAGTTTCAGTTCACAGAGCGTTCCCAAGTCCAGCGTCCCAATTTATTACGAGCCGCCTTGGCAATAACGTTTAAGAGACTTGTTGCCTTCAAGGTAACAAGGCATCTTCTTGTCATCTCTTTGTTTATTGCCGCTGTTTCCTCAATTGCCCAGATTTGTTTCAATAGCTCTCCATTCATTTTCCTAATCTCGTTTTACCATCCCAGTCAGACAGATAGATACAAGTGCTCATATAGCATAGTTTAAATCAAACAACAGAATATTTTGGCTCACAAAGGAGGCCTGTGCGCTGGCTCTTATGAAAGAGCTATCCTTTCAGCCACCTCTCCAACCCATCCACCCACCCCTGCCGGTCATATTTTTCTTCTTCAGATATTTCTTTAAATCTCTTTTAAATGCTGTTATAGGAATCTGCTTTGTCTTGTCACTCACGATAGGACATTTCTGGGTCCAGATTTACGCCTCTCAAAGTAGCGTTTCAGAATGTCCTAAATTTGTCGGGTTCTTAGAATCGTCTTTTATTTTCGATCTGTTTTTCTGGCAAATTGCGTTAAGAGGTAACTAGTCAAAGTTAAATTTGTTAAGTTAGATTTGTCACATTCTGCAAGCTCTGAAGCACTGAGTTCAATAGAATAAATGTAAACTCGGTTGGAATTTCTAACCATCCTCTGTGTGTAACAGAAAAGTCTCCAAAAATATCCACCGAGTTCATTTTATTTCAGGGCTGGACACTCGCTGATAGGTTTCTAGAGAATCCTCGTTCATGAATAGATCTTGAATGCATTTCTGTACGGTGTTGTGTTGTAGGGTATTTTATGTGTAAAGTATTTTATTCTCAGTCTTGAGGCTCTGCTCTTCAGGCACCGCCACTGAGCAGCAGATAGAGCACCTGATTGCACCAGGATTACAAAGGGATAAATATTCTTTGGTGTGATCAACATGTAATAATAATAATAATCCTTGAATTTGATAAAGCACTTTTCACGTCTTCTAGCCATCTCAAAGCGCTTCATGGTAAAGTACTGTACTGCAAAGTGAATTGACTGTATATTTGTGGGCCGAAACGTGGCACAATTGTACACGATTGAAGCCCATAGGTTTGGAGTTTGAACAAATCTTCAGGATGTTCATCGGGCAATTCTTACAAAAAGGGACGCGATATCCCGTGGTCAAAACCGTGTGACCTTTTGTGACCCAATTTGAGCAAGAAAGAGAAGAGAGATTGGAACGTTATTGGAGAAAATTATTGGAAAGAGGACTTGTTCCACTGACGCATATTTCATTGTCACCCTCACCCTTCAGAGCATCCACAGCTTGTTCAGGAACCGGAGAGGCACATTACAGCCGAGATAGAGAAAGTGGTGGAAATTCCATGCCGGGCAAGAGGTAAGGTCACCGCCGTTTGGACTTGTTATCGAGACAGATAGGTGGGGTGGGGGGGGGAGAGGCGGGGGACGAGCTGTAAATATCATCCTTTCCTCTCTGTTCCGATGTCTGGTGCTATATAGATTTCCACTGATTTGAAGATCTTTGTAAATACCTTGCAATGAGCTGGAATCGATTCCAATGTTCCCTGGCGTATTTCCAGAGTTTAGCACAACATTGTCTGCCCAGGGATGTCTGCCCTCAGAGACAGAGCCATTGACAAATAAGACACTTCTTGTCGTGCACTGTGTGTTTAGCGGCTTTGCGAGACACGTCCACATATAAAAATGTAATTGCTACGAAGCAACCCTTGACAAACCACTGATTAAGGTTCCGACTATTACCACAGTTGCCATCTGAAACCCCACGGACTATAATTTGGGCTCAAAGGTCATTGGGACCGGTTGCATGTACATGACAATCGCGTCCTAACCCCGTACCTCAACGGGTGATTATTCTACCCAAAGACAAACTCCGTCAATGATTTGATGCGTTTTTTTTATTTCCCGCTGAGATGACTCCCATCGCGGCCGCCGTCCCTTCCAGAGCTCGGGCTCTGGAAGTCCTATCGAAACGACAAGAGGCTCGTGATTTGTATAACCTGTAATTAGCAAAGGGACACTGCTGAGTGATGGAGCATTTACACGATCTCTGGAATCGCAGGTATTCCGTCGCCAACCATACATTGGTACAAAGATGCAGTGCCGGTCACCCCGTTAGACGTGCCCAGATACAGCCTGATGAACAACGGCAGTCTGCAGATCAACGGACTGATCCCGGACGACACTGGCATGTTCCAGTGCTTCGCTCGGAACGCAGCTGGCGAGGTGCAGACATTCACGTACCTCGCCGTCACCAGTAAGTGAACTGTCCTTCTGAATGTTACTGTCGCGAGCGCTAGTCACGTTTCAGCAGCAACACTGACAACAACAGCAAAATTACTATTTGTACACATTGGTCCTCCTTTCACGACAGGAGGACGTCCCAAGGCGCTGGACAGTTACTGCTTCAGACACGAGCTGGGTGGGCGGGGTGGGGTAGGGGGGATAAGAAGTTGCTGATGGTAGAGGAGAGTCTTGAGGCGAGACTTGAAGGAGGCCAGGGATGGGGCGAGGCGGAGGGACTGCAAGATGCCAGCTCCAGAGGTTACGGGCAGAGTGGCTGAAGACTCGCCCACCAATGGTTGGGCGGATGAGTCGGGGGACGTGGAGCAGGCCAGAGCCTGCTGAGCGGAAGGGTCAGGCAGGTTAGGAAGGGGATAGGAGGTCGCGGATGTAGGGTGGGGCGAGGTGGAGCACTTTAAATGTGAGGACCAGGATCTTGAATAACAATGCAATAATGGATGGGGAGACAGAATCTCTCAGTGCATACACCAACAATCTCGGCAACCAGCAATCTGGCAGCTACCTTACGCTCCCTTATCATGTTATATTGAACCAAACAGCAAGGAAGGTTGGAATAGAATAAGTGTATTCAGTCCTTCCAATTCCTGCCCACTCACTGCTCCCCGTTACCTTTACCACGCTCTTTCTTAGCTCCTGAGCATTCCAAAAACCTCATTTTTTTTTAAAAAAACCCTCTCTTTGACGTTCCTTTGGTCAGGGTTCCAAACCCTCTTACTTCCTCACATAGTCCGCACCACTACATCTGCCAAGTCTCGCTTCCACACATGACGTTTTATCACTCTATCGACAGAAGCTAGTTTGCGCGAGTCCCGTCTCCCCCTCACCCCCCCCACTGCCTCGTTCCTCCTCACTGCTGCATGTTGCATTACCTCTGACCAGGAGGCGAGTGAGTACAGTACCATCAAAACTGCTTTCATTTCAAACACTTTCATTTTCCTCCACGTTGGGCAGGAAATTGTCGGGAGAATCAGGGAAGGTGATTTATCTAATATATTTCCATAACATAAAGGTTACACGTGTATTATATTTACGGTGTTTCTTAAGCGATTGCACACACAGCGAAGCAGACGATTAGAAATCTGTATGATTTGCTTTTCCCTTCAGCACATTCGGAATCGTTTTAAATCCTTGCGTTTTGCATTTGATGCAAAATGCCTTATTACATCTCCTTGACATCTCAAAGCCCTTCACCGAAAAATACTGTGTATCTTGTGAGCGAAAGCCTGAGTTGAGGTGTTGAGACGGCTATCATTCCTGAGACCTAGATAAAAACACACCTTTGAGTTTGTTAGCTTCGCACATTATCGACATTTTAGAATTATTCTTTGCCGCTCCGTGCTTGGTGCAAATGTTTAAACGAAAACGATTCTCCCGCCACGAGTTCGCAGAACGTTTCGGAGGGACACCTCCTTTTGGTATTCTTTCTTAATTGACTGAAACCTCCAAGCTCGTTCCCAGTATTCCCTGCGTGCGTGGGTAAGAATTTTAATGAGGCTGCGATTCCCCTCTTTCGCCCTTTGGGAATCTCGAGGCTCTGGGTTTCTGCAGTCGGGCGAACACGGTGTACAGGCTGGGCTGTTTGTCTGGGGCTTGTTTTGTTTCTCGTTAAAAGGACGTAAAGAAACGTCCTGTCATTTTACAAACCGTGTCGCTCTCCATTAATGAGCCCATTCGTTCTGCTGATCATGCCGTGTCCCTAACCGACTGTCAGTACGTAAAGCTGAATTATGCTGCAGCATGTAAGAGGATCATTTCACTGCTCAGTGGAGTGATAATACACACGAGAGCAAAGTAATACTTCACACGAGAGCAAAGTAATACTGATGATAACTTCGCATGCTACCCGGCGTTCAGCCATTCACTTCAGGGCCCCCTAGCAAGTAAGTCACTTCAGCCACCACGCCCCGAGTCTCTGGAACTACCATCCTTCATTCCCTTCTCCTCGCCTCCCCCCTCTCTCCTTTTCTATTTTCAGGTCTCGGCTAAAGACCTCTCTTTTCGACCTTCGCGCTTTCGGTCACCTTTCCCCCCCCCCACTCCCCCTGGCTCCGCCCCGGGATCCGTTATCGGGAAGCGCTGGCGGCGTGGAGTGGGTGAGGGCGCTATGTAAAATCCAAGTTGTTGTTGTAAGTACGGGTTGCCTTATTATTATCCTTCCTGTTGGAACAATATCCTCCCTCAAGGTTACGGGATCCCATCGTGGACCCGGTAAACAATCTCAAGAATCCAGGCAGAAAAAGCAACAAAGCGCCGTGCGTTATAAACGGAGTGAGATTTTTTTTTGGGGGGGTCTATTATACGCTGATCTTCGTTTATAATAAAAATAATAATAATAATCAATCCTTCATTTGATATAGAGCTTTTCACGTCTTCTGGACGTCTCAAAGCGCTTCACAGAATATACCGTAAAGTGAATTGACTGTATATATGTGGGCGAAAGGCGGCAGCCAATTGCACACGGCAGCGTCCCCACAAACGGTCATGGATGGAAAATCACCGATTTATTATTGATGTTTTTCAAGGCTTTATTATCAGTTGTGTGGAGTAAGGAAACTTGCCCAGGGTCTCATCCTGCCTGGAATTTCACCTGAAACTCCTGTGATCTTCCGGTTTCGGAAATATTCCATGAACATGTTGTACGGTGCTGTAACGTACCTTGAAAATTGTCTTCACAGCTATTTGGAGTTTTCTGTTTGAAAATGCAAAATAGCTTTCGAATGATCAGGGGGTGATGAATTCCCTTTTGTGCAGGACAGTTTATGCGAAGGGCGCTATAGAAGTGCACACATTGTCGCGGCTTGTGCTCGTAACAGTCGGTCTTTCTCAATGGATAAAAAGACCACGTAGATTGGAAATTCAAATTCCCGAGTTAGCTGATCTGAGCAGTGATTCGGGTGTGATTAGCCTCAGTCCTTCCTGCCTTAGTGAAGGGGTAAAGAAAAAAACCCAGATTGTTCCCCTCCTCCTGATCACTACACACACACTCCTGCTGCAAGGTGTACGTGTGGGGACTTCAAATGGGGACACGTTTAGGCGCAGCTGCGATATTCCCCACACAATCCTGCCCACATCTGCTGTCACACTTGAGTAATGGTCACTTGTGGAAGGAGCCTGAAGAACCACGTCTCAATAGAAAGAAAAATTGAGTCAAAATCCCTTCGGGGATCGTGGGGCGGGGGTGGGGGGGGGGGGGGGTGGCGGGGGTGGGGGGGGGTGTGAACAGGACGAAGCGAAAGAAAGGTTTGGTTTCATCTGATTTCGTCGGAACATTTTAGACAATAGATTTGTTTGGCTGTTGACTACGCTAATGAAAAGTGTCTTCCCAATCAGGGCTAATAGGCGCGTGGAAAATAAATGTTTTCAACAAATAAACAAATTTGACTCTGGAGCCCGCTTTGCTCTGATGAATTGCAAAACGAGAACGTTTTTTTGGTTTACCCTCTCCCATCTATTTGCTGCAATTTTCAGGCATTCCTCCCAACATCACCAAGGGGCCTTTGGACAGCTCGGTGATTGATGGGCTGTCTGTCATCCTTTCGTGCGAGACATCAGGGGCGCCGCGACCTGCAATCACTTGGCAGAAAGGTACAGGAACAGAGTCATATTTCACCGCTCCTTGTGTCCTCTGGAAGGAAAAGCCTTTTCAAAACGCCTGCAATTGGTACACAAGAACAACCGAGAGAGAGATAGAGAGATAGAGAGAAAGATAGGGTTGCTTTCGCGTTACTTCTGTACGCTCCCAAGAGAGATTGATTGGTGCGTTATTCCACGCGGATGCAAGGATGATTATCATTCCGTGAATGGTCCCCGACGCAGCCGTCTCGATCCAAACTGTTATGAATTGGTCACCAATATTAATAATGATAACCCTTGCATTTGATACATTGCCTAATCACATCTCCGAGATGTCTCAAAGCACTTTGCAGTAATACACTGTCAAGTGAATCGACTGCGCATTTTGTGGGTGAATTGCGGCAGCCAATTGCACCCAGCAGTGTGCGTGTGTGTGTGTGTGTGTGTGTGTGTTCCTCCCCCCCACCACCCCCCCACACACAAACAACCGTGGATTGAAGAGCCCAATTTATTCTTATTTATTTCGCAGGCGAGAAGGTTCTAGCAAGTGGCTCGGTCCAGTTGCCTCGCTTCACTCTGCTGGAGTCCGGCAGCCTCCTCATCAGCCCCTCTCACATCTCCGACGCAGGAGGCTACACCTGCCTGGCCACAAACTCCCGAGGAGTGGACGAAGCGTCCTCAGAACTCATTGTGTGGGGTAAGCGACGAGAGGGCAAACTCTTTGGGTACTTTACAAAACTCTTTGGGACTTTTATTACTTCAAAGAGCGCAACGTGTAACATGGCTGGTGTACCAGCCATGTTAGAACCAACCACCACCACCACCACAACAACAACAACAAATTACATTTATAAGGTGCATTTCACATCGGGTGGATGTCCCAAGGCGCTGAACAGTCAGGTCGGGACCCGAGCAAGGTCGGAGAGAGGCAGGGTAGTGGAGAGGACCGGGAGAGAGTCGGGAGGGGAGGAAGAGAGTCGGGAGGGGAGGAAGAGAGTCGGGAGGGGAGGGAGAGAGTTGGGAGGGCAGCAGAAGGCACGGTCGAAGAGTGAGCCCGGCCTTGAAGGAGGCGAGGGAGCGAGTCGAAGGGACTGTGGGATGGAGTTCGAGAGTGTGCGGGCCAGAGAGGCTGAAAGCCCGTCCGCCAATGGTAGGGTGGGTCGGGTGGGGGACAAGTCCAGGAACGGTTGGGGGTGGAGCTTGTTTCTAATCCGGCAAGTGTGTAGAAGCATCAGTCCGTTTTTTGTGGCTACTTCTTTAAACAGAGTGCTGGCTTTCTGCGTGTGATGGACAACCAGGCTAACCAAACTCTATGCAAGCAATCGAAATGTTAGACTGCCCTCTAGTGTAGGATGTGAGTACTTTAGCAGACAATTCAGTGAATCTTCACTCCCTGCAGGTTCATCAGCTTTCATGTATCTTTTTGCAGATATTCAAAACCGGTTCAAAACATGATCAGGTTTTATTTTCAATCTCATCAGCCTTTTTACTTGGGATCTCACCTCCTCTCTGCCTCCTTCCAAGGTTTTTGATTTTAGAAGCAGAATGCCAAGCTTCAGAGAGCAAGACCATTAATTCAACTGGAACTAGGGCTTCATTCCAGTCTCTGAGGCATTCCAGACCTATCCCAAAATAGAGAGGAGCTTCTACCCTTAGCCTGTACTGAGATTATTCTTATAATAATCCTTGCATTCGATATAGCATTTTTCACGTCTTCTAGACGTCTCAAAGCGCTTCACAAAACATCCTGTAAAGCGAATTGACTGTATATTTGTGGGCGAAACGCGGCAGTCCAATCGCGCGCGGCAGTGTCCCCCAAACAGTCGTGGATTGAAATGACCAATTTTATTATTGTGTTTTTTTGGGGAACGGATTAGGAAACTTGCCCAAGGTTGTGCCCTGACCTACCCGGATTCAAACGCAGGTATCACGCTTGTAAGGCGAGTACTCTAACCACTGAGCTACAGGACTCCACAATTTGTAGGGTCTCGCAACTGTGGCTGGTACAAGGTGCTGACTCCCATTGAAGTCAGGGGAGAGATACTTTGATATCTTCGTGGGTTACTATTGGAACTCGTGTAGATTGACGGAGGAGTGATGGTGGCAGTATGTTCCCGTAATGGGGTTCCCTTTGCAAAGCTGTTAAGGTGCTTGATTTAACGTCTCTGAGAGCCAACCTGAGAAGCAGAGAAATAGCCTCACTCGGCGAACCCGACATTAATTTAATTTTGACTTGGGGGGGTGGTGGTGGGGTGGAAAAAGGACAAACTTCTGCAAACTTCTTTTTTCCAGCCCGCACCCGTATAACAATTCCTCCACAAGACCAGAGTGTCATCAAAGGGACGGTGGCAATGCTGAAGTGCGGGGTGACCCGTGATCCTAATGTTGAAATCAGGTAATGTGTTCACTGAGATTTCCAGACAGACTTACTGCAATGGTCTTTGTGTTAGCAGCCCCGGATGCCGTGATCAATTGAGCACTGGACTTATGGAATAATATAAGAAGAAGAAGAATCCTTGCATTTGATATAGCGCTCTTTGCATGTCTTCTACTAGACGTCTCAAAGCGCTTCACAGAATATATACTGTAAAGTGAATTGATTGTATATATTTGTGGGAATCGTTCCGCCCCGTGACTTTCCTTCCCTTTACTCTGAATTAGCTACGTGTGGGATAAAGACAAATCCGTCATGAATGTGGACGGCATCCCACGAATGCAACTCGACGAAGAAGGGACATTGCACATCTCCCAGACGTGGTCAGGAGACATCGGAGTCTACACGTGTAAAGTCATCTCAGTCGGAGGCAATGATTCTCGGAGCGCGCATCTCAAAGTCAGGTGAGCAGACAGTCACACAGAATAACTCCTTGGGCGAGATGCAAGCAGGTTTGGTCCCTGAATTTACATCTCAAATTAAACGTGTTTTTTTTTTTAATTCACGTTCTTTTGAAAAAAAAATCATTCTCACTGACTTTTTCTTTCTTCCGAATTGAATGTCTTCAAATGTGCAGGCAGCTCCCTCACGCTCCGGAGAATTTAGTGGCTCAGCTGAGTTCTAGCGAGAAGAGAGCCATTTCCCTGACTTGGGCGAAACCCTTCGATGGGAACAGTCCCCTGATTCATTACATTCTCGAGGTTTCTGAGAACAGTGAGTAAGGTTGCGATGCTGCGCGCTGGAAACTCGTGATCACCCATAAAAACATACAGTCTCCGCACTTTACAATGCATCCTGCAAAGCACTTTGAGAAGTTTCTCTTTTCCCTCTCCTCCTCCTCCTCCACCTCCCTCCACGCGCCCCCTTTGCATGCAAGGCATTACACAAACGTAAATTATAGTTGTGGTCTATCATTAGTCCTGGGACGGAGCAATCAAATATAGTGTTTGTCAATGGCCACTTCATTAACCTTGTGTCTGTGTACTTATTCACGTCATAAAATGTGCCATTTGCATGTATAATTGTCAGCCCTCCCACAAAGCATACTTAAATAGCAGATTAATTATACCACTCACGCATTTACAAACGCTAACCTGTTCATTGGCATTGGATTTCCAAATGAGTTCAATGAAAAACACTGCACATCTGTTGCCGACCTCTGCAAATATCTGGATTGAAACAGCACCCACTGCGAGGTTGGGATTGCCTATCACAGAGTTTAATTCCAGTCCCAAAACTAAGTGAATGATTCAGACTTAGACCTGCTTTAATAACAAGACCTTTTTTACTGGGACCATCTCACCTGAGATACGATTGTTTGCATTCGTAATGGGAGCCAGGCAAATTGCAAGAGGATGACTATAAAGCAACTGTTGTGGCAAGTTGACCTTCGAGGGATCATGTTAAGGCAGCGTGGCTAACCTTACCAGCTGAGCCCTGTTACTGTCCACATCCAACTGGGCAGATGTTTTTTGCCCGCGCTTCTTCCCGCCAATCTTTTGGTTGATAGGCAATCAATCAGTCAATGAAAATCAATGAAAACTTACATTTATATAGCGTCTTTCATGTCGAGAGGATGTCCCAAGGCGCTGTACAGTCAGGTAGAGACAAGAGCAGGGGGGGGAGGGGGGAGGGGCAGGATGAAGGAGAGTAGGAGAAATTGCTGTATATTATACATTGTATATTGTATGTAACAATGGGTTACAACTCCCAATTGTTTCTGGATCCTTTTCCATTCTGTAAAAAAAAAGGTTGGGCATGAAGGAAAGTTGGCGAAAAGCACCTGCAAATCAAGAGAAAATCTTCTCAATAAATCTTTCTGGTTCTTATAGACTCGCCCTGGAATGTTCACCTGCCGAATGTTGACCCTGAGCTTTCTGGACTGATGGTTAGAGGACTCATCCCGGCCAGGTCCTATCAGTTCCGTATCTTTGCCATGAACGACGTCGGAAAGGGGCAGTTCAGTAAAGAGACTGAGAGGTAAGGCCATGGGTGCAGTGGAGCTTGTTGTAAATGAACGGAGATTGATCACGTTGATACTTGCTTCAAAAAAAAATCATTAAAAAAAATTTGAATAATAATAATTTGGTTACTCAATCCACGTCTGTTTGTGGGACACTGCTGTGCGCAATTGGCTGCCGCATTTCGCCCACTCGACAGTATGTTCGACGAAGCGCTTTGAGACAATTTGAAAACCTAATTAGGCATTTGTAACAAATGCAAAGATTATTATTATTACTACAGTATTATGCTTGGCCCTCTGAAACAATTAGCAAAACATACAAAAGGCTAGGTGCATAAAATGTGTGCAATAAAACTTGGGAAACACTAGAATTTGGGATTGTACAATGTAAAGGATGGGGTGGCAGTGTGAGCCCGACTCATGTTCATTATTCAGAGACGCACAATCATTTACTCATTGAAAAGTAAGGTTGCCTTTAACTTACCCTTCCTTCTTTTCGTATCAAATTGCACAAACTCTCGCAGGTTATCACTGCCTGAGGAACCACCCAGTGCCCCCCCGCAAAACGTCATCGCGAGTGGCCGAACTAACCAATCCATTATGATTCAGTGGCAGCCGCCGCTGGAGAACCAACAGAATGGGCCCTTGAAGGGTTACATTATAAGGTATCGGCATTTTGTATCAGAGCAATGTTCTTCCCGCATGAAAGTGCTTCGCGCCAGACATTTTACACTTGCTGTGATTTACGCTCCTTACAAAGTGGCGAGGAATAATATTACATTAGTTGGACAACAAAGCAATTTCACTCTTCCTTGCTTCCTTCCTTTCTTGGAGCTCCTGTAGCTCAGTGGTTAGAGCACTCACCATACAAGTGTGAGACCTGTGTTCAAATCCAGGCAGATCAGGGCGAAACCTTGGGCAAGTTTCCTTATTCCACACTCCTAATGATAATCCGTCCAACAAAAAAACACAATAATAAAAATTGGTCATTTAAATCCACAATTTAAATGACCAAATGGGGACACTGCTGTGCACAATTGGCTGCCGCATTTCGCCCACAAAATATACAGTCAATTCACTTTACAGTATATTCTGTGAAGCGCAGATAAGACGTGGATAAGATGTGAAAAGCGCCATAACAAATGGAAGGATTATTATTATTAATATGCTTCCTTTCTTTCTTTGATCTCTGCAGGTATTGCTTGGCAGGTTTACCTGTTGACCACCAATACAAGAACATCACCAGCTCTGAAGTCAACAACTTCCTGCTTGAGGATCTCATAATATGGACCAATTATGAGATTGCAGTTGCATCCTATAACGGGGCTGGTCTGGGCGTGTATAGCCCTACTGTCACCGAGTGGACCCTGCAAGGGGGTGGGTATGAGGGTCACTGAGGGTGGGCTGAGGTGGGGGAAAGGAGAGTAAGGAAAGAAGTTAGCAAAATTACACATGGCAGTTTGGAAAAACTTATCACCAATTAATCTAACTTTACATCCAAACACTGCGCTCTGTAAAGACATCAGAATTAATTGCACTACTTTCTCTTCTTATTGGTTAAGAGGATCTGAGACGCACTCAATCAATATGAGGGACGGTAAGTGCTTCATATGATTGTAACTCGATGTGTTTCAAGATATGCTTCTCTCCAATGGATCCAATAGAATATGTTTGGTGCAGAATTGCATAGAGCTTGAACCCGTGACTCTCAGCCACATGTTGCACAGTTGGGAGTCCCCACATATCAGTTCGACTTGTATTCCTAAATAGGGACAATTGCATTTAATGTTGTTAAGATGAACAGTTAAATTAAAGTGAGGACTCCCAAATTTTTTTGCGGGGTTGGGGGGCATGGGGGGCTTTGTGAAGGGGTGAGCAGAGGAGGAGAAGAAAATTGCTTATCTCACAACTTTTTAACTGATCTGATTTCTGCTGGGAATTATTGAACGCTGATTGTGCTGAAGTCTGCAGCACCAATCATCTCATGATAACATTCCTGGTACTGGATGGGGTGGGGGGGGGGGGGGAGTGGATGGTAAGAATTGCAACAGGTTGGATGAATTTGGGGAAAGTTTAAATGTCGGGAATGCAACTGATCAAATTAGAGGGTTCCGCAGATCTGCCATTTTCAGATCAAAATATATTTGTGAATGCCTTGGCCTCAAAGGACCATTTGCTCTTTGTTTGGTGAACCAATTTGAACTCCCAATCTGTCGCTATCTCCAGTTCCCACGGTGCCTCCGGGAAGCGTGAACGCCGAAGCCATCAATTCCACCACCATCCGGTTCACCTGGACACCACCCAGCCCTCAGTTCATTAACGGCATTAACCAGGGCTACAAGGTAAACGGTCACGGTTTTAACCTGCTTCCAAATACAAAGCAATGTTTTGCTCCAGTCTAAATTGGCACTGGCGGGGACTTGAGTCATTTGATCGTATTGTTGTGCAACATCCATTATGATTATTATTATTATTATGTATATTTTCCACAGTTGACTAGTGATCAATACTGGAAGCCTCAGTGGAGTTTAACCATCTCTTAGCCCTGAAGCTAATTTGTAATGTCGCTAAATGTAATCTGAGCAAGGATCAACCAACTACCAGCATTTGGATCCAACTGGGCCCTCCCCGCCACATCAAACAGTACATTTGGCTCTCAATGTGGGAGCTAAATGCTAAGTCTGATTCCTGTCCTGTGCTTAAGTTGGTAGTCTAAGCAAGGAGCTAAAAGTGACCTGAATATCCCTAGATCATAAAGGCTGTAAATTGACCAGGGTTTCTATACCTGTTGACTATGTAAATACCCCCACAGTTCAAATATGTCTCGACATCAGATGAGAATTGAATTAAGCTCAGCAAATCCACTAAGTGGAAGCAGTTATTTAATGTAAACGCGTATATGAGTATCAGTGCTGCAGAAAAACATTTGCAAACACATTTTATTTGTGTTCTGATGGGTTGTCTGGCTTACAAATAATGGGGGCTAGAGAATGGGTTTTAAAATACATTTTTCACACTCAGTTTTGGTAAAACAAAATCACACATTTTATTTTCTTTTTTTAAATTAAAAAAACCTAGAAACATGACCACAAAGTAGCATCATTGATGCGAAAAATGATCAAATCAGTACTTTTAGCCAAATGAATCCCAAGAAATAAAAAAAACAGAGACAGCTTTTCTGAATCGAGGGACAAACAAACAAATGTACCTTAATGTTGCTCACCCAGCCTGCTGTCTCTTCTCGGTTGTTGATTTTAAGCAGATTTCCATTTGAGCAGTGAGAAAAACTGTATTGACTGAAGTTGTTATCTCTTTATTGATTATTTCTGCCTAATTTCATTGCTGTGCCATTGACCTATACTATCTGACTATCTCTACTCTAGCTTCTTGCCTGGGAACGTAATGAGACAGAAACTCTAGCTGCTGTGACAGTGACTTCTCAGCCAATGGTTTTTTTTATATACTTATTTTCTAGTATTTTAACCCTGTCCTGCCTTTCGTTCTAACTCACTTAACCCCCTTCGTGTAAATGTGGGGTCACTGACTGACTTACTGTAAAGAGGATATGTTTCTTTGCACAGGGTAAAAAGGTATAATATTGGAGGAAAATCTATGCAAGTGAAAAGGTTCAGTTCATTTTTCCTTTGGGTCTATCACTTGAGTCCATCTTGGTCAGACCATACTGCGTCGAGGTCCATTCCTTACATCTTGTTGAGTTAGTGGTGTCTCAGAAACCCGAAAGATATTCAAGTTTTACACAGATTCCACAGGTGAATACATCTTTTAGCACCAAAACAAATTGGTAAACAAACAAACGCAAATCAGAAAGAGCAGAAAATCTATTCTTTATATGTGAAAAATAAGGAAGCATTTGACATTGCTATATCAAGTCATTAAAAAAAAAACTCATGTGTATCCCAATCGCCAAAATACAGATCATTACCTTGACTGCCATCGTTGCAAAGGTTAGGTTTTGGTGCTGAAAATGCAATATTAATTGAAATAGCTCTTTCAAGTGATGTAATCCCAAAACCTCACAAAGCCATTCTCAAGCGATTGATGCCAATTGCAGTGGGCGTGCCTTTGCCGGCATTATATTCAGGAGCACAAAAAATGATGTTCAGCGAAATTAATAAGCCCTGAACAGTATGATCATGACAGAGGACACGTTTAGGTGTACGATACTGATGAAGATAAGGTCTCACTGTCTTCAGCCGAGGCAGAGTAACCAATCTTCTTCTGTAGTGCACCAAGATGAGGCAATCAACCTGCAGTCGTTTGTCCTGGATGTCATTGTGCCCCCAACTCTTTACCTTTGAACAACATTTGGCCACATTCATGGAGAACTTTTCTCCTTTCTGTGGCTTCCTTGTATCTTTAGATTATGGATATATTAGAGACCTGTTTTTGGCTATCGTACAATTATGGCATCATAGAATTTTACAGCAGAAAAGGAGGCCATTTGGCCCATTGAGTCTGTGCTGGCTCTTTGAAATAAGCTATTCAAAGTCAATCCCACTCCCCGTGCTCTCCTCATAAGCCCACAAACTCACTCATCCTCACCAACAGTATTGGCTCATTGAAAATAGCTTTTCCTCCAATTAATGGGAGGGACGAAGAGGTGCATGTTGCGGATGTGGGGCTGGGGGTGGGGGAAGGGGCAGGGTACTGCAATGCTGCATGCACCCTACACTTTTCCTTCCAAACGCCTGCCCCACAAACTCTTTCTACCCGATATCACCAATGGACCATCTGCATTTTTGCGTTTTTTTTAAATCCGTTTTGGCCATTTGATGAAGTTTGGATGAGAAACTTGCAAAGCCAGCTTGGCTGTCTTCAGAATTCTAAGAGTGGCCTTCACGTTTGTCATGAAATCTTATCAAAACTTATCCAACCTTAGAACAAGCTCAACCACCCTTGTTCGAATTTTCGTTACATTCCTAAAAGCCAGGGATGCAGAGGTTTTATTGACTTGTGCTAAAGGTTTGAAGTGCACCTGTCCTATTGTCTGTTTTTAATAACTCTCATTCACTCTCTCACTCAGCCTCGTAAACTGTATTATTCTAGCAATAACCGTGTGTCATGAATACTTGCCAACCACTTCTTCTACCAGAATTCATTTACCATCCGGTGGACTCACCCAGTCTACAGTAGAGCAGCGTACTTGGTGCTAAGCAGAATCAGCTTTAGACAGGTTATAGCTGTAAAATACATGGCAATACAAAGGTGTGTGTCTCGAAGTGCGTGAATGATGAATAAGTCAGCCTCATTCTCTGGGCATTTGTGATGGTTCCAGAGGAGACACCAGATCCACCCATCCAGGTCCCCATAGCTCAAATGAATGAGAAGGAGCCATGTCTCGTGAGATCTAGCTGGGTGAAGAAAATGTGAGATTGAACATCAGAAGATCAGCTTTCCTTTTTCAGCAGCTGAGCAGACATTCATTACAGTGCAAAATCCGTTCAAGAGGTCACGAGTGTTAATGCAGTTCAGTGAAATGAGAGCCTATTGTAGACTGAGTGAGTGATGCAGAGTTTCCAATGTGAAGCTGGATTTGCATCAAAGCTAAAGAATAAAGTCAAATGCATCCTTATCGCTCCGCTTCTCTGGTGCTGTTTCAGCAGAGATAGTGCGATGCCACGTTTAAAAATACGTTTCCCAGTTGTTGGCAAGTATTACCTGTCAAGAATCTTTCTCAAGCATTAACTTCCCAATTGTGTTGTGTTTCCATCGACTCCTATAAATCAACTGTTTTCCAGCACTACTGAACCCCTTCACCTTAAAACAAAACTCTGTGACATTTTCCTGAGGTAGAGAATGAGGGACAAGTTCCTAGTTTGGAAGCCGAATCTTAGGAGGATCTGAACTATTGCTGACTGTTGCTGTCGGGAGAAAAATTGGGATTTGGCATAAACGTAGCAGAGTTGAGACTCGCCCCTGTTAACGGTTTGGGCCATAACAGCGGCGTTCTCAACTCTGAAACCATCCACAGTGCCATCTCCGCCTGCTGATGGACGAGTCTTAAATTAAACCGTTGTTTCAACCCCAACTTGCAGCCACACTTCCAGTCAAGCAGTGTCAGAGCCTCAGGGATAGTCACAGAGAAGATTCAACTCTACCAGCCAAAGAAAATTGCTTCAAACCAACTTGATCTGATGTGTAATACTAATTTTAATTGATAATGCTCTACATGACATAACCTGCATTAACCAAAGCAGCACTTGTATTCATTCCTTCTTCTCCCTTTTACTCCTGAAAGCTGTTCCCTGTTGACCTGCTGGAGTCCATTGTAAGAAGATGTTTTTGTTGTGCTCTGGATGCTATGGGAACTTTCCCTCTGTCTCGTTCTCTTTATTGGCAAGTGAGAAAATGCAAGTATAGATCCCAAGTGGATACACTCTTTCCTCCTGACTAGTCAGTTGCGTGTTCCTTGCTCCCAACTAAGGCCTGCCTTCTGTGCCATCGTGTCCCGTTTCACAGCAATGATCCACTGTCCCAGATATAAACAGATGTGTGAACAGTAACAACAACAAACAACAACAACAACTAAATTACATTTACAGAGTGCCTTTCATGTCGGGAGGACATCCCAAGGCGAGTGAGTATCCGCGCAAAACAACTGGCTTAGTTTCGGTTCAGTGGCCTCATTGCAACTGTCTGATTGGATAAAAGCTGTTGCAGTGTTCCTTATAACAGCCACTAGAGGACCCTAAAACCTCACCAAATACCAAGTGCAGAACTTAACCAAGCGGGGGAAAAGAAGATCAAAAGGGAAGAATAAAACAAACCAATATTCACCATTCTGCAATCGAAAAAGATTAAAGTTCTATATATCGAGTCAGACAAGCATATGATTAATTTTTTTTTCTTTGGCTGCGGAGAGAACCCAAATAAATCCCTTTGACTTCCCTTTGAGGGTGGAATCCAGTTGCGTGACGCAATGCGGATGACAAATTATTGATAGATGCTGAAAATATGTTGATTTATAGTGGTGATTTATCAAAGTTCCTTTCCCTCCCCACCCCCCAACACCCAACCTTTATGTACAAGCACCACCCATCCTCCCCCCTCATCCTGGTTCTTTAATGTTTCATGTCCAGTTGTTAGCCTGGGAGCCAGATCTGTTTGAAGAGGTCACCATGGTGACGGTGCGGCCAAACTTCCAGGACTCTGGCCATGTCGGGTACATCCGAGGGCTGAAGAAGTTCACCGAGTATTTCACGTCAGTGCTGTGTTTCACTACGCCTGGCGATGGCCCAAGGAGCCCTTCGCAACTGATACGCACGCACGAAGACTGTGAGTAATGTCTTGAAACCCCACCAGCACCATCTCGAACGCGTGCGTTCTTCAGGCCCCTCGCTCGACATCGCTTAATGTTTCCATCTTCCCTTGCTGTAGCTCAGTAGTTAGAGCAGTCACCTTGCAAGCGTGAGACTTGTGTCTTCGAATCCAGGCAGGTCAGAGCGAAACCTTGGGCAAGTTTCCTTACTCCACACACACACACATAATAATAATCTGTCTCCCCCCCAAAAATGGTCATTTTCAATCCACGACTGTTTGTGGGGAAGCTGCTGTGTGCAATTGGCTGCCGCATTTCACCCACAAATATACAGTCAATTCACTTTACAGTATATTCAGTGAAGAGCTTTGAGACGTCAATAAGTTGTTGAAAAGCGCTATATCAAATGCAAGGGTTATCATTATTATGCTTATAAGGTTGGGAACTGCCATGATGGGAAAGTATATAATAGTCCTAAATACTTTTTAAACAAAACACCTTGATCCATCCAAAGAGCAATGTTGCCCTCTTTGCAAGTCACCGTGCGAGGCACAGCGATCACAAGAGAAGTCCTTTGGCCTATTTGATCCACGCTTCTAAAAAAAAAACCCCACATTTCCATGATCTTCCTTTCAATCATCTCTGTTTGCCCAGCAGTAGGTTCGGTATCTGTTTCACAATCGACTGTTTCCTTTAGACCCTGGTCCAATTGGACACCTTAGCTTCACGGAGATCCTGGACACGTCTTTGAAAGTCAGCTGGAGAGAACCCCACGAAAAGAATGGAATTCTCACAGGTCAGATGTTCCAAGAGCAGGGGGGAAAAGGGGGTCAGATTCAGTTTATACAGGAACGACATCGCAAATAGCATGCAACAAAGCCTTAGGATGGAACTAAAAAACAGGTCTGGTCTATCTAAACTCTTCCCATTTTTTCTTCAAGCAAGTTGCCAAAGCGACAGATTTGAAAACTGATCAACAGAGCGCAATGGGCGCACGTATAAACTGGTCATGAAGTGGGGTGTGGGGGGGGGGAGAGTGTGAAAAACACAATCGCAGGCCGGGAGCCAATTGTAAATTGAATGTCAAGAAACCGATCAGATCGTTTAGGGTTGAGGTTTGCCATCAAGACCAGACTGCAGTCATGGCCATTGATGCGTGGAGTGTCAGTGGCAAGTGGGTGGCACAATGTGTGATGAACTAATTTCTTACGGACTGACTGAGAAGCAGTAAAACGTAAAGCGCAAAGCCACTGGAGATCAAGCTGGCATGATGTTTAGTCAGGATCAACCTGTTAAACCACAGTCAATGTCCCACCCCCAAGCTAGTGACTCATTAAAAGTACTGTATGTTCAGCAGGTACCTGAATTGCCTTGGCGGGGGTGTGTGTGTTTTCTGTCCAGGCTACCGGATTTCCTGGGAGGAGTACAATCGGACTAACACCCGAGTGACCCACTACCTGCCCAACATGACGCTGGAATATCGGGTCACCGGGCTTACCGCACTTACCACCTACACCATCGAAGTGGCTGCCATGACGTCAAAGGGACAAGGACAAGTCTCTTCCTCCACCATCTCCTCAGGTGTTCCTCCAGGTACTGAGCTGTTGCTTTGATTAAGCACAATGTGTCCATTCACACTACCTGTGCGGGCAAGATCTCAGTGAGTCCTGCGACTGATTAATTATAGCCCAACACTGTATCTTTTAGATAACAGGGGAAGGTAGCCGTAAAATTGTAGTGATATTTATGTCGCATAAAATTGTATAGTGTTATTTTCAGTGCCTTGGGATGTCCTCCCGACGTGAAGGGTGCTGTACAAGTGTAATGTTTTTGTTTGTTGTTGTTTTATCACATATTTTCCTTTTCTATTCTTTCAGCTAAATAACTGGTAAAGAGTGAATGGGAGCCCTCGTTAATTACTGAATCTCACTGCACTATAATACAAGAAGTGATGTTAATGTATTTTTTCTCCTTCACCTCCTTCTCTTTTATCAGAATTGCCCGGGGCCCCAACGAATCTGGCCATCTCTAACATCGGCCCCCGCACTGTAACCCTACAGTTCAGGCCTGGCTACGATGGTAAAACCTCCATTTCTCAGTGGCTGGTGGAGGCACAGGTAGAGTGGACACAAATAATGGCAGCACCAAACTGTAGGGCAGTTTGAGAGAGAGATCACTGAACACGTTGTGGGTGTGTGTGTGAAATGGAGACTAAGACATGTTGTGAGCTTTTCTTCTCAAAAGGAGTTTGATCAGTAGAAACAAGGATTGCAAGTGAATGAACATTCATTCACAAATACATCCAGCAACATTTAGACCTCATTGCCACTAGATTGAAATGCACCCGTGAGATCTCAGTTTCTCCCCTAATTGCCTCGTTTTAAACTGTGGGCTCTTTAGAGAGGGGAATAGCACAGCTCCATTTAGAATGATGTTTGGATCGGCTATTATACGCGAGTGACCTTCTCAGCCTTCCAAAGACTGTAGTTTGTCAGCTTTTAGGCGCTTCCCAATCCAGTTACTATTTTTTCCCCCCATCATGGGCAGAGATGGGATCAATTCCGCCTGGGATTGAACCCATCTACTTGTATTCTTTGCACGTTGACTGTCACACTTGGGACATTCGACGAGCCTATTGTAAACCGAGTCAGTCACAATAAATCGGGAGGGAAAGCGAAATGTAGGAGGTTGCGCCTGCCTCCTCCCGTCAACAAGGAATAAACCTGTGGTCAAATGATCTGCTTTAAATACAGCAGGTTGTTCACTTCCCCCCCCCCCCCCCCCCCACCCCAACGATCTTCAGCTACACTGCTCCAACCATCTCAACAAAGGTGTGTGGCCATGTTCGGCAAAAGTCTAGAGTTATACCACAAGATGGGGTTCCTGTTCCACATTGGAATTATTTATACAAAACACAAAACACTACAGATGCTGGGAATCTGAAACAAAAACCGAAGTTGCTGGGGAAACTCAGCAGGTCAGGCAGCATCCATGGAGAAAGGAAAAAGAGTCAACGTTTCGGGTCTGCAACCCTTCGTCAGAACCGAAGTGCTGATGAAGAGTTGTGGACCCTGAAACGTTGACTTTTTTTCCTTTCTCCATGGATGCTGCCTGACCTGCTGAGTTTCCCCGGCAACTCCTGTTTTTGTTTTGGAATTATTTATATCTGTTTCATACAATGGGGGTGGGGTAGGGTGCGTGGGAGGCTACATTTTGCAGGCATTGACAGCGATTCTGAGGTGGAAACACTTGATTCTCTCTGTTATCTCGTTACAGTTTCTCATTCCACGTCCATTCTGGTAGTTCATTCCACATTGCCCATCACCTTTTTAATTACTTTCGCACTCACTCCAGCCCTGTTCTTCCTATCCTATCATATCATAAACCTATTCCAAATTATTCACAATTTTAGGGACCTCTCTTGTCAAACCCTTTCCCCGCCCCTCAGTAACTAAATAAATATATGTCCTACTTCTGTCAGCGATGTGCTAGGTTCAGTACGAGTTTTGACGTGTAAAGGAATTACTGTGACTAATACTTGGTGTATGTTTGGATGTTTATTTTATTCAGCACAATTCAATATACAGTATTTTTAAAAACTTAGTTTTTTTAAAAAAATTTTAAGGTTGTCGTTAGTGGGTATAATGATTAATAGATTGAGGGATCGATTGACGCACTGATTGTTCTCGTTGTATCAGGGATTGTTCTTCTCTCACCCACAAAATATCCAGTCAGTATAAGCCGGGCAATGTATCCAGACAGTATATTTCCACATGGCGCTTTGAGACGTCTCGACGACATGATAAGGCGCAATTATCAAACGCGAGGTTTTAGTATTATCATCATATTATTGCCGTCGTAAACTTCCGCGGTTCTGAGCGTTCCTCTCGCCTGATGATTATTGCTCTCTTTGCTCAGGTCGGAGTCATCGGCGAAAATGAAGAATGGCTTCTTGTCTATCAGCTGTTCAATGAGCCAGATGCTCGATCGCTGGAGGTCCCCGACCTCAACCCTTTCACTTACTACAGGTACAGTCCGCACCAGTGGTTAGAAGTGACTTAAAAGGAAAGTGGGCACTTCCGAGCGCGTGCCGAGCTCAGTCTCTTTTTCCTAAACTCCATTGAACACCCAGGGAAACCTCAGGCAATCCGGTTTCCCTTGGTTGCGACGCTGTGAGGATGTCCATTTTCAAACGCAGCTTGCTTCCCTCAGCTTTTAAGTGAAGGATAAACCCATTCACTTCGCGGCAGGACGCCACAGTTCGCAAACGGGCCACAGCTCCTCGTTCACCGACTAAAACCGGGCAGTCTTTGCACAAAACTTTGCACAAAATCCTGCGAAGTGTGTCCTCCTGACGCGACAGTGGCTGTAACAAATGCAAAGGTCATTATTATTGGTCGTAGTAGGATTAATAGTCTGTTGTTTCCACAGGTTCCACATGAGGCAGGTGAACATCGTCGGGATGAGTCAGCCGAGTCAAGTGTCCCGCAAAATCCAGACCCTGCAGGCGTCCCCCGACATGGCCCCTGCCAACGTAACCCTGCGGACCGCGAGCGAAACGAGCCTCTGGCTACGCTGGGTGGTACGTAGCAGCCCACTTGCCTTGACACTGAGCCCTTCAACTTATTACAGGGCGCGTCGCTTCTCGGTGCACGGAATTGTGAATCCAATCTGCCGAGTTTCAGGCAGGCGCTACCGTCAGGGAAGGCCAGTCCGACCAGGGGGGTTCTGTGTTCTCAGCAGAAATCGCACGCGTCAGCCATGTTTTTTTCCGTGTGTCGCCCTGACACCCTCACCGTTTTGCCGACCGGACGCCGCGAGTCGGTGTAAATTCCGGAGGGCGGAGAGTTGAGGTTGTAGATATCCAATCGGCCGATATTTTTCTTCCTCTCCCGGCCTTTTCGGTTCACAACCGGAAGAACTGTAGAATTCCATAGAATTGTGGAAATTCACAGCTCACAAGAAACGCCAGTTGACCCATCGTGTCTGTGCTGGCTCTTTTAAGAGCAATTCTTTGAATCCCAGTTACCTTGCACTACCAGAGAGTAGTGAATTGATGGAATTCTCTACCAAAAGGCTGTAGATGCTCAGTCCTTGAACATATTCAAGACTGAGATTGATAGATTTCTTATTTGTTAGGGGATATGGGGATGAGGCGAGGGCAGGTGAGGTTAGGTTTGAAGATCAGCCGTGATCTTATTGAATGGCGGGGGGCAGGCTCAAGGGGCCAAATGGCCAACTCCTGCTCCGAATTCGTATGTTCTTATGTTCTTGTCCTCCCCCTCCCCCATTATTATCGTTGCAATTATTATTTTGATTACACCCTTCATTAATGATTGATTGCGCGCTGTGCTCTGGATACGTGTCGCTCTTTGTTCCAGCCCTTGCCTGAGTTGGAGTACAATGGGAATCCGGAGTCGGTTGGCTACAGACTGAAGTATAGGAGGACCCATGGGAACGGACCCGTTCGCATACATGTCATCAACGACCGGATCGAGCGCGAGTTCACCATCGAGGATCTGGAGGAGTGGAGGGAGTACACAGTGCAGGTCCAAGCCTTCAATGCCATTGGCTCCGGGCCGTGGAGCCAAGAGATCAAGGGTCGCACGAGAGAGTCTGGTGCGTTTTTGGAATAAGCTCCTTTCCTCCCTCCCTCCCTCTTTCCCTCCCTCCCTCTTTCCCTCCCTCCCTCTTTCCCTCCCTCTCTCTGCCAGATTGACAGTTTGCCCAGATCAGGTCCACGTTCCTGTTAAGATCCTCCTCAACTGCCCGCTAACAGCTCATTGGGTTAACCCATCATTGCTTTGGGTCACTGCTCAGTCAAACTGAACTTGTGCGTATCACAACATTATTGTGTGGAGTGGATTATCAGGTTTGTGTGTGGGCACGTCAGCACCTCGGGACGTCCTCCTGACGTGAAAGGCGCTCTGTAATTTGGTTGTTGTTGCACAGATTCTTCTGCAAGCAACTGTAGACAAGTCTGAGCAGCGACACTGTTTAAAGACCCCTGTTCACCATGGCAATCTCACGCAACCATAACATCTGATAGTGCCGTAGTATTCAGTGTTCACAAAGCAGTAACATGCGCTCAGTGGGTGGTGTTATAGAGACTGCAGTACAGGAGGCTATTTAGCCCATTGTGTCTGTGCTGGTTCTAGCTTCCCCCCCTCCCCCTGTGTCCAACCATTCCCTCTTTGTTCTGATCATCCTCAATTTGTGCCTGTATTATTGCTAGGATTAATAATTATTGTTTGTAGCAGTAGTATTGTTACTATTGTTCATATGACCACCAACAACAAAGTTACATTTATAGAGCGTCTTTCACGTCAGGAGGACATCCCAAGGAGCTAAACGATAAACAACAATTTATATCGCGCCTTTCACATATTATTACTGGTTTAAGATACAAGTACTGTATTGAGCCCGATAGTGTAGCAGCACCTGAAATTACTTTCAGCTCAGCAAAGCGTGCTTTCAAACCCTTCACACAACCGTAACTCCTCCCAGAGAGTTCGTTGAAACACGTAAAAGGAAAATGAATGCTTGAATTTTATTTTGGATTTAAATTGAAAAAACGTGTGCTTCATTGTTCAAAGCGTCAGCCAGCAGTTTACGATTCAATTAAGCATGAGCTGCGAGAGGCTTCAGAGCATCCGGGCATCTCAGTTCTAAACACAGAGACAACAAAGCGTGGAGATCCCTGCTGATCGGGCCTTTGAAAGTTATTGGACGTTAATTCAACATATCCTTTGACCGCAGGGAGGTTTTTCAAAAGGTTAATAATTGGAAACAAGCAGCGAAGGAACAAGAATAGAGTGAGCAAACAACCCCCCCACCGCCCCTTGACCTCTGCACAAAAGGGAGAAAGACGCAGGAGGAGTTGCAATCGTGTGACTTGGGTTCACGAAAGTTTCACTCTGGTACCAAGACGTTTGCTGGGTTTTACTGTGTGCCACACAGGAATGGTGACGTGTGTGTTTTTTTTAGAAACAATGCGTATGATCATGACCCCCTCGTCACACTGTCAGTTTGTTTGATTACTCTATTTGCCAGATCTGTTATACTCCACGTGTGTTTGCGTGAGTTTGCATTCGGTAAAGCGCCTTTCACATCAGTAAGGTTTGTCTCAAAGCATTTCCGCGGGATATAATGTACAGCCTAGCGACTGTGTGTGTGGTGGGCGAGCGCGCGAGGCAATTTGACGTTTGTCTTTGCGCAAAGAAAGCTCTTACGAGCTACGTTGTCATTAATCCTCTCCGATGACCGAGTGAATGAGTTTATCAGTGAGGAACATTTACGGCAGGCAGTTTCCTAAATTAAAGCAATTGCTGTCGTATGTGGTGACTGTTTTATTGACAAGCTTTGCAAAGTCCCAGAAACAAGCACACAGAGTGAATGGTCCATTAACTGTAGCATTGTGGGCCAAGTCACTGGGAGAAAATACCACAGCATCACGGGATCTTTCAAAGTTTATCTTATCACTTTCTCACGAGAGCTTTGTCAAGCCAACTTCTGTAAGCTCTAGTCCTGATGTGTAGTTTGAACTCACAACCTTATGATTCAGAAGCCACTAATTGAACACAGGGATTTAATTGATTGTTCAACCCATCCACCCCCACTTCCCTTTCCCCACCCCCACATCTTCCCCTTGTAACTCTGCTTTAGGGAAATCACGCGGAAATAATGGCAGATAATTTACTACAGGAAATGGTTGCCGAGGAAAAGATTGATTTCTTTATTTATATATTGAAAACTAAATGACATAACAATTTGCGTACTGTTTATAAGGAGCAGAATGGTCCCGATGGGTGATTTTCTGACTCTATTTAAATGCAAATAAGGGACTGAGTGGGCAGAACAAGAGCACAGTAAAGAGACTCTCCTTTGTTTGAACTATCACCAGGTTTGGAATTGGAGAAGTATAACAACCGAAATCAATTTGCAATCGCTGTTTAACAAGCTGGATTGTAATTACTGTAATTATACCAACCCTCTGTATTCGTTACAGCCACCTATAATGTCAAAATGTGTCAAAGCACTACACAGGCAATTGTCAAGTGTAGCGACTGTGTATTTTGTGGGCAAATGTTCACAGCGCAGCAGATATCTCAAACAGTCGCAAAGTGAATGATTACTGTACCAGGGCGATTGGTAGCCTAGAGTAGACAGTCTCTTTTTGAACAGTGGCCCTAGGATCTTTAACACCCACCAGAAAGGATGGATGGGATTTCTGATTGATGTATTAATAATATCCCCAACCTGCTAAAATACGGCCACCCCCAGCAATTTTACCTAAAATGAATTGAAATGTAAAGAATTTTATTTGTTTAAAGGTGCCCATCACGGATAATATCACACAATAATAATAATACTTCCATTTGGTGTAACACATTTCACATTGGGAGGAAGTCTCCCAAGCACTTCACAGGATATAAGTTTGTAAAGCGCAGTGACTGCTGTGTTGTGTGTGTGTGCGTGTGAGTGTGTGTGTGTGAGTGGTGGGTGGCGGGAGGGGGGAGCTAACATGGCAGCCAGTTTCCACACAACAATGCCCCATAAACGGTGATAAAGTGAACAACCAAATTTCTGTTGAGGGGATTGATTGTTGGTTGGGATCATTGGAACTTTGCAGCACAGAAGCAAACCACTCATCCTAATCAGTCTGTGCCAGTGTTAACAAGAGCTCAGATCCTACCTTGTGTGAGGGGCACTACATATATTATTATTATTATATAAATGCACGTTGTTGCTGTTTATATTCCACTCAAACTTGAGTGTTCACACCTTTCAGAGGTAATGGGGCTCCTCGTGGCCTGTGTAGAGGTAGACGTGAATGACCGAGCCTCCGGGCAGCTTGTTCGAAAGATTGTGGACACAGAGAGAGAGAGAAAGAAAGAAGGGAGTTCAGTGTGATCTGAGAACATGGTTCAGAATCTCTGAAAGGCATCATGGATGTCCGGGGGAGGAGGGGAGGGAGTCTGTGCATTCTTACCAATTCTCCTTTTGATCTTCCAGCATCAGAGGAGATCAAAAGGAACAAAGTTAAAGAGTAGCATCAGTTCATGATATCCTATAGCTGGGAGCAGAGCAGTGATAATGAGCTGTGTGGTATTATTTCACAAACAAGTAGACTTCTTGTTTGTTAAGGCGTTATCATATTTCACTGCATCTTGCCTACTGTGTGAATCTGCTTTGCTGGCTTACCCCCAAATGATTAGAACCTGACAATTAATTGAGGGTAGGGGGGGATTTTTTCTTTAGGCATTTTTTTTGCATGGAAACACACCAGCACAGATTGGGAGGATCTCTTTGATCGGAATTAATTGCCGCCGCCCTACAATTGGGCACTGAATTCTGAGCAGCAGGTGACAATTCGATCCATATTTGAGGAAGAAAAGGGAAGGGACGTGGATCTTAGTAATAATAATAATCCTTGCATTTGATATAACGCTTTTCACGTCTTCTAAACGTCTCAAAGCTCTACACCGAATATACTGTAAAGTGAATTGACTGTAATGATGGGAGACAGTCCTTGCTTTTAATACTACAAATTCCTTTTTTTGGGGGGGGATTGTTGGCCAGGATATCGGAAGCAACTACAAAGTAAAATTAATTTACACTTGTCCACATCTAGGTCGATAAAAATCCTGAGTTTTATTTCTGTTTGTTTACTCCGGTAGCCTGCATCGTAAGTGCCAAACAGACTGAAACTGGGGGGACTGATGTCATTGTTATCTTAACAGTGACTAATCCATCAAGATGTACTGTTCAGTATTGTTACTAGCCGCACCACAACTTGGCACCAAGACTTGAGTGGCTTTCATCCTCCTGAAAAATCCTTTTATTTTGGTGACCCTTCTACTCAGATAAATGCTGTGCAGACATTTTTTTTTAATTAAACGTATAAAAGCAGGTGACACCACCACTGTAATTAGAGATTCCGCAGATTTGAGACGTCTAGAAGACGTGGAAAGCACTATATCAAACGCAAGGATTATTATTATTTTAATTCAGACCCAAATAAAGGATTAGCCTAAGGTGTCAGGGTGATGGGAAGTTTCATTTCCCAGCCCGATAGCTATCTTTTCAATACTTCCAATATCGTCTGGTTATATTATATCTTCTAATGAAGTCAGAAAACTTGGGAGGATGGTGAGGGAAGGGTTTAAGGCATTGGTGGTTTTAAGGCATTGAATGAGTTACTTCCATTGACAGGCCAAATGAGTCACACATTAGGACACACAGGAAGACTGTACTTCAAACAAATGTATTTCTCATTCGCCACAGATTTACATACAATGACACAGACTGCACAACAGGATACTGTACATTGATGTAGTCAGCATTCTACCACAATTCCCCACCCTATTGCTCTGTCCTTAGTTGCTTCAGTGAACGAATGGATGTCTTCAGAAAGAACTCTCCACCATAGCAAATTCAAATTGGTGATCCAGTTGCTTCCCCATTTGCTTAGCATTTCAACACTGGCATGTCTGTGGATGGGTGAGACTCGAAGGCCCGATGCTCTCCAATAATGATGATGATAATAATAATCCTTGCATTTGATTTTGCGTCCGATCACATTTTTGAGACGTCTCAAAGCGCTTCACAGAACATATACTGTAAATTGCATTTTGTGGGCCAAACGCGGCAGCCAATAGATATCAGAACACAACTTTCGAATAGATGGCAGTGAATTTTAATTTAGTCTCATTGGTACCAGTCTTGCTTGTATCGAGCTAGTGATCTCCACTGCAATTGCAGACATGTCGGAAACTATGTCAATAATCATGCTTCCCTTGCACAATGAGTTATGGTGCTTTTATATTTTTCTTTTATTCAGTCCCTTCTTCTGGACCAACGAATATCTCTGCCCTGGCTGTTAACTCGAGCAGCATCTTAGTCAAGTGGAATGAGGTCCCAGAACAGGATCGCAACGGGCTTGTCCTTGGCTATAAGGCAAGTTGATGCCTGGCACACAAAGCTGTAGTGGAGTGAAGTATTTTGTGTTCCAAAGCGATTGTCAAGCGTACGAGTAGCTATTTTGTTACTCACTTTCTATGAGAGCTATGGGGAAATGGAGAAGCGATCACAGGACATTTGAGGTTAGGTTGGCTCAGTGAGATGCAATACCTTTACTTTTGCAACACTCCCAATCCAGTTTTTTTTACGTAGAACTGCACCTGCAATATTGCCTTGCTTAGAGTTTGCTATCAACGAGGCAATTTCGAAACTGAACCGAAAAATGTGTGGCTGCTGCAGGAAATTAGACACTCGCCCAATTTGAGTCTGAGAGATGATAAATCGCTTGATATCGCTTGAGTCATTATGATCAGTCATCTAAGTTATAAGCAGGATATTCTGGTTTGTAAATGCAGCACTCACTAGCAGCAAAAATCAAAGATTTGAAGCAGAAGATTTCACCACAGCCATATTTTGAGTTAGTGGTGGTTTCGAAGTCGATTGCAAGTCTAAATTACATATGGAAACTGCGGGCAACAGGGGGAAACCGGAAGGCACAGTAAGTCAGAATAGAATGCTGGTTGTACTGTCACTTCTGAGACCTTTCCTCGGAGAGACTGGAAGGAGAAGAAAGGTTTTTTTTTTCCTCGCGAGTTGGCAGCGAGGATACTTATTAACACTGGTCTCCGTCAGTCTCCACTCAGTTCTCAGAGGGCATGGTCCACAGCACTAATTACTAGTCTCGCTCAGCAGAAACTACAGAGGTTGATAGCGTGGCAATTCAGCCCTGGGTGATTGAGAGCTGTTCAGAGTACTGGGGTTAAGTCCCTTGTAAAATAAAATAAAAGACATTTTGCTCTGCGTCTTTCTAGCGATGCACTTAGTGTAGGCATCCAAGATGCTGAGATTTGGTAGCACAACAGTAAACTTTCAATCCCAGCCTTAACAACCTCCACTTGGGTAAGCATCTAAATTCACACTGAACATTTTGAAGGGAATAAGCTCACACGCACAAACACATCAACAAATTTTCATTCTGCAAGCATAATTTCATTCCAAAGGAGACTGTGGTCCTATAATCTTCTCAAACCTTGCACAATCCATCACTCCTGGGTCAAGGGGATGACTTTCCGTATTTACAGACTTGTGGAAAACCCCCAAACGATTTTTAGGCTTGAAACGATGGGTTTCAAAGCCAGTTTAGAGCTTAGGAGCATTGATTCTATCGCTTCTTCTTCTGAAGCAATGCGTAGATGTTTGTCTCGCTGCAGAATTTCTCCTGCGTTTTCCTCTGCTTTCCCGCAGTCACGTTGTCTGTTCTGCGTGTAGGTCCTGTATAAGGAGAAGGACCTGGAGGCCCCTATGCAGTTCTTTACCATTGAAGGCAACACCACATACACAGCTCAGCTTACAGAGTTGGGGAAGTACGTCCTGTATGAAATCCAAGTCGTCGCTTTCACAAGAATCGGAGATGGAAGGCCCAGCTCCCCACCCATTCTTGAGAGAACTTTAGATGATGGTGAGTATTGCAGAATAAGGGTAGGTAAGAGACTACAAGTCTCACCGTATAGTGGAAACTGTACAGGGGAAGATTTGTCTACTGGAAAGCGCTCTTGTGTCAATGGCCACATTCAACTCTGGCGTCAAGACAAAAATATCTGGCCGTGAGGTTTGAACTTCTGTGAACTAGTATCAACCGATGTCGCAGCCTGAAAGCTGTGTTGTTGTTTCCTTGTGGATGCAAGGGTTAGAAAACTGTCACCTAAACAGAGAGAGCTGGATGAACTCAACAGGTCAGGCAGCATCTGATGGAGAAAGGAAAAGTGAATGAAGGTTTCGGGTCCACGACTCTTCGTCAGAACTGGGGGCATGTTGGGAGGGAGAGAGAGGCTTTTAAAGCTTTGTTTGTTTGTTTGTTTCAGTCCCTGGGCCTCCCGTCGGAATCCTGTTTCCAGAGGTGCGAGCCACATCCATGAGACTTGTCTGGCAGCCTCCAACGGAACCCAATGGGATCATCCTAGGTAGGTGAGAACTTCCACAGATTTGGATTAGGATGAGGACACAGCCGGAGAAAGAGAATATCTCCAGGTAGGAGATTTGGGCTCTGAAACCAGAGCCCAAATCTATCGCTACAGAGTTTCACAATATAGTCGGTTGTGCAACTGGAAGATTTATAGCCAACAGCCTGGCTTTATACCCATTGCTTTTGAGAGTCATGCAAAAGCACCCTACATCGAGAGCTTTCCAGTTTCTCTGATAACATACTGGACATTAATAATAATCCTTGCATTTGGTAAGGCACTTTTCACATCTTATTGACGACTCAAAGCGCTTCACAGAATTTACTGTAAAGTGAATTGACTTTATATTTGTGGGCGAAACACGGCAGACAATTGTGCGCAGCAATGTCCCCACAAACAGTCAGGGATTGAAATTACCAATTTTACTATTGTGGGTTTTTTAGAGGGATTATTATTAGGCGTGTGTGTGGAGTAAGGAAACTTGCCCAAGGTTTCGCCCCCCCTAACCTGCCTGGATTTGAACACAGGTCTCACACTTGTAAGGCGAGTGCTCTAACCATTGAGCGATAGGAGCTCCACAACATTTATATCAGAAGCTGCATTTTCACCCAGGCCACTGTAAGCGAGGGCTAAATCAGAGAGAAGGGTTTCACAATATTTCCCTGTGTAAAGAGTAATTGACAGACAATGCAGGTGAGAACTAAGGTGTATATGAGTATGACAAAGTGAGACTGAAGTATAACATCATCCTTGAAGTTGTTAAAGCACTTTATCATAGATGTGAAAAGTCCTATATCCACCTCAGCTGCGGCAACCGGAATCAACTTGGATAAGCATCTGAATTCACACAGAGCATTTATATACAGAGCACTATCAAACACAAGGAACGCTATCAAATCCATCAATTGCAAGGATTTAGTTCTGTCGTGCTGTCAAAAGGTTCCTGAAGTGCTTGCTTCACAGGATTGCCAGTAAAAAAACAAACGTTAAACAGCGGCAGAATGTAGCAGCAAATGGTTCCATAGCCATGAAGGGAATGACCGATTTTATCAGGATCCCAGGAGCCGGGATGAAAGTCTCTTTGATATACAGTAATGCCGAGGGATATTCACTGTCCACCTGACCGGGGCAGGGAACCTTTACCGACTGTGACGATATTAAAAAGGGAACTTTTGTTTCTTCCCTCTCAGCTTACCAGATAACGTATCGTCTAAACACGAGCAGTACGAACACAGCCACGGTGGATGTTCTGAATCCCAGCGCTCGGCAGTACACAGTGCCCGGCCTGAAGAGAGAACGCACCTATGTATTCCGCATAACAGCCCAGACTCGCAAAGGCTGGGGAGAGGCAGCGGAGGCCTTGGTGGTGACCACAGAAAAGAGAGGTGAGGAACACATCGTGTATCGCGATACTGTAAGCGGGAATCATTCTTTGCATTTGACATAGCGCCTGATCGTGTCTTCGAGACATCTCAAAGCGCTTCTCACGAATATACCCTGGAGTGTGATTGGCCGTAAAGGTTTGCGGGAGGGAGGAACGCAGCAGTCAATTGCGCACAGCAGTGTCCCCCAAAAACAGTCGTGGAGCGAGCGAGCGACCCAAATTTTGACTATTATTTATTGATGGAAGGGATTATTACTCCTTGAAAAGCGATCCGACAATCGACTAACAACCGGGTTCCTACTTACTGCTAGGTAAACAGAGGCACGTGGAGTTAACTTGCCGATGTTTCGCCCTACCTGGGTCTTTTGCTTGCGAGGCGAGTGCTTGAATCAGCGAACTACAGAACACCACAGTATCTCACACAAGCAATATGACTCTCTTACTATTTCTTTTTTTAAAAAAACAACAAGGAACAGTTTGTTACACGCTGAAGGCCATTTGCAGGTTCCGCAAAAGTATTGGTACATAATAGCTCCCAGATGTGCCGTGACTTGCCCTCTGGAACTCTGCTCGGATGCCAGACGCTCGGATGTCAGAGGCAGATTTGGGAAATGGGAATTGCGGGAATAGCAAAGATCGGTCTGCGGATAAATATTATTTGGGGGAGGACACATTTCCAGGGCGACGTGGATGTGGAGAGAGAGCGAGAGAGCACGGGGAGTGAGTGGGACTAATTTGGACAGCTCTTTTCAAAGAGCTGGCATGGACACAACGGGTTGAAAGGGCCTCCTTCTATGCTGTGTGATTCTGTGTTCTCTCATGGCTGTTGTTTCGTTCCTCAGCTCACCCCCAGCCTCCCAGTAAGCCTGCCATTCGACAACAGGATGTCCAGGCACGCAGTGCGCTGTTGTCATGGGACCCAGGGAGTGACGGGCTGTCCCCTGTCAGGTACTACACCATCCAAACCCTGGAGATACCCAGTGGAAACTGGTCCCTGTACTCCGCGTCTGTCAGCCATGACTCTACCACCTTCCTGGTGGATCGGTAAGTGACCATGTTTTACGCAGAGAGCGACAGAAAAACTCCAGGGCTCCTTACCAACTCCAGGTCCCGCATTTGGGTAGTGAGGATGATGATAATAATAATACATAATAATAAATAATGAATCATCGCATTCCACACAGAGCCTTAATCACCTGGCCTAGATTGTCTCCAAGCACGTCACTGAGGTTTTACAAATACCGTATCTCCATTTGTAGGCCAAGGAGACAGCCAATTTGCACAAAGCAATATCTCACGAACAGCCGTAAAGTGAAGGACTAATTTTAACCAGGGAACTATTGGCCAAGACAGGGGAAAATCTTGTCTTTTCGAAACAGCGCCAGGGGATCTTTACTGTCCCCTTCAACAGGGCAGTGACAGACTCAAGGCCACCCAGCCACCTGCCCTACTTCCATCTATGGAGAAACGTCTAACGCACAACACTAAACATCAATTGTTTTAGGGAGTTAGTTACCAGAATGAGCTCAATAGCAGGGCAGGTGGTGCTGAAGTTACAGACTCACTGTTGCACTGAGCCCATCAGTGAATAATACCTCATGAGGGCCGGATGGAGTCAACATCACCAATGTCTGGGGAAGAACATTGAGAGAGAACCCTATATCTGAGCTTGGCAGATCTTTCAGTCTTCTGTTTCCAATACTCTCCACACTCTGCACAGTCCTCTGATGCAAGGAGATTTAGCAAGAAGTGGGGCTAGAGGGTGCGGGAGAGCAGTTCCTGAGGCTGTTTGGAAAATAATTAGATTAACTGAGGAGTTGCTGCAATTGCCATACCGGTGATCTATCCTCAGTGTGATTGAGTGTGTGTGTGGGGGGGGGGGGGGGGGGGGAGGGGTGCGGGGAGGAAGAGAGAGAGGGAGATAAAAGTGAGAGATAAAAATCCATGCAAAGCCTCCCCTCCAGAGAGATTATCTCTTTGAGGTTCCACTGATTGAATCTCAGTTTTGCCCTGAGAGGGAGAGAGAGGAAAGTATATAACCTCACGGCATTAGAAGCCAATAGAAACACTGGGCGCATTTGAAACCTCATCCTTAAGACCATTCCATTGAACTGCAGAAATGCAACAGCCTCAAATCCAACTCCCCCACCCCCCTTCATTTCCTGCCGATTCTAGGTAATTGCCCAACGCAAATGTACCTATCTCACGGGAGGAGATAAGAATCTCTCCTTGTCCTTACCTTGCCACTCCTTTCTTCCTGCGTTCCCTTGTGATCCCCTAAACTCACTCCTGCTGACTCCCTCCCTCCCTCCCTCAAAAAGCAAAATACTGTGGACGCTGGAAATCTGAAATCAAAACAGAAGTGGCCAAGAGCATGCAGCAGATCAGGCAGCATCTATGGAGAGAGGAAAATTAGTTCACGTTTCAGGTCAATAACATCCAGGTTTGGCGAAAGGTTATCACCTTGAAACATTAAACTCATTTCCTCTCTCTATACAGGCTGCCTGACCTGCCGTGTGTTCCCAGTGGCTTCTGTTTCTGTCTCCTTCCTCCTTCGCCTGTTTACCGGTTTCTTCCCTTCCCCCATCCCCTCCTCCACCCCCCCTCTCTACTTCCCCCACTCTCCTCCCCTTCTCCCCTTGCACCCCTCCCCTCTTCCAAATAGATCCATCCAGTGCTCACTCGCAAACCAAGCCAAGGACTTGCTGAAATGCAATATGGCAGCATGCCAGCCTCATTCAACAGTGGAGGGTGGAGGTGGGTGGACCTGGGGGAGAAAGCAATCCATCCAGGTCTAAAGGTTGCCACCTTGTTGATTTCAGCCTTCTCTCTCTCTCTCTCTCTCTCACTCTCTCTTTGAAGGCGCATTCCTGCAGTTCTTCACACAACTTCGCCCGAAAACCGACTTCACAATTTAGACATGTGTTTCGAGTGTTTGCCAAATTCCTGATGCTCTGAAACGCTAGGAAAATAGAGTAAATCTAGAGTCCGGTCAAGTTTCTTCTGCATTAATTGCATTTGTTCCAGTTGATTCCAGAACAAAAAAAATACCTGCTTTATTAAGCTTTTTAGCAGACGTTGAACTGTCATCATTATTATCTACACCATATGGGCAAAGCATATGTGATCAGCCTCGAGGCTCCTGTCTCTCCTTCTCCCCCACCACCTCCCCAATTACACAGATACTGTGATGGCAATCGCAGACAGTATCCCCTTAGTTATGCTAATTATTTTCCAGACAGCCTAGAAATCCTCCCATTCCCACATACAACCCCCCCCCCCCTCCACCCTCAAATCTTTTCTTGCATCAAAGAACTATGGAGAGCTCATTAAAATCCATTAAAACCTATTAAAACCGGGAAAGTTAATTAAAGATTTTTTTTGTAATTGTTTCTGAGAGCAGACACACGGCATATTATATACATATACTGTGTAAAAAAAAATCCAGCCACTCAGTTAAGCTCCTACTAAATCAATTACATACATCTAGTAATGGGAAGGAATCTACATTTATGAGGTTTGGGACGACATCTGTGTTTTTGATACTTTGTAGGAGCATGACGGGGAGAGTGAGCTTTGCTGTCAAACCCATATGTATCATAAATGTTTTAAATGTACACAATCTGTTGCCATAGTCATTCCTCGCCAATAAGTAAAGACCTGGATAAATTGACCCCAAATAGCCATTCATTTTATAGTGACATTTTTTTTCATTACATTCCTGGCTTGTTCCTTTTCTGATTTATGGTCGTAAAGATACACATTTTAAGATTTGCAAGGCAGTGACATTCCTAATTAAATAACTTGTTATTTTTGATGTTTGTTAGCTCGCGACGGAATTATAGCTGGTTGAAAATCTCAGTTTAGGTTTCGAAACAAAACGGTTATTGAATAAATCCAGATTTACCTACACTTACTGAATCCAGACAGTTACAAGACGGGGATAACTAATTAGTGAGTTTCCTATCAAATAGGATTAATTCTAGATATGCATTTCCACCCAACAGCTGCACCCAGTCACTTGGATCTTCCAGTAACTCTGGCTGTTGCTAGCAGCTAATTGTGAAATGTAGGTTTTGAAGGGAATCACTGACTTCGAAGCTGTAATAAGATCAGATCAGCAGATCTTTCTTGAAACCCTAAGATCTAGGCTTCTGTTATCCGACAAATCTGAAGGAAGTATAATACAATGTAAATTGACATCTATACAGCGCCCCTTTCAGGTCAGGAGGATGTCCCAGGGTGTTTAACAATTCATGGCTTGGCACCCGAGCCGGGGTGTAGGAGCTATACGAGTACTGTACATTGTTGTCAATCTAACCTGCTTTGAAAAAAAAGCTTTTTTTCTTCCCAAATCCGGAGAATCATGCAATTTCCCCCGCCTTACCTCACGGACTTCACCATTTTAAGATCCGCCATTGTTGAGCTCCATTTTCATTGCATCCGTACTGTTTTCCAGGCTAAAGCCTTTCACCTCGTACAAATTCCGTGTGAAGGCAACCAATGATATTGGCGACAGTGAGTACAGTGAGGAGTCTGATTCCATCACAACGCTGCAGGCAGGTGAGTGTAGAGCTCAATCGCAAACCCTAGGGGTATGGCAGGACAACGCAAAGACCAAAATAGCTTTCTGTCAACCCTTTATGGCACTTCGGACTTCAAAGTGAGGGGATTACCCTGTGCTGTTGAGGCTGTTATTTTGTTTTGAGTGACGTGGATTTGCCCCCTGAAAAATGCATGTTTGAATATCAAGATGCTGCCATCATCGGCCTTAAATTCCACCAAGTCTAAAGCCTGTGAGGTTCTTTTGTCTTTGAAATGTAAAACATAAGAATTGTGAAACAAAAACGCTTGAAACTGCGAGCTGGTTCTTTTTAAAGTTTCCATCAGAGCGACCTGAAGGAGTTCCCACAAGTTGACAGGATTTCCTATTAAAAACAAACGCATACATTTTTTCCAAGGTTTATTTTTAAATACTGTGACAGTTTACACTCTGATGCCACCACATTTCTAATCCCAGAAACTAAAGGGATTGACAAATCTGCTTTTATTGTTCCATTTGGTTACAAAATACGCATAGGTGCAGAATCCATCTTGACAAATTTAACACCAACAACAACTTGTGTTTTATATAGAGCCCTTCACTCAAAGTAGCGTCCCAGAGCACTTGAAAGAGCATTTTCTAGATAGATGCTTGGGAAATAAGTTTTTTTGGGGGATACAGAGATAGATCTGCCATTATCCGACAAAATGGCAGAACGGACTCAATGGGCAGAATGTTGCAAAATTTGTAATGTCGCCTGATTATTCTGGATGGATGAGATCAAGTTGGCCTGAAAGGGTTTGCATCATCCAAACCTCCCTTAATTGAGATCGTTTGAGTCATAGAAACAAACACTGCCAGTTCCTATTCTGTGGTGAGGAACTCAAGTGCAATAGCCCTCTATTGTCTGATCACGAATAGTCATTCACTTTCAAAGCAACACTTCCTCTACACTTCACAAAGAAGTAACATTCCTAGAGAGGGGTTTCGTGAATCCAAATGAATGGTAGGAACGAGTTTGCTGTTTGCCTATGTGTTGTTCTGAAAAAAAATTCAATTAACCATGAACCAGGAAGGATTCTGTCATGCTCACCCACTAACTGTGTAACAATTCAGTGTAAGAGGTTATTGCCATCGCAGCCTTATAATAATAATAATAATTATTGCATTTGACATAGCGCTTTTCACATCTTCTAGTCATCTCAAAGCGCTTCACACAATATACTGTAAAGTGAATTGACTGTATATTTGTGGGCAAAACACGGCAGCCAATTGTGTACAGCAGCGTCCCACAAACAGTCGTGGATTGAAATGACCAATTTATTATAGGTTCTTTTTGGAGGGATTATTATTAGGCGTGTGGAGTAAGGAAACTTGCCCAAGATTTCGCCCTGACCTGCCTGGATTCGAACACAGGTCTCGTACTTGTAAGGCGTGCTCTAACCACTGAGCTACAGGACTCCATTCTTGTTTGGAATCTATCAATCCGCCATGTAGAGCTGAATACAAAAGGAATTTTGTGTGTTATATGGTAGAAAGTGTGTCCATTCTGATTCTCATTCCCTTAAAAAATAACGGAATGAATTTCAATAGAGGAAGGTATGAGATCTGGCTTCCAAATTAAGATTGGTTTCAATCATTTTCTGGTGACGGTGCGTGAGTATAGCAGTACTACGCTGTCTTGTCCACAGTGGCTGGTAACCAGGTTGGGACTGCCTTCAACTCATTTCAGAGAGCCCTCAACTCAAAGGTGCCTTCCAACCAGCGAAGGGAAGTCTTTCATCCTATTAGTCTGAGCTGGATTTGAACTCATCCCGGTGGTGAAAGGATTGTGTGCAAATCCAGCGGCTTCATCCAGTTCACCCTGCCTGACCCGCTCAGTGACTCATATTTACCTCAAGCCTTTACAAGCCAGTGTCCTGTCATCTTCGATACCTAAGGGTCATTTCTTGGTATGATTAAGAATGACCCCCAGAATCCATTTAATAGGTTACAGCTTGAGATATTTCCAGCTTGGCATTTCCACAAGCAACAAACCCCGAGTTACATGAATGCTGAATGTGACCAGCTGGCCTCAGCTCAACACTCTAATGGCCAATAATATCAAGCCAGATGAATGCAATTGCAGGTTTCTTTCAGTGTATTTTGTCACCGGAGTATTGATTGACACAGATTCAGTGTATTCCCTCCTCTCAGCCTCCCCCCGCACAGCTCCCTATGTGGCAGGTTTCCAATTTGAATGGAGCCATCTGGAAGGGACACACACACACACAACAGAGCAGAGTAGAGTAGAGCAGAGGTGAGAGCAGAGGAGAGAGAGGAAGGAAAAGTAAATTGAAAACACACTTCCCGAGTGAACTCAGAGCAGAAAGGAAATAGAAATTGCAAAAGTATGTGTGGCTGAGTGAGAGAGAGAGAGGTTATTAAGAAGGAAATCACAGAGCCCCTGCTTCACAAGTGATTTGCTGCGCATTTTACCTATTTGTTTTAGGCTTTCTTTAGGCATTTGCACACGTCCTCCCGACGTGAAAGGCGCTATATAAGTGCAATTTTTGTTGTTGTTGTTGTTGTTGTTGCACGTGCCAGACGTTTCCCTGGGCAAGAAGGAAAATAGTGCAGTTCAATCACAAGGAAGTTCTTGGCAACAAAACCCAACACCGCCTTGAGACTGCAGACCAGGGCTTTTTGAGAACCTCGGGATTGTTTCCGGGGATTATACTGAACCATTCCAGGTTTCACTGGGGAAGAAATTCCAACCTGGCTCTGGGATTTGCTCTCTACAGCATTTCAGAGCTTCCAGAATTTGCCAACTTCTCCAAGGCAGCTTTGAATCAAATTCAAGGATTATTATGATTATTCTTATTAATTATGAAGCCATTTTTTTCAGCAGCTTCTTTTCAGAAACCACAGAAAATCGACTTCCAAAGTAGAGTTAAACTTGTCAAATTTTACACGCTTTAAAGCGCTACATAAGAAGATTAAATCTAGAAGCAGGTAGGCATTCTCCCCACACAGGTTCAAGCAATTTCCCTCGCCCCCAATAACCCCAAACAGAATCCTCTCCCTTAGTGATGGACAGTTATCGGAGTATGTGCAGAGGGCAAAAGCATAACTGGTGCACTGATTTCTACAGCACAGAAGCTGTGTTGGGGTAGTTCAGGCCTCACTAAATCACAGCATTCGGCAAAGCCTTATTATAGACGGGAGGGAGCTCACGTCCTGACTGAGGAATTGCTGAGGAAATTCAGCTTCCACAGATCTGATGCCACTTTGTCTGAATCAGGAGAGTCTGTGTCAGGCAGGCAGGCAGGCAGGCACTCGAGGCTATACACACTGCGAGAATCCATATCACCTGTGATGCTTCCACACAGACAGATGGTGAGTGACACACAATAGCACTCACCCCAGGCCTTAAACCTGCGTTTTGTTTTGTGTTGCAGCACCGGATGAGCCGCCTGAAATTCTCTCCGTTACACCCCACACCACAACCTCGGTCATGATTTGTTGGCAGGTAGGTTCCGCCGAGTTCTGTGTGGCGGGCGGTTTCTTCCAATAGGCGTTAATGAACTCCCCTTTTTTACAGCTCCGTCACATCCACTTTGCAAGCGACATTATCTGCCACGTGTCCGGCGTGATGTTCATTTCCATCGTTCGTGGTGAAATCGAATTGATGATCCGCCCGATGAAAATGATTTTCAGTTTTTAACAGATGAAGCGGGAAGGGGGGCTGCTGCATCAAATAAATAACAATATTCTTTGCATCTGATACAGCGCCTTGTCAGGTCGTTGAGACGTCTTGAAGCGCTTCACCGAATGTACTGTACAGTGAATTGACTTTTTCATTTTTTTCCAAATTGCGGCTGCTGAACGCGCACAGCGGTATCCCACAAACAGCCGTGGATTGAGTGATCAAATCATCATTAGTACTGTAGTATTATTATTATTTTTTTGAAGGGGTTATTAACCCAGAAAGCACTCTGCCAATCGACTGACCACCGGGTTCCTGCTTACTAGCCAGGAAAACAGAGTTGTGCGGAGTAAGGAAACGTGCCGTAGGCTTTGCCCTACCCGGGCACTCGAACCCGGCTTGTGAAATGTTTAACCCTGGAATTTGAGTCGCTCGAGTCTCACTTTGTTTCCTCCCCCACCCCCGCAGCCGCCGCCAGAGGAGAAGATTAACGGGATCCTCCTGGGTTACCGCATTCACTACCGGGAGCTCGTTTACGACAGCTTCAGAGGCTTTACCCTTCGCAGCGTGGCCAATCCCAAAGCAAAATGGTCTGAGCTGACCCGTAAGTCCATTTTGTTATTGTCCTGAAGCAGTCATTCCCCCACAACACGCACTAATTGTATTCAGGGCAACAGACTGTTTCATGTACATCGACCTGTTCAACCCCAGCACTATTTAGACCCATCAATATTTAATAAACCTGCTAATAAGCATACATAATAAAGTCTGTTATTAAAGTGCCTTTGGGGGAACTGGATGACATACCGTCATTTCCTGGCAGGGGTTATTCCTGGGGCCAGGAAATGACATAACGGGAGAAAGTGTGTGTCTCGATCACTGTGGCGACGCTGCATGTTTCGCTGAATCTTCGCTCAGTCAGGACGAGAACTCTCACAAATGACGTGGCCAGTCCCAGACGTAACACGGGTTTATGTGGATGGAAGCTCTCCCTCTCTCTCTCTCTCTCTCTCTCCTCATGGCCTCAACTGTGGAGCTTGGCTCTCACAGCATCACCAATGACCATTCTCCATACTGAGCTCTAATAAAAGGCCCATCAATGTGTGCTGAACTGTGGGCACCGTTCTCGATCCCACTGGCAACTGGGAAGTTAGGCCCATCTCAAAAGTGACAGGACAATCAATGCTCTTAAGTTACTTGCACAACACTCGCACCAATGAGAGGCTTTGCTACGGGGGAACAATTCAGGTAAACCTCCAGTGACACTGGCACTTCTCCAGAAGAATTATTCCCACCGAGCTTGAAAAACGAGCCTCAAATTATTCAGCGTTATTACAAGCCTCTGGTGTGATAGGATTTAACATATTACAAACTCTAATTGTTTCAGGGCATTAAAGTATTCCCTTTACCCTCCCCCCCACCCCTCCCCACCCACCCACCCCCAGACATCAGTATATTCCTGTTCAGTTACTGTCTCGAGCTCACCAGTTATGCACACAGAAGATCAGTGTTGGAAATTGACAACTTGCACTAATATAGTTTGCAGTCAGAAAGGACAATGACCATAGAATGAACAGCACGGTGGGGAATGGGTTAGTGTAGTTGTTGAATCTGCTTTAATCAGCCATTTTAATCACAGTCCAATATTCTGCTTGTCTTCCTTATGTGTGTGACTTCCAATTTGTCGCTTGTTTATTTATTACTCTATTATTTATTACTTTATTACTACAATCCCTCAGTAGCACTTTCTCTTGCTTCCCACCGCACTGTTATTAATTGATGTTCCCCACCCCCACTCTCAATTCTGCTTCAATGACTACTTGATTGTTGTGGTGTTTTGTGCACTAATGTTCACTGATCATTGTAACCTGTCTCTTCACGCTGCCTCACGTGCTGTAGCAGTGTACAATGTCCGGAACCTGAGTGACTCTACACTCGCCCAGTATGAACTGGACAGTAAGTCAACTTTTTCATTTAACTCTCATCACTAATGGCAGCTCATAATCGATTCCCGTATCGGGCTGACGGCCTGATTAAGGTGGTACGTCAAAGGCATTTGGGTTGGATTTGGCTGGTCACCGAGAGTGATAGAGTGATACGGAGCAGAAACAATCCATTGGGCCCAACGAGTCTGTGTGGGGTTTTAGTTCAGCGCTAACTTAGTGTCGTTCTTTTCCATCTTTTCTCTTTCGGAGTTAATTGCATTTTGACAATTCATCTGGAGGGGAAGGAGCGATGGGGCACTGCACATCACTGCAAGGCTGCTCCAAAGTGCAATGTTCTGTGAAGTTGATTCAAATGGCAGGCACTGTCACCTAGAGCTCCTGGAGCTCAGTGGTTAGAGCATTCGCCTTTCAAGCTTGAGATCTGTGTTCGAATCCAGGCACAATAGGGCGAAACCTTGGGCAAGTTTCCTTACTCCACACGCCTAATAATAATCCGCCCCAACCCCCGCCCCCCCCCCCCCCAAAAAAAACACACAATAATAAAAATTGGTCATTTCAACCCACGACTGTTTGTAAGGACGCTGCTGTGCGCAATTGGCTGCCGCGTTTCGCCCACAAATAGACAGTCAATTCACTTTACAGTATATTCTGTAAAGCGCTTTGAGAAGTTGATAAGATGTGAAAAGTGCTATATCAAATGCAAGGATTATTGGTAATATTATTACCTGCAAAATACACAGTCACTGCATTCGAGAGTGGAAACCTACAGAGAGATTTGAGACAGCCTCCTGACCTGAAAAAAGTATAATATCATAGGCATAGGCAAGGCTTTTGTTCTCACAGTTTTCTTGATTAGTATTATTACTATATTCTTCAAAATCTCCTGAAATTTGAGTTTCAAATTCCAAGACAAACCACTGAGGGGAGAGGAGACACTTCCCCACAGGGGAGGTTGGGAAGAATGAGGATGGGAAGCGAGTCAGTCGCTCCGGGTGTGCTCTTAACATCTCTCATCTTATCTTGTTCAAAGATTCCCTGCGAATGACTGCTGAGAGGGCAGTTATGCTGCACAGAACCATAGAATTTTATAGCACAAAAGGAAGCCTTTCGGCCCATTGAATCTGTGCCAGGTCTTTGAAAAGAGCTATTCAAAGTCAATCCCACTCTCTATCCCCATAACCCTGCAAACCTGTCCTCCCCAATGCATTTGCAGTGTCTTCCAGTAACTCTACGAATAATAAAAAAGAAGAAGAATAATCCTTGCAGTTTACATACCACTTTTCACATCTTCGAATGGCACCAAACACTTCACAGAATATACCGTAAAGCAAATTGACTGTATATATGTGGGTGAAATGCTGCAATCAATTGCGCACAGCAGTGTCCCCACAAACAGTCGTGGATTGAAATGACTAATTTATTATCGCGTTTTTTTGAGGGATTATTATCGGGAGTGTGGGGTAAGGAAACCTGCGCAAGGTTTCGCCCAGACCTACCTGGAATCGAACCCCGGTCTCTTGCTGGTTGGGCGAGTGCTCCAACTAGTGAGCTACAGGACTCCACAACAATTGGCAGTAGTGGCATTGGTGTGAGCGGATCAGAATTGGATCCTAACACCCGGTTTCTTTCTAGCGCAGCTGTCAGCAGATTGTCGGCCACAGCGATGAGTGGAGAGAGAGGAGGTGGGAAAGGGGAAATTGGGTGTGTACCTGCCTCAGATCACACTTTTGCAGCACTAAAGTTCCATCCATAAAAATAAAATAATTTCAATCACGCAGACTCGGTTTGGTGGTGGGTTGGGAGAAAGAAAATCTGGCCGAAAGGTTGTAAAAATATTAAAAAGCAAGTCAAATCCAAACCAAATGCTTGATGTCCCAGCTCTGGCTTGTTTCATCCATCATCGGCCTGCGCAATGAATGTATCATTTAACTTCTGTGTATGATTTACATGCTGGTTGAATCGGATGTTGTTTTTGATAAGCGTTTGCATCAAATAACATCAGTCCATTTGATAGTATACCATTTTATGCGAAAGTAGCATTTTTTTTTGGTGGGGGGGAGGGGAGGGGTGTGTGGGGAGGAAGAACCAAAGCTTTTTAACTTCTTACGGCGAATGAATGTTCTTGGCAGAGGAATAATTGACCCAGAGTTAGCCCAATTCTTTCAGAACTTGAGTAACTCCTCCAATGCTGACATCTGGATTGATTTCTGGGTGAGCTACTCTCGCGCTTTCTTTTGATAAACACGGAAATAATTTCATTCCCAAATCAAGGCCTTGATCAAGTAAGCACTTGTCTGCTTGACATCCATCTTAAACGCTATTTTTACTCAGCATCCCGCCATGAAGCCCGAACGAAACCCATTGGAATTTCTCTTGAATGTTTCAATGTCCGCAGTCTTTCTGCTGTTTAAGGCGGCAAGGTTAGTTCACACATCCAGAAGTCTCAGGAATGTTCGCAGGGCACAAACAAGACACTGTGCTATCTTTGAGCTACGAGGAATGACCAGATAAGCTGGGACTCTCCTGCCTGGAAGAGATATCTCAAAGGAGATATCGCCTAAGAGATTAACAGGATGCTTTATGGAAAAAAAAGTAAAGTCATGGCAATGCTTTTAGATGAACCTAGGCAGCAGAGAATAGGCCATAGGGTTTTGGGTTGCACAGGACAAATGTAGGAAAATACACGCCAGGGGATTTTCTTTGCAGAGAGGGTAGTCAACCATTGGGAACGGTGGTGGAGATCATCAATGAAGCAGCTTGGAACTTTATTGGGAATATGGTGCATTAGAATTACAGTAGTATTATTGTTATTCCTTCAAACCTTTCTTGTTTTGAGTTAACGTATTTCTTCAACATACTTTTTTAATCACCTTTATCTTTGTTTCACGTGGCATGTTTCAACTCTGCACGCCTGTCCCTCCAATCCTCCCTCCTTCCAGACACCTCTCCACCGCCCCCCCCCCCCCCACCCCCCCCCCACCCCCACCTCCCCTCACCCCCGCCATCCCACGATCAAAGGCAAAGAGAGCAAGTGTTGATTAATGTTGACACTTTCCATTGTCAGTGTGGCATGAAACCCAAGGCGATTGACGGATGGCCCATTGTGATTCTATGTCTTTGCTCCCCGACTCCCACAGATCTGAGCAAACACAGACGCTACGAGATCAGAATGAGTGTGTACAACACAGTGGGGGAGGGGCCGACCAGCCCACCTCGAGAAGTTTTTGTTGGTGAGGCAGGTACGTTTCCTGGGTGTTAAGTGTTGGGATGGGGGGGGTGGTGGGGGGGAATGGGAGGCAATAACTGGGTGATTGGGGCATTCGTTGGGTAGCCTGAGACCTGATGCAGAAAATTAGATGGAAATAAAACCATCTCTCACATACGTGTGTGTGTGTGTATGCGTGTGTGAGAGAGAGAGAGAGAGAGAGAGAGAGAGCCTGGATTGCTCCATATCTGACATCTCGTAGCGCCATTTGTATCTTTGTGCTGTAACAGTTTGACCCTTGATCACTGCAGCTGCCAAACTCAGGGCGTTATCAGTAGCAGAATCTTGCAGTGTGCAGAGCAGCGCGAGACTATCTTACAAGAGCGTAGACTGAATGAAACAAGCCCTCAGAATCGTGCCACACCACACCGCTCGTTATTGCATCTGGGTTTTGCGCCTTCCCATTTAACTGAAAAACAATCATTTTTTAAACGGCTTTATTGAAAGAAGGCAAACTGGAGCGAACGATTTTCCCTGTTAAAGAGTCTATGTGCTTTTATGTTAAGTGATTTCCAACCATTTCCTTCCCTCCTGGCACTTTTCCAGTGCAGATCAACTTGATTGTGTGCTTTGGATCTGAAGAATTTGTCCCCTAACAAAGGTCTCCTAGCTTCCTGCACCTTAGCCCTGGATAAACTAGGTCAATAGATATGAGCTCTATAGTCTATACTCCCTGTCACTCTGTAGTGTATAGCCTGGGGACACAACGAGGGAGAGTAGGAGCACACACACAACCACAAAATTACGTTTGTATAGCGCCTTCACACACACGTACGAACGCACACACAAATACTAATACACACATGAACATACACACACTAACACACACGTTCAAACACAATACAAACACACACACGTATGCTAATCGTTGAATCTATATTTGTCAGTTCTGATGGTAGATTCATTTCTATCTCCCAATAGTTAATTAATCAGTGATACTCTGCCGATGGCTCCTGTGGTGAAAGATTCTTATTAGTTTTTCCCTTATTTTAAGGGATAGCGAGAGAGAGAGGGGGATATAGAGGTGATCTGACACTAACTTCTCTGTTCCCTCGTGTCAATGCCAAAAGCAATTGTTCTGAGTGCAGCGTGGAGTGACACGTCCTCTCTCAGTTATGGAAGAGCTTGGCCTCCATTCAATATTTTTAACCGTACACCTCAGCACAAATGGGAACTCATTGTGTCAGCGATTTTAACAAACGGACAGCAGAGCCGCGGCCAGAAACCTACACAAGATTTAGTTACGAAATAAACAGTGAAGCTTTCGATCGGAATGGTCTCGTATGCCGTATTCCAATTCCAATTTAGGTAGCCGCTGGAAAGTGTGCGGGTTGCGGCTTTGCGCAAATTGGATGCTGCTGCCATTCAAGAAATACAGTCATTACACTTCACAATAAAAATCCTGTCAACGCTGTGAGATATTCCGATGATTGATTGATAAGGCGCTAAATCGGATACAAAAGATTATTATTATTATGGTTATTTTTGTCACGGTTCACTCGTACGTATACGAAAGCCACCTCTGTGTCTTGCAGCGCAGCGTTTTCGATTCCCTAATCCTTATTACAGTTCCCCTTTCTCTCTCTCTCTCTCTCTGTCTCTCTTTTTCCGTTCAGTTCCCACGGCTCCACCCCAAAACGTTCAGGTCCAAAGCGCCACAGCAACTCAACTGGACCTGATCTGGGAACCTCCTCCAACAGAGGCACAGAACGGAGACATGCAGGGATACAAGGTACAGGCTCACGCCAAATCACAGTACTGACGGGTGTGCTCACTGAACTGAAAAGTTCACCTCCCGACATTTATCCTCTCACTCCACTTTTCCCAGCACCTTGGGGCATCCGCCTGGCGTGAAAGGCGCCATGCGAAACGCAGTTTGCTGCTGTTGTTTGCGGCAAATCCAAAGCGTGAGGCACTTAAGCGGCGTCCTCCTCCCGATGTGAAAGGCGCCACATCAAACGCAAAGATTTTTGTTATTGTTGCAGGGTGTTGCAAGTCCGGTGGCATTCCGCAGTGAGAAGACTTGAGCCATTCACAGCTCAAAATGATTTCACTATCAAGATTGTACTGATAAGAATGCAATGTTAACGCTTTTAATTCAGACCAGAAAAAAACATAACCTTATCTCTGGGCATTGTATCTTCCCACATTAGCAGCGTGAAGCGAAATAGAGTTTAATTATATCTGACGAAGGGTTGTAGACCCGAAACGTTGACTCTTTTTCCTTTCTCCATGGATGCTGCCTGACCTGCTGAGTTTCCCCAGCAACTTTTGTTTTTGTTTCGGATTCCCAGCATCTGTAATATCTTGTGTTTTTTTTTATTATATCGATGATTTTTTGGAAAAGAAAAAGTTATTCATTCCATTCCATCTCTGACCCTCCTCTCCCCCATAATAATAATAATAATAATAATCCTTGCATTTGATATTGAGCTTTTCACATCTTCTAGACAACTCAAAGCGCTTCACAGAATATATTGTAAAATGAATTGATTGTATATATGTGGGCGAAAGAAGTGGAACCAAGCTGCCTCAAGTGGTTATGTATTTTGTTATAAGTCATACGTTGCACTGCACCACATATTGACCCTTAGAGTGACAGAACAGCTGGTCCCAATTCTGGGATCCATACAGTGGGGAACTTGTATCTGATGATGGCAGGCATCGCTTCTTTCAGACGGTTGAAAGGCTTGTAATTTTTTTTTCACGTTAATGAATGACCAGTGTGTTCAGTGTGTCTTTCAGTTTGTTGTGTGACGTATTGCCGTGAAGCACTTTGAGACGTTCCAACTCTCAGAGGCGCAATACAAGTGCAACCTCTATTTTGTTCCTCACACTTAAGTGTTCTGCTCTACTCTCTCGTAAGTGGGAACTTCGTACGTTATTTAACAATGCACTGAACGTGTCAATGGCAAACAGTCACGATACTGTCGCAGGTCATTTCTCGTGTAAGAATCAACCAATATTTACAACGTTAACATTTTCGTCAACTCCTTTATAGATAGATAGGGAAAGAGAGATGTGAAAGAAACCTCTCAAAGCGCTATAGATTATTTAGAAATAAAGTGAATATCACCTAGACCAACACAGTAGCTAATTTGTGCCCTCAGTAGATTATATATAGCATTGAGATGAGTTGCCAATCAATTAGAATGTTTCGGGGGCAATGTCTTTTGGAGAAGAAGGGAATATAAAGCGCGATGCACTTTTGGGAGAAAATCTCGACTTTTCTGTGAAGTAAATAAACAGATGCCTGTTTAATCCAGGAGGAAGGAATGTGAACAGCACAGGGAGGGGAGGAAATGGGGTGGGTGTGGAGTCCAAATCCAGTGTCAATCATTAGCTCATTACAAATTTCCCCGAGTGAATGCACATGCAGACATGTAGAGGTTCCCTCCAAGTGAGTACACAATTGCATCAAATCAACACTACATTTTTTTTCACACACACAATTTGCAGTTCAAAGTTGGGATGAAGGTTTTATCACTATTTGCTCCCCACCCAACCCGGCAGATTTTCCTGGATGGAAAATCAAGGAAGAGACTGGAGATTTAACTGCTTGTAACCTAAACATGCCTCTCACAAACAGGAAGATATTCCCATCACTGCGAGCAACGACTGGAAAGTAGATAATAAAGAAAGGGAATTCTGTGTGCCCTCTGTAAGCTCCTGTAGCTCAGTGGTTAGAGTACTCGCCTTACAAGCGTGAGAACGTGAGACCTCAAGCGCTCTGAGATGCCGTCCGGCGTGGAGGGCGCTATATAAATCGAAGTTGTTGTTGTTATTGTTGTTGTTCGCAACCAGGCAGATCAGGGCGAAACCTTGGGCAAGTTTCCTTACACCACACACACACACGCCTAATAATAATCCCTCCAAAAAAACCACACGATACTAAAAATTAGTCATTTGCATCCCATGAGTGTTTGTGGGGACGCTGCTGTGCGCAATTGACTACCGCGTTTCGCCCACAAATATACAGTCAATTCACTTAACAGTATATTTTGTGAAGCGCTTTAAGACATCGATAAGATGTGAAAAGCACTATATCGAATGCAAGAATTATTATTATGCAATTGGTGTGTGTGTGTATGTGCATGTGTGTGTCTAACTTGTTTTCACTTGCAGTTGAATAGCAGAACATCAATACTGAATAGCTGTTCAGCCTCAAATTCCATCTTAAGCTTGTAAAAAAAGTTTCAATTCTAAATTCGATCTAAAACCCAGCTCTCAAAATAAAGGCCGCGTTCAAGCAAAAAGAGGTTCAGACTATGTGGAATTTCAGGGCTGGTGATGACTGAGCTACAAAGTGTTTGAGATTTGGGAAGATTCTTTATAATGGCCGATCAGGTGAGGTAGTCTTAATAGCTTTCTCCCCTGCAGCTATCAATACATTGCATAATATTTTCCAACCTTTAATCTGCTTTACCTGTCACGCCCTCGTGCCTCAGCAACTTGCCCAGCACACTTGGTTTAAGTTAGATCTGGGCACAGCGATGGGAGAGAGAGAGAGACGGGGAGAGAGAGAGAGAGAGAGCAAAAACATCCGACAGACACGAGTTCAGAAGGATTGAAGTGACTCACTGATCTGCCTCGAACCTGGTGTATTTAAGGCTTGTGGTATACGACAGTCAATTATAATCTTAAAGCGGACAAAGTGGCATGCTCACATCACAATAGAATAAATCAATCAAATGCATCTTACAAGTGAGATTTATTGAACAAAGACAATGGTATCTGTTGTTTGGGGTTGGGTGAATGAAGTGGGTGGTGGGGGGGAAAGGCATTGACCGTTGTTCCACATTATATCGTTCAATCAGATACTCACAAACTGAATTATATTAGTTGTTAATAAGTAAAGACACAGTAAATAAGTGTGTTGCCCATCGTCAAGTGGTGCCATGAGTAACCAACGGAATCCATTGAAATTATCCTGATAGAAAGCCACGATTTCAAACAGAAACAATGTCGCAAGATCTATTAGTTTGGGAAATTCCGAATCATTACAGCAAAAGGCTAATGGCCTGGGAAACGATGTTGTGTTGACATTTTTTGCTGCCTCTGATTAGACCAGAGCACTATAAGGGGGGCTTGGCACCATTACCTCTTACATTCACACTCAGTCTTGATTGGATCGAGGCAGAGGAGCCATTTACTACTTGATAGCGTTCTTCCGCACCCTGGAAATTTTACAGCAAATGTGTCCCTAGTCGCCAAATGTGTCCCCCTCTTGTGCACAGTATATTCTGTGAAGTGCTTTGAGACGTCTGGAAGGTGTGAAAAGCGCTATATCAAAATGCAAGGATTATTACTGTAACCCATTGGATCAGATTATATCGGATCTCAAGTTTAGTCTGGGTACATGGAGCTGACAATCTGTTCTTTGTTGGGAACTGGCTGTAGTTTGTATGTCTCATTGTTTCCCGACCCTTTCAAGAACGCCCGAGCACGTAGCGACTTCGGGGGGGAAGGGAGGGAATAATTGGCAGGGGTAGAGAAAAGATTTATTTTCTCATCAACCCAAAGCTCACAACGTATTCAGAGGCCGGGCCTCACACCGTATGCACCTGAGTCTGCCAATGAGGTCCAATGTTCCTGCATTCAGATGTACCTGGGCATTTGCAGATAAACAGTCTGAAGCACAAATAAACTTTCTTTCACAATTTAAAGTTTCACTGGATTAGGCGTCAGTCTGGCTCAGTCGTTGGCACTCTGGCCTTCTGAGTCGGGTATCTGTGTGTCAAAGCCCCTTTCAACTCGCCTACAAAACCCACAGTCACTACGTTTCACAGTAAGCCCTGTGAAGGTGAAAGGCATACCGTGCGGAAAGTAAGGATTATTTACTCATAATTTACGACCACCTTTCCTACAGAGGTGGATGAATGCTCGCTGACACAAGTGGAAAAGATATGTGGCGCTCAAGGCTGACAGGAGCTGTGAGATGTCTTGCTCGCTGTCTCAACGCTGCCAGCCTAACATATCTCTTTTTCGCCTTTATTTCGTAAACACCGTCCGTTTCTGTGTCAGCATTTGACATGGCCATTTTGTGTAAGAGAGCCGCTCTGTGTCACGGCTGAGCTCAGTCGCAAAGAGCCGAGGAAGATATTTCAAAGAGAACACAACAAGGAACAAAAATAGTTAAGTGTATGTTACGCAGGTCAGATAGTATAAGCCTCCAAGGGCCTTGGCTCGCTTTCACTCGCGCGGGTTTGTAGTCTGATCCAACTGAAGGGACATAGACTCGAAAACCCTCTGATTAGTTTTGATTATAATAATTTACCCTATTTTTCCTGAATTCCACCAGGAACAGCAAAGATTATCTTTGAACCTCGAAGAAATTATAGTACTTAACATATGCGACTGGGCTTTTTGGGATGTTTGAACAGAAACGAGTGAATAACTCGCAATGTAATGTTTGGTTAGAAACTGCGGTGTTGGTCACACACACACACACACACACATAGCCTGTGAGGGTGGTTTGATAAAACTTTTGAAGCAAATAAGCAACGAGAAGCCCTGTAAGTAGATAGGGAGGAAAAATCAAAGCGAGTTCTGTACAGAATGAGAGTCACGGTTAACGGGGGCACAGTAATTAAACACGTTCAGAGGGATAGTTACAGTGAAAGAGGTTTTTGTCAACTGATTTTTGGAGAAGGCATATTTTTTGTTACTGTACACTGCAGTGTCTCAACTGCTTGCTTTGTTTAACTCAGCTTGTAAAAATTGGCTTCAGTCCCAATCTTGAGTGAAAACTGTTGTACGTTTGTTCTGTATAATGCTCTGGAAGATGTTATACCAAATTTCTGCCCAGCGCTATAATTAACTACAATCCTGCCATGCAAAGTGAATGATGTGTCCTTTAACTTCTGCCTGTTTGAGTGGATGTTGAAGGTATACCATGGCGCTATTCAGAAAGAGACGCGGCTTTCTTCCTGTCTGCTGGCCAACAATCCTCCAGATGAATTAGTCGCTCAACTCCTGGCTGCTTGAGGGAAACTGCTACGGCTCAAATTGGTTCCCACATTCAGCCACACGCGTACACAGTTAGTACACTGAACAGACACCGATATGAAGCTCTTTCAGACGTTTCAGCATTGTAAGCGTTATGTCAAATGCAAGGATCATTTTGCAAACGACAGGTCTAGTTTGCCATTATTTTGTGTATTCCCAGGGCCATCTGTTGAGTTGACTCATTGTCATAATGAGATTTCCCATCTAGAAGAAACAGAAAGAAAGGTTTATATTAATATTATTAATAATAATAATAATCCTTGCCCTTGACGCGTCTGACAACGTCTCAAAGCCCCTTGCGGGATTTACTGTCAAGCTTAGTGACTGTGTATTTGTGGGCCAACAATTCGCCAGTTGTGAGTAGCAGTGAGTGATGCCCAACATAAAATGCCAGCCTCACCACATGCAGTGAGTGAGTGTCAATGACCAGCTCCACAGTTTAGGGAGGAGAAGTCGGTGGTGAACGCAAGCTTTTCATTAGCAGTATCTGTTTTGCATTACTTGGCAGCAGGTATGTGGGGGAATCTGCTTTCAATAGAAAAAGTTCATTAAAATACATTAAAATCTCCATGGCACAGGGAATACTTCTGTTCCCCGTTTCTGTAACAGTAATTCTGCACCCATTTTGCCCCACAGCAGCAAGCTATCCATCAGCCCAGTCTCGGAAACGTCCGGAAAATGGACCCCTGAAGCAGAGGGCCCAACTCTCTGCCTCTCTCGATGAGCTTTTTTTCAACGTCTTTTGAGGATGCGTAAATTTCGTTTTTTTTCCCTTTTCCTTTCTCTTACACTCTCTCTCGCGCGCTCTCTCTCTCGTTCCAGATCTATTACTGGGAGTTCCAGCGGCAGAACGAGACCGAGAAGCTAAAGACTTTGTTCCTCCCCGAAACCAACGTGAAGCTGAAGAACCTGACTGGCTACACCACCTACCTGATCAGCGTGTCCGCCTTCAACGCAGCGGGCGATGGGCCCAGGAGCAGTCCCATTCGGAGCCGCACCCAGCAAGCAGGTGAGAGCCGGGAGGGCCAAACCGCCCAATGTCTCATTGCTTCAGTTCCCTCGTGTTTTCAACGGTGGGGTTTACACCACACCACCTGCGTGGCACACGCTCGGTGTTCTGCGGGCAGAGGTGGAAAGGCACGGCAAAGCGTTCACCAATCACGTGTTGAAAGCGTGCAGCGTAGATGGTGAGAATTCCTCACGTGTCTGTCTCCCAAACAACTTAATTTCGCAACCCTTTCATTTACTGGCGTGAAAAGCACAATACAAATATAATTTGTTGTTGTTGTTTAATTCACGGTTACTCTTCCTTCATTCCGCAAATATTCACTTGACAGTATATCCCGTGAAGCTCTTTGAGACATTTAGAAGATGTGAAAAAAGCACTGTATCCAATTCAAGGATTATTATTATAATTATTATTATTCTGAAGGAGTATTCCTGCACTAAGCGGTTCCTGACAATCCTCTATGTCATGTCACAACGAGCTCTTAAGAGTCCTGCTCCCTCCGAGGCTCCTCAGTGACTTGATTGTTCTTGCCCCAAAACAAAGGCCTTTGGTTCACAGTGTTTCGAAGCGGCTGACAATGTTTTTGTCAGGGAAAGTATTGGAGCAGATTGTGCAGACACTCGACAGCTAACGCAGCCCAGAAAACGCATTGTTGTTGAGGTGCAAGGCAGCGGCATTGACAGCGACTTGCACTCACACTGTTTCCTAGGATGAGCCGTTAAACCGAGTTTCCATCTGCCTGTTAAGGCGGGCGTTAAAGATCCCATGACACTGTTCGAAAAATTAAGCCCTTTCTGCAAATTGGTTGCTACCGCCACGTACAAATGACACAGTCACTACACTTTTTGGTGAAATCACCTGAAGCGCTTTGAGACGCAAGATCCTCACCCTTGTTTTCTAATCTCTCCGCACCTCTGCACCCTCCCCTAACTCTCTGACCTCCTCTCTCATGTCTTTTAAGAGAGTCAGTAGTTAAGGCACTGTCATCTCCCTCACCACTGATGGCCTGAATGTGGCTTTGAAACCAGCTGGATGCAATTGAGGCCATTGTCGTGATAACTAGGGCAACAAAAGAGTTGCATACAGAAACTGTAACTCGATTGAGGAATGACCCAGGGACAGGGGAGCTCAGAGACCGAGCCCTGATGATGGGTGACACGGTCAAAAATCTCTCTCTACTTTTTCCTGTGCGAATGGGCGGTCAGGTAAACTGCTCTCAAACCTTCCCCTTTGTCAAACCCTGTAGCGTTCAGCCACACTCAGCAATGAGCGTTTGGCTTCTTCTGATCTGTGGATTCACAATCCTGCTCAAATACTGGAGCAAAAAACAACACTTTATTTTCTCTTTCTCTCTCTCTCTGTGTCTGTTCCTCGCTCCCTCCACAAAACACAATAAATACTCCTGTCCCCTCCCTTCCTCACTCCCCCATTTTTCCAGTGGAAAAACACTGACCAGCTCAGTGGCTGCCTTCCCTCCATCTTGACCTGTCTTCCATCAGAACAGTAGATAAGGGGAATACACACACAAGAATGGTTGCAGCTAAGGGGTCGAGCCAAGGAAAGGTCAGTGGTTGATTTGGGACCTCCAGCTCTGTGCTACACTGGCTAACGCACACTCATTCCCCAAGCAGTTCAAATAAACAAGGGCACAAACAGTGCATCTAAATATAAGCAGATATGTAAAGCTCTTGATTGCGGTATCATGAGCTAAAGACCTATATTTTTTTTACTGCGCTTCTTGTCACCTTCATCCATCAATTCCCCACCCACCCATCATCATCAGTTGGCTCTGCGAAGCGCTTTGAGATGTCCTTCTGACGTGAAACGCTCTGCGGGATGCAAAATTGACCAAGAGAAATAGTGCGAGTAACAGACTTGGTTTGATTGGGTCATTAAAGCAGCGTGGATGTCAGGCGACTTGCCGTAAGTGGAATGCTGCCTTGATCACCTCGAGCAAGGCAGTGTGAGAGTGGAGCACATTCTAACAAGCTTACTTACTTTCAAGAGACGCGAAGAAAGTCTTTTTTTTTTAATTGTACGGGTTCTCTTGCAAGAAAAAGGGAGCAGTGGAGGTCGGCCCGGTTCAGCCAATAGCTCTGCCGATTCTCTCACCGCCACCGACGTATGTGGTGGGATAATGTAACGAGTTCCCCACATCTGGATCCGTGGCTGTTGCGTGAGAACCTTGTGGAGATGCCCGGGGGTGTTGTATTAATTGGCGGGCGGATCACTCCACACCATAAACTCCCCTCGCAAACCTATCTGGATCTTTTTAGAAAAATGTGGCCTGGAATTTAACAACAACGCTTTGTTTAATAAGATGAAGAAGAATCCTTGCATTTGATATAGCGCCTTTCACATCTTATCGACGTCTCAAAGCGCTTCACAGAATATACTGTGGAGTGAATTGGCTGTATATTTGTGGGCGAAACGCGGCAGCCAATTGCGCACAGCAGCGTCCCCACAAACAGTCGTGGATTGAAATGACCAATTTTATTATTGTGGTTTTTTTCGGAAGGATTATTATCAGGCTGTGTCGAGTAAGGAAACTTGCCCAAGGTTTAGCCCTGATCTGCCTGGAGGTCTCACGCTTGTAAGGCGAGTGCTCTAACCAGCTACAGGAGCTCCCGCAAAACACACGGTCGCTTCACTCTGCAGCGTACACTACGAAGCACTTTGAGACGTCTCGACGAGCTGTTTAAAGCCGCCGTGTCAAACGCAAGGATTGTTATTAATCAATAAATGTGCACCAACTGAAGGCAGCCCAGTGGAACTCAGAATCTGTGCTATGTGCAAGCCTTGTGATGTGGATGTTTTCGAGAAAGCCCGAGGAAATGGAGTAGACTTTCCTGCCATGCACGAAGTCAACACGATGGGAATTAACCCCAGGCTGTTGTCGCACCATTCCAATGGCTGGTTACAGAGCAGTGCTGACAGATGCCTGGGCATGTAGTGTGCATGCAAGCCTGACTGACTGACTGACTGAGAGAGTGAGAGAGAGAGAGCAAAGAGGAGGAATTAGAAATGAGCTTCAAGCCCAAGCCTCCCTTCGTCCCAACGAATGAGAAACTTAGCAGTGATGGTGTGTAGATTTTAGGCAAATTCCATTCTAAGCCTGCGACACAGAGTTTGCCATTATTTTGGCTGCGAAACACAATCAATTCCCTTCATAATATATTCTGTGAAGCTCATTTGAGACATCTGAATGACGCAATAGGGTGCTTTGTCAAATGCAAAGGATTATTATTTACCCCCTAAACCCCCCGCTCCCAACACCCTTGGTAAACATGTCTTGAGGCAGGGGTTTCAGTGCGAAATATTGTGCGTTGTATTGCTCAAAATGTTTCTTGTTTGTTTTCGGCTGCGTCGGAAAACAGTAGGGATTGTCCTCGGAGTGGAGAAACGGGGAAAGGTTGTCGAGAAAACAACGCAAGTGACGAGCGAAGCCCATTTTCCCCCGAAAGGCCGACCAGGCAACTCTCTTCATCTGTCTCGGATTGTGTTTCTGGCCGTGAGAAAGTCCTCGGGAGCGGAAGCTATCCATATTTCATGGATAGCAAAAATCTCCCAAGGCATTCGTGACATGGGGTTGTCAGGGAGATGGGAGCATGTGCTGCATAGCTGAGAACTTGCAGGGCTCTGCGTTCCACCATCTGATTCAGCCCGCAGTCAAAACCCTCCTCGCCCTGGCTTAACTAGCTGTGCCACAGCCCTGGGAAGCGATGTTATATTTTTCAAAGAAATCGTTGTTGTCATTCGGGAGCGAGGCAAGGGTTGGCCTTCACTGGAGGCTGCGAAAGGAGCTCTCGCCCTCTCCCCCAACCCCACTCAAAAAACAAAATCCCCAGATGTTTAAGAAGCTTCAGGAAAAACGCCAGAAAACGAGCTTGCAAACAATATTCACCCCCCAAAAAAGCAATAAAGGAAAGGAATTTGCTGAATGCTTTATACTGCTTCAGTGCATAATCGCAAAACAAATATGCAGCATTGAACCAATCCTGTTCGAATTCAGGACTCGAACGGGCTCCCACAGCTTGAAGTGCAATCTCAATTTAGTCAAATATTATGTTTTAAACGGCTTCAGTCTTTTTTTAAAAAAAAGCCTAGGAATAACAATGGAAAGTATAAAAAAGCTTATGCAATGTTTTTTTGATTAAGCATGTATAAGGCCTGCTTATCAGACACTCCAATTGCTGGATCTGATTTGACTAGGTGTTTAAGAGCTCTGGGACGCCAGTCTGCCTGAAGGACGCTACATAAATCCAAGTTGTTCTTGTCGTTGTTGTAGAGGGATAAGCTATTGGGAACAACGGAATAAACTGGGGGTCTCCAGCTCTGTGGAGTGGACTTTGCAGAGGCGTATAATCCTTGCATTTTCGATAAGTGCACTTTTCACCTCTTCTAGACGTCCCAAAGCGTTCCACAGAATATACTGCAAAGTGAATTGACTGTATTTTTTTTGTGAGTGTCTGGTCATATGAGACATGAAATGTCATTAGAGGAATCAAATCCCAGAGCAGCACTTTCAGACAGGGCAAGCTGCAAGATAAGAGATCCGAGATACCGTTCGGTCATAGCCTCAAGATCTTCGAGGTAAGGTTGTACAGACAGACATTTGGTTTAAAAAACACCTTCCAGGTGGAGTTTGAGGAATGCATTTTCTCTGCGTGATTGTAAATTGTGAATTGTCAGGCGCTGATCGTAAAGCTAAGGTCACAAAGAGTGTCACGCCTGAAAGGAACCCGGTGTGCAGAACATTATTCACTCGCAGCTCCCACAGATACAGTAATATTCCAGGTATTCCATGTTTAAACGAGCGCAGAGTGCAACTGGGGGTTGGGGGGGAATTTGAGCAACAGCTGTGGAGTGAGTGAGGGGTGGGACAGAAAGAGTGACTTCACTCCCTGGGCTTGTTGCACCTTGCAAATCGAGTGGATTGCCGTCAAGAATTTCCTACCATATACTACGTCAGGAGGACATCGCAAGGCCCCGGACAGTCATTGTGTCAGACCCGAGCTGGGGACGGGGGAGGAGTGGGGTGAAGGGGGAGAAACCAATGAAGAGGAAAGTCTTGAGGCAGGAATTGAAGGAGATCCCCCCCACCCACCACACACACACCCCCTCCCCCCACCCACCACCCACCACCCCACCCCACTCACTGTCCCAACAAGTTCGGCGAGACAGTGTTTCGTAACTCATCGCCCGCCATGTTTTTTTTTCCATCCGCAGCTCCCAGTGTTCCCGGCTACATTCGCTTTAGCGAACTGACCACCACCTCGGTGAACGTGTCCTGGGGGGAGCCAAAGTATCCGAACGGGATCCTCGAGGGGTACCGGCTGGTCTACGAGCCTTGCACCCCCGTTGACGGTGAGCGCGCGGAGCTGGGAAGTTGGCGGCAGAAATCAGCGTTTACTTATCGGTGCCTGGGTCACGGGGAGGATCCGAGCTCACGGCCTTGATGGTCGGCCGTTAATGTTATTTTTCTCCGTTCAATATTTCTCGATCGGTCCGGTAAATCCTGAGGAATATTCAATCGGGAAAACAATGAAAAGGCGCTTTTGACATCAGTCATTTGTGAAGCACTTTGAGACGTTTCCACACGATCGGGTGGAGGGTGAAATCCACGGGGTTATTATCACATAAATCATAAGGGATTCAGAATTGTCTTTGGTTGTCTCTGATTGTCTTTGGCGTGCTCTAGTCTCTCTGCGATCCGAGATGTCTGCACCGGTTAGTTTCAATGGCTCTCTTCCCGTTTAGGAGTCAGTAAGATTGTAACAGTGGACGTGAAGGGAAACAGTCCCCGATGGATGAAAATCAAAGACTTGTCGGACGGCGTCACGTACACCTACCGAATCAAAGCGAAAACATTCACGTACGGACCAGAAATTGAGGCGAACATCACGACTGGACCGGGAGAAGGTAACTGACAAAGATTATCTTTCTAAGGTAACTGACAAAGATTGTCTTTCTAAGACCTTCAGTGTTTCTTTGTTGCTCCCACGCTCTGGAACTCCGTCCCACAGTCGCTTCGCCTCGCTCCCTCCCTCTCCACCGTCAAGGCTGGCCTCAAGAAATCTCCTCTTGGACCGCGCCGAACACTTCACGGTATATGCAAAAACGTATGGATTGCCTATGTATTTTGTGGGCAAATTCTAAGTGAGGTAACTTTGACCTCACACACCTCACCACGGGAATATTTCTCAAAGTGGATCACATCGGAACGGTCCTCCTGTGAATCTGTTTGATGTTCGTACAGCCTTGCCCCCTCCTAACTCTCCGACCTGCAGTCCCCCTATGAACCTGCCTGCCCCCACACTCTGGAACTCCATCCCGCAGGCCCTACACCTCGTTCCCACCCTTGCCTCCTTCAAGGCCGGTCTTATGCCCCTCCTCTTCGATCGTGCCTTCTGCTGCCCTCCCAACCCTCTCCCTCCCCTCCTAACTCTCTCCCGCCCCTCAACGTGTCAGTACCAATGTTTAAATATTAACCGCCGTAAAAAACTATGCTCAAGTCCTGCTCAGGAAGGTGAGGGAAAATGTCACCTTGGGTGCAGTAGGGGTAGTTGGGGTTTAGGGTTGTGGGGCTGGAGTTGTTAGAGGGTTTTGCTTTGTTTGTGACGCAGTGCTGGAAGCGGAAAAGCGTTGCCCTACTCGGGACTGTACCCCGTGATGAGATTGTGATGGTCGTATCCATTCCTCCAACACAGGTGCTCCGGGGGCTCCAGGCGAGCCTTTGATCTACAGATATGGGTCGGCCATCACCATACACTGGTCCAATGGAGACACTGGCAAAGCACCCATCAGCAGATACGTCATCGAGGCCAGGCCATCAGGTGATTGTTATTCTTAGATCGTCCATTGATGCCCAATGCCTTTCACTTCTTTTCTCTTTGCATCAGTTCAATCTTCCACCCCTCCCCTACCCCCAAACAAAAGCAGGCTGTAGACCCATCAACTACTGTCGGCTTCAGTCTCTTGTCTACATGTGTAGTTGGGACATGTGTGTATGCGACTGCCAGGATGGTGGAAGGCGTACTAGGTGGACCTTTCGTATGTTTCTAGGGGGAGTGGGCGTGGAGAGGCAGAAACAGCCAGCCACACTGCTCTCCGTGTTGCAAAAATCAGTATCAACACCACTCAATCCCTTGCAACGTTACTTGTTCAGTAAGAACCTTGGCTGCTCCTCACAAGTGGATGATCTCTCTTCATCACCATTACCATAGCCTAGAAGATATTGACACCCTGGAACTGAGAGGGAGTATGATGGATGGGTGGGTGGGTTATTTTTCGGGTGGCTGGCTGGGGTGAGGTGGGGTTGGGTTGGGTTTGATGGGTGGCAGCCTCAGAGATTGCTCAATCACCCAACAGTAAATATTTGTGTTATTTTACCCTGGCTCCACAGACAATGAGACAATGAGAGTTTTCCAGAAAGGCAGCCATGTGCTCCTTTGTTGGCTCTCCCACAAACGGCATTGTGTTGAGCCTGGCTGCTGGTCAGACTTGTTCCAAGTTTTTTATTCGTTCATTTAGATCTGCTGAGCACTGGCAGTTTAATTGTGCGTGGAAGCCCATATTGATTAACTAATGTTTACCTAGCAGTTAGTAGGGACACGGTTGTCATTCGATTGGCAGATACGCTTTCCGATGTGGGTAATAATTCCTTCAAAAAAAAGGTCACTCAATCCATAACCACATAATCGGCTGCCGTGTTTTGCACGCAAAATACAGTCAATCCACTTTGCCACACATTATGTGGTGCGCTTTGAGACATCTCAACGACACGATAAGGCGCTATACCCCACAAACAGTCGTGGATCGAGTGACCAAATTATTATTAAGATATATTAATCATTATCTATAGACCTCAGAGCATGCCGAGGAAATGCCATTTTTCTGTTTATTTGTTCTACATCCGACCATTTTGGAATCTTTCCCTTGAAGGGGTCTGCCTGACACATGGCGTCGGTACATTCTGTTCCTTTTATATCTTCCCTTCAGCTTTGCCATTATTCACTCCGTTGCAACACGGAGGTCATAATTGATGCCAATTTTTGGTGGACTGTGAAATAATTTCTAGGATCCATTAAAATGTCAACCTCCCCCCCCACCCACCCACTCCCCCTCCACCACTATTCCCTCCCTCCGCAGAATTAAATGAAAAATTAAATTAAACCGTTGAAGTGCGCTGGTGATAATCTGCCATCATAACTATTGCCAGTACAAAGGACAGGAATAAATGAATAGTTGGTTGGGTGGGTGGTTGGGGGGGGGGGGGGGGGGTTTGCTAAATCTCTTTGAAATGAATTTCCGTAAAGGCCTCTCCTTCACAAAGTGCAGTGTGGAAACGTGCTGCGTTGCAGATCGCAGTTTTCAAGAGGAATTGTTGCTGTTTTCCATTAACGCATGTGGTGTGTGAGACCCACTGATTGTTCTGCTTGTCCTGGTTCTCTTGTAATTAGTCATCTTACAACGTGAGGCGGGTGCAGATTAGCTGTTGCCTTTTGTCGACACAGAAGCACTCAGCCACAACTGTCAGTCACTACAGTCCACAATAATCTCATCGTGCGAAGCGCCTTGAAGGCAGTGGACTATGAGAGGGCACTTTTGTCTAATGGGAATATTATTGATCATTTTCACCTGAAACAGCTGTGACACAGTGCAGATAGCCGTGAGGAAGTCATCACCAAGATCCTTGAGATTTCCTCTCACTCACTGATATTCGTGGCTAATTGGATCTTAAAAGGAATTCCTTTCAAGGAAATATTTTGGATATGTTGCTTTGGCTAGCGTTCCTTTTTCACGTTGATGTTTAAGGCCATCGCATACATTTTTTGTTTCATTGTCCTGTTCCCTCTCCCCTCCCCCACCTCCCCCCTGAGAGAAATAAAATTGGTTCCATGTGGAGATTACCCTCGAGCCATCTACACTGAACAAATGTGCTTCATATATCCTGCCAAATCTGACAACCCCCATCAATTTCAGTGTGTACTGGAAATGTCAAAACAAATCAACGACTATGAGTGGGTTAAGATTTTTTTTTAAATCACCAGTCCATTTTTTTTCCCTTTTTACCTATCAACAAAAACAACAACTTCGATTTTTCCCTCCATGCCGGACGGTGTCTCAATAATAGTTCTGTGCCAGGATTTCAGGCTCTGGTGTAATCGAATCAGAAATTCCAGAGTTGGAGCCTCAGATCTTTTTGTTGCCTTGGGACGTCCTCCCGACGTGAAAGGCCCTCGCAATGTAATGTTGTTGTTGTTGTTGCCTGGGACACAACCCTGCGAAGGGGTACTTATATAAACGCGAGTTGTTATCAATGTGGCTGGATTGCCATTGAAGCACTCAACCACCTCTGAATTATAATAATTATCAATAACAATCACGATATTCCTTCCATTTGCTAGTGGGGCCTTTCACATCGGGAGGACGTCGCAAAGCAACTTGGTTGGATAAACTAAATACAGTCACCGCGCTTTGCAGTATATTCTGTGAAGCGCTTTGAGATGTCTGGAAGACGTGATAACGTACCGGGTCAAACGCAAGGATTGTTATTGTTGTTGTTATTATCACTGCAAAATGCTGCGACGAGTGTTTTATGGTATGGCTCAGTTGCCGGGCATGTTGACGACCCTGGTGTTTGAATAAATTTTGATTAAGAAAAAAAAATCGCACATATTTGGTGAAATGCCAAAAGCGGTTCCGTCTCCTCGCAGCGTGTCCGAGGGGAGTGGTGGGGTGGGGGGGAGAGAGACAAAACACACAGCTGCTGAGTGTATGCGTTTCACGAAGAGACTGTTTTTCTTCTTTGGCAGACGAAGGCTTGTGGGACATCTTGATTAAGGACATCCCAAAGGAGGTGACGTCATACACCTTCAGCATGGACATCCTGAAACAAGGCGTGAGCTATGATTTCCGAGTGATCGCGGTCAATGACTATGGATATGGGACGCCCAGCTCCCCCTCCCCCTCGGTGTCAGGTACCAGATGTGTTTCTGACTCATTTCTTTGTAACAGAAATAATCAGAATAGTAATAATAATCCTTGCATTTGATAGAGCGCCTTATCAGGTCTTCGAGACGTCGCAAAACGCTTCACAGAATATAGTGTAAAGTGACTATACCTGTTTTTTGTGGGCGAAACTATGACTGTGATTCCCCCTGAGGGGCTCAATAGGAGCACAAGCCAAATAATTAGCCTCAGTCAAACAAAGCGAAAACGAAATCAAAGTATTCTAGAGCAATACTTACAAGCATTTGTAATAATAATAATAATCCTTGCATTTGATATAGCGCCTTATCAAGTCTTCGAGACGTCCCAAAACGCGTCATAGAACATACTATAAGTGAAATTGACTGTATATTTTGTGGGTGAAACACGGCAGCAACTGTGCACCTCAGCAGTGTCCCCACAAACAGTCATGGATTGAGAGTAAAACTTAATGCCTTTTGGTGAAGCTCGTCACTTCCCTTGTCCGCTCCCCCCACGGTTTCCGCTCAGTCAGCATTAGCGAGGGTCAAATCAAGTCACAAATTAGATTTTTATTGAATTAATTTTAAGATGTTACGATTAAAGTGACAATGCGGTCACTGTTCGCCTTATTTAAATAAACATTCCCTTCCTCCAACTTTCCTTCTAAGCCTGGCAGCCTCTGGCACCTTGCCCTCGCAAAGTGTGGGTTTGGGCAGTGAGTACCGACAGGCTGTTTGAGTGTACAGTATATGTGTGTGTGTGTATGTGTGTGTGTGTGTGCGCAGTCCTACATTATTGGATAGCGATCAGGAGTTGAGAGTTGCGCAGTGTGTTGCTCTCTTTATTCTGGGAACGCTAAGGAAAGTTACAGTGGCCCCATTGCCTGCTCTGGGATGAACTAACTAACTAACTAACTAACTAACTAACTAACTAACTAACTAACTAACTAACTAACTAACTAACTAACTAACTAACTAACTAACTAACTAACTAACTAACTAACTAACTAACTAACTAACTAACTAACTAACTAACTAACTAACTAACTAACTAACTAACTAACTAACTAACTAACTAACTAACTAACTAACTAACTAACTAACTAACTAACTAACTAACTAACTAACTAACTAACTAACTAACTAACTAACTAACTAACTAACTAACTAACTAACTAACTAACTAACTAACTAACTAACTAACTAACTAACTAACTAACTAACTAACTAACTAACTAACTAACTAACTAACTAACTAACTAACTAACTAACTAACTAACTAACTAACTAACTAACTAACTAACTAACTAACTAACTAACTAACTAACTAACTAACTAACTAACTAACTAAACCCCGGAGGTAAGATTGAATTTGGGACCTTGCTGGTCTGTGTGGCTGAATACCACACCATGCATTGCATTTACTTATTGATGCAGTTTTGATATTTCAGCTATTCATCCGAGGTGAAAGGTGCTATAAAAGCGTAAATAGTATAGGTAACAATACACTTATAATAATAATATTTGCATTTCATAGAGTGCCTTATTGTTGGGACGTCTCAAAGCGCTTAAAAGAAACTATTGTGAAGTGCATTTTGTAGTGGAAACAATTATTCTGATTATTATTATGACGATGATGAGTCCTGCAATTTGATCTGCTACTGAAGGATCAAGTCAAACAACAAATCAACATTCAAACTCAGCGCGTACCTTCGTCAGAAGCAGCCAAAGTTAATATGTTTTTTTTAAATCTTTTAGAGTTGAGACGGAGATCTAGGTCACTGATAATGTTACAGCAGCCACATAGGCACCTAATGCCACTGACAACACTCTTGCTCGGGGCTTACAAAGGGATTTCTGTCACATGCCGTCAATAGCCTTGTAATACAGGAAAGCCTATTATGGCATTGTGATCTGAACAATGTTACCTGATAAGGGATGTGCACTCAGGAGCTAAGCACACCTCACTTCAAATAAAGCATTTAAATCAACTTGGTTAACCTTTCTTTTTTTAAAAAAAACTTTGGTTTATAGCATTAAGTAAGTCCAATTTGAGATCTCTATGAATAGGGCCAGACTCTAGCTGATAATAATGCAAAAGTACAATTAATAATATTATTGTGATAATAATCCTTATAGAACCCTATCGCATCATTGAGATGTCTCAAAGCGCTTCACAGAATGTAGAGTGAAGTGAATTGACTGTAAATTTTGTGGGCGAAGACAATAGATGTCTTTGAGAACACGATATGGCAACAGCGGCAACAGCAAAGTGACTTGTGTAGAGAGCTTTTCACGTCGGGAGGAACGTCCCGAGGCACTGACATCCCAAGCCACTGCTCCCGCACAGCCCAGCCCAGGTCAGGTCAGGCATGATGTGGTTCAGCTGTGCGAAGAAAACTGAACGCAGACATGGGGGGGAGGGGGGGTTGGATTCGGGGGGTCGGCGCTGAGCATCGACGGAGAGAAGAGAAGAAAAACTGGCAGATACAAAATAAGACAAAGAAAGAATGGTTTCAGTCGGCACGGTTTTGGGATAACGCCCGTCATCCGATTCCCAGACTTATGTTGGGATGTGGAGGAACTAAAAATTAATTATACACGTAGTTAGTTCCAATCCGGCACCAACTAATGTTTAATACCTCCATATTCTTAGCAGTCGAGAGCAATCAGGGATCCCGCCTCCCGCCTCCCCCCCCCCCACCCCAACCCCTCCCCCGCACTCTATTCTCCAGCAAAAATAGCATTTATGGCCAAGAGGATAAGTCAACGATTTGTTGCTGTGAAGATAAGATAATTTGGTTACTGTAAACGCCGCCAAAACACTGAGCAGTTGGCAAACAGCAGCAGGTGCGTGTTTGGTCTGTTTGTGTGTTGCTCAATTCAAGTCTCGCTGTGTAGCACATAATGAGGTTTGATGAGTGGGACAGCTGCCAGGGCTGGCAGGGAAAAGCTTAGACGTGGGAGACAGGCAACACAGCACACGCTATTGAAGTCTCTCCACACCTGCAGATCAGCCACCCTCCCCAACATAGGTGGTTTGTAACATTGGGGTCTGAAAGGTGGCCTCGCAGTCAGGTTGGAACCCGAGCTAGGGGGAGGTGGAAGGGCAGGGTAGCGGGGAAGGGCAGGAGGGAGGGAGTTAGGAAGGGGAGGGAGGGAGAGAGTTGGGAGGGCAGCAGAAGGCACGATCGAAGCAAAGGGTCTTGAGACCGGCCTTGAGGGAGGCAAGGGTAGGAGCGAGGTATAGGGACTGTGGGATGGAGTTCCAGAGTGTGGGGGCAGGCAGGTTCATAGGGGGGACAGCAGGTCGGAGAGATAAGAGGGGGAAAGGCTGTACGAACATCAAACAGACTCACAGGAGCACCGTTCCGATGTGATCCACTTTGAGAAATATTCCCGTGGTGAGATGTGTGAGGTCACCAGAGGCAAAAGTTACCTCACTCAGATTTTGCCCGCAAAATACATAGGCAATCCACTTTATTGTATATACCGTGAAGCGCTTTGAGACGTCGCAACAGCATAGTAAGGCGCTGTATCAAACATAAGGATTATTAGAATTATAAGGCATCCTCACTCAGATATCTTAATTGACGAATTGTCTACGGTTAACCTTTACTCCCTCCCTTCCCCTCCCCCCCTCCCCCCACCCCTCTCCTTCCCCGTCAATGTCCATTTATTTCCTGAGATTTCTTTCTGCTTTTTTGCAACCTTTCAGCCCAGAACGCAGCCCCGTTTTACGAGGAATGGTGGTTCCTGGTAGTCATTGCCTTGGTCGGCCTCATCTTTATTCTCCTCCTGGTGTTCATCCTGATCATCCGCGGACAGAGCAAAAAATACACAAAGAAAACAGACTCAGGTGGGTCCGTCGAAATGCTTTGGGCAGTGAATGGAATCCTCTGGGGAGTGAAGTTAACTCCCCCCAACTACATTGAGCTCAGACAGACAGACAGACAGACAGACAGACAGACAGACAGACAGACAGACAGACAGACAGACAGACAGACAGACAGACAGACAGACAGACAGACAGACAGACAGACAGACAGACAGACAGACAGACAGACAGACATGTACAAATGAACATATAAGATCATAAGAATTCGGAGCAGGTGTAGGCCACTCGGCCCTCTCGAGCCTGCGCCCGCCATTCAATAAGATCATGGCTTCTTATCTAAATCCACCTGCCCTAAATCCACCTGTCCTTGCCCTATCCCCATATCCCTTAATCCCTTTGTCCATAAGAAATCTGTCAATCTCAGTCTTGAATATGATCCGGCTGGCCATCTACAGCCTTTTTGGGGTAGAGAATTCCATCAATTCACTATTCTCTTTGAGTGAAGAAGTTTTTCCTCAACTCAGTCCGAAAAGGCTGACCCCTTAATCTTAAGACTATGACCTCCCTAGTTATATAGTCTCTCCAACCAGGGGAAACAGTCTCCCACTGTCTACTCTGTCAAGCTGTTTCACTATGAGTCCCCATAGCAACCGTTCACTCCAGCAACTCAGTCTCACCTGGAAACTCCCCACCATCGATCGTTTGGATTCTTTAACCTCCCTTTGTTTGTCAACGGTTCGCTCCGCGTCACGTTTCCGGTCGTCGGTAATTAAAACACGTTGTGTTGTGTGGGTCGCACTCGGCGGGTAACACCGCATAGTAGGGCCAGGCCGAGAATCCTTGGTTGCAACCACAGGTGCGGTTTTTGGTCCCCGCCTGCCAACCCGAGCCTTCCCCAATTGTTGCTGTGTGACTGAGGAGAGCTTTTAGATGGCAGCAAGTGTGCACCAAGGGCGGCGACGCTCTCTGCCAACTCTCGGCGGCTCTCTCCTTTCAGATTGGCAGAGTTAAACAAAGCGAAGCCGCGGTCGTTTATTAAGATCTTTAAACTCAACGGCCGAAAGCCAATGAATGCACTTTCTGGGAAGGGCTACCAGGATTTCTCAACGATGTGATAAGGCGCTATATCAAAAGCAAGAATTAGTATGGTCGGATTGTTCATTTCACCTATGAGACAGTTTTTTTTCTGGATGAATGCGTATCCGGATGGCATTTCACCAGCAAAAGGGAGTCTAACCTTGACTCGAAGGAGCTGAGATAATAGGGAAATACACAAGTACTTTGAGAGAGATCTGACCTCGTGTGACATTAATACATTGCTATAACAGTTGTAAATGGCTTTGTGCTAACTTTGGCAAATCAGTAAATTAGCTTTCTCCGACAGTTTTCCGATAACTGCTGTGGTTTCACGGGATATTCCCAAGAGCTCTCGTGTGTGTTTGTGCCGCCAGTTCAATTTGCCAAATATCTCCAATTAAATGAGGCTTGGGAAATTATTCATTCTCTCAACTGCATTTGTGATCCCCCAATTTAATTTGAACATATCAACGTGGAGCAAAGCAGATCTGTGGACGTTATTACGCCACTCCTAAAGTAATGAACTTTGCATTCGGTACGTGACTGTATTTCGTAGGCAAACTCGGCAGCCGATCTGCGCACGGCAATGCTCCACAAATAGCCATGGAGTGAGCGACCGATTTTATTTGGGGGATTTTTGGCCAGGGTAACATGGAAACTCCCTTCTCTTGTCGAACAGCTGCATGGGATCTTTGATATTCTCCCGAACAGCCAGGCGGGACTTCAATTCAATGTCCGATTCAAAGTAGGGCATCTCTGTCAATGCAACTCACTTGCAGAGCTGCACTGGAGCCTAGACTATCAGCACTGCAATGTAGATAAAAGTCCGGAGTGGTACCTATTCTTGTGAGGTTAATCATGAAAGTTAAAAGCAAAGTACTGCTTTTTTAACCTGAGCCATTTTGAGAGGGAATCCGTAAGCAAAGGTTGAATCCAGCCCGATCCCTCCTTACCCAACGTCACGAGGTAAGGCACAGTGAGGGCAGCGGTTTTAAGTATTCTCCTAGTTTCATTCCCTGTATTTTAAGATTCTTCTATTTTGTTACTCTTCCCCCTCGCCTCCCTGACCCTCCCCCCCCCTCCCCCCCACCATCTCTCTTCGACCCATATTGTTTTGATGATCGGTTCTCATGGAGCTCATGTTGCAATGACAGCAATCCTCAGAGCTGCTCCACTTCAAGCTCATGACTTTCTTGCTGAATTAACATGGATTCGCTATTGTATGAGTGGAGACACGTACGCGGGTCAAAAGTCCATTTCCATGGACGGTCAAATGTGTGTCCGCTTCCAGTTCCCCCCACCCCATCCCGGAAGGGTTCGTTGTGAGTGTGCCTCACATTCCCTCCTGGTCTCCTGACGGTTTGCATCCAGCCTGACCGGCAGACTAGCCTGCTGCTGCTTCCAGATCCCTGGAGTGACTACAGAATCACATCGCTGACTTGCTGGCTTTCCACATTGTCAAAATTACCCTCTGTGGTAAGCTGTGCATCTGGCCGACTTGCGCAGCTCTGTCCAACGTTGACGCCAGTGGAGTGCTGCGGAGTGCTTGAATCGGGCAGAACAAACTCAGCTGCAGTCATATCAGATTCCCTGCTGCCTTGTTCCCTGGTACATCTGATAGTGTTGGATAGGAAATCATTCGGCAGAGAAAGATATCCTCACAGTCGCGCTGCATGCAGTAGAGATAACATTTGAACTCTCCTCTGCTGCTTAATAATAATCCTTGTATTTGATATAGTGCTTTTTACGTCTTCTAGACGTCTCAAAGTGCTTCACAGACTGCACCGTAAAGTGAATTGAGTGTATATTTGCGGGGGCGAAACACGGCAGCCAATTGCGCAGAGCAGTGTCCCAAGAAGGGAAAGTTATCGCCCACAATATGAGCTGTTGCCTTCAGCTCTGCTCAAATTACACAATTGGTTCATCTCAGGCATTTTGCGAGTCTTAAACGCGGTTTTGAATATTACAATGTAATTATATATGTGATTATAGCCCAACCGCCCTTTCGTTCCACTTGGCTTCCACTCGCCAGATTCATTTGGCAGAATCCAAGGAGCTCTCTCACTATGAGATATATTGGGGTGTGCTTGTTTCACATTCAACTGTCACTGATCGACTGAGAGAGAGTCCTGGACTGCAGGTTGAGCTGTTCAGCTGCTGCTTTATTTGGGGTTAAACCTGGTTTCCGTTGGTGAAGTGAGTCATTGTTGCTGATGGTGCGTGTGGTGAAAGGGGGGGTCAAGATGAGAGTTAAACAGAGACCCCCTTCTCTCTCTTCCCCCCCACCACACACATAATAATGCTTCGAAGGTTTCTGAGGAAACACCTGTGACTTTGAGAAGGTAACTGTTGGTGTAAGCACCTGTGGCAAAGGTTGATTCTTGTATTCCGTCAGCATCCCTGGCTTCAATTTGCTGTCAGTAGCGAGGCAGCTCCGTTGAGAGCAAACCACACAGTGCCAGGTTCAATTGAAATGCTACGGGCATAACTACTGCCCAGGCAGAACTGCAGCGAGGTTCTCATTGTGTGAGAGTTTATTCCTCAGATAATGATCGGCATTCTCCCAATTTCCTAATCCAACAGAACTCATCATTCAAGCAATTTGCTGATGTTGTTTGAAAGAATCAAAACAATTGAAACACATCGATCAGTCGCAAAGATGCCTTTAAGGTTTTATAATCCATTACTTCCCTGTGAAGGTGGTGGGAGGTGTTTGACCTCAATCTTTGCCTCACCGTGACTGTATAAATGTAATTTTGTTGATGTTGTTATTGTATTCATAGCGTTCTGTGTAATTATGAAGAACAGTTAGCATTTTGCACTTCACGTTGAGAGTTTTAACAGTGAAGATTCGGTCAACAGTGTATCTCTCATTACATTTGCAGTAGACTTAATTAATTTAAAGGTTCCTTCAAGTCTTCCAAATAATAATAATAATCCTTTGTCTCAAAACCCTTCACAGAATATACTGTAAAGTAAATTGACTGTATATTCGTGGGCGAAAGAAAGAAGTTCCAAGGAACTGAAGTGAGCCCACATTATCGAGGTCATTAATGTCAGTGTCAGTTACAGAACACAATCGCTCGTCCGTCTGTAAACATGTCCGCAAGACAGACAGGCTGGGTATCATTAGATTCTCTTGTGCGCTTCTGAAAGGGGAAGCCACGCAGCCGAGGAATCGAGCGCTGCCCTGAAAGGTGGTCCAGAGGAAGGGTGAACAGGTCAACCATGTCTTAACTTTGTAACCTGATAGGTCTCAGTGTTTATCACTGCAGGGCACCTCACTCGCTCTCTCGCTGACTCCCTCGCTCACTCACTCACTCACTCACTCACTCACTCACTCACTCACTCACTCACTCACTCACTCACTCACTCACTCACTCACTCACTCACTCACTCACTCACTCACTCACTCACTCACTCACTCACTCACTCACTCACTCACAGAGCTGAAGGAATGTGCGAGGCAAAGCACACTTTACCATATGTTATGATTAAGCGGAACAAAACAGAGCCAGATACCATTGCATTCAATGTGAGTTGTCCCTAATGGAGGCTTCAAGTGAAATACAAATTTCTAGCCTATCTCTGTTTGACCAGAATGACATTTTGACTCGAGAAACTATTGCACTTGCACAGTAACCTAACAAAAATGGGAAAAAATGATTGTTGGATAAGTTAGAACAACAAATAACCCTGTACCCCTGTCACACCAACTGATATCAAACACTGCAGAAGGCCAACCCGCAAAGGCCTCAGAGGACCTGAGATTCATTAAGCAGAGTAATCCTCTTTGTATGGTTTCAGGAGAGGTAGTTGTTCGCAAACTCGTCAGGTCAGACCAAAGGTGAAAACCTTTGTGTAACAAGCATCTTAAAAGCTCAGTCAGGAATCCAAACACTTTCAAACATTGCGTACTCAACACGCATTAACCAACCTGTTAAAAAAAAACAGGGTCGAGCGGATTCGTTTTTTGCACAAGTAAACGCTATCTCTGATTGCTCAACAGAGGGTCAAAAGTCAGCACCTTGTTCCTTGCCTTTCTCCCTCTATTCGGTGAATTACCCCCGTGTCTGCGCTGCACATTACACCCGTGATGTTTCGCATTCCTGTGATCCTTTGACTTTCTCCTTGAAATCTTAACTGCAGCCACATGTCCAATCGGTTCAAACCACACCAAGATTGAACCTGGAATGCAAGGCCCTAAACATTGCTTGTGGTAACTATTCCACAGCTCAGTTCTGTTCAGTAGGTTAAAAGTTCAACTAGCCAATCTTAAGCGTTCGCTGTTTCTCTGCAGCCTTTTTTGCTTTCCCCATTGTATGTCTCTCATGTTATCGACTGACATCCAAATCGCTGTGTTAGCTGACAAACAGAGTTTATGCTTGTTTCACACATAGCTTCAGTCTGTCTGAACTCAATCTCTAGAGAAAGGTCATCTTGTGTTTATTTTGCAGTTTTTCAGTTTTGTTTCTAAACTTTATTTATCTACATTTATCCTATTATCTATGTTTATCTAGGGGGTCCCAGCAGCTCAGTGGTTCGATCACCGGCTTCGCAAGCTAGAGACCTGGGTTCAATTCCCAGCAGGGTGAAACCTTGGGCAGGTTTCCTTACTCCATACTGAACCCTCAAGGAAAAGAAACAAGAATAATTTGGTCACTCAATTCACGACTGTTTATGGGACGCTGCTCTGTGCAATTGGCTGCTGCATTTCGCCCACAAATATACAATCAATTCACTTTATACAGTCTGTGAAGCGCCTTGAGACATCTAGAAGACATGAAAAGTGCTGTATCAAATAATTTATTATTATTATTAGAAGGTTTGAGATGATCCTTTAAAGAGGGGAGGAGGAGGAGGAGGAGGAGGAGGGAGCTAGTCTGAGGGATCTGGGAATGGACTTCCAGGGAACAAATTCATTAGACTGCACGTCGTATTGATCAAGAGACAAATGAAAGGCGCATCGCAACAGGCATCCACGGTCATAAACTGAAGTTCACTAATTAAATTGCTTTGAATTATCCAACTGACCGCATTCAACAAAAGAGTTCTTATGCTCCCTGAACATTTTTTTGAACTGAGATTGTTGCCTTGTCCAGGAGATTGTTATTTGAGCTCGGATATTGCTTGCTTGGGTAGCTCCCAGATAAAACACAGCCCGCTTGAGGTCGGGCTCTCAAGCACGATGTTTATCAAACGGAGCCTTTCCGTTCGTTGGAATGTAAAACAACACTCGACGCCAGTTCACCGAGGAACAGAGCAAACGTCCTGTCGTGAGAAGTTCACAGCCACTTTCCCAACTCTTCACCCCGTGCGCCACAGTCTTTAATTCTACAATTGAATCTCTCGAGACTCCAAACCAGCTCATTTATGTTTCTAATTGATGAGTTTTAATTAAACAAAAAATAAAAGCTGCTCGCTGTGCTTTCATTAGTTAAGGTCTTAATTGGCAACGGTATTCCTTGGGGTCGCAGTAACTAGGAGAAAGCGTTGTTGCAACTATTTTATATGACTCGTGGTCGACGCCGGGCTTTGCGTCTTTGTGAGTGAAATATTGTTAGGAAGGTTCACACATACGGGCAGAGGCCAGCGGTAACAGTAACCTGCCTGCCTTTGGTTCCATGGCTGGAAGTTGGTTTTATTCCTGTCCTCAATTGCCGGGGAGGTTCACTGGGCTTTGTGCCATCTCTGAAACCGGCTTGGACATCTCTGAGTCCGTTTGGAGAGCTCTCAGTGAGACGGGCTGCAGCCGTTCCTGCTGTCATCTGTTTATTATACTAATAATGCTACTAATAATAATAACCCTTGCATTCATGTAGCTTCTTAACCCGTCATTAAGATGTCTCAAGGCCCTCCGCAGAATATATTGTAAAATGGATTGACTGTGTATTTTCTGGACGTAAAGACGGCAGCCAATTTTTTTTGGCACACAGCAGTGACCCACGAACAGCCGTAGAGCGAGCGAGTGACCAGAAGGTTCCAGTTAACGGAGATGTCTGTAACACTGTAAGCAGCCTCAGTACTGTATACGTGCATATTTTTCATAGTTAACCTGAATCTACCACCATCCCTCGAGGAAAACAGGAATTTCTGAACTCAGCTAAGCAGATTTGGGTAAAATTGTTTCCTTGACTGCCTCCTCCTATGCTGGAAAGTTTCTATTGGCCTACGCTCTCCATCTAGCTGTTAGTGCCCAGTCACGCAGTCATCTCATTAGAACGGCACAGTTGTCACACAAGCTGCAGTGAGTTAATTGCGAAAAAAAAATCGCTTTCTGTCCCCAGAAACACACCGACTGCAGTTAATATTTCCGTTCATTTTTTACTTCCATTGAAAAAGCCCAGGAGAGCCGTTGAGATCAAATCGTACATCATTAGTCACACAGGAATGTGCCGTAATGGAAAAGTCCCCCGCTCTCCATATGGCAGAGCCCTCAGTGTCTTCGAATCTGCCTTCTTTCAGACATAAGTGGAGCTCCTGTAGCTCAGTGGTTAGAGCACGCGCCTTAAAAGCGTGAGAGCTGTGTTCGAATCCCAGGCAGATCAGGACGAAACCTTGGGCAAGTTTCCTTACTCCACACGCCTGATTAATAATCCCTCCAAAAAATAAAACACAATAATAAAAATTTGATCATTTCAATCCACAACTGTTTGTGGGATGCCGCTGTGGGCAATTGGCTGCCGCATTTCGCCCACAAATATACAATCAATTCACTTTACACTAGATATTCTGTGAAACACTTTGAGACATTGATGTGAAAAGCGCTATATCAAATGCATGGATGATTATTATTATTATTATGACCGTAGTAGTTTCACTCACACAATATACAGTCAATCCACTTTACAATCTATTCTGTGAAGCGTTTTGAGGCGTCTCAATGACCTTTTAAGGCAATAGATCAAATGGAAGGTTTATCATTATTACTGTATTATTATCCTAATATCGGAGTGCGAGTTGCTGTTTGAATTTCATATTGCCAACAGTGCCTCATCTTGTTTCCCGATGTGTGACATTGGCTGGACGTGAGTGCGCCATCGCCCTTGTGTAAAGGCCTGGTATTTGGTCCATTGAGAACTGACCGAATGTTGCTCTTTTCCTTCCCCAGGGAATAACACAAAGACCGGCGGGCTGGGGCACGAGGAGATAATGAGCCTGGACGATGGTCGGTTCCCGGCGCTGGAACTCAACAACAGACGGCTCTCGGTGAAGAACTCCTTCTGTAGAAAGAACGGCATCTACAACAGGTAGCCACCATCGCACAAAACCCACCCACCCATACTGTAATTACTGTAATAAGTGTCTTTTTGAGTATACTTTCTTGAATGTCCACCTCAAGGGTGGGTTTCAGGAATTGAGGCTGGGATGTACTGTGATAGAGATTGGTACTGCAGCCCTTTCTGCCGTTGGCTGTATTCACTGAGCAGAGAGCCTTGTGTCAGAAATGTGAGATGGACCCTTGCAAACGACTTGACTGGTTTATTTGTCATTTGCTACATTTAGAGAAATAATATCCAATTTTTGGAGGGGAGGGTTTTTTGAACTGAACTTACTAAAGCGTTCCCACCTCTCCGAACACTGGCTGTGTCCAACCGTGAAATTGCTGTGATGGTGACTGCACCCTTCCCCTCCCTTCTCCTCCGACACCCCCCACCCACACACACACACACATTCTCCACATTCCCAGCTACTCCAGCCTCCATTCATTGGCCCAGTTTTCATGAAATCTACCTGGGGACTTGGCTCATCTTTCTGTGGCACTCCAGGTTATCTTTCTCTCTACACACACACATCCATCCATACACATACACAAACATACACACACACAGAGATCTCCATTGGAGATTCAGATCATTGTGTCCCTCTGTCTACATCTTCACTTCCTCTACTGCCTAACCCCTCACAGCTAACTTAACAGAGAGAATGGAACCATGGACCTCCCTGGTCAATGGGGCTCAGTTCCAACTCAGCTATTGGGAGGTTCTGAGTGTGTGTGTGCATTGGGGGGGTGGGGGGAGAGAGGAACAGACAGGGTTGTTTTCATCTTATTTAAAATGCTTCTGTTAACCAGGAGAGGGTCACTGACCCTATGTGAGTCCTTTCGAAGGCCACTTGGAGGTCAATGAAGAGGAAACAGGAGTTTGCAATGGTAGTGAGGGTATGGGGTTGGCTGCCAGCTCCACATTTTACTGCTTCCTGTTGGCAAAACCACTCGAGACAGTGTAGATAGAGCAATTTCAGAGGCAGGAGTAAGGACGAGGAGGTGGGGTGGGGGGAGAGTTTTGATCTCCCCCCACCACCCTCCCCACAACCCCTACAGCAACATTTGGGCAAGTTTCTTTACTCTACACGCCTAAAAATAATCCCTCCCCCCAAAAACTATAATAAATTGGTCATTTTCAATCCACGGCTGTTTGTGGGGATGCTGCTGTGCGCAATTGGTTGCCATGTTTTGCCCACAAATATACAGTCAATTCACTTTACAGTATATTCTGTGAAGCGCTTTGAGACGTCCAGAAGACGTGAAAAGCGCTATATTAAATGCAAGGATTATGATTATTATTATTATTTGAATGTGACTGTATAGCGTAGGTTTCACTTAAACAATAAAATGCAAATCCTTGTACTGCTGCCTTCACGGTGAAATAAAACATCCGGAATAAACAAACTAAAAGAACAGACTACCCTGACTGTGATTCGCTTTATTTTACTACGGGAGGAAACAATAATTAATTCCCGTCACTTCTGGAAGCCTGCACTTGAATCCGGTCCAGGGATGTGCTTAAAAAGCCTTCAACTCCCCGTCTGATAAGCAGTGACAAGGTAACTTGTTCAGATTTTGATCTCCTTAGTCAAACAAAAAGGAACATTTCCAGGAGTTGGAGAGAGGTCACTTAATAACTCCAGTAAATCACGCTCTTGATGAAGTGCTTTGACTCCGATGGAGCTCATTCCCAGCCCGACAAACAATATAAATTACACTTGGATATATTTGTAGAGCGCCTTTCACGTCAGGAGGACGTCCCGCCGTTTACTCCGCTTGTGTCCGTGCTGCCACACTTAAGTTTGTGGTAAATTAGCGAGCAGCAATAACAAGCAGGTTACATTTGCAAGGCGCCTTTCACGTCGGGAGTTGAGAAAGGTGGGGTGCCTATTGCCTTCGGGAGACTCATGATAGACCATACACCCTCCAGGGGGGAATAGCACCAGCCTGGTAATATTGCCACCGATGCCAGGGAATGGTCACCTCTTCATCCAGCATTTGAACAGGCTATCAGATTAAACATTCATCATATTAATTCCATCAACTGCAATCCAAGCGATCTGTTGTGAATATGATCTTTTTCAAGCTCGGACCAAATCATAAAGATTGTAAATTGTTCCTTCCCCCCGCCCCTCCTCCCCCCTCCACCGCGCACATCCCAATTATTCTTCGTGAAGGAACCAATCTTCTGCACACATCTGTCATTCATCGCATTTATCTCTGCGGAAAATCATTTGGGAAGATCTTAAGCGGTGGAAAATTTGTCGGAAATTGTGGCATTGAGTGTGAGACTGAACCTCTTAAGGGCAAAATGCTGATGTTTTGTTTCACCGAAGCACAAAAATAAGGTTTCAGTTTTGATGAATTGTGAACGATATTGGGATTAAGAAATGCTCAGGAGCTTTGTTCCTGTGAGAAACATTCGTGCCTTGAACATTTTATTCCCAGCTAATAAATCAATACCTGTATAGGGGCAAATATTTTATGAAGAGAGTTACAATGACATAGTTTAGTTATTGTGTTTTCTGTGCAGGGAATAGATGGGAGCAATTCCTGCGATATTTACTTGTTGCCTTTTGTGGTGTGTTCTGTTCATGTTTTGCTTCCACTTATAGAGTAATAATCCTTGGGTTTGAACAAGCGCCTTATCAGTCGTCTCAAAGATGTGATAAGGGGCTCTGTCAAATGCAAGGATTATTATTATTATTATTAGCTTCTTCAGGGCTCGATTGCCCAACAATCCTCTTAGTTAGCATTCTAGCAAACGATCAACATTCGCATTTATCTAGTTAGTTTGGTCTCCGACCCAATGTCTCAGACTCCAGTGTTTCGTCTTCAGGTTGCGAGATTGCAATTTGGTCTCTCTGTGACTAGAATCGCACTGCCAGATTTCAGTCAGAGCTTGCCAACATTCTTGTTGAGCTTTTCTTTCCTTATGTCCCGGTTGGATAATTCTGACTGTACAATTAAGTGCATAGGGGGTCAACTGATTGTGTGCAAACAAATCCAAACTGCAGTTTGAACGAAAACAGCAACAATTTGTATCGCTACTGCGTCCTTTCACATGCGATAACATCTTGAAGCGCTGCACAGATATGGACTGGCGACAATGCGTGAGACAATTAACCCGTCAGTGAATGAGACTAATTGAGCAGGCGGGTTGAAGATGACCCAAAAGCTATACTACTAATAATAATGGTATTAATCCTTGCAATTGATATAGCAGCTTATCAGAAGTTGCTGCGAAAGCTCAGCAGGTCAGGCAGCATCGATGGAGAAAAGAAAGTGAGTCAAAGTTTCAGGGCCATGACCCTTCATCAGAACAGTTTTCCCAGCAACTTCTGTTTTTGTTTCAGGTTTCCAGCTTCTGTAGAATTTTGTGTTTTGCTAGCAGCTTATCAGGTCCACCTTGAAAATGCTTCACAAGATTTACTGTGAAGAGTGGTGAGGGTGTATTTGTTGGCAGATGCACCAACCAATTTGGAAGCAGCAACGTCCCTTGAATTGAGCAACTAACTTTATTAAATTTGGCATTGAAAAGGGAAGGGAGCTTTTGGTGTCCAGCCCAACAATCCTCCATCTTACTCCACACACCTGATAATAATCCCTCAATGAGAAAAACAACAATTATAAAATTAGTCACTTCAAACCATGGTTGTCTGTGGAGACGCTGCTGTGCGCAATTGGCTGCCACATTTCGCCCACAAATATACAGTCAATTGACTTTAACGTAGGTTCTATGAACACTTTTGAGACGTCTAGAAGACGTGAAAAGCGCTATATCACCTACAAGGATGAGTATTATTATTATTACTTTTGTTGCCTGGTGGATTGTTGACCAGCACATCAGGAGAGAATAGATATCTTACAATGTCCTGGTGTCTCTCTTCTTCTCCCAGCGCACATACACCCCCTCCCCTCCCCAACCACCCAGCCCCCCTCATCCCCAGCCAACGTAAATACATATTAATCACTGGGTGGATGGGTGGCAGAGCGAGCAGCAAGCCAGAAAAGTTTTGCCTTTAAGACAAAAAAAGCTTTTGATACCGAAAGCCTCCCACGTGGCTTCACTAGGCATTGACTCCAAACGCTGCCATGACTGCTGATTTCAGACCACCACTGGAGCTGAAACCACTCTCACGAATACTGAACCAAATAGCTGTGCATCGCATTTCAGTGTGGTTTGACCCAACGGCAGGCAATGCTAATCCATGCATTTGACACAGCGAGACCTACTCCCAAAGCACCACCCAGGATTTTCCGTCACTGTCGCGAAGCCGATTCGGAACGTCCAAAGTCATCTGTGTTAGTAATAATAATAATAAGACAGTAATCATAATCATTATTACACAGCAATTAATAATACAATGCAAGTTTGGAAGTCAAGCTTCCATCATTTGTGGCCCTGTAGAAATTGAGCATCTTCACTTTACAGTCCATTCTGTGAAGCATTTTGCTCAATGCAAGGATGATTATTATTATCTTCAGATCAGGCAGTAAACAGCTTTATCACAAATCCACGGCTTAGTTACCCTTGATGGCACTCTCACAATCGGGAGAGATCTGTAGATGTGGTCCCATGCATACAGTTAGGTTTAGGAGCAAAGACCAGCTTGTTATTCAGATTGAATTCGGTTCACGTTAAGCTTAACGGAATATCGGAGGAAAAGGATTTACTGGTCTATGTAAAGCATGTCTCCGTTAAACTGTCTCTGGATGGAAGAGTATTCATGCCCTCCGTTGACAAAGCCTGCTCTGTTTGGTGTGCGCTCCCCCTCTCCGAGATGGGGCCCTACTGTGTCACAGGCTGGTGGAGAAGGCTTTGTGGTTAACGGCAAGGCTGTAGCCAAATTAAACTGGACAGCCGCCAGCATAGAGTGGGGGGAAGGGAGGGGAAGGGACTGATACAATTGGCCTGAAAGCAGGGAAAACATTTTCAAATAGGCTGGGTTGAAAACCTTTTGATTCTTAAGGTTTTTTTTTTTAAAAATATTTCCCTCTCTCTTTCTCTCACTCTATCTCTCGTCTCAAAGGATATGTGGGTTTAAATTGAGGATTTGTTTGGGGTGTTGGGGTGGGGGGGGGAGCAAAATTCCTCCTGCACACAACAATAACTTTTTTTTCCTTCCGTTCTCTATTGGGACATTTTAACACTGAGCTGAAAACCGAGGCTAGCTTTCAGCAACATATGTCAGCTTTCAAGGAAACTACTGAAGTTGAAGATTAGGCAGATACACACATTTCAGTTACAGGAAATATATATATGTGTGTGTGTGTGTGTGGAGTGTGTATCTTTGCTTTTGATAAGCACCTTATCATATCTTTGAGATGTTTCAAAATGTTTCACAGAATACACTGTAAAGTTTATACTGTATATGGTTAGGCTTTCTGCCCCCAATCTCTGGAAATCCATCCTGGATCCCTCCAACTTGCTCCTTACCTCAGACACAAAGTCTGTTTCAACACCTACTGCTGTAACCATACTTAACTTTATCATCTTTCCTCTCTCTCCTTCTCCTCATGGCCTCACTTCACACTCACCCACCTCTGCGATCTCCTAACCACCCACCATCCTGTCCGGTCCCTCCGCTCAGCGGACTCCGGCCTACTTCACGTCCCCAGCTTGGCCCGTCCCACCACTGTTGGTGTGCCCTTAGCCACTCTGCCCCCAGCCTCTGGAACTCCATCCCGCAGTCCCACCGCCTCGTCCCAGTCTTTGCCTCCTTCAAGATGCACCTCAAGACATTCCTTTTCAACTGTGCTTTGGATCAACCTCCTTTCCCCCACCGCCCTCCACCCTCCCCAATCCCTACCCCCAAATACTGTCTGTCCACCGACTTGGGACGTCCTACTGACGTCAAAGGCGCTTAAAAATCTATTGTTGTTGTTGTTGTTCTAGAGGCCTAGACAGGGGACTGAATTCAGAAACAGGCTACAATGTGAAGAGGACAGGGTTGATAAGGTTAGCGACCTACTAGTGTGACTTTAACAGGGAAATGCTACTTCAAGTGCAAACTGATGAAAAAGTTTGTTAACTTCAGTAACCAGTCGTGGACATGTCCTCAAAAAGGTGGGGCTCAAAAACTGCTTCACTGTCGAGTATGGGTTTAGGTTCATCAATTCTTCCCTTGAATTCACCATTCTCTGTGAAGATTAGTCAAGCTGCTAGTAGACTAGTATATACATCAGGGGATTGTGCTTTTACTTGCACCCCTCCCACAAGCGGAAATGTACAGAGGTTTGGAATCCAGGGTTATTGATTTCGTATCAGCCTTCACTCATCTCCAGTTCTCAGCCCGAGCGTTGGGAGTCGAGAGGGCTGAGGAGGGTTTTATTGATCTCGCCCGCAGTGTTGGGGCTCGTCAATCCAGTGGCAGGTCAGGCACAGACAGGGGCAGTTGCGTGAAAATGCCAAAATCAAAGTCATAGAGGTTAGGGGTGTGGAATAGGAGAAGAAACTGCAAGTGACAGACAAGCATAGTATTACAGTGAAGAGAGCAGATGGAAGTGTATGTGTGTGTTTGGTCGGAGGGAGGGAGGGAGGGAGGGAGGGAGGGAGGGAGGGAGGGAGGGAGGGAGGGAGGGAGGGAGGGAGGGAGGGAGGGAGGGAGGGAGGGAGGGAGGGAGGGAAGGAGGGAGTGAGGGAAACAAATAGTAGTGAGTGCTGAAATCCATGCCTTGCACTACAAATTTTCTTGCTCCACACGCCTAATAATAATCCATCCAAAAAAACACAAGAATAAAAATTGGTCATTTCAGTCCAAGAATGTTTGTGGGGACGCTGCTGTGCGCAATTGGCTCCCGCGTTTCGCCCACAAATATACAGTCAATTCACTTTACAGTATATTCTATGAAGCGCTTTGAGACGTCGATAAGATGTGAAAAACGCTACATCAAATGCAAGGATTATAATTTATTATTATTATTATTTCTGTTTCATCCCAGTTCATATACGCGCCATATAAGCTGTGGAGCAGAATGCGGGCTCTCTCTCTCTCTCTCTCTCTTTCTCTCTGAGCGTTTTGGAACCTGGCTGCTGCTCAGCCTGTCAGGATAAACAAGGTGTCACCGAATGAGTTATCACTTTCAACCCTCCCTTTGGGGAAATTCACCGAGCAGTTCCGCTGAGACTTGCGGAGTGAGTACCCAGGGTAAAAGAAATTCAAATCCTGAGTTTAAAAGAAACACACACACACCCAACGTACCAGCCAGCCAGCTGGCTTTTGTCACCTTTTGAGTAGAGAATTGAAAGTGACAGTCATCGAACCGAACCCCTTTCGCAGTGATAGAGCTGAAAGCCAGCAGAGCACAAGAGGTGAGGTTATCTGGAGAAAGGAACTCTTTTACAGTTTAATTGCAGTCTTGCCAACAGCTGTCTCAACAGAAAAGCTGCCAATGGTAGTTGAGTTTTAGATCTTTCTTTCTTCCTCTCGCTCTCTCTCTCTCTCTCTTTCTCCCCCGCTCTCTTTATGTCTTTCTTTCTCATCACATCCATGCTGGGTGAGGGCTGCCCGTCTCAGAAGAAGAATCCATCTACATTGATGCTCTTTAAAAAAGAGGAGAGAGACCTTTTGTTATTATCCAAACCCCCAGAGGGCAAGATCTGCTTATTTACATCAAATATTGCTGCTCAACACAGGAGCAGGAAGATGGCGATTTACTCCTGGTGGGGGGCAGGGGGGGTGGGGGGCGGGGGGGAGTGGGGGAGGGGGAGACAGAAGGGAAAAACGTAGACCTTGTGATACAGCTCAAAGCACCAGTGATTCCTTGCAGACTTGGAAGGGCAGAGCGGTCACTGGGGGCAGGGAATCATCTCACTCCGCGCCTGTTAACCCTGTGAGACAAAGCCCTAACTAACGGGTAGTGTGGTCCTAGCTGGACAATCTGTGGATAAGCTTGCCAGACAGTGCTATCAGTGCCATTTTAGCTGGGTAGACTCTAGGATTAGCCCCCCCCACCCAATGCACACTCTGTGGTTCCGCCAGCCTTAGCTCTCGCCAACCTGCGCCTAGTATTTTCCCAGTTTAGGAAAGCAGGATGCATCCCTCAGAAGGAGAGAGAGTGCGCATTCTACTCCAATAAAATATCTCTGGAATTTCCATGTGTAGGTGGGATGCCTGGAACTCTGTTTGGTTTGGACACTCTTAAGCTGGGTGAAGGGTTTCCGCACGCGCGTGTGTGTGTGTGTGTGTGTGTATGTGTGTCAGACATACGGTCGGTTGACCCACTAAAATAAAATCGCCACGACCCGCGTCACGAACGTAATTGGAAGTGTCTGTGGCAGTTCTGTGGGACGTCCAGGCTAGGAATTCTGCAATCCATTGTGCTCAGCGGGCACCAAAACGTGCAGGAAGCAACACCTTCCTAAACCTCGCACACTTCAACTAATCAGTATGTTGCACACATACACATACAGCTGCTAATGACTGTGTTGACAGAGCCCTGAAAGTCCCAGATTCAATCCCAGGCTAATCTGATTTGAGACACGACAGGGACTACTGGACGAGAGAGAGTGAAATTCAACCGAGGAGGAAATAGAATGATGATGGTAATAATAATCCTTAGATCTGCTTTTCTCATTGGCAGGATGTCTCAAAGCATTTCGCAGGTTATATGGCATTAATGTATATGATGAGGTTGGTTAATTTTCATCATTAATTTCTCCCTTTGCAGCATCAATAATGCACAAAGGCTTCAAAAATTGGACCAGGACGCTAAGTGCATAGCTAATAAGAAGCAAAATGAAAACACAGTTACCTCCTGATAGCTCTAGCTTCGTGTAACTTGACACGACCACTTTAAATCATCATGCTGTCTGAGTCCCGGACATATTTATTTATGTACAGATATTTATAGATCTACAGTATATAGATATATATGCCTAACTTGTCACTCTAGATACTTCATCACTGAGCCATTTTCCTCGGAGTGACGATTTAACAACAACAATAAAATGACACTTGTATAACGACTTTCACGTCAGGAGGACGTCCCGAGGCGCTGAAAAAGCCTCGGGACGTTATTAGGATCGAGCTGGCCAGAGGATTGGGAGTCTTGAATGATGGAAACCTCTACCACAATTCCTGGCAGACAATGCAAATTGGGACTTAAATCTTTTATATAATCCAATTAGTGTTTTACATTTGTCTACTGTTTTGTTTCCTCCTGTTGCTGCTTGCCTCTGCTGTTCCCATTCTTTTCAAAACATATGGTTGCGAATAGCGACTGCGGACATATAGTAAATGTATTTCAATGGCCAATTAATTAAATGCTCCTACAGAAAATCAAAGGATTTATCCTGTCTCTTAAAGGACGACACGAACAGATACATATATGCAAGTATGTTAGATTAATGACTAACTTAATTTGCCTTAACCAAATATTAGGAGATAAGGTCCAGCCACTCTGTCTCCTGTGCCAATGACGCTATATATATCCAATTAGTGTTTTATATTTGTCTACTGTTTTTTTCTTATGTTATATTATATATAAAATATAATATTGTAGCAATCCCTCCCTTTGATACAGCACCTCATCCCATCCCCAAGATTTCTCAAAGTGCTTCACAGGATTTTACAGTGAAGGGTATATGACTGTGTGGATGAAATGGGGACGCCAATTTACGCAAGGATTGTGCCACAAACAGCCATAAACCACAAACAGAATAATATTCAGGGAGAAAGAAACTTGGGAGAAAGAAACTTCTCTTTCTGAATAGTGCCATGGGACACTGGCTTCAAACGACAACCTTGTGACAAGTAACGCACTATATCAAATGCAAGGTTTATTATTATTATGGAAGCATAAGCTGGATGACATTAGCATGTCTATATCCTCTGACCTACACCCGCCATGCAAATGTGTTGTAAGCAAATTCTTTGGCTTAATAAAGCCTCTTCTTTTCCTCTCTTATCCTTTGTATTTGATCAGTCGCACAGAGCAACTGGCTTCATGATATTTAGTATCACACACTATCACGGAAGTGAATCTACGAAAGAACATTCAGTGCTCGGAAGGAGGAAATGTAATAAAAATGGAACCGTTGAACTGATGAGATGTTAGGGTTGTGCGAAGTCTAGATTTTTTCAATCAGCATTTTTTCCTTTTGACCTCCCCTGCCCTATGCCTTTATGAAGAGCCGTTTATTTCTATCATCACCCTCTTTGAATGAAACCTTGTCTCGTTGCTGGATCTTGTGATACTGCAATTCAGTATTATGGCCCGAAACGTTGATTAGATTTTCCAATTGGCATTGATTATATTGTGAAATATATCCCAGGGCTTTTTTTTTACACACACACTCCCCCCCGCCTCAACCCCCCGCCCTCTCCACAACATGTCCAGTCAGTTGTAGTTTAAATAGAAAACTGTTGTCGGTTTCTAGCGCTTATTTAAATTCATTTTGAGGATTCATAGGCAATACAGTGTTTCATTTTATAAAAAGAATACGCAGTTTTAACTGGTTAAAAGCCAATTTCCCCAGCAAATACTCTGGGATCTCTCAACAGACTAACCTCATACTCTCCGGAGTTAATCAGGGAACGTCCTTCTGGGAGAGAGTGAGTGCGTGTTCTATTCCATTCCATAAGTAGGGATCTCTCCATGTGTTCATGACATTCATATATATGGAACTCTGACTGATTTGGATGCTCTTAAGCACAGGTTTCCACAATTCCTCCATTTCACAATTTGCCTACAATGCATTCGTCCATTTCTCTTGCATTCCCCCCTCTGAGCATTGAATGTTCTTTCCATTCTTTACTATCCCCTCCTTTCCCTCCACCCTCCCCAAATATCCCTATATTCCTGTATTTGTTGTTTCAAATATCAACATCACCAGCCAATTCTGTTTTTAATGCAACAGATTTTGACTCATCTTAAATTAAGGATGTTAGAAAAAAATCCTTGCATTTGGTGTAGGGCTTGTCACGTGTTCTGGACGTCTCAAAGCGCTTCACAGAATATACAGTAAAGTGAATTGACTGTATGTTTGTGGGGGCGAAACATTAGTTTGCATTTTTGGATCATAATGATGATAAATCCTTGCGTTTGAGAAAGTGCCTTTCACATCGGAAGGACGTCTCAAAGTGCTTCAGAGGATTTACCCTGGGCAAATGTAAGTAAGGGGTGTATTAGCAACGAATTTCAGCGCCTTGGGACATCCTCTCGACGTGAAAGGCGCTGTATAAATGTAACTTTGTTATTGTTGAACTAGTTTAAGAAGAGAGTTCAAAATGAGACAGACATGACAGGGGAAATAGAATCGAAACATAGGTTTGTGCCAGTGACCCAGTCTGGTTATTTCCTGACATAACATAGATGACATCAGTAGGTGTGACTTCAAACTAAAACTGATACCTGTTGATCTAGACTTGAGATCTTACTGAAAAGTGAAGGGATTTTCCCCTGACGTCCTAGGCAATAATTCCCCCCAACCGCTCTCACAAGTAAAATTGGATGTTCTCTTCATGGGCTCCCCACCACCCAGAGGATTCAATTCAAGTTCCTGATCCTCACCTTTAAAGTCCTCCATGGCCTTGCCTCACCCTTCCTCTGCAACCTCCGATCCCCTTACCACTCCCTCTGCTCAGTGGGCTCTGGCCTGCTCCACGTCCCCCGCCCCACCATCAGCAGCAGAGCATTCAGCCATTCTGCCCCCAACCTCTGGAATTTCATCCCGCAATCCCTCCACTTCGCACCCTCCCTAACTTTCTTCAAGTCCCGCCTCAAGACTCTCCTCTTCAATGGTCCCATCGGTCACCCTCCCACCACCACCTCCCACCCCTCCCCACCCTCACCCCCCCCCCCACCGCTTCTTTCCCTCCACCCTCTCCGAGGCTGTCGCTTTCATCTACAAATACACAGTCACTACGGTTTACAGAAAAATGGATGAACGGCTCAGAGACGTTCTCCCCAAGTGAAATGTGCTACATCCAAATACAAATGATTCTCATTACTTTTATTATTACTGTATTTAAATCTTCGAGCACTAACCTTCTGAGCCAGATGATCTGATAATTGGGTCAGCAAGCTCCCAACCCACCACAGTAGGTTTTATGCACTGTTCCTGTCTGCTGAGAGCCTCTGTCCATCAAGTGGTGTTACTGCCCTACACAGTATCCATAATGTCAGCACTCACCGTCAATACATTCAGGTTCTTTGTTTAGTCACAATAGCGTCTGCCAGGCCTGAAAAAATTGCAGGTCTGTGCCATTATTTGAATACTCCTGTCGTCACTGCGTTCGGGTTCACTGCAAGAGAACATGGTCAAGGTTTTGTTTAGAGTACACACAAAACTGCGCTGCCCGCAGCGTGTGTGTGTGTGGCCCTGTCATAATGCTGACGAGTACAGCGTTGGTCAAGACTTCTGCAAAACTCAAGGTTGATACAGACATATAAACTGCTGGTAGTGTCAAGTATAACTCACTTGACTCACTGTATCCCAGCGGAAATGTGAAACGTCTGCAAAAAGGTTGGCTCGCAATTAACTTGTCTTTCGGAACGAGACCTTGCGAGATTATTAGAAGTACCAACCTATTGCACGAGAAAAGTTTTTCCTTTTGCCGTTGTCAGTTTTTGTGGTGTTATGGCTTGTTACGCATGTTTTATTGCAAGGTAATACGAAAATATACATACTGTACCGTGGGTTTTTTTTGCTTCACGGAGATGCCTGTGCGGCGTCAATTGGAAACGAATGGTGCGATCAATGAGTCATTTCCCGAATGAGAAAGACTACAACAGCACACAAATAATAAATAGTCAGAGCATTAATGGGATAATTTCAACGTCCTGTTGTTCTGTTTACTCCATGGGAGTTGGTGCCAGAATAAATTTGTGGAAGTAAGAGAGTGAATAAAAGGTGGTTCAATTTAATGTTGGTAACAGAAAGCTTATTGTGTTATCAGAGTGGCCTAAAAATGTTTCATTGTTGGGACTTTTTTAAATCTCTTCTGAATTTCCTTCAAACACCGCGTATGTTATGTATAGTGGTTCTCGATAAACACTCTTCTGGACGCTGGTTGGTTAATCCTGATTGAATCTTGATTTAATTTCCCGTGGGAATCTTTTTATCTGAGGGACTGGAATTGGAACTTGAATCACAAATGTTTCCAGGAAGTCACGAACGTATGTCATCTGTTACATTTTGCACGTTTCCTCCAGTTTTGTGTTTGCAGTTCATGTAACTTGCTCTGCATCTGTGGATACCTTATCTCTCTGTGCTTAACATTTCAGGTTTCACTCAACCATCTAAAAATTAATCAATTTTCTCTGGTCTTACCTGAATTCCCAGAATTGCCCATCTCTAAACCCTCTCTAACACGTTCATATCCTGTTGACGGTTGGGTGCACAAAAGATGCAAACAGTATTCCAACCTTCAGTTTACCAGTGTAACATTTCACACGTTTGGACTTGTAGGACTCTAACCACAGTTATTCGTAACCTTTTATGCAGATCAAAATAGACCAGATCAACAGTTTTCTAGGTGTTCTTGCTTTGGTTATCAAACCGTCGTATTAATGCAAATTACAGACAGGTGGCGAAGGAAACACAGTGATCGTGCAATTGATGCAACTCATACCTGAGATAGCTGTATTGCAATAATAATAATTCTTGCATTTGATATAGCGCTTTATCACATCTTATCAACGTCTCAAAGCGCTTCACAAAACATACTGCAAAGTGAATCGACTGTATATTGGTGGGCGAAACACAGCAGCCAATTGCGCACGGCAGCGTCCCCACAAACAGTTGTGGATTGAAAATGACCAATTTTATTATTGTGGGTTTTTTTTGGGGTGGGGGACGGATTATTATTAGGCATGTGTGTGTGTGTGTGTGTGTGGAGTAAGGAAACTTGCCCAAGGTTTCGCCCTGATCTGCCAGGTTTCGAACACAGCTCTCACGCTCGGACAGTAAGGCGAGCGCTCTAACCACTGAGGTACAGGAGTTCCATTGTATGTATCCAAGCTTTTATCTTTGGTAATTTTTGACACCTCCGGATACAAACTACAGGTTAAACGTGTTACTGTTTTTTTCTAGGCACATGTGTGTTTAATGGTAGGGAGGGCATTTATTTGAAATGAAGAGATGAAGTGGTGTTAAATTGCCTGAAACAATGATAAAATAATAGGTTATCATCTGATACCTATTCCGAGTCTCCAGTCTCCTCCCTCAAGTGGATGCTATTTTGTTTGCCCTAAAGCTGCTGCTAGTGTTGACCTAGTAATTGCATGTTTCTATTCTTATACTGCAGTGCAAAATTAAGTGCACAACCCCATTTTCAGTGGCATTTGAAATGAAACTGACAAGATCTTGATGGGTATATTTGCTCGGTACACTTCTCAGTTCATTGCTGTTGGCCTCGCTGGGTGTGTCTGACTTGCAGATGGTTTCTGGTGCACCTCACAGCACAAGAATGACTGCTAACCGAATAAATCTGTCACACACACACACACACACACATTATGGAGGATTATCACCATGGTCGGTCTCTCACAGGTATCTTATTTCTGCAGATCACCTCCACGACCGAGTCCTGGCAGCCTCAACTACTCCGACGAGGACGTCAGCACAAAATACAATGACCTGATCCCAGCAGAGAGCAGCAGTCTGACCGAGAAACCATCAGAGATTTCAGACTCTCAGGTAACAGATTTATGAATCCGGGAAACAGTGCTTATCCACACGGGAACGTGTCATTTCCAGGCAATCAGGCAAACAACAACAACAACAAATTACACTTGTATAGCGCCTTTCACTTCGGGAAGACGTCCCAAGGCATCCCAGCTTAATGAAAAATTCTGGAACTGAATGCAAATAGGAACATAGGAATAAGGAGCAGGAGTAGGCCATTCAGCCCCTCAGGCCTGCCCCCGCCATTCAATAAGATCATGGCTGATCTTCTAATCTAACTCCACCTCCCCCACCTTATCCCCATATCTCTTAATCACTTTATCCCTAAATGTTCCAAGTCTAGTAAATCACTGGCAGGAGCCAATTGTCTCTTGAGTTAATTAGAGCAGCGGCCGATCGGAGGTTCTATTTCCTGACTATTCTTTTTTGGACTTGCAGTATGAAAGGCAACCTTTGATGACTTGAGCCTTACAATACGTTTTTGGGATGGTCTAGGCAGGATCTATATTAACTTTCAAGAGAGACCTGCACAGGTAGCTAACAATTTTGGGGGAGATATGACGACAAGGCCATAGAAGAAGCTGCCAATTTGTCCCATCATGTCCGTACCAGCAGTTTTTAAGAGCAATCTTTTCAGAACTATTCATCTGTCCTGTACATATGTCTGCAATAATATTGATAATAAAGCTTGCATTTGTTGTTGTTGTACACTATTTGATGTAGCTGCTTATCATGTCATTGGGATGGCTCAAATTGCTTCACAGGATACACTGCAAAGTGAATTGACTGTGCATTTTGTGGGCAAAACAAAATAGTGGGAAATACTAGTTTTTCACCCTCTGGGTTGAGAGTCGAGTTTTTATAGAAATCTTTCCTGTTGATGACTTTCATTAACTTTTATCACAGTGATATTTAATCAGCGTCAGAATGGCAATTGCGAGGTTGTACTGAATTCAACCGTAGGTGGTGTTACAATGAGTCTGTCCACTAATACTCTAGCGGAGAGCACTGAAATAGAATGGAAATACTCATAACAATCCTTCCATTTGGCAGAGATCTTTTCGTGTCGGGAGAACATATCAAAGTGCTTCCCAGGCAGTGCAGTGCCTGGGTATTTTGTAGGGTAATTGGAAAGCAAACGATCGTTACCGTGATTGGGATGAACTAGTTACAATGGAGACACAGCCAGCCGTTCAGCAGATTGTACCTGAGGATAAATGGGTAACGTGTTGTGCGTCAGACAGGCTAAGCTGAGCCGCTGCCCACTTGCTGAGGCTGTAATAAACAGAGGTTTATGCTGCGTGAATGAATACCTGTGAGTGGTGAGTCACACCCACAGCCGTAATTCAGTCATCCAGAGGTGAGTTCAGGTGATGTCAGAACCTGTAGAGTTTGGGTGAAGTTTGTCTGACTTTTATGTGTCATCTTATAAATCATCAAGATTACAGCCTTAAAAGATTTAAGGTGTGCTTTTGTACCTGTTATCTTGAATAATAACATGTACAGGAGAATTTTTTTTTGCTGCACACGTTTTTTTTTTCCACTTATCGCTCCTACGAGTGACATACTCTTTTCCACCCCCCCCCCCCCCCCTCCCCAACCCCATATTCCCCCCCAACAGTCCCCACCACCATCACTACAACTCAGGAGATGTTGACTCATTTGGAGTATAACTCATTTTACTTGCCGGTCACACAGATGATCAAACGGGGAGACAGAAGAACAGCCCATTGGGCCTGAGCAGGCTCTCGTTCAGTCAGTCGCACTCACTCTGCCCTTTAGTCTCTCGTAATTTTCGTTTTTTTTTAACAACTTAAGCAGAATGGAGTGACTCTGCTCTTGGCATCACTGACTACATTCCAGTAAAAACACTTGGGAACTCGGGGTTTACGACTGCCCAAAATACCGTGCAGCAATCTGATAGAAACTCCGCATTCTTCGAATGCCTTCCCCCCTCTTGCCCAGAGGTCACGTAACAGTCGAAATCAAGTCACCAGAATAAAATGTTAATGTGGAACAGTACTGAGGTCACACAGCACTGCACACGCAACAACCGTGCATCCGTTCAACCAGGATGTCGCTTCGCTTCCTGGATAATCAACAAACACTCGCTTCAGCTGGACGTTCTGCATCCAAGAACAAGCGGATGTTCCACTATCATACTGAGCAGCTATTGCAGTGCCGTGTGTTTCTCCAGGAAAGCAGCGATAATGTAAGCGGAGTCTCGCAGCATTGCGGTCAACGTACTGACCTCGCAAGCAAAGAGAACCGGGTTCGATTCCCTTCACAAAAAGAAACGGAATCAGAATTTGGTTACTCAATCCACGACTGCTTGCGGGGACACTGCTTATGCGCAAAGGCCTGAAACACAAGTGTTTCGCCCACAAAATGTACAGTCAATTCATTGTACGGTATATTCTGCGAAGCGCTTTCAGACGTCCCAAAGACGTGATAAGGCTCTCTATCAAATGCAATCATTGTTATTAGTATTTACCCCATATAAAAGCGACATTCGATTACAGACCACCACCCCCACACACATCCCCTGTCCGCTTCCCTGTTTATGGCCAAAATGTTTGCCCTCTGCCACGGTTGTCCAACAATAACAGGAAGCTGCTGCATCCCACAAGCAAACAAACATCTTTTTAACAGAAAACATATTGAGCCCGAATGCAGAAAGGCATCCGAGGCATTTATCGCCGAATTAGAACCATCAGCTTCCTGTACGACATGAGGTTCTGGCTTCTTGCAAGGAAACATACAATGAAAGCCCATTTATGTATTACAGCAGGAAAAATGACTAGGCTTTGTCCAAAACAACTAAATCCCTTTTTGAAGTGCAGTTTCCTATCATTTTTCCTTACTATACACAACCTGGGTTTAAATAATACTGTACTCTAGTCCTTGAATTTACACTCGTTTAAGGGTCATTCTGTGTCTGATGTTAATGCTGGGAAATTTAATAAAAATAATCCTTGCATTTGATATGGCGCCTTTTCACATCTTCTAGACGTCTCAAAGCGCTTCACAGAATATTACTGTTAAGTAAATTGACTTTATATTTGTGGGCGAAACTCAACAGCCAATTACGCACAGCAATGTCGGGGATTGAGTGACCAAGTTAGTATCGTTTTTTTTTGAGGGATTATTATTAGGCGTGTGCAGTTCTACTGTCAGCTACGCCGAATTAAGCTCAGCAAAGTATCGTCCCCACCCCACCACCCCATCCCAACAATAAACTTCAATACTAAATGCTTGAGTGTGTCTGCCTGACTCAGTTGGTAGCACTCAATCCAAATGAATCCCTCCGGGTGTCCTTGCCAATAAGCCCCTCAATCAACAACAACAACTTCGATTTATATAGTGCCCTCCACACCAGACGGCATCTCAGAGCGCGTCACAATAGCGGATCCCAGGACCGAGGCAGAGGTAGAAAGGTGACCAAAGGCGCGGTCGAAGAGAAAGGTCTTCAGCTGGGACCTGAAACTGAGAAACGAGGGGGGTGGTCACCTTTTGGGCCATCAATTGGAAACTCGCTTCACACTTGTTCATGGGACATTGCTGTGTGTGAAAATTGGCTTCTGTTGCGTTTGCCTGGAAGACACAGTCACTCCAGTTTATGAGACCTGTGTTCGAATCCAGGCAGGTCAGGGCGAAACCTTGGGCAATTTTCCTTAGTCCTAGTATATGCCTAATAATAATCCTTCCAAAAAAAAGCACAATAATAAAAATTGGTCATTTCATACCACGACTGTTTGTGGGGGACACTGCTGTACGCCGCCGTTGGCTGCTGCATTTCGCCCACAAATATACAGTCAATTCACTTTACATTATATTCTGTGAAGCGCTTTAAGACGTTGATAAGATGTGAAATATCTATATCAAATGCAAGGAATATGATTATTCCTTTACCCGGAAAATACAGTCACTCCAGTTTATAATACAATCTCCGAAGAGCTTTGGGACATCCTGTTCAAGAGGATGCCACATGATATCAAAGGCAACAAAGCACATGTCAGTGCATGTAATGTACCCACCATTGTGGGTTATATGATGTAATTGATGTTAGGTCACATGGAGGGAGGTGTAATGTGAGTTCTCACTGTGGGAGAGCTCAGGCTTTTGAAATTGACATGGATGTCCAGGTTATACTGTTTCACTTTGGTGCAGTTAATTGTTTCCTCACCTCTCCTGCTTGTGCAGTGTCTGTGTGTGTGTGTGTGTGTTTTATATATATAGGAGTAAATCTTTGGAAGAGGAGTCTGATTGATGCCTCTCTCTGTTGAAAATGACTTCACGTGAAGTGGTGAGGACTGGTATTTTTTTTAAAAAAAACACACACAAAATGGCCTTCACATAGAACTAACTGGCCGGGCTAGATCGACCTCAACTATGTTGGTTTAAAACATTAAGGACGAGCGTGGCTGTGTTTTCCAAAAGGCCTCGGACTGTTCGAGAAATCTTCGTCCAGACCCCGTTCCTGGTTTCAATTACCCAATAAATTCAGAGCAGAGTCTGCGAGCTGTGGCGTCGGCAGGAGGCAGTGGTTTGGAGAGAAACAGGCATTCCATTCAAAGCTCACACAAAGACTTGTGTCATTACGGTTTGAGCACTGAATATCTATTGTAGCATACCAGCGCGCTGTTGCAATGTTTTGTATTATAAATGATTCTTATGTATTCTTCAGCGACCGACCGAGCCCTCGCTTTAGACTTGACAAATCTAACGTGTTTAGATTGGCCTTAACTTGTCCGCTGCGTTTTACCAAAACTGTTTTTAAGTTCAATTCACTCTATACACCTCATGGCTCCTTTCAGCTTGTGTGGAGAGGGCGTGAAAGTTCATATCCATTGGGTGCTGAACTGTAACATTTGGCAAACTTGGCTACAAGCATGTGATTAGGTTTACCAGTATTAGGGATCAAGCCTGTGATAATAGTAATAATCATTTTATTTGATATCGCACTTTTCACACCTTATCGACATCTCAAAGCGCTTCACAGAATATACTGTAAAGTGAATTGACTGTATACTTGTGGGTGAAATGTGGCAGCCAATTGCGCACAGCAACGTCCCACAAACAATCGCGGATTGAAATGACCAATTTTATTATTCTGGTTTTTTTTGGGGACGGATTATTATTAGGCGTGTGTGTGGAGTGAGGAAACTTGCCCAAGGTTTCGCCCTGACCTGCCTGGATTCGAACACAGGTCTCACGCTTGTAAGGCGAGTGCTCTAAACACTGAGCTACAGGATAAGACCTCACACTCCCCTCCCCATTGTCAGAAACTTTACCAAACCTTCTGAGATTATCGCAATGTAGTAGTTGTTATATCAGATACAAGGATTATTAGTAGTAATCGTGGTAGTATATGCCTCAAATCTGACCATTGCCACCCAACATGCTGTGCAATTGTGATGCACTAAATTAGCCTACGAGACTTTCATCTCTGGACTCTGTGTTTATGACCGGTCTCTCTCTCTTCCTCTTCTGACTCACACAAAATAAAATTTAGATGAAGTTCCTCATTTGATCATTTGATCTCATCCTTCTTGAATACCAACGCTTTACTCTACACTAAATCATGTGAAACGCTTTGAGGTTTTTCCGATGATACGATAATAATAATCCTTGCATTTGAAGTAGTGCTTTATCACGTCATTGCCGTGGTTTCAAAGTGATTTTACTGAGAACTACAGTGACTGCATTTGTAGGCAAACGCGGCAGGCAACACAGCGTGTTCCGTAAAAGGCTGACAAGGCACTGTATCAAATACAAGGATGATTCTAATTATTTTATGCATTGAAACTGGAGGTGCTTATGTGCTGTGAATAATAAAAAAAGAAACGAAGCATTTTGTACTACAGTATCGATCGTTCGATGTAGGATAAAAAAGCCAGTACACTGTACAACTTTGAGTTTAGCGACACAGAACAATTTGATAGGAGTTGCCACATTTAGATCCATTTGCACGTGATCTGGGGACAAGAAAGAATAGCGTCTCCTTTGAGCTGCTGTAGACTTACACCTTTCTTTGAAACCTCAAACTGATTGACGAGCTGGTCAGGCACAGAGCTTGATTTTATTTCTTTGTCACCTCATCGCACCTCATTCATCAGAGAAAGCAGTGGGTTCGATGGGGGGAGTTTGAATAGGATCTCTGAGACAAGGTGTAAATTGCCCCTAAACACTGTTTGAATATATTTGAACGGGATGCTTGGAATCCTTATTGTGAAAAATCTTATTGTAGCTCTTTGCAGTCTATAGTGTACTATAGAATCTAAATTGTTATACGTCCATGTGTCTGAACTGTAATCACCAGACTAGCTTCTCAGCTCCCGCCTCCAGCCTCCAGCTCCTCGGTCAAAGGTTTGAAATCTAGCCAACCCCTCGTGCTTTATGCGCGCAGTGATTTCCAGTTCCACTGACGCGCCTCACCGGCCAGCAGCTAAAAGCTTTTTACAGCGCGTTGCAAAATGTTCCTGATTCCTGCTGCCAATTGAAATGTTTTATACTGCAGCCTGCTGTGGCCTTCTGTTCCAAGAATGCTCTGTGCTGTCCAAATCACCACCACCAGATCAGGCGCTTTCTCTCTGCTCCACTTCGAAAATAGACAACGAACCCTCCAGCTGAACGAGGCCACCCTTTCAAGACTGTTTGTGACACATGCAGAAACCCATCACTGTGCTTAAGAGTGTCCAAATCAAACTTGGAGAATTGAATCCCGTGCGTCCAGTCTACACATGGGAATTCCAGAGCTCAATTGTCAGGAGGGACGCATCTAATAATAATAGGAATAATAAGAATAATAATCATTGCATTTTTACAAAGCGCCTTTTACGTCTTCTAGGCGTCTTAAAGCGCTTCGCAGGATATACAGTAAAATGAGTTGACTGGATATTTGCGGGCAAAACGCAGCAGTCAATTACGCACAGCAGCGTCCCCACAAACAGCCGCGAATCGAAGTGACCAGTTTGTTATTTTTTTTGCTTGAGGAATTATTAACGGACGTGTGGGGTAAGCAAATGTGCCCAAGGTTTCGCCCCACCTGGAATCGAACTCAGGTCTCTCGGTTGCGTGGCGAGTGCTCTGACCATTGAGCTACAGAACTCCACCGTATGGTTCGCCTAATTCCAAAAATAGCAGGCTTACTTACATTCACCCCAGTGGCTAAAAGCACGCTTGTTTCATTTACCTGAATGGTGTGTCTTGAGACTGATGATGGTGTGGACAAAAAAAAGGGATGTTTCAATAAGCGTTCAATAAGTTTCAATAAGAATGGATATTTTCAAAGGAATTGTCTTTTTCACCCCCATCGACGTGGTATTTTCAGGCAATATATAGTATTTTTCCATGGCAATCAGCCAGGTGTCTGACGCATGCGGAAACCCATTACCAAGCTTAGGAAGATCCAAAGTAAACGCCAACAATCGTAGACAATTACTGCCAGTGGCAAAGCAAGAGAGTTGTCTGACTGAGCACGGGGTCAATTTGAGAACTCGCGCTCAACCTTTCCTCAGGTGTTCTACCATTTACTCACAAGTGGTTTGCGTTAAAGGGGCTTAACAGCCATGTGCAGGGGTCAAATGCCTGGGGCTGACACCCCCTCAACTCAGATTTGCAGAGATCGTTGATCAGGAGCCTCCAGCTCTGCTTTACAAGGTCAAAGATATCCCATTGATCATGTCAAAGAGGTAATGGATATCTGACTGCTGGAGAGAGAGTGAGAGAGAGAGAGCACGCAATGAGTAAGAGTAATGCCCTGGCAAAGAGGGGGCGAGCTGACTGTTGCTGAATGGGAGAGCAGAATTTGGGTCAAGTGGCAGACTTCATCGTCTGGGCATTATTAGAGGAAAGTATTTAAAGTCCACCTGGCTATTTAGGGAGTTGCCATTAGGCCTCCCCTGGAGTAGGCCAGGAAGGGTCAGAGTAGAGTCAGCCTTCTTTGGGTGAAACATTAAACTGGGGGAGGGGATGGGCATTCCTGATCATAATACCCACTGACTGACTACAGCCAGTGATATCTCCGATGGCTTACACACACACACACATGCACATTTTTTGAACGACTCCCTGTAAAATGAAGGTGATCCCTTGGTGCTGTGGTAACCACACAACTGTCTGTGGTCACAGCCTAGGTATGTATTATGTGCTGCTGGATGTGCCGAGACCCAACTTACACCCATGGTTTTCACACCAATCAGATGTTCCTTAACTGGGAGACCACCAGACGTGAGAGGCTCAGATGACTTGGTGCTGGCCAGTTGGGCAGTTTGATGTAACACCTCCCTGGTTGGGAGGGTAGGCAGGTTCTCCTTGTAGCTTAGCTGGCTCTAAAGTGATGTGCTCACAACGGAATTTGGGAATCAAAGCCCACCCTTCATGGTGGTCTAGGTTTGACCAGCTAATGAGCCAGGGGTGAGAGCAGACCAGCCAACCTTGCTCATCACCGGAAGGCACAGAAAAATATTGATGTACAGTGCCAGCAGGGATGGAGCTCATAGGTGGAGCTCCGAGTCTGGGAACTCATAAACACAGAGTCGGGTTCCCGCGTGTGTCTTATCTTCTGCTGAAAAATGATTCTGCAAAGTTTCCTACACAAAGTGCAGGAACTCTTGTTTGTGTTCAACCAAAGCAGCCAGGCAACATCCCATAAACAGCCGTCAAGACGCAGCAGATTGCCCCGCAGAGGCCCGTGGGCTCCTCTGCTTTCATTATAAACAGGGCAGGCCTCGCACCAGTCAGACTTCATTGCACAACCCCCACTTCTTGAAGCGATTGTGTAACGCTGGGCAGTATAACACAACATGAAACCGAGGTTGTGGCCTCAGTACAAACAGTGACTGTCATAAACTGTTAGTTTACGCATACTTCCAATTCGAGTGTTCTGGGTGGCAATGGGTAAATCGATACAACAGACTGTTACAACACGCTATTTCAGATTTGGTGCCATTATAGCCCGAAATTACACAGTGTAGGTTTGATAGAAACAAGGAAAGTTAACCTCGGAGAAACTTGATCAAGGCAGTGGGATTACCCTTATCCAGAGCCTTGGGACGTCCTCCTGACGTGAAAGGTGCTATAAATGTCATGTTGTTGTTGGTAATGTGGGGAATCTTACCCTGGCGTCTGGCTGACTGACTACTCTCAGAGAACGGGTTCAAATAGAACTAGTTTTCAAGCCGTCCAAGGCTATTGGTTCTCAACAACAACTCGCATTTATATAATCTCACTCTATAACGCCCCCCCATCATCCCATCTCACCTCGGTTATGTTTAACCCAATGGCCGCGAGACAATGACATCGCAATGTAATATACCCAATGTGCAGACTCACCTGACACAGATTCGATCATGATCAGGGAGCATTTGAAGTTAAACAAACATGTTGACTGTTGTGTCGCTGGCAGGTGAAGGTGGTGCCAGTGACTGGTCACTGCTGTCAAGTCTGATTCACTCGACGCGATTGCTCATGAGCAATTTTAACCCTTTGAGAATTCTCTCGGCTTTTCTCTCCCAACGTTTGCGATAAAAGGCGGGTCATCTGTAATGGTAATTATTCGTGTGGCCAATTATTTGTTCCACAATGAATGCAGGTTGGGGGGGGGGGGGTGGAGGGATGAGGGGGAAATGCATATCGTGGTTCATTTAATAAATAATGAGTTGTTTTATATCAATCATACGTCTGTCTGAGTCAATGCTGAACAGTGCAAGCGATCTGATTTCAGTCGAAAGCTTTGGCAAGATGATAGCTCTGGGTTGCTCTGGACTGCGTCCTTGCTGTAATTCAATCCCCCACCGAGGGACACATGCCCAAGCGATCAGGAAACCAGGGAATAATTAAACCATATGTATCGAGTTTCAACAGGAGCGTAAGTTCTGCAGTGAGAAAAAGCCGTTAAAAAATTGTCACTGTTCACTGGGTGTATTTTGCCGCAGGTAATTAACTGCAAATTGCATCGCCGAGTGCACTTAGCCTGAATAATTCATTCATCGATGGGAAGTGTTTCCGTCAAGTCAAATTATTTTGAGCGGAAACGTAGCTTATTTTTAGAAACCGTGAAAATAATTTCATTATTTCATCTTGACTCACCGAGTCCGTAAGACCATTTTGCCCTAACATTTAAGATTCCCCCCAAAACGTGGGAAGTTCTTTGATTCAGTCCGAATTCGAAAATGTTTTACCACATCTTCAGATGTTTGTTAGAGATCCTGTGATATCGTCCCAAAAGGGAGTTTCTGCTGACCATATGTCCCCCAGATGAAACAGGTCATTACTTTACGACTGTACGTGGGAATTTGCTGTGCACAAATCATCTGCCAGGTTTGCCTACAAAACACTCAGCCTCTACAGTTACAGTAAATCCCACGAAGCATCTTGAGAGGCGGTGCAGACATGAAAGGTTTCTTTATCAAATACATCGCTGGAGTTTCCATGTGTAGGTGGGATACATGGAGTTCTCAGTTTGGCTTGGGACGTCCTCCAGACATGAAAGGTGCTCTATAAATGTAATTTTGTTGTTGTTTTGTTGTTGGCACGGTGATGGGTTTGTCATGTGTCAAGACACCCAGTCAAGGCATTGCCTTGGCTCGGAAATGTGTTAGTACCAGCGATAAACTGGAGCCCAAGAACTGGCGAAACGTGTTCTGCTTTCACTGCTGTTAGTTGTTACCCAATCCTGGGCTGGAGCCTGAGAGGGAGACTAGAGCTGCTGCCTTTGAAAAGGTTTTCCGATCACGGTGACTGCAATCCTTTTAACACCTTAACCTTTTCCACCCCCCGGTGAGTATTTTGTTTTTGGGTGGGGGAAAAAAAATACACTGAGAAGTAGCATTTAAACAGTGACTCATCCCGAAAAATGCTTCAATGTACAAGGTTGGTCGACACTGGACACTGAGCAGGAAGGGTGAGGCGTGAGGGAGGTGACAATGTGTATGGTGACAACCTGCCTGCCCCCTCCGTTCGGCAAGCTCTGGCCTGCTCCATGTACCCCGACTCACCCGTCCAACCGTTGGCAAGCGAGCCTTCAGTCACTCTACCCCCAACCCCTGGAACTCCATCCCAAAGTCCCTCCGCCTCGCCCCCTCCCCGGCTTCCTTTAAGTCTTGCCTCAAGACTCTCCTCTTTGATGAACCCATCGTCCTCCTTCCTCCACACCACCCCCATTGTCCTCAGCTCAGATCTGAAGCAGTAACTGTCCAGCGCCTTGGGATGTCCTCCTGACGTGAAAGGCGCTATACAAATGTAATTTAGTTGTTGTTAGTGGTGGTGGTGGTCGAAGTGGTGGGTTTTATGGAGGAATTTAAAGACAAAGTTGGAGGAGGGTGTGAGTTGGGGGGGAGGGTAGGGAGGGAAGACTAACAACTTGCATTTATATAGTGCCCCTCACACATATAGTAAGAGTTTGGGTTATAGCAGTGGTGGGTGGGGTGGAGTTGATGATGAACAGACAGCAGGACGGAGTTTGCTGAGCAGAGAGGGCAGCAGGAGACTTAGTCGCGGTCACAAAGACAGAGCGGGGGAGTGCAGGCATTTACAAGTGGGAAAGAGACACAAATTGACTCCATACGAGCAAGAGCAAAGCCACTCAGCAAATCCAGGCGGAAAAATAAAGAACCAGGCACACACGCTTAAACCAGGAAAAAAAGAGTATATTTTTATTTGGGGGAAATGACTGTACACATTGATCTTGCAGTATAAATAGGTTTATTTCCCTCGCCTCTGTAAAAAAAAACAAGACCCTGGCTACAGCCCAGTTTGGGGGAGGCGGTGCTGGTGGTGGTGGGATGGTGGGGGAGGGGGTTGGGGAGGTGGGGGTTGTGGCAGGAAGCGGCCATTACATTTAAACATGAAGCCTTTAGGAAGGAATAATTACACTCAAATAAGTTGCATCATTTGGTCAAATTAAAAGCCTGAACTGAACAGAGATATGATCTCAGCAAGGACAAGCCAGACTCCCGAGTGATGTCCGCTGAGGACAATAAATTTTAATCTCGATTCAGTTTTACAGTTTTGTTTTGTTTCTTTTAATTTCGTTTATTTCCTGTCCCTCCTCCCCCTATTCCCAATTTTCTCCTTCCCTCACCGTGCTGATGTACACTGGAGTATGGTTTCATAGACACCAGGCAATTAGTATTGGCCCCCTTTTTTGCTTGTAAAACACACAGTCACACTGTGCTTTATAGTGTCGTAGTGACGGAATAAATACGCAGCAAAGTCCATTTAGGAAAACTTTAGCACAACAACAACTCACATTTATATAATGCCCTTCAGCTATGATAAAAGTGACGGTTAGACCCCAAGCAAGGCTGAAATGGATAAGGGATGCGTTTAATGTCTAATGCGGTGACTGTTTTTGTTGGCAGCCAGCTTGCGCCCAGTGAAATCCCACAAATATTCACTGGACGAATGACCAATTCAAGATACTGGGGTAGATTTCCCTCCTCTTTTCCAATAAGGACATGGGTTCCTCAACAGATGACACCTCCTGCCATGCCTCACTCCCCCCAGTGTTGCAGCCTAGACTGCAAGCTCAATATCCTGATGTGTTGCTTGAACCCACAACTCTCTGAATCCAGGGTTGGGGAGGGGGGGTAGGGAGGGGAGAATCACTGCTTGACTGAACCAGGCTGGAAACTACTCCTAAAGCAGCTGTTGAACTCGCTCCATTCAAACGGTGCCGGATAGTGGCTGTAACTAAACAAGACATGTTTTAAGTGAAAAAAACTGCCTTTGGTTCCAATCAAAACAATCCCGACTGAATGGACTCTCGCACAGCATTCGCCCTGCTCTCAATTCAACTTGTGAACTTCCTTCCAAAACTAAATAGTCAGCCTTAGTGCATGTGCTGAGCTTTGCACCTCGAGGTCAGGAGGATCTCGTTAGGCCCCTCTGGCAGCCCGTCTCTCACTATCCCCCAGCCGACCTCCATGCATTGTCTGGTCATGAGAAACTTTTTTGTGCTCTCAACTGAGGTCAGAGTATACGGCAGGCATGTTTACACTGGAAACCTCGCAGGAAATTTGGAGCAAATGTAGATTCGAAGGTTGAAATGCAGGGAGGCGGGGAGACGACGACGAGCTGCTACGATGAGGTCCATGTCGGTCAACTCCAATAAGGCTAAAAGCTCCGTCAAAAGCTACCATCTCCCCCCCCCCCCCCCCACCCTCACCCTCCCGATGAACCAACATGTCAAGTCAGTGTCAAACTCAGCCCATAAAACACAGACTGACCCAGAGCCTTTTCTGAGTTTGTTCATTTCAGCTGGGAAGGCGGAAGGCTCCATCTGAAGCTCTTGGGCTGGAAGATAAGTCGCGCTTCATGGTTCTGCTTATTGTCTAGCGATGAGCACACTCCTCCCCTTGGCTGTCATCCCAGCTTTGGACACTTGCGGAGGATACGAAATTGGCCTTAAGTGCGATTCTCCGCAGTTGGCGACTCGCTCTCGATGTTTGTGCTCCAAGGTTGAGGTTTGATGGGATACACTGGCTACAGTGCCTGATGTGGTTGCAACATTTGAAAATGACTGCAGGGGCCACTTGATAGACGAAGCGCAGAGCAGGGAGAAGTGCATTAACAGTCTTCTTGATTAATCATTATTCAGTTGACTGCCTTGTTGTTTATAATGTGCTAATGGGCTGGCTCACAGATATAGCATGTCATTGAAGCCCTCTGGTTCCAGCGGTTCTCTCTCAGTGTGTGGTGGGTGTGGGGAAGGAAGTGGGCTACACCGTCAGAGGTCCCACCCTTTGAGTGAGATGTTAAAATGGGTGAGTTTGGGTGGATGTTAAAGAAGGTACAACACAATTCAAAGAGAGAAGGGAGATCCCCCCCCAAAGTACCGGCCCGCAAACAACAAATTGAAATGGATGTTTCACTTCCGAGCTGTTTGCTGTACACAAATTGGCCTACAAAAGCAGTCATTACACTGAATAGCAATTAGTCGAAAGTGATTTGGAAAGTTTAAATTTGACTACACTCAGTCTATGTTAAATGTGCGGAACATTATAATCCAAGCTCCTCAGCTATTTCCTGGTTATACTCACCCGTCTTTGTGCTTTTCCAGCCTCCCAAGACCAAAAGTTGCGTTGGTTAACATTCAGTACAACATTACAGTACAGCCGCAGTGCGCGTATCTTGATGCACGCTACGGGCAGTATTGAGCAGAGTTGCCGTGTAATCTGCAGTGACATCTGCAAGACACCATCACTAGGGTAACAGTCTCAGCTGTTGCAGGTTGTTCTAACGGTTTTGTTGAGGCTTCGAAACAGCTGGCGAGTTGACACCCAGCCTGACCTTCAGAGATACAGTCGGTGAACAGAGCTTTGATTATCTTGTGAATTTTACCTGGCTCCCTCCTCATGGCAGCCATCTTGTTTTGGCTTGAATCTTAGGGTGGAGGCAGAGGCTTTTGGGGAGACAGTTTTTGCCATTGAGTTCTGTTCCGCCCAAAGCAATCATTTATATTGTGTAATTTATAGTACGATAATTTATGATTCTCCCTTAAATTGTGGAGTGAGTCCTATAGTTCAATGGTCAGAGCACTCGCCTTACAAGCGTGAGACCTGTGTTCGAATCCAGGCAGGTCAGGGCAAAGTCTTGGGCAAGTTTCCTTTCTTCAAGGATTATTATGTCCTTACTTATGCAAGGATTATTATTATTATTATTATTAAATTACTGGCTGGCAATGTGGCAGCCATGGAATAAGCGGTTGTGATTTGACTTGCATACTGAGAGGCAAAGCCAATGAAGTGTGTATTGAAATTTCAGTATTTACCTAAGAGTGAGCAGGAATTTTTCCTGAAACAGGCCTAATCGATGAACTGTAGTTATAACTAGATTCACTTTTTAATCCCATGGTTTTAAAACCAGCCATCAAAATACAACGTGTTGTATGAAATGTATTCAGGCTCTGTCTCCCTTTCGCCCATCTCCTTCCTGTCTTGTGTCAAGGTTGTATCAGTAACATTTTCAACTGATGCTCTGCAAGGCTTTCCTCTACTGGCGTGGCACCAGATCACACATGTTCCCCCTGCTTAGGGATTCTCATCAGTCTCAGCACAGTGCTGTCAACGCTGTTTTGTTCTGTTCTTCCAAGGCGGAACACCTTGAATGCTTCAACGAAGCATTCCATCCAGCTGCCAAGCTGAGAACAAACTTAACTCAACACAACAGTGGCCAATGGTTCTGAGTATCAGACGGTCAGTCCTACCACTCAATCCCTTTGTCATCTGGTCAGCAGTCGAGTGATCGAGCACCTCTGTACGCTTCGCTAGCCGGGGAGGACAGTGTAGAGATGGAGCTGTCTTATGGTGAAAAGAGGCTGAACTGAACCGAGGAGGCGTTTCAAACAATGAGGTCATTGATGTCACCTCTTCCTGGAGAAAACCGATTGTGCACGTTACAGTGAGGAATCAAATGCACAAGTCGAACCCAAAGTTTTGCATAGCTGTGCCTTCTCCCTCCCTCCCTCCCTCCTTGCCTGAGACATGTTGTTAAGAGTTTGAACTGTTTTCACCAGACCACAGCAAACAGCTGCCTGGCCCGAGGCGAGACAGATGCTACAGAGTGACCCTCTCAGCAGCTCTGTCACATGTCCTACACTCCGTTGAATACAAAATGGTATAAAATCAACATGTTAGCTTCCTCAGGACCAATCCACATGAGGTTTTGCCTAAATCTGGCCCGCAATATATATGCCCACTCACACGGTTTCTGCACTGTCTTTGAACAATTTAACAACTCAATACTTTTTGCAGGGTTTTTTTTCAACATGTAAATACTAATCATTTGGTTCCTCAATCTACGACTGCTTGTGGGGACACAGCTGTGTGCAATTGGCTGCCACATTTTGCCCACAAAATATACAGTCAATTCACTGTTTATTCTTTCTGAAGCGCGTTGAGACATCTCGAAGATGTGGTAAGACGCTATGTTAAATGCAAGGCTTATTATTATTATTATTTACACTATTTTCTTTCTTTCATCTTTTCCTTGCAAAATCATCTTTAAGTTGACTATCTTTAAGTTCCTCCATCAAATCTATTGTCGACAGACCATTTTATTCCGACTTTCTGATCGGACGCCGAGCCATCGAGAGAAAGTCGTTCTGAGAGAGAAACATTTTTACTAAAGTCCGCTCCATCAATTCTTGGGGTGAATTCAATAAATTTCAGCCAAGTCAGAAGAGGTAATGTAATGTGGCACTTCAGAAAGCAGGGAAGCAGCAGTCGGCCAGCTGAAAATCTGCACACATTTGTGGGGTGCGCATGGCATGCCGTGCTTCACAATCTGAGCACTCGTGAATGGTTCCTTTGTGAGGCTGGTTCCAGTTAATTTACGAAAGGGGAGCAGGAAGGACTGGGGAAACAGCCAGAGATTACTAACGCACAAATGTCCACTGCAGTTGAAAATAAAAGTTAGTTTGTCCTCGGGTTTCCAGTCCTTGTTTCTTCTGACTCCGATCATTTATTCGAACACTTCTCAGATCGATTGAATTTGCTGTTGTATAAAACCAAGCGAAAAAAGAACGAAACTTCCTGCTGCCCTCTTTCACGTCCTCCCGACGTGAACGGCGCTCTATAAATGTAATTTTGTGGTTGTTCTTATTCGCAGAACAACACAACAATTCCAAGGCTCTGTCCGTTTCTGATAGTTGAACAGATTTGAGCATTGACCGTGGCGAAGTGAATACTCATTGGCTTTTCTGGAAATAGATCTTAATATAGTTCTTAAAAAGGACTTGCTCTGCTTCCCAGCCTAAGGAACACAAATTATTGACTACAGACGATTGCACTGCGACTTTGTAGAGGAGCAAAGGCTAAATTTGCTAATCACATTCAGCAATGTGATTAGCAATGAACTTCTGAGAGAATTAAACGTTCGTTCCAACCACGTTCTAACCACTGTACTTTCTCTGTCCTTAGGGAAGTGATAGCGAATGTGAAGTTGACCAGAACAGACCGAAGACGCACTCCTTCGTCAATCACTACATCAGCGACCCTACGTATTACAACTCGTGGAGACGGCAGCAGAAAGGCATCTCGCGAGCCCAGGCCTACAGCTACACAGAGAGCGACGTGGGCGAGACCGAGCAGACCCATCAACCTGTGGCGAACAACATCCAGTCCACCCAGGCCAACCAACAAGGCAGCCTCTTCCGACCTAAGAGTAGTCTTACGCCCACCCCGCAACACCCTGCCAATAACACCAGTCAACCAGGCACCCTGTATCGACCTGCCAGCAGCCTTGCTCCAGGATCCAGGACCCCCCTCGCAGGATTCTCTTCCTTTGTTTGAACAGCACCAAAACTTTTTATTTCTTCTTAATTTCGAAAGAGTCTGTTGTGTAGAAGACAATCAGTGACACTTTGAGCTGCTGCTTGCAGCCTTGCACAGATTTTTTTTCACGGAGAGAAAAGGGAGGGACGTGCGGTGGTGGAGGGCGTGGTGGGGAGGAGTGGGGGAGGGGAGGGGAAGGGAAGGGGTGGGGGAAGAGTGCGTGATTTCAAAAACGAAGGGAAAAAAAATGAACCATCAAAAGAGGGTCCGACGTGCCATCCTTGCCACTGTTCTGAGGAGAGAGCGAGAGAGAGAGAGGACTCCAGGAATAAGCTTGAAACTTGGACGGGAACAAATACTTTGCCTACTTAGAACTAGCTGTGCTTTTCCCAATGAGCTTGCATTCAGATCGGTCGAGAGATGTATGAATTTCCGCAAGTTATATATCTGCTCAAGTCAAGGTGGCGGAGTGGACGGTTGGGGTGGGTGGGCGGAAAAAAAATCACAAGCTGATGGTAGCCAAACGGTCACAGAAGCCAGAAAATCTGGTGGCCACTGAAAATATCAACGTGCCCACTATATATAACCAACAGGTTTACTTTAGTTGCTGTCCTGGCTATTTGCAACTACTCTTTTATTGGCTAGTTTTCACTTTAAGCTTTTTACTGCTGCATGACCATTAGAATTTGAGTCGTCAGTGTGCTTGCATAATTTACTGGTCTCACTGCTACCTGAATGTTGATAAGTTTTGACATTTCCTTTTTCGATGAAAATATTTTCCTAGGATGGACCTTTGGGATTTGTTTCTCCCCCCACCTTTTCGGAAGCCTTGAAAAAAACGGTTGTCTTTGCTTTAGGTCCGTCGGTCTGTGAATCCATGCCTCGTTCACGGGCGCCCCAAAAAAGGAACCTTCTTTGCATGTATCTCACATGGTGTCGGCAAATCACGTGCTCGTGAAGTCATCAAAATCTTTGTGGTGTGATTTTTTTTAATAGACTGGCGAAAACAAAAAAAATTTGAGTAGATCATTCAACAGCAAAACATCCTGCCTTGTCCTTGGAATTAAATAGGGAGGAAAAAAATCATCTGTGAGGTACCTCATCATTAGATATGAACCAGGGTAAGGTTGCCAAAGTTCACTTGGAGGTGCTTCAAACTCTTAGCTGCATCTGGCACCTGGAATCACCCTCTCCCACCACTCCCACTCCCTCCCCCTCTTCATCAAAAGATAAGCAGTCTGAGGCACTTTGGGCTCCCTGGTTTAAGGAATGGATGGATAGCTTTCATTTTTTTGTCCTATTACTTGAACGTGATCATCGTCCGCACTGTGAAGTTTCCGTGCAAATAGTGGGTGTGATCAAGCGCCAAGGGTTTCATGTGCTTCACGTTGGTCATGTGTGTGGATTACCTGAACTACCGATTGCTTCATCTCGTTTGTGCCAACTTTGACCAACATATTGCTGCCGAACCACACCACCAATTTCTCTGTTATTAAATTGAATGAGAATTTAAGCAGAATTTACATTACATGCCCAACCCCACATTTCTGTTTCTTGGCTGGGAGATGGAATGAAAGACAAATTGATTTTCTTCCATTTATTTTTCCTTTCCCCCCCACCTCCCTCTACCCCCTTCTCCCACATGCAGACATTGTTTTGAATGGGACAAACAAACGGTAACATCACACGGGGTGATTAACAAACCCAGGAGAATGTCAGAGTAAGGTCTTGTGTGGGGGCATTTTGTTCACATCACCAAATAACAACAATATGTGGTTCATTCTTCCAGTGACATGTGAAGTGAGCATTCTGTTTCTCATGATAATTTTTGACCAGCCTTCTATTAAGAGTACATTAAAGTTCAAGGATTTTCATGCCCTAGAAAGACAATGTTTTTAATAAAATTTCAATTAGCAAACATGTCATTACCAACTTTCAAAATTCAAGATGCATTTGGACCTCTGTAAAATCCAGATTAATAGGCAGTGTCTTGTGTGACTATTTGGCTAGATTTACCAACAGTGATATTTATTTCACCGGATAAGCGAGTTGGGCCGATGTGTGCATTATATTATATCCTGGCAAATCTCAACTAAAGTCGCCTTATAATGCGAGAGGGATGTGCATTTATCTTTCAATGGAAAGGTGAGTTGCCCTGCATGGTATAAGTGGGTGTGGGGGGGAGGGGGCAGCAGGACTGAGTACAGCACAGGCAAAAGAATAAAGGACGTATTCTAAATCAGGCAAACAACAAAGTGAAAATACTATTATATTCGTCAAGGACTCATTTTTCCTGTTGTGTTTCCGATTAACAGTGGCTTTTGTTTAGTCCTGTATACAGTACAAACTAAACTTCACCTGAGAGACCATAATCTGTGTGGTACGTGAACCTGTATTGGAACATGCATTTGTAACGATCAGCCAAACTCACTTCCAAACAAAGGTTTTTTTGTACGGTTAACTGTCCAGGGAGTTATTAGCAGAAAATAGCCCAGAAAACTATTTTTTGGGGAAGAACATAGAATGACACATTGAAAGTGGAGGCATTAAAGGTCTAATTTGCGATATTTCTGTAAAAGGGATTCCTTAGTAAGCGAGCTCAATCACACAGCGAGCGACATGAAGTGACATGAAGTACACCACACTGACCCACAGGAACTCTGCTCTGACGCAATCTACTTCAGAGCACAGTTCACATGGATCAATTTGAACTCCATATTAAGGATTATCCATATTATCCTGTTCAGATACAATTTGCCACAAATCAGCCCCTGTTAATGTGTTAACATGTAACGGTGAGCAGGGATTTGGTAAGCATCATTGTGGATTTTTTCAAACACACACGTACAATTTTTTAAATTGGCTGCCGTGTTCAACCCACAAATATACAGTTAATTCACTTTACAGTACAGTATATTCTGTGAAGCGCTTTGAGATGTCTAGAAGATGTGAAAAGTGTATATCAAATGCAAGCATTATTATTATTACTATTATTATTCACAGAATGATTTTGAAAGTTCAGGTAAAAGAGATAATCACAATCTAAAGCCTTTGAGTGCCAAGATGCAGTTTTAGTTTTCAGTCATTTTTTTCTTACAATGCAAAAAAAGCAGCTAAAGTACATTTTTATTTGGACATCTCCAAACCCGCAAAGTGCGAGTGCAACAAACTATAATTGGAGAAAGCGAAAGTGGTAACTTCACAATATTTCTGGAACAAATAAAGCAAAATAATGTACCCTTGTTCTGTTTGTTGTGTTGAAAATTTGATACAAAAATGTGTCTTGCATCTTCAAAGGGCTGCAATTTGGTTATTTTCTGGGAATTGTAATTTCTGTTTATAAAGAGGCTGCTTCATTTATTGGCTTTCAATTCCAAACCCACTCATCTGTCAGGATTGAAGTGATAATGAGAGCGAAACAATATGCTTTGCGTGGCTCTGTCAAGCTGGAGTACATCAGCTTGTAGTGCTATTATGACAGTTTCCCTGCACCAAAGTATACAACTCTGAAACAGAGACATGTTCGAAATACTGGGGGGAGGAGAAACTGCGAATCAAAAATGAGCATCTATATTTTCCTTACATTTCTTTAATTTGAAGTGTATATTTAAGTATGAAAGATAAACAAAGATGGGGGTAAAGTCAGATATGATACCAGGCAAAGAAAATGCTTAGGGTCGCACGCTGTTTTTTTGTGGGCTTTTCGCAATGATTCCCCTTAAGAATAAAGAGGATGCAATACTCAACCACTTGTTTGGAGGCCATGACACAGGGTTTACTTAAGAAGGCAAGCTTTAGTCTTGCAATGGGATGACAGTGAGGTTATGGCATTGGAAGAATGAGATCAAATCGAACGGGATGAGAGGGATTCCTCGCCCGAATCTCTGGTGATCCCTTCGTCATATCACAAATGTGTGCATTCCAGCATTTCCACTCTCACTACTTCACACACGGAGGTTTGGGAGGAAATGCGAGTATCAACTTTCAGCCACGCACGCCCGAAAAGGGAAGCCACTGAGAGTTAACCGCTACCACCTGAATTGATAGAAGATGGAAGACGGGCCTGCTGAACCCAATTCTATCCCTGCACCTTTCTTGAATGTCTTGGTAGCCACCAAAGCGATACTGGCCAGAGGCTAAAGTTTGGCATGTTTGATTGGCTCAAAAACGATATATATCTACAAAATACATTCAAAAAAGTGAGCTTTCGGGATTCGGAGAGGGATCCAAATCACCAACGTGTTGCCTTTTACCGTACAGTAACAATCTTACGCCTCAACGCAGAGTACATTTTTTTCCTTTGTTTGTTCCAGTTGACCTAATTACAGTATACCAATGTGAAATCTAATCAATTGCAGGTGAGAAATGATCCTTCGTTTACATGGGGACCAAAGGAAAAGGAAATGTCAGTCACAAAACATTATTAATCAACGCCCCCCCCCCCCCCCCCCCCCCGCCACCCAGCAATCATCCGAAAGCCACTATCTATTTCATTCATGGAGTCTAAAGCTCTACAACGCTTTTTTTGGCAAATGTCTCATCAAGTATTATCTCATTATTTGTTCGTTGTTCAATTTAAGTGAAAAATTCCACTAAATTTTTATGTTGTTGTGATTTGCTGAAAGTGTGGAACTTTTCTAAGGTCTCACGAATTATTAGATCTGTGTTGCTGTGCGCAATTGGCTGCTGCGTTTCGCCCACAAACCTAAGACAATTCATTCACATTATAGTATACTGTATTCTGTGAAGCGTTTGAGATGCCCAGAAGATATGAAAAGCATGATATAAAGTGCAAGAATTATTATTGTTGTTTTTCACAGCTTGTGCTTCAGGACTTTTAGTTGACGTTTGCTGAACTCATGCCAAGCGTACCCATCGCTCTCACACTCTCTCTCTCTCTGTAACCGTTCCCTTTGTACTCACCAGTTCAACTTGTTGTGAGGCTTTTCCAGATGTTGATGGCTATTTACTTCTGTATCCCTCTTCCCCCTCCCAAGTTTGGCCATTTAGGGAGATTCAAGACAATGAAGGCAAAGGTTGGGTCCGAAAGGAAGGTTTTGAAACAAGCCTTGAAGGAGGCAAGGAAGGGAGTGAGGCAAAGGGAATGTGTGATGGAGTTTCATAGGGTTGGTATTGTGAGAATTTAGGAAGTGTTGAGCAACGTCTAAAACAACATGTACTCTTTCAGTGAAGCCTGGATGGAGTCGTTTCATGGATCAGCCGGCCTAGTTAGTAATGTTGGATAGCTTTAGAAATGGGTCCATGATATAAGTTACGTTTTTTGTGTTGTTGAATATGATGGTAAATACAAGGTTAATATAGATTGTCAGCATCCGCTCTGGCTGAGAGACAGAAGAAGTAAGTTTGAAATGTGATTTTGTATTAACCCGCTCACATGAAGCAGGTTGAGTAAGGTACGTTGACGTCATAATATATAGTATGGATTGCATTAGAACTGGTGGAGATCAATGTAAATCACAACAGTGGCTGAGCATATGAGAAATATGCACAATATATTGGGTTTGATACTTTGGGGAGGGAGAGTTTGTAGGTACATAAATGTCAAGGAGGCAGGGAAATGTGAGAGAGAGAGAAAGAGAAAAAGAAAGAGAGAGAGAACTGTAATTATCAGTGTGTGATTTAGCTTCGGTGGAATTAAGAAACCTGAGGCAAAAAACAGTGGCCTTTAATTGATTGCATATGTGGAGTGACCAGAACATCAGGTTTAAAGGCTGGTTGGAACAGGGAAAACCTACCTTGCCAAAGCATTCTTACAGGAGACTAAACGGAAGAAAGACAGAAATAATATTTCACCGATTGTTCACCGCTCTGTCATTTACAGTTTGGGGGTTTGATATATGTTGCTAAGTTTAACCAAATTTCAGTTCATTTTTACCCGTTTCTCCCGCATACTTGCGTTTGCAAGTGGAATTATTTTGTGTACCTTCTATGTGAGGATTTCAGTGTTATTTGTAGGAAATCAACATGAAGGCAACATACTCCAGTATATCATTAGATTTAAGGTCTTTCACTGGCCTCTTAGTTACAAGGCACAGTTTTGCATAAAAAGGAACAATTAAAATCCCTGCCAAAGTAGTGCAAAGTGAATAGCATCAGTAATCTTTGTCTAAAGGGTACATTGAGGTAGAACCATGACCAGATCAACCTCATTTGCCAAAGAAAAATGTTGATCTTATTCAGAATAAAATAATGGTAATAATAATAGGTTGGGATCTTTACTGCGTTTTTGATATCAGTGATTGCGCTCATAATGCAACATTGTGTTTTCCCATTTATAGGATCCACTAAGGTTTGTTCCACGAAAGTGTTCTTCCCTTCGTTGCCATCATTAGCATCGTGTTTCATTCAGTAGATTTGGAGGAATTGGTTGACTCGAATTGCTTGAATAATAATCAGGCCAGTAACGTACAATCCAGCTCTCACTTCTTGCAGTTTGGGATTATTTCCCTGATAGTTAGTATCTGACTAAGTCTGGTGGTGAGTCGAGCATTTCTGTTGTTCTGCAGTGAATCCCAACTTGAGGGCAGTACAGCTGGTTCCTGTGTAAGGATGAGTGAAGTCAGTTAGAAATATCAGAGAGCGATGGGATGTGTGTCCTTGTTGGGGAGGGCGATGAGACAATTGTACATATTAATGCAGCAGCCAAAACTGTGACTAATAATGAATTTCTCCACTCAGCAATAACAGAGACGGGTCCAGATGTTACCTCTGCCTAGTCCTTTCATTGTTGAAGTTTATTCCCCCGTAATTTTAATTTAGAACGTCACTTAGGAAGTCTCACTCTCCGGGTGCATATTCGAGCAAGTGTTGCTGAACACAGATCCCTAAAAGGGTGAAATGCCAAAATAGTCTTCAAGATTATTGACGAAAAACACCTTCAAGGAGAGGAAGGGCGTGGGGAAACTGGTGCGAAAATAAGAATTTTATTTTTGTCAGAAGATAGGCCGGTAAAATTTCCTATCGGCTTCAAACATTATGAATAACGGATGCACATCACGCTGGAAAAGGAAATTGAAGCCAGCTTGCAAGCCACAAAACCTTAACCACAGAACAGCGAGATAGGAAGAATGACAGATGACACAGTGTTAGGGAAATCTCCCCCTTAATTCAGCAGAAAAGCGTAGCTGCCTACACTTAATTTATCATTTTGTGCTGCATGTTAATCATTGCTTCTTTCATTCGATACACGTCCCTGCACAAAAGAAATCTATATTAAAAAAAAGCTATAAAATGAGGAGAGTACCCTGTTATTTTTGGACGTACGTACGAGCAAAATGCTGGGAAAAGTGCATAATATTTTTATACATCAATCGGTAATTTAGTGTTAAGAGTTGGTCGTATTCTGAACTCCAATTCTGCATGCTTGTATTGTATTTTTTGTTTTTGTCTCTTTTGAGGTATTGATATGATTTGGTATTAAGGAGATTTCACATACAGATTTTGCCTACAAAAATACACAGTCACTACGCATTTACAGTAAATCCTGTGAGTCGCTTTGAGATACCCTAGCGATGTGGAGGGCGCAATGTCAAATGCAAGTACAGTACTGTATTATAATTATTATTCTTACCCAGTATTTCAATTGACACTTTCTATTGAGACGTTGTTCAAATGAAAACAGAGATTGAAAATCGAAACATTTCCCTTCAATTAGTGAGTACCTGAACATGAGGGAATGTGTGTCAGCAGCAAGGAGTTTTGATAAGACGTGATTTGAGGTGCCTCATAGCTAAACAGCTGCCCACTCAGTAAACTGAGGACAAGTGCTTAATGCTTCCCACACATCGTTCTGCTTCATGTCGCCGGTGTTGTGCTGTGCACAATATTTTGTAATAATTTATTTTGAAGACACTGAAGCAAAAAAACGAACGCGTCGACCTTCTCCCGCTGTCTCAGCAGAACTCGATAAAATACCAACAGTGGTTCTGAAATTCCAAAGCTACTTTCTTACCAATGTGTATGGCCGATATAACATGGAATTCATTAGGATTTGGGTGTTGAGAGTAAGAATGTAACCCCACTGGTTCTTCAACCTAGTTCAGAACGGAATGCCTACCACTGCCGTGGAGGTATGAGAATCGGAATTAAAAGGCACTGTGTTATCCAGGCTAATTCGCAATGTTCTCCACTGTGCCAAAGGTTGGAATTGAAGGCTTCTGGTTCATTAGGGTTGGTTCATCGTGTAACACAAAGAAATGGACATCGCTGTGAGGAAGCTATCAGAGTTGTATTTCAAAGCAGCTCATTTACTCAGCCTGTTCCATGACCCTGATTTTCTGCTGTGCAATAGGCTGCTGAACACAAACCTGATGAACAGGTGAAGTCTGTTTACCAATCTGTAACCCTCTTAAATTGTACACAACTTTTTTTTAATATATATCTGCAGCTCCTCTGTGTTAAACTGCCACAGTTCACAGTCACGTTAACTTGATGCTGCCCTTTTTATGCTTCAAAACACAGCAAGGGGGAATCATCCTTCCTGGAAAATATAAAGGCGCCGTTTATACCAAGGACTAAGAGTACCTCAAAATGTGCTAATTGCAATGCTTTCTGAGGTGTTTATACTGGCAATGATCTGTTTACACGGTACAACTGAGCCAGGGGGCATTGAAACTGAGACTTTATTCTGAATTTGCATCAGTACTGATTATTTCTCAAAGCTTGCGGTCGGGTGCGCGACAAAATTAAATCAAGACCTTCAAAACCCTCCAATTGAAATAGGCTTCAGAGTCGATTGGTCTCCTTGTTATAAAGAGATGGAACTCGACTCCCAAGACAACAGGCTTATCAACTCTCACGCTGCGTTTCCTATCTCTGTACAGTGCTGGGGGCGAAAGGTTGGATCATCAAATCATTGCTCTAGTGACCAACAATTTTTGTTTGACGAGCGATGACCCTATATATATATATATTGGATGAGAACGTCACTTTGGCTTAAGAATCCTGAGGGAGTTATTACGGTCTGGACGTGTCTTGTCCTTTATCTTCTGCTGTTTAAAATCCAGTTGTTAAATCCACTGCTGATTCTGGAGTCTCCTATGGTGCCACAAGGCTCTGTTGGTCAACAGAGAGAATTCCACCAGAATAAAAACTTGTTTCGAAGATGACTGTTAAAGGAACTGTTCATTTTTTTTGGAGGGAGGAGTGGGGGGAGAGGGTGGGTGGGGGGGGAGAAGAAAAAAGGAAATGAATAGAAGGTGTGTTGGTGCCCAGAGCATCATCATGATTTGTGTGAATTTGTTTTAAAGGCGCTTTTAATAATGGCGAGCCTCAAAAGCAAAAGATCCACTCCTGTCCCGGTTCCTGACGCAGATAAATGATCATCTCCCCAACCTGGAACCCCCTGGATAAAATCTGTATTTGACACTGAGTTCCTTTCAAATAAAATATACATTTCAATAAATATGCTTTTGAGTTTCTTTTTCATTTTAGCGCAATAATCCAACAGTCAAACAAATGAAAGCTGAGTACAGTTAGACCTCGCTTAACTTTGATGCGGTCAATGTTGTTTGCTGTATACTATAACAATAATATCGCTTGAATTTGATATAGCGTTTTTCACGCCTTCTAGACGTCTCAAAGCGCTTCACAGAATATACTGTAAAGTGAATTGACCGTATATTTGTGGGCGAAACGCGGCAATTGCGCAATTTGATTATTGTGGGGGTTTTTTGGTGGGGGGGGAGGATTATTAAGGCTGTTCTCTGAGCGGATGCTGCATATTAAGGCTGTGCGGCCGATACCACACTCTGTGCCTTCCTTGTGTATTATTAACACTGGCAAAAAAAATATTTGAATGGGGAAGATGATGTAATGTCCATGACATGGTAGCAGTGTATTGGCTCTTGGCTGACAGTGGGCAGTGATTGGCTGTGTGAAGGCAGACACTACAGTGTGGAGTAGTGGGAGGCTGGGGACGAGAAGAGGAGGAGGAGGAGGAGGAGGTAGGTCTTTTAATAGATTGTTTGCTTGTTGCAGTTATTCGCTTGCTATTTAAAGCCTTTGTCTTGTAACTGCATCGCTTAAGTTGGCAGCTGCCCTGGACCTGAATGCTGCCCCCCCCCCCCCCCTCCTACCAACCTCCCCACAAAAACAGGGGCTTTGTTTTGCTGCTGTGAATGTTTTAGGAGCTGCCTTGTTCTCTTCCACCCCACCTTCCCCAGTGTTAAACACCATCCCTGAGTGTGTGTGTGTGTGTGTGTGTGTAAGAGCTGGCAGCTTGAAACCTCTTTCAGGGTGTGTATCCTGTGGCTCCCATCACCTCTTGTTTCACATGTGCAGAAGCCATTTGACTATTCAGGAGTGAGTACAATGGACTCACTTCTTTCTTAACCACACCCTCTTCCTCCTCACACACACACACACACACACCCTTCCCGACCCCCCCCCGTTGAAAACACAAGACACCGTTGTCCTTGAGCGCGTTTCATGATGGACAGTTCGGCACATTGTGTTGTGTTTGTACTGTACCGTATTGTGTCAGCCCTATGGGTACCACTCTTGTCTCTTTGAGTCAGAAGGTTGTGGGCTCAAACCCCCCACATCAGGGCTTGGAATATTCGCACGCTCCTGGGTTGGGTGACACGCCCGCGCATTGCTTTAAGATGTGTGGCGTTGATGATGGGCTGTCATTCTTCGGATGAGATGTTTTTTTTTTAAAAAAATCAAGGTCCCGCCTGCTTGTTCGTGTGGTCTATTCGAAAAGACTATTTATTCTCCCTGTCTCCCAAATAAAAATTTCTCACCCACTCCAGTGTGTTGGGACACTGCTGTGCGCAATTAGCTGGTGTGTTTCTTCCCCCACCCCACCCACCCTCCACCCCACCAATGCAGTCAATCCACTTGACTGTCGGTCCTGTTAATTTGGGATATCAAAATTGCGTGAATAGGGCGCTATATCAAACGCAAGTATTATTATTTTTACCGTACCAAATAGCCTTTATATATTAGCATCAACTCACGCAACAGGCCAATTGTTCTGGTGAGAGTGGATGGAAAGGATCTGTTTATTGTTGGACCCAACGATGACCCTGGCTGAGCATCCACAGTAAACAGGAGCGGAAACTGAGGCTGATTTCCTTTCCCATCTCTTCCTCCTCCTGGCCCCCAGTTCTGTGACCCTGAGGGCAATTGGAACACCAAATTCTACTCATTTTAGTGGTGGTGGCGGGTGGGTGGTCAGAGGGTATTTATAAGACTCAATTGCACAGATTGCACAGTATTGAAACACCTGGATCCAACTCGTCTATGCTGGTGTTTAGATTTCACATCAGCCGCAGAATAATAAGAATAATAATCCTCGAATTTGGTACAGCGCTTTTCACATCTTCTAAACGTCTCAGAAGCGCTTCACAGAATATACCGTTCAAGTGAATTGACCGTATATTTGTGGGCGAAACGCGGCAGCCAATTGCGCACTCGTCCCGCAAACAGTCGTGCTTTGAAGTCACCAATTTGTTATTGGTGTGTTTCTGGAGGGATTATCATTAGGCGCGCGTGTGTGTGGAGTAAGGAAACCTGCCCAAGGTTTCGCCCTGATCTGCCTGGAATCGAACCCAGGTCTCTCACGCTTGTAAAGCAAAAGTGCTCCAACCATTGAGCTTCAGGATTCCACTGTGTTGTGTAGACTTCAGCCCCCAAAAAATCCACCAGCATTATATATTTGTTACTTTGCACAAGATATCGTTATAGTTATTTATATCTATATTATAGATATCTATATCATTATAGATATCAATCTTTACAACTGGTATGTATTATCTCTTTTTGGTTTCCCATCATTGCCACGAGCAGCAGTTTCCCAGGATCTGTGTGTCTGCCACACCGTGAAATGTTATATATCGCATTTGAGCATTTGACTTACACTTTTATTTGTACTTACACTTTCGGTTGTATGTGAGTGTGTGTATGTGTATGTGTGTGAGATACAGGTATGATTCAGAGAGATCGGCAAAGGGTAAAATATGTTTTTTTCACATTACAATAATAAATAACAATCCTCGCATTTTGATATACCTACTTTTCCACGTCTTCTAGACTGTGTCTCAAAGCGCTTCACAGGATATACTTTAAAGTGGATTGACTGTGTTATGTTTGCATAATGATTGCTTGTGACATTGCTGGAAATTTCGGTGTGCGTGTGTGTGTGTGTGTGTGTGTGTGTGTGAAGTTTGATGAGGATACAATCAGACTTGGCGGTGATGTCAGACATGGTTGATCAGTCTGCCAACATTTGCAGTCTGGCTCATGTGTGAGGAATGGCGACTCGGGCGACCGGTTAGAGGGTTGCCCCCGCAGGCATCCAGTGGAACCGCTCTTTCTGAGCGTGAGTCAACGTTTTCAGGAAACGACACAACTTTTCAAGAAATAAATGCGCGATAAATTAACTGGTACAACTCGGGGGGAGGGTTCAGATCCTTGTGTGACGTGAATTTTGGAGCCTGTTTTGTGCTTGCCAGAATCCTTTTGAATTTATTTTTGGGATTATCATAATCTCAGATAATCACATCTTCTCTGCTATTCAGAGAACTTTAGAAATGCAGTAAAACTGCTTCCTTTGCGGACGATCAGGTGAGTACTTTACTAAGAAACGAGACTTTTAAGATTTCTAATAAACTTTCTTTGTCCTGTTTCTAGATTTGGTTTAGTGCATTAAACTGTAATATATATGCGTGTGCTTAAAAATTGTGTAGAATGGAACAAAATATTCAGATAAGTATGTATGACTCTGCGTTCCTCTTTGTCCAGTGTTAATTGCAAAAGTCGAAATAATCCCACAACAATCTCCTTCCGTTAGTTTATCAACAACTGCAAATAATTTACAGAATGTCACTGACCTCAAATTGGAGTAATGCAAACTTAGTAACCCAAGTCCCAATATGCTGTGAGAATGATAGGGCATACTTTGAGCTTGTGATCTCTTGTTTGCTCTGTACTTTATTTCAGCGTGAAGGAACTATTTTTATTAGAAAGAGTGAGTTTGTGTATGTGTGCGTGTAGTCTTGGGGTGTGCGTTTGTCAGTCAGTTCACTTTTACAGTGTATTCTGTGAAGCGCTTTGAGACACCGATAAGTTGTGAAAAGCGCTATATCAAATGCAAGGATTATTATTATTATTAATGTAGTGTAAAGTGGACTGACTGTGTATATTTGTGGGCGAAACACAGCAGCCAAATAATGCGCACAGCAGTATCCCCACAAACAGTCGTGGATTGAGCGGCCAATTTTTTAAAATATCATTATTATTTTTGAATGGATTAGGAAAAGCGATCCACTAATGGACTAACAGCTGGGTTCCTAATTATTGCTAGCCAAACAGAGGTGTGTGGAGAAAGGAAACTGGAGGAAAATTATAATGCACACATCTGGTGATCGCAACTTGTCGCTTGCAGTCACTGATCATCCGTGTGTGATAACCCTTCAATTAATCATTATGTGGATTATTGGAAACCCAAGAAATACGCAGCCAATTTAGAGTCAGAGGATTAATTGCAGAAGTTATGCTTTTTTGAAAGAAAGAACAAATAAGAGTGAAAGAAGTTCATTGTTCTCATGAGAACTTGAGCTGGATTACAGCCTTGATGGGTTTTGGATGGCATATTTACTGGTGAGGCCTGATCTTATTATAACTTGGGTTTTTGTTTGCGATTGTGCTTTCTTAAGTCTTAAGTGTATTAAAATGTAATCTGGTTGATTACATCGATTTATCAGAGTCAGGAAATGTCATATACACAGCGGAGCCTTTTTCTACGCAAGATATATTGAAGCCTCCCACTGAAAATAAGATGGGCATCATTTGTCATCGAACAAATGGGTTGAAAGGGCGAGGGCACCATGACATTTTTGCACTGTGACTTGCCAGGATATATCTTTTTTCTTCTTCTTCTTCATCTTCTTCTACTCTCTTTCTTATTTTTTCACCCCGTAAAACAGAATTGTAAAGCCGTTTAACCCAGTTCAGTCAGGAATCCCTGTAGCTAGTGCTCTTGAGTGCTGAGTCCTGCGGTGTTGAAATGACATTGCAGTGGAAACTCAACTGATCGATTCTTCAAAACCGACTTGAGGAATTTTGACCACAGTCACGTGGCAACCTCCTCTCTAGTGGGTTTGCATCGATGTATGATATACTCTACCGTACAGTACGTTGAAATGGAATTTAAAGAAAAGAGGCCTTGACCACATTAGTGAGATAACCATATTAAGGGGGGTGAATTTGCCCCTAATTTCCACCGCATTTAAGGTGAATTTCCACAGTATTTTGTCCAGCAAATGGCAGCCTTCACGGATGGGAGAGATCGTGCTGACGTTTTCACCTACAAAATACACACTTTGTCGCTTTACTTTTTCGCAGTAAATTCTGCGAAGCGCTTTGAGGCAGACCTGACAAGGCGCTGCATCAAATTCAAAGGTTCATTATTATCATTGATTAATGACATCGCAGTGGAAACTAACTAAGGGCGAAGCCTTGGGCAAGTTTCCTTACTCCACTCACACACACGCCTGCGCGTGCCTAATAATAATACCTCCAAATACAAAAATAAAACACCACAATAATAAAAATTGGTCAGTTTCAATCCACGGCTGTTTGCGGGGGAGGCCGCTGTGCGCGATTGGCTGCTGCGTTTCGCCCACAAACGTACGGTCAATTGGCTTTATGGCATGTTCTGCGAAGCGCTTTGAGACACCGTCTGGACGCCGTGAAAAGCGCTATCGCAATCGCAAGGACTCTTATTACTATTAGCAATTTTAGATGTGAGGTTTATGAGCTCTACAGCAGTGCCCACATCAAAATAACTGCCAACTTGCAATCAACACATACATATGTAGTGTGTGTGTGTGTGTGTGTGTGTGTGTGTAAATCACCCTGCAGTGATAATGTATTATTATCTCGTGTGAGTCAGTGCAGCGGATTAACTCCTTTGTTTTCTGCAAATGTTATCCACCCCTCCCTTCTACATACCCCCCCCCACCCCTCCTCCCCCCTCCCCCCGCACCCCCCAGCAAAAAAAAAATTCTGCCGAAACTGACTCTCTCTCTCTCGAGGGGGGGGGAGGACGGAAATATTATCTGCTCATCGTATCACTGGCTGGAGTGAGTTCCAAGACGTGTTGACCTGCTCTGGCCTTCAAAAGATGGGAATGGTTTCTGAATAAGGACAATTTAATATTTACAGTCCAGCCTTTGTAACACTCGCGCACGGACGTGTGAGTGTGTGCCAATGTGTGCGCGAGTGTGTGTGTGAGTGTACGCCGCGTTTTGCCCACAAATATGCAGTCAATTCTCCTACTCTCCTTCATCCTCCTCGCCCCGACCCCCCACCCCCCCCCCCCCCTCCGCTCTTGTCGCCTCTCGACGTGAAAGGCGCTACACAGATGTAAGTTTTGATGGATTGAATGTGTGTGTGTGTGTGTGTGTGTGTCTGATGTGCGTGTGTGTGTTGGTTTGCGATAAATAATCCCGTAATCCTTGCATTTGATATAGCGCCTTATCAGCTCGTGGGGAGATGTCTCGAAGACAACTCACACCATGTACTGTAAAACCATAGACTGTACCTCGAGAGAGGGAGAGAAGGCGGATACGCGTACAAACTATCAAACACCCACAGATAATACATATTATTATAACACACAGAGATATCAGGCTACACTGGTGGGTGGGGGATTTCTGGTTGTGAGTCTCACCCACATAACTGCCAGTTTATTGTCTGATGTGAATTTCTTTTGAAGCAAAAATGTGGAGAACAAAACCTACAGTTTCTAGTATGTATGTGTGTTTGTATGTATGTACATTGAATGTATGTATGTATGTACAGTATGTAAGTGTGTTTGTATGTACAGCATGTGTTTGTATGTATGTGCACAGTATGTATGTGTGTGTGTGGGGGGAGGAGAGAGAGAGAGAGAGTTAAAAGGGGGTGGAGACTGGGATCTCGCTGTAGCTGCGCCACTGTCTGTGAGAAGCTGTGTATGTATTTCCTCCTGAATCACAGAGTCACAACAGCTCACTGACTGACTGACTGACTATCTGTGTGTCTGTCTGACTGGCTCAAATTGGAGGGGGAGGGAGGGGGGGGGAGGGTGAAAGGAAACCTTATCGAATCAAAGTGCAAAAAAAAAAGGATTAGCTCTCGACACAGACAGCGATGGAGCTGCTATGAATCTCCCAGGACCTTAAATCGTCTTGGCTTGGCTTGGCTTGGCTTGGCTTCCTGCCACCCTAACTACTGTCGCCCTGGTGTGGAGGACGAGGGGAGAGAGGGAAGAGAAGGAGAGGAGAAGACTGACTGGAAGGTGAATGCTCTCAGCCCAGATCGTTCGTTCGTTCCCACGTTTGTTTAATGGA